>NC_051165.1:126409901-127009901 GCF_013339725.1 Rhipicephalus microplus
TTTCTTTTACGCTGGCCAGTCGTTCACACTATAGCTGTGTGGGCCCGGAATCTGGATTATCTGATGTATTTTTTGACGGATTTTACACTTTATAAGAAGTTCTTGGGCGTGAACCAATCGCTATAAATGTGCTGTAAATTAATGTCATTGGTATGGGCTGCATGCGGGGCAGCATAGGGAAACTCTGTTTATCGGTATCGTTCCTGGCTAGCTGGATCGCTCAAAGATGGTCTTGGAGACCGAATTTGAGCTATAATCAGTGCGGCTGTCCACCACGCCCATATATCATCCGGGACAACTGTAATTCTTTTCTGAACTGTTTTGTAATATAGAGTATATACGCTTTAGGGCAGAACCTACATCATTACATAACTTACGTTAGCCCTCTGGGTATAATTCCGGAAACACGCACTCTTATTGGAGTTTCTAGTACGGTATAGTCCTTGCGGAACGGACTTTGCGCAAATATAAATATGTTATTTTGCATTTTGGAGCAACGCACTTATGTATAACGCCACGCCTGATTTAACGTTCACTTGGAAATTATCATCCACACATGCTTGCACAGCGAGCCAATGCACGCACGATCGGAAGTGCATATTTCGTCTTGGTTTATGTATCGAAAACAGTATACATACGTATTCTTGTACAGTGCTCCACACAAAATCGCCATATATGCTAGTTTTATAGCAAGGGAGTCCATGTCATCTACTTTGCGTAGCAATGCCTTCCACTCAATTTTGTATACATGTCGCTATTATCAGTCATCATTCACGGTCGGCTCATCAGCTTGATGACCCGGAATAGTCTCTCTGACCACTTATGAAGCGGAAAGGCGGCAAAATGAAAAAAAAAAAGCATTGAAAAAAGAAATTGCGAAAATATACGCGCCACTTTCCATACTTAATCGTACGCAGCTAAAGCGAAAAAAAATCCTCAATGAAAATCACATCTGCAGACGTTTTTCTAATTAGTTGGTTCGTGTTCCCGACACATACGACACAACTATACACTATACCCCCGCTAATTAATGCGAAAAACGATACAGGATACGAAGGAATCGGGAGATAGACTGGGGACGATACGTTGTGGGTATACACATCTTCGGAAAAAAAAAAAGGCAGATCTCACGTATACAGTGGCAATCGACGATATGCGAATCACTAATGAGAAAGGTTGATATGTCACATTAAAATCAGCACAATACGAGGTGGAGGTAAACGATGCCGTACATGACGCCTGTGTCATGATTCTCATGTTTGAATGTGTCGTTTACCTTCGTCATCTATTCACGTCACGTGATACCGAATTCAGTACATGCGGAGCTGGTGAAACGACCGCGAGCACGTTATGAGCGTGACATGTTGTCATGTTCTTACATGACACGCGTATCAGGACTCATTTCTTTGCACCAGTCATATATTTAGTCATCCATTGACGTCACGTAACACCAAACTTGGTATATGTATAGAGCTAGCAAAACGGCCGTGAGCGCATCATGAAGGGTCCAATATACTCCATTGAAGCTTTGATCCGCGCGCACGCTGGGCACAGCAACGCAACGTTAGCAAAACGTGAGCACTATATAGCCTGACGCCAGGCGCGACCAGAGTCCGTCGGCGCGGCCCGACGGCAACCAGCGCGAAATGCGACATGCTGCATTTCGCACCGATGTGTTAACCGGACAACAATGCGTCTCCCTCTTTTCCTGACGGAGGGACGCTGGACGCGCTGAAACGCGCATGCGTCAAAGCAACGCATTGTTGCGTGAACTTGTGCATTTATTTATTAGTTATATTACTCCCCACAGTAGTATTAACTGCTGTACAAATATATCTTTACATGTTGCTCTGTATATATTTCCTTCTTGTGCTGTAGTACGCTGTACTATATAATATCTGTTTGAGTTCTAGCTTTTTAACTTTCAGCGCTCATCCTCGCTTCTCCCCTGTGGAATACCCTCCCATATAAGGGTTTCTATGAGTAGCATAGTTTCTATGAGTAGCAAATAAGTGAATAACATAGAAACCATAAAAGATAAGAGAACGCGTTACACGCTTCTGTTTTTATTCCATCATGATGAATGTATTATAGCTTGTGTCATGATTCCACGCCAAACTACTCATTGATCGTGTTTATTCATTTTTTTATGTTTACAGAGCCTTTTAATTGGCTCGTGTAGCAGTCAGATAATGCACAACATTCAGGAGCAGAATCACTATCAAATTAAAATATAGGTATATAAGTCACTGAGAGCATAAAGTGACATATATCTGGCATATATCTCACAGATGTGGCTTTTAGACGAGCGGTATATACACCAATAAATACATGTACACTCATTCGATGCAGCTTTGTAACGAGCAGATCACTGCGACAGCCATAGTTGGGACTTCTCTCAATGATGCCATAGTCGTGTTTTCCTTTACGTACATAATTAACATACCTTTTTTTTGTGAATTGAACTACACCAGCCTTTCGTAAACGTACCGAAAACTTCATGAAATAGCGCGAAACAACTTTTTTTTTTTCGAAGGGGAAGATAATTCTGCATTTCTTGAAGTTCACGTTACTGAACTATACATATACTTTCACAATTTTCATCGAGCTGTGTAATTTAAAGTGAACTGTTAGTTGTAAAAATTACAAAACAACTACTCGTTTCTATATATGCATTAAACGATAACTTCAAAGCTTTTGTATATACCACCGTGGACAGCAGCTTTCATACTTCTCTTCTGAGTCCCGTACTTATAGCCTACAACTTTTCCCCCACAATCCATCCACCAATCCCTTTGTTTCTACTATCATTCTTCTGATTATTTCGTTGGAATATATATATTTTTGTCGCATCTAGCACTTGTTTTTCTAACACAATTAAATTAATCAGGAAAACGGCTGAGGGTGCTTTCCATTCAGAAATTTCTTTCGCCTTTTCTACGTAAAATTAAATATGAAAATTGGCGGGGACACTTTAGAATTTTTTTTACAACGATATTTCTTTTCTCCGCTTCGTAAGTGGTCAGAGATGTTATTATGTGTCATTAGGATGATAAGCTATAAAACGGTCTAACGTCAACGGACGTTAAAGAAGAACGTGATACCTCGTATCATAGTTAACGATTTCCACGCTAATTATATACGAGAAAACCAACGCTTTCAGTCGAACACACTGATGCATCATCGCTCTTAATTATGAATGGACCAGATATATCCTCAAGCGCCGTCCTCTCTGCACTTTTCAACGAAACCGAATATTCGAGCTCAATAATTACAGCTTAACGTTCACATTCATGATAAAAGACTTAAAGCGCACAAGCACGGACGCAAGATAGAAGTCAGGACAACACAAACGCCATTTGCGTTGACTTTACTGTTGTGCCCGTGTTTGCTTGCCTACATCCTTTATGACGAATAAGTACTAATTAAGCGTAGTTGGCTGTAATATAAGTTTATTAATGTGTATGAACGAAACGATATACTTTTCTATTTCACTGAAGTGCGAAAATGAAATCCATCCATTTATGTTCTGCGCAGAGGCGCGCAATGCGAGAGAGTGCAAGTGGAATTCAATAAGGTTCGTTCTATGAAAACGTAACAGAAGGAAGCTACACGAAGTATGATACCACTTTTAAAACATGCCATTTACAGTATTCTTGCGCGCCTTATCAAAAATTTTATCGCGCACCGTTGAAACGAGAGATGTGACGAGGCGGCGCGCTATATAGGGAAATGGTTGCCGAAAGATGGAGATTGGAAAAAAAAAAGATTGAACAGGGGTCGATCTCGAGATCTCGCTGAACAGAAGCCGTTGCGTGGAAGGGACACTTTCTCAGTTGTCGACATGCGTACGCGCACTTGTAGAAACGTTGAGCTGTTGCATGAACGGAAGCTAAAAGCATATGTAGTGATAGATATCGCACGCGCCAATCACAAACGTTTGCGCACGTTGCTAGCGCTTGCATGAGTCTCTTCGTGACATTTTCCGTAAGCGGCCATCAACTACAGCGCTATATATACTATATACGCCCAAGACTCGTCCCTCTATGGCCTGGCTATTCCCAATGGGCACGAATATTTACCACATTTCACTTTTTAACACAACCCTCTCTGCTGCAGACGCGTGGTTAGGTTCTCCAGTCTCGAGAAGCAGAACTGTTATGTCAAATAGGTATCTACCCAATACACCATTAAAAGCAAGTCGTGGTAGCTTTGATTCTGCTATCAAAGTAGACATTTGAAGCACATTCACACGGTAAAACTTATGGCAACAAAGTAATGAACAGTGTTCTGAGCGACACCGGAAAAGTGATATGCCAGAGAATAACAAGACCCTCTGTCGGCAAAGCGCTGCGGTCGACGGTAGATGGCGCACAGCGAGGTGGCGCGGACAGGCAGTTTGGCACACGCTCAATAGGTCCGTAAAACTTTGTCGTCGACTTCACGGTTCTTTTCACGCGCCGTCAAGCTCGAAGCTATTGAATTCGCAGCCATCCACGGCGACCTCGAGCATACCAACGCACCATACACGTCATACTATGACCTGTTTCGGCACTATGACGCGTTCCCTGAAGGCTGAAGAAAGCTATACAGAAGCAGGAGAGAATAACGAAATTTCAAGTATATAGTTCGCATTTCCTTCTTGCGAAGATATGTATATGTGGAGACAGACAATACATCCATATATATTGTGCCCTAGCACTGCGTTAGATCTTTAAGGAGGCATTACAGAGATGGACGTGGGTATCTTAATCGTGCAGTTATAATGAATGCATACATAACGTGGCCATATCAGACGCGCTGCTTCGATGAATATAGATGCATGTCGTGAATGTGGGCCATGACCAAAACAATTATGATGCGTCGGCTAAAAAAAAAGAAACTGTTCGGGCCACACTGTACTGGTGTGCATAGATCTACAGCGCAAAATTCAACCTAAGTTGATGCGGCCTGCGCCATCAAATGTTTTTATAACGATCTCTGGCAGCCTTCACGATTAAAACCACGTTTGCCCTCCAAGGACATGGCGAACGCTCTTTAGTAAACTTCACCTATATATGGCATCGCACAGCCAACGACTTTTCGGAGGTTAAGATATAGCGAGTAGCGTATACTTTTAAAGTGTGTCCTTAATAACCCTAAATCAGCGACCACGTGACCTCTGGAACTAGATACACAAATATTAGCCCAATACAACTCTGCAGTTGGACAGTATCGTCGATCGTCGGCTCCAGATAAGTCGTTGCAGTGTGCCGATTTTCGTGACGACTTCTTCGACATGCATTCTGTTTAGGCCACAACATGGCAACAGCTTTAGTTGACGTATTGCCACGAGGTGCTATAGAGATCAGCACCATACGCCAGAAGACGACGCTTGGTGACCTCTCATGCAGACAGTATATACGATAAGGCGGATGTAATTCGAAGGGTGCGCAAGTACCTGTGTATATCAATCGTCGATACAGACATAGAATATAGATGCGCAAAGAGGAGGACAATATACGCACCTTCCGGACTTGGTAACGACCATCTCTGTTCCGCAGGCATGAAACTTCTGCCACAGTTCCATACCCTCAAGGGTCACCTTGGGGTCGTCGCGGACGCCGTCGTCTTCGGGTTCGACGGGTCTCAATAGCGGGGGCCTGAACTGCACCGTGAGCATCTCCTCGGGCGTCATGGCGGCGCCCGGTACCCTGGGCATTGCGAGTCCCGGAGGAGGCGCCAGACCAGAAGCCGCCAGTGCCGCGGCGGCGGTACTCAGCCCGTGGCTCAGACCTGGACCGAGTCCCGCAAACAGGTGATGCGGAGGAGGAGGTGGGACGGGAGGCGGAGGGGGTCCGGTGGAAAAACACTCCAGCGGTAGGAAGGGACCCGTGGTCGGTGGTGCCGTCGCCGGCTGGCTCAGGATGGAGTGCATGCTGAAGTCCGTGTTTCTGGTCGCGGGTGCCGCCGACGACCCTGGAGCCGCGGCCGGCGGTCCCCCGGGAGCACCGGGCAGGAAGAAGGGATGGAACGCCATGGCGCTCTGGCACGATAGGTCCGAGTGCTCGAAGCGCATATCCTCGGCGCTGCTGCGAGGCCACGGCGGCCCCAGGGCTAGGTGGCCCCTCGGCTAGGAGATGTAAGTACGCGCACTTCGCCGCGCCCGGCCCCACACTTCGCGACGGTGATGCTTCAATGCGGATGCCTAGGGGGCTCCGCTACTCGGGCGCGACGCCGGGACGTTGTCGTCTCGCGACGAGACAACCACGCCGTACAAGCACCTCGGTACACTAGCAGACACGAGGAGGGTAGGAGGTCGGCCGACGGCGAGCCGCCGCCGTCGTCTCCGGCTGGAGGCGGTGCTGCCGTTCGCCTCGCCTTTCCCCTTGCCGTGATGGCGGAGCCCGGCGGTGCACACCGCCGAGCGTGTAGATCACTCTGTACGCTGCACCCGGGCAAGCAGCTGGCGTAAATCTCAAGCGCGAGTGATGTTCCGACAGCCCAGTTCCGCACACCACCACTACCACGGAGCACACTTCTGGAGAAATGACAATTCGTGTTGCAGAGGGCGCGCGGGCGTGGACAGCTGTGGGATGCACGCCGGTGGTCCCGTCTCCGAGCTTGTAGTCATCGTTGGCGTCGCATCTGGGTGCTGATCATCGGGGCAAGAGCGATCATTCTCGAAGACGGTGGTTGATGCACCCTGGGCCTGTCGGCTAATCCTGCTCCAGTTCAAGTAGATTTTCTGACAAGTTGGCCGATGGAACAATCAAACACGTCGGTAGTGGTAGTAGTCCAGCGATTGTTGTGCACACCACTAGCAATAGAAGCGACGGAATTGGCAGTCTGGGGTAACGGGTGCGGGAAATCGGGGAGGGTTAACGGGTGGGTGGTTGGGGGGGGGGGCGAAGTAAGCAAGGCGAACAGTGGGAGGGGGGAGGGAGGGAGGTCGCTGGCCGTGGTATCTTATCGCGCCTCCTGGAGGTGACGAGAGTTCGGTAAACAAGTTGTCACAGCCTGGGCGGCGGTGGCTGGCTGTGCTCCGTAGCGGCTTCGAGCGGGAGGGACCGGGCGGGGAAGGAGGCCCAGATGAGGGGGCCACCGCCGAGAAGACCCCGTTCATTGGCGGGACGCTGTCCGCACCAGCCCTCCTCTCGCGATCCGCCCTGCGGGAGAGCCGCCAAAAGCCGTCGTCGCCGGCCCCACACACGGGCTCGCCCGCGCCGCCGGCATGAATGGTGCGTGTGGCCTACGGCCGGCGAGAAACGGGACCCCCTCTTCGCAGCCCCCCCCTCCGCTCCAAACTCCGGAACGAAAGCGTCGACGAACTGGAGCGGCTGGCGCCATCTCTCGATGAGTCTGCTAACTCGCAGGCTCTTGCCACCCGGTGTCGGCGGGACACTCTTCGCTTCAAGGCTTCAAGCTTGACCCTCTATTTCGTGGAAAATTGGAGAACTTGGTTTTTTGAGTTCTGAAAACGACGAAAGTAGAGCAATACGAGATAGAAATTCCACGTGTGCGCTGGCTTTCTGTCACAGACGACGAAATTAGTCCTGCCTGAAAACTAATTAAGCTACATTACTAATTACGTCCTACCAGCGCTGCTCAGTTACAAAGGTTGGTATAACTGTCAGTTCAAGCGCACGAATAAACAGAAAGGAAGAGAGGACAAGCGCTTTCTCGCAACTAAACTGTTTATTAGAAAGGGCAGAATATATATACAGGCAATTGAATAACACAACGCATGCGTGTGCAGGCAAAAAAGTACACCCGTGGCACATCGAGAACACAGGGTAAAAGAAAACAGATTATCTCGGAGACATAATCTAGAAAAGCAAACTCTTTATCGTGCAGCAAAACCGAAGGCTGGCTGACGCATTGTTCCCCTCTTTTTCTTATGTGAAAAGCTTCTGTCAACTCACGAGTTAACTTATTTTTAGATCAAAAAACCACTTCAGTATCCTGAAAAAGAGGATAACCACACTGTCTGCAACGAGCCGCGAGGTGCGATCCACCCAAAGATTTCAAAGAAGAATCGTGCTCTCGGAGACGAACATTGACGCACAGTTTAGTTGCGAAAAAGCGCTTGTCCTCTCTTCCTTTCTGTTTATTCATGCGCTTGAACTGGCAGTTATACCATGCATATCCAACTAGCCCAACTTTCGATTCTGTTACAAAAGTTGAGCACAGCAAGTTTCACACAGCCCGTCTTGCGCAAAGTTGCGCCGAAGCTACTGAAATTAGTCAAATGCGACAACCAAGCAAATTATAAAATAAAGGAACGCGCTGAAAAGCTCCTTATCATACGTTATACACAAGATGTTCAAAGACTTAAAAAACGTTGCCAAAATAGGTAGGTTGTGACGTCGAGGTACTCTTTCGGCCCCACATAAGTTACGCAAGTTATGCTGCCGCCCCGCCGTGGTGGTACAGTGGGTAAGGCACTCGACTGCAGTGCTGACCTGAGGTCACGGTATCCAATCCCAGCTGCGGCGGCTGCATTTTCGATGGAGGTGAAAGTGCTGTAGGCTCGTGTGCTCAGATTCGGGTGCACGTTAAACAAGCCCAGGTGGTAGAAATTTCCAGAGCCCTCCACTACGGCGTTTCTCATAATCAAATGGTGGTTTTGGGACGGTAAACTTCACATTATCGATGGAAGTTATCAGTTTGATGAAAAAACATTCTCGAAACCTGAAATATCAGAACTCTGGAGTGCCTTGCGGCACTTGTTTCCTAGTTTTCTTTTTCTCTTGGAAATTCAGTTTTTTTTTTTTTACCTTTTTGTCCGGAACTGCAGATAGCGTCTGGTCGATTTCGTGTATGCATGTCGGTGGCAAGCTGGCAAAACATACAAGAGCACAGAAAACCATACTCAACGTTGGTGGTGGCAATGACATCAGGTATCTACACTGTCTTTGGTTCCTTTCGCTTAATTCCCATGTGCCCCATACTTTGCAAAAAGAAATTACATGAATTGAGTTACTTTTTGCTTGAACGAGCAACATAATGAAGTGCTTGCCAATAAATGTTGAGGTTGTTAACGTCCTAAAATTATCATATGATTATGAGAGACACCGTCATGGAGGGCAGCGGAAATTTGGACCGTCATCTGCAGCGTTCCTTAAGGTATTTCCAAATCTAAGCGCGTGGGCCTTATTTCATTTTTATTCCATCGAAAATGCAGTCGCCGCGGCAGGGATTAAGCTTGGCGACCTTCGTGTCGGTAGTCGAACCACCGCGGCAGGTAATGAATCCATGGTGTGGGCTAGTAATGATTCACTTCAGAGTAAATACTAAAAAAAATAATTGCTATTTTCGCAATCGCTTTCGGCTGTGGCCACATGTGTGGTAATGTAGCATGTCCATCACCCCCCCCCCCTTTCCATATGGCATAAAGATTAACCAGAAAAAGACAAAAATATAATGACAGGCTAATGTGAGTGACATACCTCGAACTTGGGAACGAGGCAGGCCCCCAGGAAAGCCGTGTTGCATCTGAACTCGAGTCCTCGAATAAAATTGGTGAAGAAGACCATGGTCCTACGCTTTATTGAACCCTGACTGTCTAATCAAGTAACAGGATAGGTTTCAACCACGTAACCGTGAGCCCCTCCCTCCTCTCTTCCCCATTCCGAACTTCAATGAATTTTCTGTATTAGGCCAACCCTTTTAGGGAGGCAAGAACAAAAGGATTCAGCACGATAGCAATAAAAAATAAGAAGGTCTATAGTTATAATGTGTGTGGTCCGAAAGCTTCCTATTGGCAACGGTCACCGAACACGGTCGCTTTCTCGGAGCCTCCCGATTTGCGTCAATGTGACTGTCATTCTAAGCAACCTCGATGTAGAGCCATGGAAAAGAGATACTCATCCTAGTGTTGTCCTAAATAGTACACTTTCCTAAATATATACACGCTAAATATATGCACTTTCCTGATTGCCAGAAAGGTGCGGAGCCGTGGACGTACCCGAGAAACGTCGAAATGATACGATACAAAAAAAAAAAAGAGCGTACGCTTCGTTTGTATATACATGCACGCCGTATACCAGACGGGACGACGGGTATACGTGAAAACCAAACCGTGTGGTCTTCAATATCTAAGCCACATACATATACGTACACGCGGGAACCACGCTGTCATATTTCGACGGCTCGCAAGACACTCCACCGACTGGCCGGACCACCCGCCATGGAGGCCTGTAACTCGAAGCCGCTGGCCCGCTCATGCGAACCATGAACCTTCTAGTTTGCCGAGCAATTGTTTGAAGTAAGGCAAATAAAACGAACGACAGAGTGTGAATCGTCCTTTCCTGCAGCACTGATACGTCGTGCTAGGAAGTGCTGATCGCGGTCGTGTACTTCGTTGTGAGGGGTTCGTGTGTCGCCAAAAACTATTTTCTTTGTTCCTTCTAGAGAGGCTGACACCGAACGACAGGTTTGGTGTCACTGCCGCGCCACATCGAAAGACGGACTCGAGAAACGCGCAGATGGTGGGCGCGTGTGACTGTTGCAGTGTGTCGCGACGTCCCGACATGGCCGGGTGACAGCCGCATCACTTCCGGCCCAGACGCACACCTATAGCCAGGTAGCCCTGCACTCCGCAGGGATGCGACAGCTGCCCTGCGTGCCAGTGGTCCTTTTCTGAGTGCGCGCGTGTCCGTGTGTGTTTATAGGCACGGAGTGGCAGCCAACCGTTTCGCAGGTTACGAGTGGCATTGCGTGTGATGGGGCAACTGGACCCAAAGTGACAGAAACGTCTTACGTTAGGGAATCGTTCGTAGGGCATCAGTTTAGCCAATCATGATGCAACACACCATAAGTCCCGCATCTTTAAAAACATGCATCCATGAAGGTGGCAAATACAACTATGATACGCGTACTTGTGTCCGTATCGTGAACGAAATCTTTATGAAATTTGTCAATACCAACCGTATTACTCGGAGAGCACCAGAATGCTGAACAGTAAAAGGTGGACAACAAGTTAGACAATTTTATGTTACATAAACGCAGAAGAAGGCACACGTATGAAATCCAATTTCGTTACACCGTTACGCAGTATTATTGAGTTAAAATGCCATAGTAGTGAGAATACTATGGTAGTTAACATAGACAGGAAGTGTCTCTGTAGCAGAGTGTTGGCCGTTCATCTCCAGACATTTCTGTTACTTCCACCATTATAGGGGAAACATACAGTCCCTTACTTATCGAGAGATGGAAGTGGATTCTCGTGCATGCCCACCCGGTTATCTGGTGTCAGTGTTGGCAGCCTCAAGGAAGCGGAACTGCGTTTCCAGTGACACCGAGGCAATCATCATCGACACCACCGAGAGCGCCGCCAGTTCTAATACACGACCGAGCCAGAAAGCGAAGCGGAAGATGCTCGAGGCCTCCATGGACGCAACTGCTGGGAAGACCCCGCAGAGCCCACCGAAGTGCACCGTCCTCTTCTTGCCTACGCAATCATGCATCAACATCGAATGGTGAACAGGCAAGTGGTATCTTCAGAGCCAGAGGCACTGTTACCGAACAGTATTGAGGACATCAGAGTGATTACACGGAAGAATGTTGTCGTGGTGGACGTCACTCAAGCGTCTGCGTTATAGATTATCTGAGCAGGGTCACCGTTCTCGGTGACATGATGTTCTGACGATGATTCCGTTAGAAAGACCACGGAAACTACAGGCGTCGTATATGACATTGATGTGACCATCTCGAGTGAAGATCTGCCGATTCTCATTAAGCTCGTCAAGGATGAACCAGGAATAAAGCAGGGGTGCCGTCTAAGAAAGTCCCGATGCGTGAAGATTGATTGCCTGTCATCACATGTAAATGTCGGTGATTTACGACATGCTGTGCAGCGCTCTCTTCCTATAAGCCACTTAAGTGCCGAAAATGTCAGAAATCTGGTCATGTGAACACCATCTGTGGAAATTCCACAAAATGTTTCCTTGCGGTGCACAATATTTTGCCGAGCAGTGTAAGACTATACATATACAACAACTGCCCGAATAGAAAAGGGCCCCATGACGCCTCATCGAAGGAGTGTCCGAAAGTAAGGCAAGAACTTTCGCTTTCAGAGAAAATTGTGAGGGACCGTTCGACTCACCGGGAAGGAGCTGCTGTTGGCAGGCGTTATCGTTTTCTTCACTGACGCTCATCAAGAAAGTCTGCCTACTGGCAGCAGCATGCTTTCTGCAAAGACTTTTTCGGTTGAATCGACGCAATCAACAACGCCGAACACAATCAACATGCGCATGCGAATGCTGCACCTGAAAAGGAGGCTGTGGAAGAAGCATGACCATCACTTCCAAGGGAAACCCCTGCAGACAAGCTGCAACGCGCATCGGTTGTAGCGTCGTCGGGGTAGATTGGGTGGGATGACCAAGATCAGGCAGGTCATGAAAGCAGGACGTCCATTTAGGAAACTTGAAAAAAAGGGATTTATTTGCATTCAAAGAAAAGTTAACTGGTCATCGTTGTTCCCCCTTCTGCGCCCGCCGTCTCCTCCGTCCTTTTTATCCCTCTCGTTGCCGCCCCTCTCCCTCTATCTCGGTCCATCAGTCCACTTCACGAAAGGCAGGGGCGGCCCGCAGTAAGAGGGGGGGATCAAGGGGGTGAATCGTCCACCCGGAACCCGACTTCCCCTCAGCGTATGCTCAGTTGTTCCGGGTGGACCCATCCCTCCAAGAAGCAGCGACGAATCTTTCGTTCCCCGAAACCGCCGCCGCATTCCGCAGGGCCCAGCCGTGGCGCCAGCGCACCGTCCCGCGACACAATGGTCAGCCTCAACAGTCGCGGCGTTCGCGGAACTGAGTGGCGGCGACATCGCGCTCGTCTCGAAGACGTCACTGGCAGCGGGACGCAACAGACTCCTCCGCCGCCGAAAGACTCGACTCGAGGGTGGCCAACTGTCGGGTCACCTAACCTCGAGCTGCCGAAGGCCGTGTCTCCCGGAGCCACGTTCCCAGGTCCGCCGATCCCAGATCGTCGGGTCTGCCTTCTGCTGCTCGTCCTTAGTTTCCGGTAGTCGTTACTGCGACGGTTGTGCCTCCCGGAGCCACGAAGTCTCGCTCTGCCGATCCCGGATCCGCAGAAGTCGATCTTCCGTCCGCAGCTACTTCCAACCTCGAGCTGGCGAAGGACGTGTCTCCCAGAGCCACGTTCACAGGACCGCCGATCCCAGATCGTCTGGTCTGCCTTCTGCTGCTCGTCCTTAGTTTCCTGGAGTCGTCCAAAACTTCATGCCGTTACTGCGACGGTTGTGCCTCCCGGAGCCACGAAGTCTCGTTCTGCTGATCCCGGATCCACAGAAGTCGATCTTCCGTCCGCAGTTTTCTGCATGCCTTTTTTTTATCCCACCGCTGCCACCAGTTTGTAGCGTCGTCGGGGTAGATTGGGTGGGATGACCAAGATCAGGCAGGTCATGAAAGCAGGACGTCCATTTAGGAAACTTGAAAAAAAGGGATTTATTTGCATTCAAAGAAAAGTTAACTGGTCATCGTTGTTCCCCCTTCTGCGCCCGCCGTCTCCTCCGTCCTTTTTATCCCTCTCGTTGCCGCCCCTCTCCCTCTATCTCGGTCCATCAGTCCACTTCACGAAAGGCAGGGGCGGCCCGCAGTAAGAGGGGGGGATCAAGGGGGTGAATCGTCCACCCGGAACCCGACTTCCCCTCAGCTCTATGCTCAGTTGTTCCGGGTGGACCCATCCCTCCAAGAAGCAGCGACGAATCTTTCGTTCCCCGAAACCGCCGCCGCATTCCGCAGGGCCCAGCCGTGGCGCCAGCGCACCGTCCCGCGACACAATGGTCAGCCTCAACAGTCGCGGCGTTCGCGGAACTGAGTGGCGGCGACATCGCGCTCGTCTCGAAGACGTCACTGGCAGCGGGACGCAACACGGTATACCACCACGCTGTGCATCTAGCCCAGATGAACTCCAAGAGCATGGCCATGAAATTTCGGCAATGATAAAGTCTCTATAATCGATTTAATATACGCAACCTTGTAGGCGACATGAACACCCACAGCACCATGCGCAGTGCAAGTATTGGACACCCTTCATGAGTTCAGTGCTTGCCAACCTTGCGTAGACACAATGGCTCGTCCATCGCCTTCACTATGCGTACAAGTGCGAAGTGCGATGGTTTTACAGTCAGATGCCAGAAGACTTAAATCACGGATTTCCTATTTTCGCCGGTATGTTTTCTGCAATAGGTTTCCTATATACAGTAATATGCGAACCAAACATATTTGAACCGATCAAGCTCCCAGCAAAATAATTGTATATGTCCGCACAGATCAAACCTACATTCTGCAGTTGGTGCAACCCCACGACGGAAATCAGTATACGTGTGACTTCGCGTAGTAGAATGTATGCCCTTCACGTTTCTTGGCCCCTACATCTCTAAACCATGCAGTTCAGTTCGACAGTGAAAGACTGCATGACATCTTGACGGTGACACCTGGTCCCTGGATTATCACTGGTTATTTTAATGCTCATCGCGTGTTTTGGGGGAGGAGGGAAGTACTAAAACTGATTCCAGGGGCCGGAAACTTGCTCAATTCGCATAATGCCACAATCTTCAGATTATGTATGACGGCAGTCCAATATACCTACCTATACGTGGTGTGAGTTAGAGTGATAGTTTGAATTTGGCACTGGTGTCACAGCGATTCACTCGACAGGTGCGATGGTTACTGATGTGATGACTCACGGCAGTGACCTCCTTCCAAAGTATTTGAAGGTCGCAGGTGTTGCAAATCCCTCTTGTTCAGTTCACAGAAAAACTAGTTGGGCACTGTATAAGACGAAGGTGGCTGAGGTATGCGAAGGTGCTACGTATACGGACTGGAGGAGGTATCTGTTCCGATAGCACTTTAGCTTGGGGGATTTGGTACATACTCGAATAGGTTCAGCGCAATTTAGACGAAGACGGGACACACAGAACTCATCTGTGTGTGTGTCTCCCGTTCTCGTCTAAATCGCACTATACCTATCTGTAGGAGGCAATGGCAAATGAAATGGAAGCGGTTAAAAGCGTCATTAAAGACACATCAAAGCACACAAAATTTGATGCCGACTTGAGTCGATTGACTCGAAGGCGAGCTGAAAGGAGGTGCAGGCGCACTAATTCGATTCATGGCCTCATAAATGCTCGAAGTCTCAAAAAAAAAAAAGTCCAACGTCGACTGGACAAGCTGGGCAACCATGGAACGGTGGGAGAAATTTTCCGAATCACTCAATCCTCGCCAACCTTTGACTCTTATATGGCGAACGGTGCGTGGCCTTGGCTCGACTCGACAACAATGACATCAATTGAACACTCTAGGTCTCTCTCAAGACCACCTGCAGGTTGGTGTTGCCGAAGATTTCTTCGTGAGGATTGCGGGTGATGTGCTCAGTGTGAGTGACGAGGTTCTAGGCGATGCTCCTGTAGCACGTGTTCCTGAACTGAATGTGCTTTTCTCACTCGAGGAACGAGATGGGGAACCCATATATAGGGAAGTGCAGGCGTTCATCGTCACACGAGGACACTTGAGGAACAACTGCTAACAGATGTATACACGAAAATATGAGAGCGCACATCGTAAAAACCTTTCAGAAACTTTCACAAAAAAATAACCAAGCTGTAACTGTGTGACTGAAACGTTCTATACGCAAATTAAATTATTACAAATTTCCCTTTTTGCAGCGAAAGCTGTTATGAGACCACAACAACAGCCATCATCAAACGCCGTGGTTGTCAGCCGCTGCCAGCGTAACCGTTATCACGCACAAAAAAGAAAATCACAGCATATACATGGAGTGAATGATGATGAGTGGGGCGAATTTCCGTCAGCCCATCAGTGCTTCCGTCCATCCGTTTGTTCTTGCTTCCATTCACCCGCGCAATCATCCGTGCGTCTATCCGGGCGTCCGTCCATCTGTCCATGCGTCCGTCCGTCTGTCCATGCGTCCATCCATCAGTCCGTCTATCCGTCTGTCCATCACTTCGTGCGTCCATACGTCCGTACGTCCACACATCCATCCATCCATCTGTCCGTCCATCTTCTAGTCTGTCAGTCCGTCCGTCCGTGCGCCCATCTAGTGAACACTTCAAGCACCGCCATTTCCCATCTCACATCCTCTGTGGCACATACACGCTCTGGAGCGGATACGTGCCACCGGTGGCTACGCACGACAACAACGGAGGAAGAACGGACCCACGCCCTATATAAGGAGCTTCGCCCCTAAAAGTAGGCAGATCCCTCGTACCTTGGGAATCGACGTTATGCAAAGCATGCGGAGGAAAGGTGATCGTGTATCAAAGGTGACAAAATTACACTGAATATGCCTCTAAATGTTGCACGCACAGACATATGTTGAAGAGTGGCAGATGTTTACACAAACATGCCCTTGCGCAACGATGTCAACAGAAACATCAGTATTGACCACACCAGAAGCGATGAGCTGATAGGAGGCGCCGGTGCTCGCGAAGATGATAGCCCTGGTCACTGCTAGCAGTGCATGGCACCTAGTTACAATTGACGTTAACCCAATCTCATGGCCGTATCATATGTGTGCATATGCAATGTTTATAAAATTGCATTTTTGACGTAGTCAGCACCTCGAAAGCACTTGTATTATCTATGGAGAAATCACGCTCGCGTGAGTAATATACCATCGTATACATAGGGGACTAAATTTATGATTGAGTGTCACACAACGAAAATTACGTAACTAGCAAGTCGTTTAATACTTTCAGCCTATTGGGAACAAAAGGCTCTGCCGTAATTCGTCATGGTTATCAGCCACCACATCAACGAAGTGCTTGCAGATGTGTAGCGGGTACCTTGATTCTCCGTATAATAACGTGTAATGACGTTCTCGTTTCTTCCATGTTTCACAAAAGTTATGATTATTTACGGAATAGTGGGTGCCACGCAAGTGTACTTGTAGTATAGTGGCCCCAAGAGTGTTTACAAAGGGTTCATAGAAAACCGCTCTTGACGTGAGCGATCACCACAACTTGTAACGTCATCTTGATGTCCCTGTGACGCCACCATACATGTAGCCGCTTGATGACGTCATCGCGCGACATCGTCACTAGTTCAGAGATGGGCCGGTCTCGAAGGCCGCACAACACCACGTGAAGCTAAGAAAAAAAAAAACCTCACGTAGAAAGAGAAATGATCAATGCAATCAATCCGCCCCACCGCGGTGGTCTAGTGGCTAAGGTACTCGGCTGCTGACCCGCAGGTCACGGGTTGAAATCCCGGCTGCGGCGGCTGCATTTCCGAAGGAGGCGGAAATGTCGAGGCCCGTGTGCTCAGATTTGGGTGCACGTTAAAGAACCCCAGGTGGTCAAAATTTCCGGAGCCCTCCACTACGGCGTCTCTCATAATCATATCGTGGTTTTGGGACGTTAAACCCCACAAATCAATCAATCAATGCAATCAATCCAGCAGGAAGTGAATAAGAACTTCGCCTTCGATCGGGCATTAGTATTACTTTTACTAATATTTTAAATGCGAGGCATTTCTTAGTGAACTTCGGCAATACTGAACGTATCTATCTATCTATCTATCTATCTATCTATCTATCTATCTATCTATCTACCTAGCCGCTTACGTTCGGGTGCTCTCTTATATCACCCCCTTAACTTGGCGTGAACCAAAAGAAGCATGGGAAGGTAAGATGGTTTGGCGAATTCGATACGCTGGTTAAGGCATGAATAATGTCACGATCCCGTCACGTACGTCGTCAAACACTTCCCGCCAGAGAGTGACACATACAGATCGGCGGGTATGTGCCACAGGTAATTGACACTTATTTTTTACCCAGGAACGACAAGAACATGTGCACACATGGGCAATTTTAACGCGTGAGCGTTAAGCAATACCCGACATCGGTAGCGTCGATCATATACGAAGGCATAGAATAAATGTCACTGTTAAGAAAAATATGGCATACATAGGCAGTGTTGACCCCCCGACGAATGTAAATAATAAAATTGAAGGAACCAACAGGAATCGAACCCAAGCACTCTGCTTGGCAATGAAGCATTTTACCACAGATCTACGCCAGGTCTTGGATCTACTTTTCGAATAGACGCTAATCTTCGTGAAACGTCAATCGTGGTTGCAGTGCTACCTACCTAATTTCATAAACATTACATATGTACTTTGACACAGCCGTCACGTCGGGTTAACGTCAATTGTGGTTAGTTGTCATGCGCTGAAGTTGGTTTATGTAGCAGCTAGTGTCCAGGGCCAGCATGCGCAAGCATCAGCGCTTCATATCAGCTTCTCGTGTTGCTAATACGCATGTTGCCGTTGGCATCGTTGCGCAAGTGCAAACAACTGATTATATAAAGATCTGCAACTCTTCAACATATGTTTGTGCGTTCAACGTTTGTACATATATTTAGCGTCATTTCATGACGATTGATTGATATGGGGGGTTTAACGTCCCCAAACCACAATATAATTATGAGAGATGCCGTAGTGGAGGGCTCCGGAAATTTTGGCCACCTGGGGTTCTTTAACGTGCACCCCAATTTGAGCACCCGGGCCTACAACATTTGCGCCTCCATTGGAAATGCAGCCGCCGCAGCTGGTATTCGAGCCCGTGACCTGCGGGTCAGCAGCCGAGTACCTTAGCCACTAGACCACCACGGCGGGGCCATTTCATGACGAGTCGCTCAATAAAAAAATTTTTATAAAAAAAGTTAAAAAAAAAATCCGCCAGATCCTACGTACCTGGGAATCGATGTTATGCGAAGCATGTGGAGGGAATTCGAGAGGATCGTGTTGCAATTTTTTTATTCCTTTCATGACAAGTCGCTGAATAAAAAAAAATTGGATTACGATCCCCTTCCCTGCACATGCTTCGCACAACATCGATTCCCAAGTACGTAGGATCTGGCGGATTTTTTAAAAATTTTGTTCTATAACAGTTCATAATAATTTGTTAGCACAACTGAGCTTTTCGTTTATCTAAAAAAAAGTGGGCGATTTCCCCCCTCCCCCCTTTTTGTGTTTTTCTCAAAATACAACTGCCGCGCGATTCATGGCCGATCTTCCCTATATACACAGAGCGTTGAGCCATTCATCTTGGGTCCAACCAACGAACCAATTAGCGAATACATAAGGAAGCGTGCGAGATATTCTGGATTCACAACCTGCCGATTAAGCCACTGAACACGCGCATGGTTTCCGCTTGTAGCCCGGACGAAAGAACGAAATTATCAGCGGTGCAATCTTCGGGAAAGCAAGCGACCGCGTTGCATGGGACATACCGAAATGCATTTGACGGTCGCTTTCCTCCCCGATCCGAAGGCGCCGTCCGTTTCTGGCTCTCTCTTCAACTCACTGACCCCTTCCCTCTGTTCTCGCCGTTCTCGGCGTCGATACCCGTTTGCCAGTTGCCGCCAGTCATTTATCGGCCGCTTCGGTTAGATATATGTATAGCCGCCTCGCTGCCGCTGACATCGGGTGTAACTTACACCGTGGGCGCACATGCATCCGCGGTATACTCGCGAAGAAGCCAAACGTTTACGCTCTCGACAAGCGGCGTGGCGCGCCGCTGAGACAAAGTATGTGACGTCGGTATGGACACCGTACAAACAGGCCGCGAATGCGCTATGTATATATGCGCGCGAGATCCCCGAAACGTGACTCGCCTGCGTGAAGCGTATATTAAAATATATGGCCGCGCGGCGCCAGGGTTTTTTTTTTTTTTTCGAAATCCGGTCTGTTACGCGTCTTGTGTGAACTGTAGTATATTGCCCGATCCTTTTTTCCAAATTCGAACTCCTATTTCATGTCTGTTTCTTCTGCTCTTTCTTCTTCTTTTTTTTTTTTTTTTGGAGTCGGATTTCTCGCGAATCGAGCAGCGGATCACCTTTTTCCACGTAATAAACGCAAAACTACCCGTCGGATCCAGTCCTCACTAGCTCGCTCCGGCGGGGAGCGATCAAATATTGTTTAGCACTGTGCAATGAACCCTTCTCCGATATCGACAAACACGTAAAAGTCTCGTTCCATGTTGATTCCGTCGTAAAATGTGCTAGTGCAATTGATTCGCTATTTGATATGCCCGTGCAGGTGTAAATCATTTTAATGTATGTATGTATGTATGTATGTATGTATGTATGTATGTATGTATGTATGTATGTATGTATGTATGTATGTATGTATGTGTATGTATGTATGTATGTATGTATGTATGTATATGTATGTATGTATGTATGTATGCCTGCATGTATGTATGCATGCATGCATGTATGTATGTATGCCTGCATGTATGTATGTATGTATGCATGTATGTATGCATGCATGCATGTATGTATGTACGTGTGTATGTATGTATGTATGTATGTATGTATGTATGTATGTATGTATGATGTATGTATGTATGTATGTATGTATGTATGTATGTATGTATGTATTGTATGTATGTATGTATGTATGTATGTATGTATGTATGTATGTATGTATGTATGTATGTATGTATGTATGTGTATGTATGTATGTATGTATGTATGTATGTATGTATGTATGTATGTATGTATGTATGTATGTGTGTGTGTACGTTCAAATCACTGATACAAGATTAATTTTAAGTCATTTGAGAGAGAGAGAAAAAGAGAGAAGGATAAAAGAAAGGCAGGGAGGTTAACCACAGAAGGTCTTCAGTTACCTATTCTGCACATGGAAAAGGAAAAAGAATGGTAAAAGCTGAAAAATAACAGCCTGCGATGGCACTAAAGGTGAAAAGACAAACAAAATTTAGTCGTGATAGCACCGTCTAAGTAAGGCCAAAACATTGTCTGTGGAAAGCCGCAATTCGTCATTCAGTTTCTATTTTTCGTAGCAACCGCAACGATGCCTTCGGAGCAACTCGTTTTGAAGACCGAGTAAGCCAGAGCTCCAACATTCTGTTCCCCGTCAGAGGACAGTTGTCCAGCCGGTCAAGTGTAGCTGAGTGTGCTACCCCTTCGGATTTGATTGATTGATATGTGGGGTTTACCATGCCAAAACCACCAACCCTCCACTACGGCGTCTCTCATAATCATATATGATTATGAGAGACGCCGTAGTGGAGGGCTCCGGAAATTTCGACCACCTGGGGTTCTTTAACGTGCACCCAAATCTGAGCGCACGGGCCTACAACACTTCCGCCTCCATCGGAAATGCAGCCGCCGCAGCCGGGACTCGATCCCGCGACCTGCGGATCAGCAGCCGAGTACTTTAGCCACTAGACCACCGCGGCGGGGCCCCCTTCGGATTTAAAGCAGGTGTACTCGCAAAGGATGTGCCCGGCTGTTTCATGCACCAGCAGACTTAACGTGATATACGATCAGCCCTTTGAGCAATAAGAACATAGGCATATGAGTAGGCCACTCAAAACCACAAAGGGGCTTCAGAGAATGGTCTCGTCAATACGTAGGACGGGGTACGTAACTGGACAACAAGGTGTGCTGTCTTTGGCTTGTGAACGTGCGTGAATACCACAATTGTAACAGTAAATGACGGCCTAGAACACGAAGTTCATTCGCTGAGTCAGAACTGGAAAGGGGAATGGCAACAGTCACGTGCTGACGTTGTCGAGGGTAGACCATGCAGCTGCATCCACTCCGTCCCTTCCCTGACATACACAGTGACTATAGGTAATTTGATTGATATGTGAGGTTCAACGTCTTAAAACAAGCATAAGTTAATGCGAGACGCCGTAGTGGAGGGCTCCGGAAATTTCGACCACCTGGGGTTCTTAAACCTGCACCCAAATCTGAGCACACGGGCCTACAGCATTTTCGCCTGCATCGAAATTGCAGCCGCCGCAGCTGGCAGTCGATCCCGCAACCTGCTGGTCAGCAGCCGAGTACTTTAGCCACTAGACCTCCGCGGCGGGGCACAGTGACTATAGGTAGCCACTGGGATATTACCTCGGGTCTTTTTTCAATTACTCGGTAGTGGATATGTCCGATTCCCGTAACGAGTGCTTATGGGAACCACAAGGTAGAGCGGAGGGCGGACGTTCGATGGTTCCTTTGCTATCACTGAAGAAAGACCATGAATTAGGTGGCAGCTCGACAAACTGAACAGCCGCACGGAGGGCTATGCTAATTCAGCTCCTGTAGTTGATCTAGCGGGAAACATTTTCAGCTTTATTAAGGCAAAAGCCTTTGATGTTTCATCGAGCGCAAAAACCAGCCGTCAACCTCAATAGCGTTTACACGAGTGATAAAAGAAATTGGGCCAAGCTTGTACTATACGCGGCGCAAGGCTTGAAAGAGCAAAACTGGGCGACTCTGAAGGCTAATATGGTTGCTTTTAGACTGTTTCGGGGCCTTAGCGAAGAGGTGAAGGTTCCTGGTTGCCATCTTGCTGGACTTTCGCTAGGTTATGCTGTAGGTTGTTGCCGCGTGGGTTCTCAGCACAGAGCGGTTCGGGCTAAACCACATCACCGACACGACATAGTTCTCCCGATTTCGGGGACAGATACTTGCGCTGAAAGCAAGCGTTCACTCCTCTCGTAGATTTGCGGAAACGTCCTCGCCGTTGTGGGCCTTCCACAACGGCGAGGACGTTGTGGGGTCGTCTTGCAGCCGCCGTCGCCTTGCCTGTTTCATATTATTCCTTCTTTGTACGCACTCGGGATCTTCGTCTCATCGCCGTCGCTCCCAAGCTGTAATTGTTGGCATAATTGTCTCATTCTTCCTTTTTAATGAAGAAGTCATGAGTCGTGGAATTAACCCATTCTCTGTAGCAAATACTTATGATGAAGATAGTTTTAATAATGAACACACATCATTAATGTACACACAAGCGACAATTGATTAGGCAGCTTCGCGCTTAAAAACGATCGCCACGTGATGATGCCCCCTCCCCCCCCCCCTAATTGCGTAACCGTGACTATATACCCGTAATGCCAATATTTTGACATCATCATGGGGTCGCACGAGAGCCTCGCTTGGTCAAAGGTAGACCGATCATCTAAGCAGTGGAAAATCATGTAAGGTTCAAAAAGCTTCTAATGCCTATACAATACCGGAGGCAAAGCAGAACCACAATATAGGTGCAGAAATATTTCCGAGGGGCAGCAGGGCAGCATCAACGCAATCGATTGAAAAGAAAGAGAAGATGGCATTTGCCTTCGCGTCATTTTAGGCGAATGCATGCAGTGCACGACGGACCATGTGACGTTGAATTTTGGTGATGCTACAGCAAAATGTGGCTAAGCTGGGGTTTGGATGGATGCTATACCGAAGTTAAATATTAAATCGTATATGCAGGGGCATAGCCAAGAATATCCTCGAAATAAGGAATAAGGGAGGGGGGGGGGGATCTTTCTGACTACGTTTTGCATGTTCGTCCGTGTGCCCACATATACACTTTCCATAAGGTCCCGCTAAAGTCCTATATATGGTCAGACAACCAGGTATTTTTCATCTAGTTTTCTGGTTATAGCCGGCATTTAACCAGTACATGATTAAGAGCTTACACAAGTACACGCACTCATGCAATATAAAAAAACAATTGGTAGCGTTGGGGGGAGGGGGGCATTCTTTCCGCACCCTTCTCGATACTCCAGCAAATGAATTCGATAGACGGAATGATGCGCAGCTGAAATATTCGCTGTCGTGTTGGCAAAACCGCAACTGTACACGCAAGCCAATACCTGCAAAAACGTACACCGGGATTTCCATTCGTTGCACGTAATATTACGAGCGGCTATATATAATGCAAGCGCAACCTCCACAGGCGGCATTGGGGGCGTATATAAGTGCCCTCTCTTCAAGGAGCCATCGGCAACGAGAATTCGATTCTGTTCACGCGTTCGCGAACAGACGATATAAGAGCCGTTTTGTAGGTTTACCGGAGGGCTATAGCAGCTTTGACTGCTTCCTTAGTGAGCCGTTATCTGGAAGTCTAATCGGCCGATTCCACGCGCGCTCTGTCTCAGAAAGGAAACCGCCCTTGTCGAGCCGGCATCGGCTCCAGGTGTACGCATCGTGAGAAAGAAAACAAAACAACAACAAATGGAATGGGAAGAATAAGTGAGAGAAAAAGAAGGAGGAGGATGGGTCTTTATTGAAAAGGCTTTTGTTTCTGTCTACAAACATAATCAATGCATGGAAATCAACAGTTAGCAAGACTAAACTGATTGAGTTAACGAATAAACAAGAAAATCAGTAAACTTACTGAAGCCATGGCGCTCAAAAGAGTGGGACCAAGAAAGAGGGCAGCACGAGCATAGTTTTCAGCGCTATGGCTTCACTCAACGTACCGAACTAGCTGTGGTCTTTAAATCTTTGGAGACAATGCGCAGTTTTTTAAATAAAAATTTGATGTCAGTCAGGCTGCTGTTCCTTTTCACCCATAGTCAAGGCGGAGGTACATAGTTAAAGATTGAGTGACATCGAAGTTTCTAATCAACAGTATCAGATTAATCGGAACTTATTCGAGGAAACTTGCTTTCGTAGAAAGTGGCAGCCCTTGACAACTTCTAAGGCATGCACATTTCCTATCTATCTATCTATCTATCTATCTATCTATCTATCTATCTATCTATCTATCTATCTATCTATCTATCTATCTATCTATCTATCTATCTATCTATCTATCTATCTATCTATCTGTCTGTCTATCTATCTATCTATCTATCTATCTATCTATCTATCTATCTATCTATCTATCTATCTATCTGTCTGTCTGTCTGTCTGTCTGTCTGTCTGTCTGTGTCTGTCTGTCTGTCTGTCTGTCTGTCTGTCTATCTATCTATCTATTTGTCTATCTATCTATCTATCTATCTATCTATCTATCTATCTATCTATCTATCTATCTATCTATCTATCTATCTATCTATCTATCTATCTATCTATCTATCTATCTATCTATCTATCTATCTATCTATCTATCTATCTATCTATCTATCTATCTATCTATCTATCTATCTATCATTTCCTCCGACATGCACTATAGCTATTCAACTAACCTTCAGAATCTTTCCTTTTCATCTTATCTTGGTCTGCCTGCTTTACTGCAGAGCAGAACCGTGAATTACCGCTAATCACCCGCAAGAAGACTCAGTCAACCCACATAAAACACTGGCCGCGACGAGCGCAAAACCAAGCGTTCGAATACAGTGACACACGGTGGGCCCCGTGTACACACTCACAAAACTCGCGCATACACATCGGCCTTCTCTCGAGAAACAGCATGCTGCAGTGTAGCTCTATATAGGTGGGCGGGTATGACCGGCGCCGAAGGCGACACGCGGAGAATGAGCTCCCGCCGTGCGCGCACAAGCACAGCTCATGAATAAGGAAACAATGGCCTGCCCGAGAACACAGGAGCCTGCAGCAGCAGTGATACGGCGCCTGTCGCACTCCTCCCCTACGCCGTGCTTCACCGGACTCCCGCTGAGCGACAGCGGGCTCTGGAAAGCAAAGCAGCCAGGCTGGCCGGCAGGCACTGGCTCATAGCATTTCTAGCGCTGCTTCTAAACTGCTCCATTACGGCTTCCTTTCTCGACGGTTCTGAGAACTGCGTATCTGAATGAGCCTAGGGACTAAGTGACGAGGGAAAGACTGAGAGTGCGCTTGCGTGTATGGGTTTGTTAGGGTGGGCGGCTGATATTCGCAGATACTTAGATGCACTCTCGCGAATACAGTTAAAGCTCGATATAACGAAGTCGATACGGTAATCAACTTACTTTGTTGTATAAAAAACTGTGATATTGAAACCTGTTTTATTTAAACTATTTTTTTTCAGCAATGTATAGTCATCGAGGACTTCTTTCTGTTAGTGGTAAGTGCCGGAATAGAAAGTTTCGTTGACCCGGAATTACTAAAAATTGCGAATTTGAATAGCACGAAAGCAAATGAGGATACTGTCGTGTACGTTCACAACAACCGACGCACGGCAAATCCATGTGTTGCGCATCGCTTGCACGTGCAACCGACGCGCTCGTGCGCAGGCGGTGCATGATCACACGTTCCTCTCGTCGTCCCTTCTGCAACCTCCTGCGTCTATAAAGTTGACGAAAACAGTGCCCCACCATAGAAGGTACTAAACCAAAATTCCTTGGCTGCGCAAGCCGCCATCTAGCATGGTCTCAGCTGCGCCACGGGGTTATGATGTCCCTACTTAACAGGCGTTAAACGCAAAGACTAATGAAGCAGTGGTGCTGGCAGCGTTTCCATCCTCCTCTCTCCCTTCCTCAACCTCACGTCACTCTTTCTTACCACTACCTTTTTCCCCAGCCACTTGCTATGCTTTACTATACAAGGTTATGCAGAGCTTCAACCTTTCCCCTACCCCTTCCTAGCATCACTCCTACCATTTTCTTCCTCCTTACCCCTGCAACCACCCTCTTTACCCTCATTCCCATTTAGCCCCCCCCCCCCTTGGTTCAGTATAGTATAATTGGTTATGGTATGTCAGAATCTGCCTGGGACATGCCCGCTTTCAGTGGCGCTTACCCACAATGTTTTTGCGAACACCTCACAGCTTCAGCAGCTGTACTGTTAAAGAAATCGCAGCAGGCAAGCCGTTGACGTCCCCTCATGGGAGGCTTAGGCCCGGCCATTTAAAGCTGCTGGTTTCTGATAATAAAGTTTATTCCTTCTCCTCCACGGACTGAGTGATAATCAGTGGGGCGAAGCATCCGTCAGTCCGTTCGCGCTTCCGTCCGTTCGCTCGTTCTTGCTTCCGTCCGTCCATGCGTCCGTCCATGCGTCCGTCCGTGCGTCCGTCCGTGCGTCCGTCAGTGCTTCAATCCGTGCGTCCATCCATGCGTCCACCCATCCGTCCGTTCTGTCCGTCCGCGCATTCATCCATCCGTCTGTCTGTTTGCCGGTCTGTCCGTCCGTGCGTGCGTTCGTCCGTCCATCTAGTGAACACTCCAAGTACCACCATCTCGCATCTTTTCATCATTTGTTCATTATGTAGAAATACCGCCATCTGACGGACATTCAAAGGACTAAACGAGAGGTGGCTACTTCATACTACATCGACCACGAGTACTACTACTACATACAAGGGGGATGCACGACCCATGATATAAGGCATAGCTACCCGGTTCGAATAGTCCAATCCTAATGGTTCAGATTCATAAGGCGCAATGTCGGGTGTCTCAAAAACTTGTCCTATAGCCTCATAAATCGATGGGAAATTCTCTATTCACTCGATATACCTTCGAAATTATTGTTTACTATGACGGCCGACAAATTTACACCCCCTGAATGCACTAAATATGGCAGTAAATAACGTATTTAAATAATTGTCTCTTTAGGTAGGTGACGCAAACGCTTCGTTGAGACGTGAAAACTTGAAAAGCCACTGATGATGTTTGCCGAACGATGCGATCCGACATAATATACCGGCAAAACCGAAACAGAAGTGGCTTAATTGTTGCACTGCGATACCCTTCACAGACGCCTAGAATGACCACAGCATTTTCGGCATGAAGCCCCCGACTATATGCAGCATCTCTGACATATACAATACCTTCGCTGCGAGAGCAGACGTGTACGCGGACCTTCAGACATGTGTGCACCTTAAGTACCCCAGGTGGTTTAAATTTTTCGGAGCCCTTCGGTACGGCGTCTATAATGAATATATGACAACTTTGGGACGTTAAACGGAACCATTTTTATTGCAACAATTATAGGTGTTCACCCTTCTGTTTTTCAACACCCTCACGAACGGCATAATAACACCCTTATGCCACTTACACCCTTCTCTGAGAGTGTACCAACAAAGAAAAGAATGTTACATTCATTCGAAAAGGGTGTAAATCTATAAAACACCCTTTCTACACCAATAAGGGTGTAAAAAGTTTTACTGTGCAGATGAATGATGCCAGTGGACGGCCGTTAGTAAAGCTACATCCGGATTTAGTCTAGATGCGAAAATGACCTATACATGCATTTATTGTTTCTATGTAAAAGTGCTATCGTCTGCATAACCCCTATGCATATAGCTACCGCCAGCGGATGTGTGTAATTATATATATCTAGTGACAACTTGTTCCGTTATGCATGCCTTCGTTAAGTGATTGCGCGTGCTTGCTCCGAGAGCGTACAAGCAATACAGACCACAATAATGAGAGAATACTTGTTTGAGGCCTTTATTTTCCACTTATTCTAGGGGCGAAGCATTCTACGACCCAACAATGTTCCTTTATCCGCCTATATGTGTACAGTCCAAACCGAAATGCGACACATGCATAATGAAAAACGAATGCATCCGTGTAACAAACGCACTTTATATGTACATCAAGTGTATGGATATATATATATATATATATATATATATATATATAGTATATATATATATATATATATATATATATATATATATTAGACAAATTGTATGTAAATGTGAAGAAAGAAAAGTGGGTGAAAAGATAACTTGCCGTGGGCAGGAACTTGAACCGCAAACATAATAATTGTGTAAAAACATAAAAAACTAGCCCTTAAGTATACACTTCTTTCCTTAATTCATGAACGAGAGAATCCTACTGACAGAATTGATGCCATTAGGTTGTACACGAGGGAATATTGGTCAGCTGCCAGCTTGTTATAAGTTCACGTGCTATAGTGACGCCAAAAAGGCTCATAACGAGTGTACCATCGGCACTCGCCGCCATGGCTGCTGGTGGGGCTGACTGACACTCCCACGTTTAATTTATATTGCCACAAGGCAGTAGTGTGATTGGGGTATAAAGTGGTAAAGGGTGTCTGCTTGGAAGAAAATACTTGATTGATATGTGGGGTTTAACGTCCCAAGGAAGAAAAGACTAAGAAGTGGATAGAGACTGGTCCCAGCCCGCCAGCGTGTCAGCCATTGTCATTGCAAGTAAACATCGTAAATATCCGCAATTATACGTTTTCTTGTAATATTATTGGTGGAGGTGCGGGATATAGGTTTACCTGGCTCTCCCGGCAAACCACCACGGAACTTTGGAGTGGTCGCCACCTTCATTTTCCTGCAATGGCTCGACAAGCTATATACCCACAAGAGCAACAGCAGCCGCAGCAGCAGCAGCCGCAGCAGCAGCAGCATCTGCCTCCTCTGATTCTCCTGCCTCCACGAGACCCCGGAACCTTCTCGGGCACAGGCAAGGACAAGGTGATTGTCGTAGATTGGGTCGCATTGCACGAGCTTGTGAGCGAATACTATAGGTGGGACCCCACGTTGATGCTGGCCAACGTTGTATTTTACTTGCGGGATACGGCACTCACCTGGTATGAGACGCATGAGTCGGGGTTGACCAGCTGGGACATTTGCAAAATGAAGCTTGTCGAGTTATTCAGCAGGCCATTGGGCGACAGCCGGCCGTCAGGAAAGACCTGGAATGTCGCGTGCAGACATCGACGGAATCGTACGTATCTTATATACAGGACGTATCGGACCTCTGTCGAAAGGTGGACGAGAACATGAGCGAAACAGACAAAATCGCCCACATATCAAAAGAAATTGCCGAGGACGCCTTTAACCTGTTGATCGTTAAAGATTGCGCCACCGTCGACGCGGTGGTGAAGGAATGTCTGCGCTTCGAGCACGCCAAGAACCGTCGTATAACCCACAGGTTTGCGCGCCTGCCTAGTACTGCAGCCACTTCGACCTGCGAAGACTGCTCCAGGTTCACGCAAGCTACATCATCCGAAAAGGTCACCCGGATCGTTCGCCACGAACTCGAAGCAATGGCTCCTGCAGCCGTCGCTTCCGACGGCCCTCAAGATAACGCATCCACCGTCTCCCTCATCCAAGCCGTCGTTCGCCAAGAAATAGCAAATCTCGGCATCGCACCTGTTTGCGCTGTTCGAACTACCGAGAGTTCGGCTTCGGTTAACCAGATCCCGGTGTACTCTTCACGCTACCCAATCCCACTACTGCCTTGCGGCAATATATATACCCTATAAAGTGGCTGGGGGGATAGCCGCCATGGTAGCTCAGTTGGTAGAGCATCGAACGCGTTATTCGAAGATCAAAGGTTCGGTTCCTACCCAAGGCAAGTTATATTTTCACCCACTTTTCTTCACATTTACATTACGATTCGACCTAATAACTTTCTAGGCATTATTGTCTTTTAGATCTCGGAATTATGAAAACGAGCCCTTCAGTATACACCCCGTTTCTCTCTCTCTCTCTCTCTCTCTCTCTCTCTCTCTATATATATATATATATATACATATATATATATATATATATATTATATATATATATATACTCCCAATATCAATTTGAATGGCTTCGTGACCACAAACTGCTGCAAGTTGATCTTTCTATCTTGCCTTCTTTTGCAAGAACCGAATCAAAGAAAATTAGAGAATATAAAAAAGCTGATTATGAAGCCATTAACAGGACACTTGAGTATTTCCTTGACGATGTGCTACCGCCTTCTTTTTACAGTCGCTCAGTTGAGCAAAACAGGGTTCTTTTCAAGAATGAGATTTCAGCCCTAATAGGAAAACACGTGCCGTTGATAACGATTACGAATGATAAAACTAATCCGTGGTTCAACAAGTCTTTGCACAGACTTAGAAACAGAAAGGAGTGGCTTTATCGGTCTGCAAAAATTCGCGTTCACACACGTCTTGGGATATGCATGATACGAGGAATGCCTAAAGAAATATTGCTATGAAATTACAACTGCGAAAAATAAATACTATTCCCAGGATTTGCCTTCACTCCTAAAATCTAATACAAAAAAATTCTGGAAAGTAATACGTCCTAATCGCGACGATAACTTCATTTCATTAGACGATGTAAATAACACTCCTTTTGCGGACACTGATGGTCCTCATGTCTTTATTTCATTCTTTTCATCCGTGTTTACTATCGAGCATGATCATCTTCCAGAAATTGTTGAACGCGATTACTCATTCATGTCACCTATAGATATCACAAGTGAAGGCATAGTTAAAACTATTGAAAATATGGAGATTTCATCATCTTCTGGTATTGACGATATATCAATTCAAAAATATTAAAGAACACTGTTTATGTGTCTGGCACTATCCTGTTTCACATTTTTCGGCAGTCGCTCACTACAGGAATGTTGCCTTCTGACTGGAAGATAGCGATGGTAGTGCCAGTCCATAAAAGTGGTAGTAAAAGTTCACCTGTAAATTATCACCCCATTTCCTTGACGTGCATATGTTGGAAGATGCTTGAGCATACAATAGCTTCTAACATTTATGTGCATATAGAATCTAACAATTTCTTTTTCTCTAACCAGCACGGGCTCTGAAAGGGTCGTTCTTGCGAGACAACTCTTTGAGTTCAATACCGACCTACATTTTAACATGAACAGTAATCTACAGACCGATTGTTTATTTCTTGATTTCGCAAAAGCATTCGATCGTGTTGCTCAGTGTCGCTTGATATTAAAACTGTCATCACTAAAACTTGATTCACTCACGCTAACATGGCTCAGAAACTTCCTAACTAACCGCCAACGATTCACTATCGCCAACAATCATTCTTCATCACTTTGTTACGTCTCCTCTGGTGTACCACAGGACAGTGTTCTTGGTCCCTTACTTTTCCTCATCTACATTAATGACCTGCCTGACAACTTATCCTCATGTATGCGTATATTTGCCGATGACAGCATTATCTCTCGTCCCATCCGCAACAATAGCGATCACCTAACTCTTCAAAAAGACCTCGAGCATATTAATGAGTGGTGCAAAACATGGCAGATGACACTTAATGTTTCCAAATGCAAACTAACCACCTTTAGTCGCAAACGTGATAACTTTAATAGCCAATACATAATTGATAATAGCATTGTAGAACGCACTGATCATTACAAATACCTAGGCATAAACTTCACTTCTACACTTTCATGGTCCACACATATCACTTCTATCTGTGCCAACACACCAAGATCATTAGGTTTTCTGCGCCGAAATCTATACAGTGCTCCCTCCGATGTACGCAAACTGGCTTATCTTGCTCTAATCCATCCTCAACTGGAGTTCGCATCCTCCATTTGGTCACCATGCCAACAATACCTCATAGATAAGTTAGAATGTATACAGAACAGAGCTAGTCGATTCATAGCGCGTAATCACAGCTACCCGTCCAGCGTAACACAGATTAAACATAGCCTTGTGCTCGAGCCACTGAAAATTCACCATGACATCTCACTTTTATCCCTATTTCACAAACTCATCCACACCAGCATGATGCAATCTTTTCACCTTAATCTAGCACATCGAACTTCGAGCAGACTACATAACACCTCTAGCTTATCACGCATGTACGGAAATACTAACGCTTTCAATCAGTCGGCTCTTCCACGAGCTATTCTTTTGTGGAATGATTCGCCAGATGATCTTGCGTCAGCACAAGACCACACAAAGTTCTATCATACTCTTAAAAAATACTTATGCACCAAAAGGGGGAGAGAGACGCTGGCGGCGGGGGGAGAGAGACGCTGGCGGCGGCGAGTCAAGACGTGCTCGCGTCGGCTCCCGGATTTTGCCAACTTTTCTAGCATTTTGTCGTCGAGTATCCATGTTTATTTGTGCAAATCTTTTCCGCGAAGTTCTAAGGACCACGCGGACACCCTCTTTTGCCACAGTGAGTGATTTTTCACCATTTTACGGACATTTGTGTGCCTCCGTCGGCGGCGTCTCACCTAACGAGCACTTCGGAGACCAGGCCTAGGCCTAGCTCAGCTAGGCCACCCAGCCGGCCTCAGGGGTGGCTCGGCGCCACTCGTCCGTACCATGATGGAATATCGAGTAGAGGGAGAAAACATTTCCCCGGAGGAAGTCACTCAAGACCAGGGATGGCAAACTGCGGGCGCCAGAAGAGTTAACGTCAAATCGCGGGGAGGTGGCCCTAACGCCGCGGCAACGCTTTCGGCGTCCCGTGGCGACAAGCATAGCGGCGCAGCGCTGAAGTCCAAGATTATTAGGGCAGGCCGAATGCCGGTTCTTCCCAAAGAAGACACCAAAATCGTCATTCGACCAAGAGGTGGACTGAATATCTCCAAAATTGGAGCGGCTGCGGTGGCTGACGCTATACTTGCAGCCGCCGGCATCAGACCCGATGAGCTCTCACAAGACACTCTGTGCCCGAACTTACAGCAAAACATTATGGTGGCCAGCACTCCTACACGGGAAAATGCCGATCGATACTCCCGCCTCAAGCAAATCCGCATCTCGGGCAACATCCACGAACTCTGCGCGTACGAGACTGCCCCACACTCCACGTGCAAGGGGGTCATACGTGGCATACCGTTGCAAGACGACCCTGCGACGCTGGATGGCAAGATCGTTAACCAGAAAAACCCGCTCGCACTGGCAGCTAAGACGGAGACTGTGATCATCGCCTTTGATGGGCACCGGGTACCGAATTTTGTCAGGTACGGAACGCTCCTGTTCCCTATATAGAAAGCAAGTGGACGTATGCCACGCCTGCGGAAGACTCGGGCATCGCGCCGATGTCTGTCCAACCCTAGCGACGTCGTCTGTCGGGGATGCGGCCTTCCAAACCCTGATGAGCAGCACCAATGCACCCCAATATGCAAGTTATGTGGCGGTCCGCACCTTACTGCCAGTAAAGAATGTGCGCATAGATTCAAGACTCCGTACATTGTTCGCCGACGACGCTTCGAGCGCGCCAGACAGCAAGAGGAGCTCCCCCCGCAGTCGATCCTTCGATCCTCCTATTCTCAAGCCTCATGTAGCCCTAGCCCTAGGGAAAACGACGCTCGCGCTCGCGAGGTCGCTCCATGAGCCGACGGGGCTCCAAAAGCCGCTCTGCCCCAAGATCACGACCATCATCGCCTTCTCCAGCGCGCTACGGCTCCAGAGGCCGCTCCACGTCCCGCACCCGGAGCGGCTCGTCCAACAGGCCAAGATCCAACACCCCCTCCGGTGGTAAAGGCAAGTCCTATCTAACGTGGGCCGATAGGGCCCGTGGCAACCAAGCGCAGGCGTCCAACTCCCAGGACTCGCACGACCCGCGTCTCACGAACGAGCTAAAAAAAGCTTAGGCGTGCCAATGATAGTCTTAGGAAAGAAAACGCCCAGTTCAAGCAGGAAATCAGTCGGCTAGCCACCGAGATAGCCGAAATACGAAAATTGGCGCTCAAACCGCCGGCTCCTCCGGCCGCCACGAGTTCGTCGGCCATGGACACGGCGGAGGCTCCCCCCAAGGCGGGTGCAGTGAAGCGTCGCGCCCTGGATAGCTCACGGGAAGACGAGACTCTGGAGCTCCTTTCGGAGCTCAAGAAGGCCATCTCCAACATACAGTCAGGCCTCTCTCAAGTACAAGAAATGATCGCGCACCCCCAGCTGGGTGTGGTCGCCCTCAGCGAGAGAATACTTAGATTGGAGGGGACCCACCACGGATTTTTGCCAAGCACATCGACAACACCAGTCCCAAACTTGAACAGTGTCATTGCCCCGCTGACAGAGGGTGCCATCCTGCAGGCGGCCCTCTCGAAACCCATCCCCAAGCCCAAACACGGATAACGAAACTAACGTCATAACAATGTGGCAGTGGAATTGCGCAGGGTTCGTCAGCAAACGGGCGACCCTGCGACAATACCTAAAAGGCATAAAGGATAAACCCCAAGTTATCACCTTGCAAGAAACGATCACATCATCACACATCAGGCTCCCTGGTTTCGTCACTGTGGCTTCCACTGAAGGGGGAAGGGGGGTGGCCACTCTGGTCAGTAAAAGGTTCACGTGCATTCAGCGAGACCTCGGTCCAGCGGACAATGGGGTCGAGTACGTCATGACGGAACTCCTAGTCGACCCCCCTAAGCGGTGCTTACGAAGGAACAGTATTTTCATATTAAATGTCTACTGCAGGCCCAGCGTACACAGAGCCAGGGCTGGTGGTCTTCTGAAGAAGGCCGTGCATTTTGCCGGCTGTCAACCTCTTGTCGTCATGGGGGACTTCAATGCCAGCATCAGGCATGGGGTTACCTCACCAATACGAAGAATGGTAGAGACATATGGCTCACGGCAACGGAGGAAGATCTGACACTGGTAACCAATAAGGACTTCCCAACCAGGAGAGGGAACTCGGTGTGCCGAGATACAACCCCGGATCTCACCTTTGTCAAGAGTCTGGAAAACGTCAAATGGACCAACACAGCTATCGACCTCGGTAGCGATCATTGCATCATCGAAGTGCTCATAGAGGTTGCCCGCAACAGACGAGGACCTTTAAGTTCATCGACTGGGACTTGTTCCGAGCCAACCGCTCCGAGCGCGCCCTTTCCCAGGATGCGGACCTAGACTCTTAGTGCGACGGGTTAAAAGAAGATGTGGCCAGCGCCACCAAAGAGGTGACAACCGATCTGGAGGTGGAATGGATGGCAGTAGGCTCGCGCATCTGTTGGAAGCCAAGCAGGCACTGCTCGCGAGATGGAAGACTCAGCGCCATAACAGAAGACTGCGCAAGAAAATGTCCGAAATCAACAAACGGTAGGAGATCATTGCAAGGTCTTATGCAAGCAGCAATGGGATGAGCTCTGTGATTCTATGGAGGGCCAACTCAAGACCGGTAAAAGCTGGAGACTCCTCAAACACCTACTGCACGACGGCAACACCAAGTCCAATCAGAAGAGAGCTTTGGCGAAAGCTGTCCATTTGGCCACCGACTCAACTCCAGATGAGGCGATCACGGAGAAGCTCATAGACAAGTACCTGGCGGCCACGGACGATCCGGTACCTCCCCAGTTTCCCGACTACGAGGGGCGCGACGCGCCATCGATGGACGAGGACTTCACCGAGGGTGAGGTCAAGCGGGTTCTCGCATCCCTCAATAGCAGATCCGCCCCTGGGCCAGATGGGGTAACCAACAAAATGCTCAAGCACCTCGACGACGACTCGATCGAGTTTCTTAGAGACAAGATGAACGAAATCTGGCGCAGCGGTCACATTCCCAAGAGCTGGAAAGCGGCCTGCACAGTACTGATACCCAAGCCGGGTAAGGCACCGAGCATCGAGAATCTTAGGCCAATCTCGTTGACGTCGTGCGTCGGGAGGGTGGCCGAGCACGCCATGCTCAACCGCCTCACTGACCACCTCAAGTCTAACGAATGCTATAACCCACAACATGATTGGCTTTCGGTCGGGGCTCTCGACTCAGACGCCATGAAGCTGATCAAGCACCAGGTCATTGACTCCGGCTCCACCGACACCAAGGCGATTCTTGGATTGGATTTGGAAAAGGCTTTTGACAACATATCACACGCCTTTATTCTCAAGAGCTTGTCTGAGTTTCACGTCGGCAAGCGGGCGTACAATTTTGTGCGCTCCTTCCTTTCGTCGCGGTCCACAAGACTGAAGATTGACGATTTTTTGACCCACGAAATTACCCTTGGGCCAAAAGGGACACCTCAGGGGGCGGTGATCTCCCCGACGCTGTTCAATATCTGCATGATCAACCTGTCGAGGGCCTTGGACAAAATCCCGAACATTAACCACACGATCTACGCAGACGACATCACCATCTGGTGCCTCAGCGGATGTGAGGGTCAGGTCGAGAGTGCTTTGCAAGAGGCCATCGATGTGACGGAGCGCTATCTCATCCCCACCGGGCTAAGGTGCTCGCCCGCTAAGTCCGAGCTCTTACTGTATAAGAAGAGGCCCAGAGGCGGTTCTCACCGGTCCTGGAAGCCAGCAATGGAAAGCCACATTACGTTATTCACCGGTAACGGCTCCCCAGTTCCGCGGGTGGACACTATCAGGGTCCTTGGAATGTTTATCGAGTCTAACGGAGCCAATGGAGCTGCCGTCAAACGCATTTGTTCCAAGACCGAAAGCGCCCTCGGACTGATTCGAAGAATCGCTAACAGGCACGGCGGAATCAGGGAGGACAATCTGATCCGGATTATCCACGCATTCGTGCTATGCCACCTCGCTTATTCGGCGGCTATGCACAACTGGCTCGTGTCGGAGCGCAACAAAATCAATGCCCTAATCAGAAGAGTCTTCAAGCTGGCCCTTGGCATTCCCGTTCGAAAGCACACGGAAGACCTCCTGAAGTTGGGAATCCACAACACGTTCGAAGAAATTGTCGAAGCCCAAGAGTTTGCACAGTTTGTCAGACTGTCTGGCACCCCAGCGGGTAGAGCCATACTCGGCATGCTGGGACGAAACCCCACGGTTGTCGGTCCTGACGCTGTGAAGCTGCCCAACGACGTAAGATCCAAGATCCAGATTGCGCGGATGCCGCGCAATATGCATCCAACCTACAACGAAGCACGAAGACGAGCCAGGGGTAAATCTCTGCTCGCCAGTGCCCGCTTGGACAAGGATCGAGCCTGCTTCGTCGATGCTGCTTCGTACATTCAAGAAGAAGCCTTCTCCTCAGTGGTCGTCGACTGTGATTGCAGAGTCATCAGCTGCGCTACCATCCGCACTTCTAGTTCCAGCGTTTGCAGAGCAGGTTGCCATTGCTCTTGCATTGACGGACGGTGTACATGACACAATTTATTCAGACTCCAAGGCCGCTATCAAGGCCTTCCAGATGGGCATGGTGGCTCCCCAGGTCCTACAGATTATTCAAAAAGTCAAAGACCTCAAAAATCACTCATTGGTCTGGTTTCCTGCGCACCTTGGAACCATTGAAGGTGTCTCGCTCAATCCCAACGAGGAGGCGCACTCGGCTGCACGAGGTTTGACTGACCGTGTGCCGGGTAACGCGTCATCTCCTGGGCGACCTGAGCCTCTCTGCTCGTACAACGAGATATGCAAGCACCACTATCTGTCAAGAAGACTGCTGCCTCTACCACGCTCCTCGCTATGCAGGGCCCAAGCTGTTACTCTCCGACTGCTACAAACAAACACTTACCCGAGCCCTGCGGCACTGCACACAATGTACCCTGAACGGTTTTCAAGCCCGGGCTGCCCCCTGTGTGGTGGTTATGCGGACTTCGAGCATGTACTGTGGGGCTGCGCCTCTGCCGGTCCCCCTTTCACCCAAGAGGAAATGAAGCGACTCATTAAGGCCCAGGACCAGACCTCTCAAATCCTGGCCATCCAGAGGGCCCGCGCGAGGGCCGTCATGTTTAACCTGATGGTCCCCGAGTGGGCCTAGCCAGGTGACGCTGAGTTTACTCGCGTCTATTGTGGACCGAATAAAGTTGTTTCACTCATGCACCAAAAACGGCTCTATCGCATCTTCGTAATCATTTGTGCTTATAGGACTGTTGCCGATGTTTTTGCACTATTGCTAGATTGTAGTTACTGTCATAATATTTTTTTGTATTTCACCTTCACATACTGTGACTCACTTTTCTAGTATGTATTTTGCTTACATGTTCATAAGTTGAACTGCATTTCCTATTGTGTTCAATATTTGCCTATGTATGTGTAGATATATATGCGTATACTCATCTGATGTTCATTGCCGTTCTATTCCTAATAAAATTATTTTTATTATTTTCTCATTTTTATTCCTGTTAGGACTTGTATATTAACCGACAATTAGTTCATGTTATTGTTTGTATGGAAATTGTAGGAATTCGTGTATGTAATTCTTTTATGCTCCCCTTACACTATGCCCTGTTGGGTCTGTAAGGTATTTTAATATATATATATATATATATATATATATATATATAATATATATATATATTATATATATATAATATATATATATGTATATATATATATATATTCTAACATATTATCTGTACCACCCCCCCTTAAACAATGCCCCTCGAGGGCTCTGTAAGGTACTGTAAATTAATATATATCACTTTGACTGCTGCAGACGTGATATCGCACGCGCGCGTACGCAATCTGAACATTTCTACACAAGCCCCGGATTGATGAAAAAGGCTAGGTTTCTGCGGACGAATACGTTGCGACGGAAAAGAAATATCAGGATATAATGTCTGGTGAACGATAGGGGGGCGTCCCTGCCAATATCCATGCGTGGTCCTGTATTATACGTGACTGCGCGGCAGCCACTCAACCTTCTGCGATTCGCAGACAAGGCAGAGACGTGATATAACTGTTCGGGCCAACTGCCAACGATGATATCCGGTGGCACCTCCTGACTGCTTCTATCGAGAATAATACACCGGCGCGCAAAAGACCATTAACGATGCTTCCCGCATGAGGTACTTCCCTCGTCTGTCTTTCCATATTACAAGTCGCATTATTCTTCGGTTCCTTGTGCATTAGACTTGTCGTTGCGGGCTTTTTTTTATTTCTCTGTCCGTCCGTCTGTCCGTCTGTCTGTACGTCCGCCTGTCTGCCCGTCTGTCTGTCCATCTATTCATCCGTCTGTCTGCCCGTCTGTCTGTCCATCTATTCATCCGTCTGTGTGCCCGTCTGTCTGTCTGCCCGTCTGTCTGTCTGCCCGTCTGTCTGTCTGCCCGTCTGTCTGTCTGTCTGTCTGTCTGTCTGTCTGTCTGTCTGTCTGTCTGTCTGTCTGTCTGTCTGTCTGTCTGTCTGTCTGCCCGTCTGTCCTGCCCGCTGTCTGTCTGCCCGTCTGTCTGCCCGTCTGTCTGTCTGTCTGTCTGTCTGTCTGTCTGTCTGTCTGTCTGTCTGTCTGTCTGTCTGTCTGTCTGTCTGTCTGTCTGTCTGTCTGTCTGTTCGTCCATCCGTCCGTCTGTCTGTCCATCCGTGTGTGCGTCCGTGCATGCGTGTGTGCGTGTGTGCGCGCGTGGGATCGCAGGAGTGAAATTACGAATATCATTTCTCTCTGTACTGCGCCATAAGCATACAACGTTCACGCAGCAGCGCGCACACCAACTTCTACAATATAGAAACACACATTGGACAACTGTCACTCTCATTGTTAATATCTCAAAGATGTGGCTATTTATGTTACTCTGTGAAAGCTACAGTATCCATCTCCTGGCGGCGAGCGATATGCGATAGCGGGAATACAATCATTATAATATACTGTATGCATGATTGACACTCACGGCACTTTAGAATTCAACACTAAAAGACACACTGAAGCACAGGTAGGACACACCTAGCTGTGTGTGCCTTACCTGTGCTTCAGTGTGTCTTTTAGTGCTCGATTCTAGCGCGTCGTGAGTGTCAACCATGTACAACCAGCTAGCCCCTGCTCGCATGGCCTTCTATACAGTATGCATTATATATACTGTTGCAAACAAGCCAGCGTAGTATGCTCCGGCGTGATTGATCACCATGTGCCGTACTGAAGACGTGCTTGGGTTTATTTTTTTTAATTAACATTGCCTAAAGTTCATGTTTTCCTACCAAGTGAACATAAAAATCATGCACATTTCGGCTCCCCCGGCTAAAAATACCTTCAGTCTTTATTTAAGTCATTATATTGATATAGTTTCATTTCTCCACTGTCATTTTTTTTCCTTTTCATAAACATAGGCAATAAGTTGAAAAAAAAGAAAAGAGAGCCCCAACCAGCATTGTGTTAACAAGGCTGCGTATTACAAATGAACCAGGCGTACATTCACAGCCTCACGTTATATCACTTTGATCACTTAGAAGGGTATGGTATATAGGATAAATTGTACATGTTAGTTTTAAAGTAATATTTTATAGGACCGGCTGAAAATATTAGCATAAATTTCACATGCTCCGAAGAATACCACTGGATATCACGTGATACTTTTTTTTGTCTACGTTGCCTATTTTTACTATGACCCACTCCAATATTTTAGTATGGGTTCACTTAATTAATGTACATTCTCACAGCAACCATTTAAAGGAGTGTAATGATATTCAGCCGTGTTGTTATAGATACACGTAGGTTATACTAAAAAAATAGAGCATCTTTCGGGGAGTTACTGTAAAAAAAAATTAACTGCATTCACAATGCCACAAAGGGTGCATATTACTGTGTAATTTTTTTACAGCTTCACTTTTCAAAAAAAACTGCAATTTTAATAGTTCAGATTCTTTCGGACTTGTTGAAGCGAATGCTTGCAAAGTGTTATCAAAATCTATTCAATACTTTTTTGAGAAAAGGTACATTCAAGTTAAAACTCATAAAAAACGCGATTCAAGAAAAAAACGAAATTTTACGTGGGCGTACAGCTTACGCCAGAGGCCTTGCTGTGCACCTTGGCGCGGCATTTTAACCACTCGGAGCAGCCGCTTGACGTCGGGCTTCCATGTAGGTTTGCTCTACAGAGTGCAATGATTTTTTCGCTGTCAAAATTAGAAGCTCGACTTTTTGGGGGATTCGCCCTACCACGCCTCCTTGAAATAAATTACGTATAACGCAGTTTCACTCAGAGACCTCGGCAAGAACATTGTACTCCTATGAGTGCACCCAAGTGCATTGCAACCCGCTTTCTTGCCGTCTTTGGGGGTGATGTTCAGAGCACTAATTGGGCTCCCCTTGAACGTGAGCTGCGCTGCATCTTGTTTATACTCCCTCATGTGTACGTTCACATGCAAATTTCCTAATACAAAACCACGCAAGCAAGTGCCAAAAAACAGAGAAGGCACAAACACAAGCGCAGAAGTTTATTGAAGGATACAACCCGGCTGCCTGACCGGGGTTTCACCAGGAGGTTCCTGCTACTTGGCTTGGCAGAGCCTCGTCCTCAGCGTGCACTGCGTGCGGGGCAGATGAAACCACCGAGCACCTGTCGTGTGTTTGCCCAGCGCTTCGCACCCAACATGGCTTCTTGCTCACCGCACTGCGTCGCCATGGTCTGCATGCCCGTGGCTACCTAGAGGGACCTTCTCTTTCCTGCACGGCACCACACCCAGGTCTTCAATGCGGTTCTTCGCTTCCTTGAGGACACTGGGATAGACAAACAGCTATAGAAGCCGCCCGCCACATCTTTGGTCATGGACGCCATTTCTCTTCTTCTTCTCTGTTCTTCACATCTTTAATGCCCTCCCCCACTTCCCTACAGGCGCTGAGCCATGCTCCAACTTAGGGCTGCAGAAGTTGCGTATTTTCTTTTCCTGAACCTCTCTTTCTCTCTCTATCGTAGGATACACATATATAAGTAGCAAAAAGAAAATTACGTGAAAAATTAGAGGATCACAGTGAGATAATCTATATCTAGTTGGTGCAAAGTCACCGAAGGCATTGCAACACACGTGTCGCCATACTTCTGTATATAAGAGCTTGGCAGATCCCACGCACCCGGGAATCGACGTTATGCGAAGCATGCGGAGGGTGGTATGTGACCGAGTTGCGATTTTTTTTATTGAGCGACACGTCATATAATGACGCTAAATATATGTAGAAATGTTGTACGCACAGATATATTTTGAAAAATTGCAGATGTTTATATAACCAGTTGTTTGCACCTGCGCAACGATGCCAATTAGTATACATGCGAATTAGAAATGTCAGAAGCCTATATGAAGCGCTGATGCTTGCGAGGATGCTTGCCCTGGACACTGCTAAATGAATCAACTTCAGCGCATGGCAACTAACCACAATTGACGTCAAAGCTAGATTCACACGCGAGGGCAAAATCCCGCTGAGCTGCGGACCGAATAGTCACGTTATTAGTTCAATTCGGCGCAGCAGTGGACACGTCGCCTGCACCCAGCCGGAGCTACACTCGCAAAATCCTCGTGCATACTCTCAACTCATATGCAGCGCGCTTGAGTGACCAAAAACCACTCGCCTCTTCCACTGTCACACGAAACACATTCGGTCATTGCGGCAAAACTAAATCACGTGGCCTTTAAGCCGGCAGCCTGTTTGTAGTCACGCCAATCCAAGCAATGTTGACAGATTTCGATGACGCGCACGTCACGTGATGCGCCATTCGCTGCGGAAAATTTATCCTCCGTTCCCTCGTGTGAATCCATAGAGTTTATATACAGTCAGTATATTAACTCTATGCGTGAATCCACCTTAACCCGACGTGATGGCTGTCGCGCCGTGGTGGTCTAGTGGCTAAGGTACTCGGCTGCTGACCCGCAGGTCACGGGATCGAATACCGGCTGCGGCGGCTGCGTTTCCGAAGGAGGCGGAATCGGTGTAGGCCCGTGTGCTCAGATTTAGGTGGACGTTAAAGAACCCCAGGCGTTCGAAATTTCAGGAACCATCCACTATGGCGTCTCTCATAATCCCACGGTGGTTTTGGGACGTTAACCCGACATATCAATCAATCGATCCGAGGTGACGGCTGTATCAAATAAGTACATATGTAATGTTCGAAAATTGGTAGGCAGCACTGCCACCACTATTGACGTTTCGCGAAGATTGGCGTTTGTAGTAGTTGTGAAATAGTTCCGAGACCTGGCGTAGCTCTGTGGCAAGATGCTCCATTGCCACGAAGAATGCTCGGGTTCAATTCCAGCTGGAACCCGGACATTTATTATTTGCATTCGCCGGGTTGACGCTACGGATGCCGGGTATTTCTATGACGCTCGTGCGTTTAATATTGCTATGTGTGTTCTCGTCGCTCCTTTGTAGTGTGCAATCACCTTGGCACATACCCGCATACCAGCGGCACATACCTGCCGTGAGCATGTGCCACTGTCTGGTGGGAAGTGTTTGACGACGTATGTGACGGGATTGTGACAATTGTTCAGTCTTGACCAGAACGTTGTATTCTTCGAAGCATCTTACCCTCTCATGCTAATTTTGGTTCACGCCAAGTTAGGGGGGTGACGACGAGAATCACCGAACCTTAAGCGGCCTTAGATTAGATAGATAGATAGATCGATAGATAGATAGATAGATAAGATAGTAGATTGATAGATAGATAGATAGATAGATAGATAGATGATGATAGATAGATAGATAGATAGATAGATAGATAGATAGATTAGATAGATAGATAGATAGATAGATAGATAGATAGATAGATAGATAGATGATAGATAGCTAGATAGATAGATAGATAGATAGAGAGATAGATAGATAGATAGGATAGATAGATAGATAGATAGATAGATAGATAGATAGATAGATAGATAGATTAGATAGATAGATATATAGATAGATAGATAGATAGATAGATACGCTCAAAGTCGCCGAAGTTCGCTAAGAAATGCTTCGCATCTAAAGCCTCAGCAACTTCTCTAGCTGTCGCATGCCAGTGCTGGGACAACACCCTTGTTTCGCAAAGCAATGGGTAACACTTGCGATCCCTAATGTATAGGATGGATGCTATTTGGCTCCGTAGCTTTTCCTTCAGTTGCGAAGTATATAGGTACATGCAGGCCCTCTGTGTTAAAGGCGCTGGCCGTTTGCACGCAGAATACTAGTCTTGAGCTGGCAATACACGTTTGGCAATGTGCCCACGCCTAAAGAACGCACTTTATTTTTTTATTTTTTACACGTGCGGCGGCAAGCAAACCCTTGTCAAACGGTGTTTATATCGTTTCCCTTGTATACGTACAACATACGCTCTTGTTCACTATACTCTGACGATGCGCGTCTGCACCATGACAGTTCAGTTGTTTTCGCCCCCGCCCAACAAAGAACTCTGCGCCTTTAGCTATACATGCGCGTCTTCTGACGCTAATAAGGGGCTTCAAAGGGAAGCAGTTGTCCTGGTTTTCTGACAGACCAGTCAGGCGCAAGCTGACTGTACACCCAACCAGACGCTTAGGTCTGTATACCGAAAGCAAGAAAAGAAAACGTATATATAATTAGCTATGAAGTTACAGAACTCTTACAATTTTTCATACGTATACTTTGTTTCTTCCGTTTTCACGATCTTGCACATGTGCACAGGTTAAAAACAAGTTAAACAACGATGTGTCCACGCTCTCTCTCTCTGTTGCTCTGCGGACGTCTGCGTAAGATTGTTAGCACGCCACCCGAATGCTATGTTTGCTCATGCCTCTATCTCTTAACTTCAGTTAGCTGCTGCAGCCTGGCTAACCACTAACGTCACATTGGCGTTATTTGCATGGCGGAGAACTTGTAAGCCTTCCGCGCACTATACACTATAGACAGAGGCAGATGTTTGAAAACAACAGAGCGGCCGGTGGCGAAGGAAAGCGTCGTGTATAATCCCGTGAAAATTCCTCCTATTTCTGGACCTTCTCTCAGTGGCGATTCATTATCCCGATCCCTTTAGAACCTTAGTTGTTCAAAATATAAAAACATTGCATATAGCTGCGCCTATTGAATTTCAACAGCTCGTAAGACACTCTTACAGCGATGATGTTCACAATAATGTGACGTGATAAAACTACAAATCTCGCAAACTTTCGCGAAATATGAAAGTGTGCCGGTAGCGTAAAGTCAACTGCAGACCGAAAAAAAGAAGAAGAAAAAAAAACACGTACGCCTATCACGGTTCTAGAGAAAAAACTTGGCACTGGAGCAACTCGTGTAAGTGACTACATATTCATACTCCGAGTTAAAGAGTCAGGAACTTGGTCATTTAGGTAGCGATGGAGAGGATAAGGCGTTCATCACGAAGTAGGGCAAGGCGCGCAGACGAGAAAACCGCAGGGTTAAACACCCGCACATCTGCAGCGACGACGCGGAGAAGCGAACGTGCGCCCAACAGCGACAAGGTCATTTTTTTCGTTCCATTTGTGGTTTCGCTGTACGCTAAGACGTGTTGGTGATAAGTGGGGCTCCTTATCTTTGAACAAATCCGGAATAATATCATGAACAGTCATCGGTGATGGTTTCGACCATGCGGATCTATCTGATGAACTACGGTGTTTGAACGGGCATTTTCAACGTTCAAAACTATCTTTAAAGCTGAGAATTCTCAATGAAAAGAATCTCACCTACATCATCAGAGAGCAACTTTGTAACGTATGCTTGCAGCCATTATACAACCTTTAGGATTGCAAAACGATTAAACGTGAGTTTCTTCAGTCAAGTACTTTTGCTTGTATGCATACGTGTCCTTACGTTCCATATTTCCAGACATGTGAAATACGCTTAGTGTGTTCGCATGATTCTGTGTTCAAATATCATTTCATCTCAAACTTACAAGTATTGAGAATAAGAAGAACATTTGCAAATCCTCAAAAATCTAAGAAAATCTCAGAGAAAAAGCTGAGGAGTAGTTTGACAATATATCTCCTGTCCACTACCCCCCTACCTCCCCAACAAAAATACGCTGTGGCGACTCTAGAGAAATGAAAATCAACAGCTTTATTAGCAGGTTTAAGAAGAATAAGGGGGAAAATACGAAACAATAGAGAAACTGGGCTATCAGAGACAACGCAAAGCATAATAAATGGACATAATACTCATAAGAAAATATCGCAGCAAATTAAATTACACATATAAAAACGCATAATTACAATCCAAAATAAAATGCCGAATTCTGCACCGAGTTTTGGTGAATCAGAGATTTACTAGAAATAAACTTTGATAAGCACCTGATTTTATTAAAAATACACTATCAAAAACACTCTCCGAGCTTCCCAAGAAAAAATTTCCGCAAACTCAGAACCCTCGTTGTAAAATAACGGAAAGCAACCGAGGCATTCGTATTCTGCTCCTGGAGGTTGTTTCAACACTCACCTGAGAACCATGCCGCTTTTTTACCGACAAGAAGTGTGAATGTTAAAGCATAGTTGAAGGAGGACCAGAACTCGAAAATGTGTGTGAACCCGTCTACAGTGACCAAAATTCACCTGCCATCGTAGCCGATCAAACGAAGTATGGTAAGGTGTTATTTTGCCTTAATTATTTGTTGAAAGATGAACAGACTGCGTGCCTAGGAATATCTTGACCCTGCATGAAAGAGGTATATTGCGTCAAAAAAGTATAAAGCCACAAACCACGTTTTTCAGAATTCTCTCGATTTTTCTGAATCATCATGCCGTATTACAAATTAAAGAAGGCTCTGATAGCATCTTATTCTTTTTTCTGTACTTACCATACTACGGTTTATATTAAAGGGGAGGAGGAAGACGAAGTGATTCTTTGTAGAAAACATCTCGCTCGTCTCAGGTGCTTTCATGGACTTTTCGCTGCTATGTTGTGGGGTGTATTGCCCCGCTAACGTTGCGGTAATGGATGTACAACCTCACGAGGTGACGTCCGACTCCGGTTCGACCAGCGGCCACTACCTCGAGGAAGCGAGGAAACACATCAAGGAAAGCGATGACACTGAGCTGTACTCCGAATCTTCGGCGAGTCCTCAGACGACGGCTTTCAACCTGGTCCTGCACCGCAAGGCCAAGGACGCGGATAGTCAATTCATCGTCGGTGTCAAGTACAGCCACCGTGAAAACGGCGCCCCAGCGATGGCCCCATTCCATCCTGTTCGTGCCAAAGAACGCTACCGAAAGTCTGCGTGTTCTGAACAGGCAAGCGCTTTCGCTCTATTTTGAGAACACTGTGCCGAACGAGATCAAAGACGTACGGCTTAATACAAGAAGAAACATCCTGGCTGTCGATGTGCTGCACCCGAGTGCGCTGAGCACGCTGCAACAAGTAACACAACTGGGAAACATTGCAGTTAGGTCTATCATACCAGCCGATGGTGTGACCACATCAGAAGTCATTTACGATATTAACACGAAAATCTCAAACGCAGACCTTCCAATAATTATAAAAGCAGCGAGTCAAGACAACGTCATTGTCAGCGTTGGGCGGCTTGGTAACAAACGCTGTGTGAGAGTAACGTTTAAAGGTGACTGTCTTCCCGCATACGTGAAGGTTGGCCACTTTCGTCAACAAGTTCGACCGTTATTCCTAACCCGTGCAATGCTTCAATTGTCAGAAGATCGGCCACGTAAAGGGTGTTTGCAGGAGCTCCGCCGCGTGCCCCCGGTGCGCCGAACCACACGAAGAAGACAACTGTAGCGCTACCACACTGAAGTGTCCTAACTGTCGGGGTGCTCCCAAGGATTCTTCGCAAGAATGTCTGCACATAAAGAAAGAAGTTTCTATTCTGAAGCAAATGGTACGAGACAGCTGCACCCACAAAGAAGCTGCGGAGAAAATCCGGCGAAGACGACGTCGCCATCGAAGGTCTTCACGTCGGACAGCGCCAACTTCAGGCAACAAGTCGACGCATCAGGAAAGATCGCCAGCTGCAGTTTCAGCACGGCAAACACAGACGTTGGAAAAGAGCAAAGGGGCAGACCAGTCTCTACAGAAGAGTGGCCGCCACTTACGCGTACACAACGCGCAGAAGAGTCGCAGCAGAAGCCGTCTTCTTCAGAGCAAGCTGCTGCAATGGAGGACTTGCGGAACACAGATCAGCAAGTGATAGCTCTTTTGCGACCCTTAATTAACGCCATTCGCTTGTTGTTAAGCAACATGCACTACAACGTCAGCAAGAAGTGCATTGCAATTACTGGACGCTTTGAGTCCAGTACTCGCAGCGCTTGAGTAAATAATGGCTCACCAGCCACTGTCTTTCAGAGAAGAGGTCCGAAAGCAGCGATTATTCAATGGAATGCCCGGGGACTGAGGTCACGCATCGCCGATTTCCGTCGGTTCGTGTACACCAATAAGTTCCCCATCATTGTCATCTGCGAGCCAAATTTGCAGAAAGAAATCAGACTTTCTGGTTATGAGTCATTCATGTCGTCTACAACTGCGGACAATAGCAAAGTTCTGATGTTTATTCGCCGCGACCTCACCTACATTCATCATCCGGTGTCACCCCACGACGACAATCAATATATAAGTATAACAGTGAAAAGGAGACTTACCATCACGGTTGTGGGTGCCTACCTCTCTCCGTCAAGCCGTTTCGACCATACAAGACTACAAGGTATCCTGTCAGCAACTTCTCACCCATGCATTATAATTGGCGACTTCAACGCTCATTATACAATCTGGGGAAGTTCGAAGACCTATGTAGTGGGAGAAAGTTGGTCTCCTTCGCTTCCGACAACCAACTTTTCTTGCTAAATGATGACAGTCCAACATTCCTACGTTGTCCAAGGTATAGCAGCTGCCTTGACCTGGCCTTTGTCTCACGAGGCCTTGTCAGGCATGCTGAGTGGTTTCCAGACATAGAAACGCATGGAAGTGACCACATTCCCACTTACTTCGAAATCGAAGGATTGTCTCATGCTAAGATATGCGATAGTGTTCAGAGAGTGGACTGGTTGAAATTTCAGTCTCGCATGAAATAGCAATGTGAAGCAAACAGATCTTTCGACATAGAGGAGATAATTAAAAGCACAATACACGATACTACGTGTACCCTCACCTGCTCTCCCAAAGTAACGGAATTTGACATCGAGCTAGAACGACTTCGAGCAATCCGACGGCGTGCTGAACGAAGATACCGACGCACGGAGGCAATAGAAGACTTACGGATTGCTCGACGTATACAAAAGAAGATTCAGCGCCGGATAAATAAACTCGAGTCACAACGTTGGACTGCTTTTTGTGAGTCACTTGACCCACGAAAACCTTTATCCCAATTGTGGAAGACGGTACGAGGTCTCCGCACAAAACCCACTCAGTGGTCACCATTCAGGGCTCTCGCACTTTCTGAACAGAGACGCGGCATTGACGTGGCAGAAGACTTCTGTGCCAGAGTATCTGGGCCACTCGCAGTGCCCAATAGCCTATTGCCCTCGACTAACTGTCCACAAACACTGGATTCCCGCATGATATGCCTTTTTCCATCGTGGAGCTCAGAGCAGCACTAGCTTTGTGTGGACGCACGTCGGCACCAGGGCCCGATAGAATTTCTTATAGGGCCTTGTGTCATCTGGGTGAACGCGCGAGAATCCTCCTTTTGGAGTTGTACAACAAATCCTGGCAAGATGGAACGCTCCCGACAAGCTGGAAGACAAGTCGCCTAGTTCCACTTCTGAAGCCAGGCAAGTCACCGTTGGACCTCTCATCTTATCGTCCGATCGCATTGGCCAGTTGTGTAGGCAAAGTTATGGAGAGGATGATCCTGGGACGCCTGGAGTGGTTCTTGGAGTGTAACAACATCTACCCAGATGCCATGGCAGGATTTCGGCGTGGTCGAGCATCGATTGACAACGTAGTCGACCTGGTCACTTATGTCCAACACGAGAAAGGCCGTAAGCGTCTCTGCGCATCTTTGTTCCTAGACGTCAAAGGGGCGTATGACAACGTTACGCATGAAGCTGTTCTCACCGCTCTCGAAGATATAGGAGTAGGTGGTCGGATGTATCGCTGGATACGTAGTTATTTGTCAATGCGATCCTTCTTTGTGAGCACTGAAGACGGTCCAACCTCTCCACATTACAGCCACCGTGGCGTCCCCCAGGGTGGCGTACTCAGCCCTGTGCTGTTCAATCTTACGTTAATTGCTCTCACTGAGCATCTGCCAAGCACGGTCAGGCTATCAATGTACGCAGATGATATCTGCGTTTGGGCATCGGCTGTAACACGCCTGCAGTTACGAGGGAGAATTCAAAAAGCTGCCACTGAAACATTACGCTACCTCCGAAATCGAGGCTTGGAAATTTCTTCCGAGAAATGCGCCCTCGTAGCTTTTACACGAAAGCCTATGGATAAGTACACTATAAGCATCAATGGTCAAACTGTACCATACGTTCGATCGCACAAGTTTTTGGGCGTCATAATTGACAGGAATCTATCATGGAGCGATCACGTTTCGTACATGAAGAAACGGTTAATGGACATCTGTAATATACTGAAGTTCTTTGCAGGGAAGACTTGGGGAATGTCTCCCAGTGCAATGCTACAGCTGTACAGAGTACTTTTTCTCGGTTTCCTGCGGTACAGTTTACCGGCATTGACCAATGCAAGCAAAACAAGCCTTCGAACGCTACAGAGTGTTCAGTCCCAGGCACTCCGGATTTGCCTCGGCTTGCCTCGTAGTGCGTCAACAATGGCTGCTATAGCTATCGCCTGGTGACCACCTCATCACGACACATATCGACGTTGAGGCACTCAGGACACATATAAGGCATATTGCTCGGACACCCTGCCACCACCTAGCCTCTTTACCAGCAGACAGACCACGTTCGTCATTTTGCCAAACGGTCACCACATATCGCGATTCTTTGCCAACATGCTTCACACCCGCCGCCAGGCCTTCGACTCCTCCCTGGTGCCTGACTCAGGCTAACATCAGGCTAACTATACCTGGCATCAAGAAAAAGCAGATATGTCGTCACCTGCTCTTAGACAGCTTGCTCTGCTCTTGTTATACGAGACGTATCAAGGCTGTATACACGTATACACCGACGGCTCTGTTTTACAGAAGAGTTCAACGGCAACATTTTTTATACCGATAAAAGACACGACAAAAAATTCGGAGCCTCCCACCTTACAACATCAACGGGAGCAGAGCTCACAGCTCTTCGTGCCGCATTGCGAATTCATCAGCGATCAACAGCCACAAAAATGGGCAATTTTCAGTGACTTAAAGGCGGCACTGCAATCCCTTCTATCACCTTTACGCCACGGCCCATACGAACAGCTGGTATTCGAGATTGCAGAAAAGACTCACCAATTCATTGAGAAAGGACATGAAATAGCCTTTCGATGACTTCCAAGTCATTGCGGAATAATTGGCCATGAACGGGCCGATCGAGCTGCCTGTTCTGCCCATACTGAAAGCGATGAAATATCAATTCCGCTTTCCAGAACTGACGCTGCACGGAAACTCCGCATGCTTGCTCGCAAGCGCACCACGTCACAATGGAACGAGTCACATTTCATCCATGCACGGTTAGGTACTTTAGACCCAACCCTCAGTCTTCGAATTCCTCCGGAATTACGCCGACGAGACGCTACTATGCTGTGCAGATTATGGTTGGGCGTCGCATTTACCAATGCGTACGCGTTCCGCATAGGAATGGCTGACACTGCTGCATGCTGACCATTGTGGCAGTGATGAAACAACTTGGCACATTCTGTGTGAATGCCCACAATACTGCTCGCAGAGACAGTCACTCTGCAATGCACTAGATGAACTGGACAACCAGCCTCTTTCGGAAGAAAGACTCCTGCGCTGCCGACAGGACTTTATGTCGCAGAAGAAGGCTGTGAAGGCGCTCCTGCGCTTCTTGCGTTCAACCGGCCTGTCCAAACGACTGTGATCGGAACTCCCTGAATGTGTGCGCATGTGGTTTTTTTTCCTAATTTATTTTATATCTCTCTATATCCTCTTTCCGACCCTTTTCCCCACCCCGTACAGGGTAGCAAACCAGTTCATCTAGGTTAATCTCCCTGTCTCTTCCTTTTAATTATTTCTCTCTCTCTAAAGTTTTGTAAGCGATTTTATAAGTATTTAAACGGAAAGAACGCTCACTGAAATTTGGAAAACATGCAATAGTGTTACTCGTTTGTTCTTGCAATAAAAAATGGTTTCGCAATCCTCCACGTACAGATTAAACGACAAATACCTGCCAACTCTCCGAAAAGGTCGAACCAGTAGAATATGCAATCCTCCACGTTCGCTACTAACATTCCAGAAAGGATACCCCACTGCCTGCGCAGAGTAGCTAACCCATTAAAGAGGGGGGGTTGGCGCGATGCCATTAGACACGGGCAGTGGATGAAGGGGTGGCCACAAGCGTGTCACATCTATGCCCATTTTGCTAACCGTCAACTGTCAGGACCAATACACCGAGCTTCTGTTTCACTTGATGTGTTTCCAGATTTAGATTAATTCGGTATAAAAGTTAGAGCCCAGTTAGGAATGGCTGAAAGATGATAATTTTGAGAGATACTTTACCAACAGAGTCTTTGTTATAGTAAAATTGTTTATTTTTTAGCCTATGCCACTATGTCACTATGATGCAAGTCGAAGTTGAGAACGTTAAAAATTTCGACCACCTAAGGCTCTTTAAGGTCCACCTGAGTACAGTGGATAATTCAGATAGAACCTCCCCTCACTTCACTGGAGACTGCCCAGGATAAAAATTCACTGGTCAATGACTGACCTTGCACTAAACCATTCATGAATTGAGACAGCAGTAACCCCCGAATGCAGAGATGTTACTTGGCTCGCGACTTCAACTTAACTTGAGCAAGTCGGCGCGAAGCAAGCAGCGGACTTCAAAACGCCCAAGTCAGCCTTCGCGTTTCATAGATGCTCAGGCTGTCTGGCTTGGTCAAGTCAAGAACGAGCTTCAAAGCAGAAACACGCTGCTCGCCTGCTAACGAGGGTAATAATGAAGTTGTTCGCGTAAGGCATGCATTAAACCAAAAAAAGACCCTACGTTTTAAAATAACTATAAAAACGAAGGGTCAGAAGCATATTCTTGCCATTTTACGGCTAACGAGCGGCACGTGGTGCCTGCCACCACAGCAATGCGCAGTGTTGCTTCTATAAAGCGTTCGTTGCCCGCTGGTTTTAGTGGCCACCCAAATGCGGTGCGTTTCTCCACGGTTGCTTGTTTGGAGGAGAAACAAGCATCGCGTTGGGTTCTTTCGTCGTTTTTTTTTTCTCAATCGAACGCCATGGCATGTATTTGTGCTGACCTGGATCACGAGGTGACGCGATTTTCACGGTATTTGCCTTTCTGTTCGCCTGTGTGCATGCCTGTAATGGGCTAGGTCGCAGTTATTATGAAAAAAAAACAAGTTCTGGGAACAAATGTGATTCGTATCCTTTTGTTGAGCTTGGTAAACAAAAGAAAAAGCGGGGGTCAGGACATTGCCCTCAGCAGAATTCTGTCTCGCGGGGTGCAGCAATGTATCGCTGCATGATGGTGACGCGGATAAAAAACCCATGATAGGGGCACCTCTTTTTTTTGTGTGTGTAATTTTACGTAGCGTTGTGCTACAAGCGATGCCTTTCTGAGCGAGAAACAGCGCCTTAGACGGGACGAAAGGACAGACGAGGCACACGGACACAGCACCGAGGCAATTTTTTTTTACCGAAAGAGAGGGAAAGTGTCGTCGTGTTATAGAAAAACAGAAATAGCCTTTGCGGTTACGGAACACTTCGGCGTTGTCGACACCGGGGCTATTAATACGCACGTGTGTGTAGTCGACACAACCTGTAACGCAAGGGAACTCAGTCACTTCATAACAGTCCGCCGGCTGCGGAAAGCGCACCAGCATCGCGTACAGGTGCTTTGCGATGAGTAGTATACAGAGTTCGCGCTGTCGGCACTTTCTTCCGTGTGTACGTGAGCCTGATGGGACTCGCGTCGGTCAAAAGTTTGGGGCATGCGTCGAGCAAGTAGCGAAGGAAAGCGAGAACGAAAAATTGAACTTATCTTTCTGGGGTGTGATCACATATATACCTTGTTTCGTTTCTAGAAACGAATTTGTTATATGTTTATTTCCGAGCGTTACTTGTGGGAGTATGCTTCTACGAACCAAAAAAAAACGCCAGGCCTGCGCGGACGGCGCAGCACAGTCACAGCGAAAGCGGCCTTTCAGAGCGGCATTTCAGAACCTTTCAAAACACTCATTGGATAAGTGCTGCAAGCACACTTTGCTTGATACCCACTAGGGCATTAATAATATTTTTGGAAGGTAGTAGGTCGGCATTCGCTATGCTATTTTTCGCCATTCTTCTGAGAAGCGTGGTATCCGCTAAACACTTGCAAGGTATTTTGTGTCAATTGTCCATGCAGTGGCTGACGACGATGAGGAATTATGCCTGAAGTGGGTATGCGCCACAGTTAATAGGGGGAACACGAACAAGCCTTTGTGATGGTTTGGAGCATTAGACGGCCCACTCGTTACGCTATTTGCATTGTGCGACGACTGGTTGTTCCTTCGCTGTTGCAATACGCTTTATAAGTCGTACTAACCCGATTGCTTTCCCGACACCAAGCCTGCCTAGGGCAACTTTGGCAACGAGTCAGAAGCACCAATGTAACTTAGTGGTATAATACTGGGCTGGCACCCAGCGGACCTCACTGTGTCATTGGTGCTAGGTTTTTTTTTCTAGTTTCGCGTGATGTGGTTACGGACACCGGTGGCTGCGGCGACGGCGGACAACTGCGCCTAACCCGAGTTGCTGATCTCATATCAGCTTTCGCTGTAATACAAAAAGAAAAAAAGGAAACACTCTACAGGTGCACAGATTCCACTATCGCTTGTCCTCTCTTCCTTTCCCTGTTTATTTGTGCGCAAGAACTGACAGTTATACCTTGCACTATTGGCACAAGGCTGGTCGAACCATCAGGGCAGCTAGACTTCGACGTACCTATAGGCATTGATAGTGATCCCCAGCCATTGGTATAGACATGCTATCTTTTTTTATTGTGGTACCGAGTATGGTTAGCCTTCGCTCTTCGTCTCCGGTTTAGGTCGATTGCTCGCACTGGTCTTTAGCCGTGTGACTATAGTTGTTATATATACGTGATGCTAAAGTATACATTCGTTTTAATAACATGAATGAATGTCCCGGGATGCTACGCGATTTCTATTCACGTAGCTGAATGTTGAGACTCTAGTTACGCGGTGTTGCATAAATTTTAGTCTCGTCACGAGTTCTCACGATATGTCGCATCAATTTTAGTCACGTGACAAATACTTACGTGACATTGCGCGATTTTTATTCATGTGAGTAGTTACGTGATGTTACGTGTTTTAGACACGTGGGTATTTACGTGACCTGGTGCATGCGAGATTTCAGGTGATTTTAAGTCGCATCACTAATTGTCACATGAAGTTACATACTTTTTAGTTTCTTGATTAATTGTTTAGTCATTTTAGTCCCGTCACTAGTTTTTGCGTGAAGTTTTGTCTCGTAACACAGGACCACCCGTCATATATAGTTATTGTTTTCAACGCAGATCAAATCGGCGCAGCTGTTATGGGAGCGAAACATAACTTGAATAGGGCATAACCAGCGCGCTCGCAAGCCTCGTGGTGATTATGATGCTTGTTCACACTATCCGGCGCGACGCACCCCGCCGCGGTGGTCTAGTGGCTAAGGTACTCGGCTGATGACACGCAGGTCGCGGGATCGAATCCCGGCTGCGGCGGCTGCATTTTCGATGAAGACGAAAATGCTGTAGGCCCGTGTGCTCAGATTTGGATGCATGCATGTTAAATGACCCCAGGAGGTCGAAAATTTCCGGAGCCCTCCACTACGGCGTCTCTCATAATGATATGGTGGTTTTGGGACGTTAAACCCAACTAATCAATCAAATCAACTGTGTTTTATGGATCCCACTGAAGTTAATTCAACAAAAGCAAAAGTGTTAACTTAACTTAGCAGCAGTGTTAACTGTTAACCGTACCTGTACTACGGAGTAGAATAACTATAGCCCTTACTCGTTTTTTTGCTCATTACGAATAAGCTGAAAAGGATATCCTTACGGAATTCGTTTCATGCTGAGCTCGTAGAGCTTATATATTGCTACATACCAGTATCATAGAGATGAAGAGGACGAAGAGAGGTCAGAGACCAACTTGTTTTCCAATGGCGAGGAGTCTATAGTAAGTGAACCGATTGGCAGGTCTCTGGCGTAAGAATGCCATGTTTTTGATACGGCGCTAAGAAGACAGCGACCGCGATGATGATCTCTTCTTTTCTAAACAAAATCAGGTGTTTCAAAAGTTTAAAAAGCCGAGCACCATGCCCCTCCCCCCCCCCCCTCTTCCCCTCCAAACACAGTCGATTTCGCCCCATGCAATAGAATCTCCTGTTTCTGTAATTTACTGCTCTCATGCAATGCCCGTAATTCAAGTAATGTTCAATCAATCTTATTTCTGAGTTTGTTTGTTTTCTTCCAGTATTATATTATTTCTTTTTTATATTATAAGAAAATTGGTCCAGTGAATCGATGCGCGCAAATACTATATATACCTTCATGAAAATTGAAATTCATGGAAATCCTCTCAACGATTCACGCCTTCCACCGGTCTTGTTGGAGGAATGCACTGATACTGTGTACTGACAATCTAGTGCGATTTATTTTCTTTACGAGTGCCTGAACGTATCTTTTGTGCGCAATTACGCCTACACCGCGGACAGCGTCCGTTCTTCTCAATTTGAAATGGAGCACTACAGCTGTCATAATGTCTTTGTGATAATATGAGGGACAGTGCCCCGCCGCGGTGGTCTAGTGGCTAAGGTACTCGGCTGCTGACCCGCAGGGTGCGGGTTCGAATCCCGGCTGCGGCGGCTGCATTTCCGATGGAGGCGGAGATGTTGTAGGCCCGTGTGCTCAGATTTGGGTGCACGTTAAAGAACCCCAGGTGGTCTAAATTTCCGGAGCCCTTCACTACGGCGTCTCTCATAATCATAGAGTGGTTTTGGGACGTTAAACCCCACATATCAATCAATATGAGGGACAGTGACTTGCTGCTTGAAGACCAAGTTGGTTGCCAGCAGCGTTCATAGTGCAATAATATACCCGAGTAGAAATATTCAAACTGGGGGAGGCATGACTCTGTGGAAAATAAAGTCCTCAAGCTATTGACCGTACTTAATATCTACTGATGAATTAGTTAGGCCAGAGCCCTTAATAGTCCATCACTTGTTTGATCATGTCTTGTGTTTTCATATATATTTATACTTATGTCATAAATTGGGCACTTCACGTCATCGTATACACAGTGACAGAATTGAGGTGCGGCTTTCTCGCTAATAGGGAGGCCCACAACAGCAGCCGCGGACAGGGCTCCGCTAAGGAAGCACTTTCTTTCCATAAACGATGTCAAAATCTTAGTAATGACTTCATCGGCGACCGAACGACGGTGCGCACTATGGAAGTAGGTTTGACAGGCGGGCTAGTTGGTACAAATTCATAATTAAAAAATTGGAAGCCCAAACCAACGGAACACAAGAGAAGCGCTTGTTTCTCTCTCCTCTTGTGTCCCGTTGGTTTGCGCTTCCAGTTTTTTTCATTATGCACTATTGTAGTGCCGCGCGTTGTCGCAGCGGAACCTGCCGCCTCGTCACTGTCGTTCCCTCCTCCTCGCGCTCTCCTCTGCACCGCTGCCTTTCATCCTCGTTCACTCTGGCAGTTATTACGATGCTGTTGTCGCTCAACGCATTGATTGATTTGATTTATTGGTATGTGGGGTTTAACGTCGCAAAACCACCTTATAATTATGAGAGACGCCGTAGTAGAGGGCTCCGGAAATTTCGACCACCTGGAGTTCTTTAACGAGCACCCAAATCTGAGCACACGGGCCTACAACATTTCCGCCTCCATCGGAAATGCAGCCACCGCAGCCGGGATTCAATCCCGCGACCTGCGGGTCAGCAGCCGAGTAACTCAGCGCAAGAAAGGACGCTTGTCGCTCAGCGCAAGAAAGGGCGTTTATGACCCGCGTGAAATAATAAAACAGAATAGAAACACCGTCATAAAGCTAAATGTCTCGCGCCGGAAGGCTATAGCTGTCAAGATGTTATGGAGTCGTTCGTTTTCTCAGCTATAACATGATCGGTCAGCGTTCTCAGGATCCGGGCTGAAACCATGAAGCATCTCACCTGCAGCATGTACCGCACTTCTTGTAGCAACGAAACCCCTTTTTGTTTGCTTTGTAAACAAATGGCCCCTCCTTCCGGTACTACGCGCCTATGTGGACGAGTACGCACAGCTTCAACACTCGCGAGGCCCCTCAAGCGGGAATGCGCGTCCGGCCAAACTATTTGCGTTGCCGACGAATGAATAAAGAAAATGTAAAACGAAAACAAACCACCAGCGGCGATCCACCCCCGACGCTCGCGCATTGTAGTGGCGCTCTCTATGCCTGATTGCAGCACGTGATACGTGAATCGCCCTGCGCGCGTTGAAAACAACAACGACGACAACAACGAGAACCATCCCACACACGCGCGCAAGGTGATTTACATACCATCTCATTGGCATGCCAGACCAGCGCGAGCTCGTTATTCGATCCTGCAGCTGTCTGCGTGCACAAGACAACGGTGCACCGCACTGAAAGCTCACGTTCGTTCGAGACGCGATGTATAAAAGCAGCGAAAGAGAGAGAGAGAGGGGGGGGGGTTGCTCGGAGAACACCGGAGCCGCCTCCGGTTTCCTCGTCTATAATTACAGCATCGGACGCTACATACATACATTGATGCGAGCATGAAGCTGAGTACTTTACGAAGGTTGCCTGTTGGGCAGTTAAATGAACGCACGAAAGCTCCCCCCCCCCTTCCCCCTCCCCCGAAGCTTGATGGGTCTTTATACGGTCTCGCGCGTCATATATTTATCCACCTAGTTAGCAACTCCACGCCGGCCCTACGCCAACCTGTCACTGGACCCTTTTGTTTTGCTTCAGAATCAGCGTCGTGGACGCGCTTTTGTCCAGATCTGGTTACGAAGATGCGCGATGGAACATAAGAATGGTTTGTTAACGCGCTGCTGTTTGTGCGTATATATATATATATATATATATATATATATATATATATATATATATATATATATATATATATATATATATATATATATATATATATATATATATAGCGGCCTATAGCCGGTGGCCGCACGACCGTGTCGACGCTGCGAGTCGACAGAGTGCGTGGACATGCAAATGATACATCTCCCACAGCACGTGCGAAAGGGTTGGTGTGAGCGCGTCGCCGAATACGCCGGGCGGCTGCGCAGATTTCTATCGCTGATGATCCCGCGAAAACGGCCTTCGCACGGCGTTGCACTGTGTAGCGTCGTGAATTGAGCTTCAAGGGTTCTTGCCGGTGCCCGCGAGGGTTTTCACAATGCCACGTGTTCCGGAAGCCCCCTAAGGCTCGGCTGTGATTTATCATGCACCGGCATTGTGTGGATAGACCGCGGGCACGCTATAACGATGTAAATACATATACAGCTTTACAATGGAACCAGAGCCCCATGGTTTTACTGGGCCTGCATTGTACCTGTTCTGCTGATGCACTGCATCGACTGCATACGCTGCCTCTAGCTTGTAGTGTACTCAGGTCACCATCTTCGCCCTTCCATTGGTTGCGAACGGCGTAGAAGAGAGAAAGGACGATTATTTGGCACCGCCTCCAACAACAGGCCCCTCCGTCTTGTGCTTGTGTGGCGTGTAAAGCTATGTGGCTATAATTAGCAGCCACACAACGCGCTTCTCTCACGCTGAACGAAAATAATAATCACAAAGCAGCCGCAGCGTGCTATATGCACGGTCTCATCAAGTTAAGCGTCCAGGTGGTGACAACGTATAGCTGCGTCGAGGTATAGACTCAACATTAAGACGGTCACCTATGCTATGCCATAAGTGCAGACAGAACCCTTCTACAATGATTGTCAAAGATAGGTAATCAATTTTCAAGGTAATTGTAGATGTAGTTCTCTCGCTTGTGACATCGGTACTGCAGGGTTTCTTTGACCGCGATGCTTTCATTGAAATTCTTAAATCCACTAGAGACATAAAAACGATTTCTTGTTAAGTATTCGAAATTACAGGTCGATTCCTGATTTAGTTATTATAGCCGTTTTCACATTGTATACGTCCGAGATTCCGTCTCTTTTCTTGCCCGATTATTTTTTTTTTGTCTCAAGTCAACGAAACCATAAACAGAGAGAACATACGCGCATACCGAGAAATCGCGCGCTACCGACACATCGACAAATTTATCCCAAAGGCGATAGAACGCTCACTAACAGGAGGTTTTGTGGACAAACGTACACTTTTCATTACACAAAAGTGTTCTATACCGGGGTCCAGTACGGCTCCGCTAGCGTATATATATATAAGGGAAAGAAGTGTATACCTAAGGGCTCGTTTTTCCGTGTTTTAACACAATATTAATGAGATCTAACAGACAGTAATGTCGAAGAATGTACAGGGGAAGTTATTAGAACCAATGGAATGTAAATAAGAAGAAAGAAAAGTGGATGAAAAAATAACCAGCTGTGAGCAGGAATCGAACCTACGACCTTCGAATAACGCGTACATTCCTTGGCATTACTGTCTGTTAGCTCTCATATATATATATATATATATATATATATATATATATATATATATATATATATATATATATATATATATATATATATATATATATATATATATATATATGTCCATCCCGAATATGATATTATAAAATAAGTCTTAACAGACTGCAATGAAAGACAACGAGAAGTTTTGTCGCGGGGCGTCCAACCAGTGACCTCTCAATCTGCAGCGCGCGGCGCCAACCCCTATGCCACAGAGCGTACGTAGGGAAGAATGCATTTATACATACCATGTGCCGTTGGCGGTCCTCAGAACGCAGCAATTTCAGCGCGTTTTCGTCATTAGTAGTGAGATGCCGCGAGAAGCGCGCGTTGGGCGTCTACTTCATTTCGCCGCAGTAATCTTCAACCAAGCAGCCCGCTTCTCGGCAAATGCGCTCGTCAAAAACGGAAAATCTATGCAGTTCCCAGCACTATCTCGGGACGATATGTTATAGCGGGGGTGAGCGTCAGCGCCGCTCAGCTAAAAGTGTTCAAAGACAAGGCTTCCGCTAACGGGTCAGAAGCGTACATGACACCATGTTACAAAAATAACTTGACGTGCTAAACGTGGTGTCTTTAAAGCAACTCAAAATCAATTGATTTGATTTGTGGGGTTTAACGTCCCAAAACCACGATATGAGTGTGAGAGACGCCGTATCGTGGAGAGCTCCGGAAATTTCGACCACCTAAGGTTCTTTAACGTGCATTCAATTGTGAGCACACGGGCCTACAACATTTCCGCAGTCCATCGGAAACGCAGCCGCCGCCAAATCAAAATCAAGTAGTACAAACACACACATACCTTCAAATCACGGAGAGAACGCTAAGGAAAACACTGGAACCCTCGGCACTTCGTGAATATCGATGACAGCTGAGCCCGCTGCACTGTCCCATTGTGAGCGTTTGCAGGTGTGTACACTACGCGAACACTCAGTGAACGAAGCACTCCGCATCACCCCGCAGCACTTCACAGACACAGAAAAACACGTTCATCTTCATGCAGTCACCAAAAGAAACACCAGCACTCAACGGCAGGCTTAGCAATCTTCTCGAACGGCGGGAGCATGCATACGCCCGTGTACTCGGCAGAAGGCGAGTGTTGAAACTGAGTGCCGCCAGAAAGCATTCCCGGAGTAGTGAGCTGGCCCGAATCGTTTTTCTAGGTGTCAATTGGTTGAGTGCACTCGCTCAAACAGTCGCACTCGCTCGAAACGAAGGAAGAGGGTCGAATATGCTTGTACACGAGTGAAAGCTCGGTGTGAAAGATTATTTCAGTCCAAAATAAGCCGTACAAGTCTCCGGCTGTAAACTCCGCCCGCCGCCGGTGCTTGCCATTTTGCCGTAGCGTGCATGACGTCACAAAACGATGGGAGCAATGCCGTCGTCTGCTACCAAACGGCACCTTCGGCACGCGGTCAGTGTGTTCACTGTGATGCTTGCCGCGTGGTCCGTATGCGTCGCAAGCATTGCGAAGTGGTACCGGTACCATCACCATGTCGTCGCACCATCGTCAGCTCGAGATTCGTGCAATGATTCATCGAGCAGCAGAAGTGGCGACAACGTCATGTACGCTGCACATTTTGATTTCGACACCATCGCCACCAGCTCGAGCGACGAAGAAAGTGTCGAAGATGAAGCAAACCCAGATGCCAATGACCATCCTTCACAGTGGGTATGAGCCATCAAAGATCCAGTGCACATATCTATTAATTACAAGCTTCAAGATATCCCACAAGTACAATCATTGAAATATCTTGGAGTAATGTATAATGAACATCTAAATTGGTGCCCTCACATTGAATACATCGCGACAAAAGCAGTACGCGGGATGGGCGTATTGCGGAGGTTGAGCAATTGTAGATCAGGTATGAGAAGGAAGGCACTTTTGATTATATATAGAATGTATGTCCGACCTGTGTTGGAGTTTGGCTGCATTCTTTTTTCTGGTGCGCCAGCCTACAAACTTCGGCCGCTCGTTCTATTAGAAAGAGAGGCTTTACGGCTCTGCCTAGGACTTGCAAAGTATACTGCAAATGCAGTGTTATACCTTGAAGCACGAATACCAACCTTATTATGTCGCTTTAACATTCTTACTGTGCAGATCTTTTCACGACTGTATGAAGCACCGTTTAACCCTGAACAAATTATTTTTATTTCCAAACCTGACCTATTCTTCTCCGTGCATTGGCCCAGATTTCACAAACCACAAATGGTATTTGTTCAATCGTTACTAGAGCCTCTAAATGTACAAGTTCGTGATATGATTCCTTTAACTGAGCAACGAAATTCTCCAGAAATTGTTTACCATGATATCTTCCCAACTCACGCTAAGCTATTACCTACAGGCGTTTTAAATGGTTTATTGCAGGACCATTTAAGTACTCTGCCAACAAATGTCATTATAGCAACGGACGCATCTCAATCACATGAAAAATCAGGCGTTGGAATATATTGCACCGTACTTGATTGGTCATTTTCACTTCGCTTACCGGATTTTCTTCCTGTCTTTCTGGCTGAATTCATGGCAATAATGTTAGCTTTGCGAAAGGTAAATATTTCTATTCCAGTCGTAGCAGTCATAACTGATTTATTATCAGTGTGCTCTTCTCTGTCCGCATCTGGTCGCTCACCCATACTGAAACATTCTAATCATTGGTTACCTGTCATCTCCGAAGTATTCATTTAATCTGAACACCAGTGCACAGAGGTTTGTTGTTAAACGAAATAGCTGATTCTCTTGCGAAGGCATCGCTTTCGACACCAATTATTCCTATTTTCCCTCATACAGTATAAATTACGGTGGCGCGATTTCGCACACTTAAAATCAGGCAAAATTTATCAGACCCTGCACTGATGGCTTCTGCAGAGTACAAACACTTATTTCCCTGGCGCAGTGAACTGTCTAATTCAAGGATGATGGAAGTTGTCATCACGAAATTTCGTTGCCACGTTACCTCCCTCAATTTTAACTTGCATAGATCAGGTATCTTGAATTCCCCTATGTGCATTTACTGTAATCAAGAGGAAACGATCAGTCATTTTTTATTACATTGTCGCCGTTTATATTTATTCAGGCAAAGCATACTAGCACCACCTCTTCAAAGACTGGGCTTGCAATTATCACAACCTGATCTTCTTTCATTTGGAGCCTCTACACTGGGTTACAGCCACAGGGATGTTTTATTCGCCATTCAGGAACATCACTGCGACAAAACGATTTTCTTGCTAAATTATGGTCTCACATTTTTTCTTCATTTTTTTTCTGCCAACGTGATATCGGCATTTCAAATCAAAATTAAGTTACAAAAGTTTTGTAGGAATGACGCAATGCTGAAAGTATAGGGCAAATTCACCTTATAATCAGCCAATCCCCTCCTTTGGGTACGAACCATTTGCACAGGGAAACAACAACAACAACATGAGCCACAAGTGAAGGGCAACAAGAACAAGACCTCTGTGTTGTGGCAGACGTTGGTGACGGCCTTCCGCAATGGTAAATAGCTTTATTTCAAGCGTGCCAGGTTGACAAGCGAGCTTAACGATTAGGAGACGCTGCATTCGCGAGCACACTTTGCGCAATGGAATTGGTAAAGCGTGCAGATTTTTATTTGCTAGAATACGTGCATGGTAACAATGCTGCGCGTGCTGACCGTTGATTTCGCATCTTTTGGTATACATGTGGCATGTATGTAAACATTCTCTGAGGCGAACGACATGTACTAAGTGCGATGCCAGTACTCTCCCTGCTCTGTACGCTCTGGCATCCCACAGCGCAGCATGGGCGACGCGGTGGCATTGCTTCAGCAGCTGCAAGTCATTCAGTTCCAGAGACACGTTGCACAACGCCGAAACAACTCGATTGCAAGCGCACCTGACCGTGAAACAATCACACTTCATACTGCACACCAAGGTATACGTACACTGGTAGCATAACTTCCATAGAAGCCCATGGACCCAGTAGTCGGTGGCTCGTTGCCACCATCGCCATCTAAATGAGGAGAGAACAGCAAAAGAATTAACATATGACGTAATAACCGGAAGCGCTAGCGACTTAGTTCAATTCCCCTACATGGCACGAAATTGAATTTTTTTCTTAATTGCTGGCCTCCTACGTGCCTTTATTATCACGCGATTTTATTGCGCCTCAATTGTGTCTCGCTATTGCATGCAAGAGAGAAAACAAACTAAAATAACAAGCATTGAGGAAGCAAAGTTGTTTTATTGGCCAAATGACGTACTTGCAATATGCACAAGAGACTTCGCAGAGGCAATTGTGAGACAGCTGTTCACGAGCACAATAGCATAGTAGTTCGAAAACTCACGTTGCTCTACCATTGAAAACTACAGCAGCGATACATCAGCTTTGAAAATATAGCTTTTGCAGCCATAGAGTGCAGCCTCTTGTTGCTTAGCCTGTCGCGTTTACAGTCACCAAAGTCGAGGGCACGTCAGCCGTGCGTCAGCGAAAGCAGTCGGCGGTCACAGGAGAGGCTATCTACACACTCTGTGAGCTAGTTGAGCTATGAAATGCACATAAAACATGAGTAAACTTCGGTAGGTACGCACGAAACCACCACGGAAAAGTGAGGGATGTCTCGTTGACCTGGTAATGCGCTGAACCAAAGAACACGCCGACACAAGCTCTGATAGCATGTTGTTGTTGTTGTGTTGTTGTTGTTGTTGTTGTTGTTGTTGTTGTTGTTGTTGTTGTTGTTGTTGTTGTTGTTGTTGTTGTTGTTGTTGGCGGTGGCGGTGGCGGTGGCGGTGGCGGTGGCGGTGGCGGCGGCGGTGGTGGCGGCGGTGGTGTTCTCCTATTGTTAGTATATTGCCTACGTTATGTTAGCATATTACCTGGATACGCCCCCAAATCCGTTGGCTCGTGTTACCAGACTGCCTGCATGTGCCGCTGTTTCTGAAACGAAACGAAAAAAAAAAAGGTCGCTCAACCACATATCAAATACCAAAGCTTTATTAAAGTAATCTTCAACTTATTGTAACAAATAAAATTAAAACTATTGAAAATAAACGTCTAGTTATTTTTTTCGCTATTTGTTTCCCACCCCCCGCCCTAGTCGTGCTTCAATCGTCACGCGGTTGTCGATGTCCGTCGCAATGTGTTCGAATCCAATTTTCATTCCGACTTTCACGACCTATTTAGATTGACCTTGCTGCCCACCACGCAGAAGCTCGCGGAGCAAGCGGTTCGTTATACGTCACGGCTAGCGAGTGTGCCAGTGTTGCCCGACCACTATAGGCAGCTCACTCGTTTATAAAAATAGTCGATTATAAATTTCCGGCACGACCGAATGCGCTGAAATTTCCCTAGCTTGTTTGTGAACGTACAAGGACCAACCCACACAACGCAGATTATGGTCGAAAATTGGGTGTCTTGACCCTTTAATGAACTAACGCGCGAACTTACACACTATCCGCAGTGATGGCATCCCGGCTCTTGAACTGAACGACTATCCGGACAAACAGGCTCGATATTCCGTACACGTAAGGTCCGCAGCAAATGGGAACAATCAACTAGCGAACTGGCGCTATTATTACCGAGACTTCATTCGCGCACCTGTCTTCCCCACGGTCTGCATCCTCTCGATTCGGCTATCGTTCGCAGACGTGGCGTCGCCGTCTCAACGGCGCCTTGTTTCCGTTGTATATCTCCCCCCATTTTATATCTCGGTATACATATACATACGTGCACCCCGCTTATCTAGATAGCCCTCTAATACATGTGAACCCGTGAACCTTGCGCAATTTCCCAAAGCAGGCATGCGCAGAGAAGGCGAAGACAGAGTGAAAAAGAGCGGGAAAGCGTATAACGCTCGCGCGCCCGGACGAGCGAGTCAAACAAACCAACCAACGAAGGTGCGAAGCAAGAAGTGGCGGAAAGGCCGCGACCACGGTCGCCCTTGGCGTCATTAGAAATGCCGCAGAGGCGCCAACACAAGCGACGCTGTGCGTATATAGCGTAGCGGTGCCGCGCGGAATGGCTGATAGCGTGGGGTAGCAGCACCTCGGATGGACGCCTTCCCCCTGGTTTCCTCTTTTTTTGATTTCTTACTTGTTTCTTAAGTGGAGGAAGCCATTAAGACACCGCCAGAAAGCTCATCGCGCGGTCGTCTCGCGAATGCGAACAAGCATATCCGTCGTCGCCACCGGAGTGACCGTTCGGCCTTTGTTATCTGCGGTGCCGAAAGACTTCTCATGCGTACGTGATGTTTAGAAGAAGCGAGCGGAATGCCTGAAGCGCGACGTGGCCCGCATACATATGGGACGTTCCGCAAAAGAAGGCACAAGAAGGTGTCGCGCGAATAAGATGCTTCGGAACGTTCGCCAGCGTGTGCATGCGCACCTCTTGTTGCGTGCGACCGTGAATATGTCACCACTCACGAGAAGCAGTGGCGACGAAGACCCCGAGAACTTACGCCCAAACATGCTCGGTCAGAATATGTCGAGTAGAACCTGATATACAAAGGTATGAACCCTCCCGACAAACCGTCTCTGACTGTGTCAGCCTGCCCGAGGTGAATAGCTCATTCAATGAGGTATACAATGAAGATTGCGGATAAAACGTCTCAGACTGTGCCTGTCTGCCCAAGCGGAATAGTTCAGTAAGTGGGCGTTGAGCATTCAGTGTGTCTGACAGCACCGCATTTGTGATTGGTTCCTGCAGGCACCGTTGCAACGGCGCGCCAGAGCTGATCACAGAGGCCGCGAGGACAGTACACTGGTGATTGCGTATAGATAGATAGACAGTAACATTTATTCTGGTTCATAAAAATCTTTAGCCCATTTTAAAAGGGCAAGACTGCAGGGCACTCCCACGTTGGGGCCGGGAGGCCATACCTCACCGTCGCGTCGTGGGCCTGCTGGACAGCCCGGAGTCGGTCAAACCAGTTGTGGCTCTTGAGAAAGGAATGAAATTCTTACTCCGTCAATCCATGTAGTGCTGCAAAGAGAAGCACTCTCAGAGCATCTGCAAAAAATCACTAACTGTCCCACAGTCGGCACAAAGAGGGGAGGACTCCGTGTACCTGCTGAAGGCCGAGAGTGTTGGGCATGACTTCGTCTGCAGGAGCCGAAGAGTCACGGCCTCGGGCCTCGTGAGATTTCGATGTGGCACGGGGAAAGCCCTGCGACTCATCTAAAAGTGGCTAGTGATCTTGTTAAAAGTAGAAAGAATAGTGCGTATGACAGAAAAAAAAAACAGAGTTTCACCCCAAGTGAAAGCTGGAAACACGGTAGGGCATTTAGTATGTTCAGATGGGTTAGTTGGTGAACCATAGTATTTCATGAAGCAGCACACGTAGAACGTGCTCTGATTTTTATAGTAGACACCCATATCGTCCTTTCCATTTGTAATTGCAGTGACAAGGGAGATTGCGATGATCCATTGGTAAGTGAGACCTCCGGTGTGTGGGATATTACGAATCAGGGACAGAGACTGCCATTCGCAAACTTACAGCATCTATTACAAAAGCAAGGCATATCCTAAATTAAGCTTGTCAGCCTGTCAATCGACAAAAGGTCGTTAATTAGATCCCCATTAATACTGCAAATCTGATAATTCTGATGTGCCCTTGGGTTCCGGCCAGAATGTGTGTTTTTCAGTGGAATCAGTCTCTCGTTCATTCGGACCCGGATTGTCGAAAGACGACATTTGCGGCGCAGCATGAGTTGTAGGCGCAGCGTGGATTACGAGCACCATCTGGCAGGATAATGCCAGGAAACGGGAGCTCGTCCAGAAGTCGGGGTCATTGGCAGGTGGAAGCACCATTTCGTTGGCAGAGCACTTCTTGCTTATCGTCACATTTTCAGCGCAGTGTAAGAAACACTAGAGTCTTTGGAATTACTTTGTATTTTCTAGAAAAGGAACACACCACGTAATACTTACGTAATATGTTGCGCCTCAAATATGCGTAATATTTGCTTATTGATCCACAATGTTCACAAGTATGAACACAGCCACCCGATCATGGGCGTTGAGCAAGTGCTTGAACTTCCGCCAGGTGGCTGTTGTGTACAGGCAGGTTAGTCCGGCCTTTATAGCAATAACACGGCAAGAAAGCACGGCCTCCATAGCGATAACATATGCAAGTATATAGAGCTGTGCTCAGACTGTATACAGTTAGTAAGATAATCTTCTTTGAATACAGGCTTTGCCGCTGGTAACGGGAGCGTGATTGTTCGCCAAAACCCGCGAACAGTCAGGGAACAGATATGCGGGTGTGAAAATGTGAGCCTTCAAAAGACATCGCGCTCTTTGGTCAAATATTGCCTTTGCGCCACAAAAAGCCAATAATCATCAGAAATGTGACCCTTCTTCAAATGCTTGCTTGTATGTAATGATTTCCCTCTCGGTAATGGGCTTGTCGGTAATCAGCGCTTCCTGGTAAGGCGCTGGTATCTTTATTTCTCCCAGAAAAAACAAATTTAAAAAAACGGAGGCGACCAGTACAGAGACTGGTTGCACTATTTCAGAGGAGGTCGGCCGGGATCCCTTGGATACCGCAGCCTCCACCGCGCGCTGGATGAGCCGGCATCGGTCTTCTGGCTCGGAGGCACGCAAGAGGGACTCCCACGACTCTTGTGTGTTTGTGTTGTCTGTGTTGTAACGCGTGCACGTCCACACTATATATGTATGAGTGTCACCGGGTATGAGCAATGCTTCCACCTTGGCGCTATCGGTTCCGGGAAAATTCTACTATATATAAGGGGGTGTAGGAAGCTGCTAGTCTGTAATTGTCGTCATTGGACGACATTGCGCCTTGTTAAATCGTGGTGTGTACCTTCCAAGTCGGTAGTATTGTAGGATGTCTGTATACGTGGTGAGTAGTGCGTCGCGCGCAATCTGCGGTTTATTGAAGTCACCTGTCATTTCCACTGAGTTGCCGTATTTCATTGATGCGTTTTGATGGGGCACTTCGTGGTTCCACGCAAGACCGTCATTGTCGCTTATAGAAAAAAAAAAGCGTTGCGCTGCGGAGAACGTGGGTGAAGGTCCCATTCTCTGCGTAGATAATTGCGCAATGCTATAGAAAGCAAGAGAGAGAGAAATTACTGCGTCCAGCTCGCACATGCCAATGTTCGCTTGCCCCCCTTATACCGAATTTTACAGCAAAACTTGTTAATGAGAACACTTCTCGGGTCACGCGCAGTTGTCCAACGCCGCGGCCGGGGTCCGTAACCACATCGCACACAGTGAGGCTTGAACCGGGGTCCGCTGCATGCCAGCCCAATATTCTACCACTGAGTTACGCCGGCGCTTATAACTTGTGAAACTTGCCTTCGGCAGGCATGACCTTGCACTAACGGCACAATGAGGCTCGGGCCCGGGTTCACTGGGTGCCAGCCCAGTATTCTATCATTGAGCTACACCGGCTCTTTCGACTTGTCAAACATGCCTTAGGCAGGTTTGATGGTGGGAAAGCTATCGCGTTAATACGATTGTTAAAGCATTTTACAACAGCGAAGGAACAGCCAGTCGTCGCGCAATGCAAATAGCGTAACGAGTGGGCCGTCCAATGCTCCAAATCATCACAAAAGCTTGTTTTTGTTCCCCTGTTAACTGGCGCATACTATTATTCCTCATCGTCGTGAGCCAATGCATGGACGATTGGCACAAAATTCCTTGCAAGTGTTTAGCGGACACCACGCTTCTCAGAAGAATGACAAAAAATAGCATAGCAAATTTCGGCCCAGTACCCAAAAGTTTATTATTATTGCCCTAGTGGGTACTGTTATGCCTGCTAGTCCGCAGCGAACGTCCATGCCTCGGAAAAAGGAAATCTGTGTCAAGGCCAGCACGCGAGCCAGCCTGACGCGATCAACAACTCAACGGCGTCATCACGCGACGGCGCCTTTCTGGCGCGCACGTGCAGTGAGTCACCTTAGCCCACGAGCCCGTCGAGTAAACAACCGGCGTCTTCCTGTCTGGGGGTCTGACGCAATGCGCGGCGACGTCACTCGTCCTTGGGTGCAGCCACCTGCAGCGCAGCTTCTCCAGATTCGTTGAGAAAGAATGACGCGGCCCAGCGGCGACCCCCATTGGAGGAGTCTGGCCTGACGACCAGCGGCGCTTCTGGTTGGACATTTGGGTTGGACCCGGTGCTTATAAAAGAAGCCCTGCGGCACGTCGCGATCAGCGGTCCTAGGTGAAAGCTAACATGTGTGTCAGAGTGCGGACCCGTTTGAGAGCAGACCTATGTGTTAGAGAGGAGAGCTCGGCTCTTCGAGTCTCTGTCGGCCCCAGTGCCGAATTTGTAACGCCTCTGTATATATTCTGTACACACACTTTGTTTAAACTCACCGTCGTCTCGTCCACTCGTCTACCAGCTTTGCGCAGAAGCAGTCGCGAGCTGAGAAACCTAGGCTACCAAACGACAGGTGACCTTTCCGGCGGAGTTCGAAGCAGTGGCGCCTTCGGAACCGTGTTGGCGTCGCCGTCTTTGGAAACAGTGGTTGCAGCGGTGAGATTCGAGGCGCCCTTCGTAACGTCGTCGGAGGCGCGCGTCGCAAGAGTACCAAGCAAGTCTGCTTGCAGTAGTTACCCAATGAGTGTTTTTAAAAGGCTCTGAAAGGCCGCTCTTCTAGCTTTCGCTGTGACTAGTGCTGCGCCTACTGCGCAGGCCTGGCGTTTTTTAGATGCGGAGCATCTAATACTCGAGGCTTGTAGTGCGGCGCCATCCGCAAGCTTCCTCCTCCTTCTTCCACCATCTGTGCATCCCTTCCTCCTCTACACACCGCGCGCGCTTCACTCCTCCACCATCTGTGCACCCTTCCTCCTCTACACACCGCGTGCGCTTCTCCTCTTTACGAACATTCGCTAGCTGTATAATGTAGCGTGCATGCGCCGTCACGCTTCGAGAACATCGGCAGCTGACGCGCGCGCATGCGCCGTCGCGCTTCGAGAACATCGGCAGCTGACACGCGCGCATGCGCCGTTGCGCTTCTCCCCCTTCTCGAACATTCGACAGCTGACAGTGCATGCGCCGTCGCGCTGTATATATACTCAAGGTCGGCGCTCGCTCGCTCAGTTGCCGCTCGTCGGTTGGTTTGTACGGCGCGTCGACGTCCAAGGTCGCGGTGAAATGAATTCCAACGAATCCACAAACACAATGATCGACGTCCCTTCGACCAGCGCCGCCCTTTCGCATACGTGTGTACGTGTTCACTCATTTAACACCCCCTCCTACAACCACGTTAACCAATTTAGCCATTGACCCAAGTAAGTCGCAATTTAACACCCCATTTGACAACCACGTTAACCAATTTAGCCATCGACCCAAGTAAGTCGCACTTTAACACCCCGTTAACCAATTATATGCTCCGCATCCTCCTCAGTGTTCCCCCGAGGGAAGCTGCGGGCAATTTTTTTCGACAGTGTTCAATAAAATAATAAATTATTATTATTATTATTTATTATTATTACCTGGGATTCAACCATGATATGATCATGCCAAATGCCGTGGGGGTGCACTCCGAAAATTCTGACCATCTGGCGCCTTTTTCTAGGCAGTTATCATCCAGAGGTTATTATCTTGCGCGTGCCATACATTTCACCTAAAGCACCCTTATGTCCGCTGCGGTGGATCAGTGGCTGCGGAGCTCGGGCGATGACCCGACGGCCGCGGTTTCAATCACGGCGGCGGTGGTCGCATTTTGAGGGAGACGAAATGCTGGAGGCCCGCGTGTATAATGTGTTGTTGTTTAACAGCGCACGTTAAACAACAGCACACGGTTGAAATTTCCGAAACCCACCGATACGGCGTGCCTAATAATCATAACCTGGTTTTGGCGCGTAAAATTCTAGATATCATTAGTATTGCAATCAGAACAGCGATCTGGGCCACGTCAGGAGGCTAAGCGTAGAAAAAGGATAAATTCAATGATAAATGAAATTCTGTATCATTCACTTAAAGTCAAATTCAAAGTGGGAACAAGGACAAATGCCTCACTATTTTATATGGCTTTTGTGAAACCCTTCTAAACACAGTAGGCAGACGTTCAGAGGAAGGCGGATGCGTGGAGTGACGTGAACTCTTCGAAGAGGGTGGGTGCATCGCTGCAGCCAACGTTTTGGAACGTGAACTGGTCTTTAAAGAAAATTGTTTGTGTGCGTGTGGTGCTTGTGTGTGTGTGCGTGTAGACAACCATGACCGTGGTTCTGAATGAAGCGAATGCTCTGTGCCAGCAAATCACATTAGCTGCTGTACGGAACCCTGCGTCGAAGCCAGTAGCAGGTAAAGTCTGTTCAGCTGGGGCGTGAATGACTCGCTCATCTGATCGATTGAGTCCGCAGGACGACAAAGGCCGCTTGTGCCTTGAACTGAACATAAAATCACACATGATGTTTAAAGAGTTTGGATGCGAGCTCGTTGTTGAGAGCCCATATTGAAGAATAAACAGCCCTATACTTAAAACACGGATGAGCAAAGAACACAGAGACTGGCACACCGCCCGCTAGTTTTCTTGAGCGGGCATTATAGCTTGATATAATAATTTGTGAAGTTTTACGTTACAAACAACGTTCTCGTTATGACAGACTGTATCGAAAGTCTCCGGACATTTCGACCACCCGGGGTAACTTAACGTGCACCTAAATCGAAGTAAATGGCCTCAGGCGTATCACCTCCTTTTAAATGGGGCCGCCGTGTCCGGGATTCGATCCCGCTACCTTCGTAGTTTGGGCACCGTAACCAGTAGGCCGCTGAGGCGGGTACCAATGTATATCTTGTAAAATATAGGAGGCTAAGTTCACTGTCAAGCCACGTGTATACTTGCGAACGCACAATAAAAGCTTTGTTGGCTGAGAGCGACCATATACCATGTTCTCTCATCCGTGTAATAAGTACGTCGGTTGTCTTAAAGACGAACACAGGAGAGGTAACCCTTCTGTAATACAGCCAATACAGTTTCCTCAATCGGATATTTCACTGCGAGAGAGTACCGGGAACAGTTCAGAAGCGCCGCCACGTATAGTTGCATATCACGCGCCTATGATTCACACTGAAGGCAAGTGTGAGGGCAGAAGCGCGAGTCGACGGCAGTGACTCAAGGCTGCAGTTGGTCCCGCCGCCAGGGAGGAGTCAACGCGCCGTTCTGCGGCGGTGACGCTCATCAGCGCGCCGTTAAACAAAGACACCGCTGCGAGGCAGCACCGGCGTCAAATGTGACGCTTTCCGAAAACAGCTCCTCCCTCTCGCAGAGCGAACGTGCTTGTTCTTCTTCTTCGCTCCTGGAGCGTGTAATCGTAGCTGAAGGAATAATTGCGAATTCAGCGATGGGGCAAACAACTCTGCTCCACTCCCCTCCTTCCTCGTTTTGACTCGCGAGCACACACAAACACACACACGTACGCTCACGCCCTGCCTATTTTGCAGGCCTCTCGGAAGAAGAGCACGTTGCCTGCAGTTGCATGCACGACGACGACGACGACAGCTGCGGAGCCAAGCCAAGCCGAGGCGAGCCTAACTGCCTGCCGTCGCCACTTGCAAGCCTCCCCGCCAATTAGACAGATAATCGTCAAGGAGGGGCACACGCGAGAGTGGAACGACGGAGCTGACGTGCCTGCGTGGTGTGGTGCCTCTTCTTCTTCAATGGCTGATGTCTACTACCTCGTTATGTTACAACTTTGTGTGTGTGTGAATGCCTCGGTTCTGTCTTCACCAAGGGAAGGAAAGAAACTTCGACTTCTTTTTGCCTCGCCTGGTACACACACGCGCAAACGTGATCGTTCAACGTCGCCTTCGCCGCGGTGCGCTTGTACGCGGCAGCTTCTGCGAGAAAATTTGCCCCACCATCCGCGGCTGGGAGCTCCCGACGGTTTCTTGCGTCCGCGTGCAACCTGGCAACATGCAACGTCAAAAAGGAGAGTAAGGGAAAAAAACAAGAGCACTGTTTCGTCTTTCCCCTCTCACGCTTCTATTAGGCTAGTGTGTAACACGTCAGCAGCACTCGACGGTGCGAAGTGAGGAAGTCTAATATAATACTTGCGGCGCAACTCAGACAAGCAAGGAAAAAGGAGGCGACATGACAGGGCGTCGGTCTAGCAATTAGTTTTTTTTTTATTGAAAATCCGCTTTTTATATATACATCCATGGCCACGCGACAATTTTAACACATTGACTAATTCGAGAAAAACTCAATGATTCAAACTCGATTCAATGATTCAATTCAAATTCAATGATTTTGAATTCACGAATTGTGAAATCATCGAAGGAAGAACCGTATTTATCGAAGGGGAGAATTGTGTAGGCTCACCTTGTGTTATAAGAAGAATAAATTCTGTTTTTTGAATTCGTGAATGCACTGATATTGTCACGTAGCGAAGGATGTAGATATGAAGGGCAAATTTTCAATAAAAAACTAGTTGCTAGGCAAGCGCCCTATCTAGTCTCTTTCTTTTTCTTTGCTTGTCTGAGTTGCTCTTCTAATAATTTTTTAGGCGATGAATTTCCAACTCGCCTAAAAAACAGCACTCGTGAGAAAGTCGTTTCTTATTGCCGTGCGGGCAAATTTTATAGCCTTTAAAACCAAAAACCGTCAACAAAACGAAAGCATCGAAAGACCTCGCCCACGCTCTTAAAGTAATCGTATGTGTATGTAGAATACCTGCAATGAGGATGGTGATGTCTTGCAGTGTGAACTGTTGCGCACATTTCAGTCTGTATAGGCGAAATGTACCCTCCCCCATTGAAAATTGGTTACCTCAATGTGAAAAATGAGCAAATAAACTGGGTATACGAGTAGGTCGAGCAAGCACTGTTGTCTCTATATATTTACACACGCGTGAATAACAACGGACTTGTTATAGGAAGTAAGGTTTAATGTTGATTCGGGGCATCAGAAAGAAGTGTGTAAGCTCGATCTTACGCAACCTTTTTCACAAGCAAATCGCATGTAAGTCAGTACATGTGACAGGCAGAGTTCTGCAAAACTGCCCGCAGAATACGGGTTCGAATTAGCAAGTGTACACATATTTTCGTAATACAGGGTTTTAAGCTCGTTTTCTTTTAGCAGCGAAGCTCTTCATGGATGAGCCCTTAATGTCCGGTATCTGTAGTAATGCAGGTGGTCAACATAACCAAGCATGTACGACAGTGATTGGTTGAATGCCACCATACTCACCACTTGTCCACTAAAATGAAGGAATACAGCATCGCGGACTGGTGTATGCCATAGAAAAAGTGTTGTCCATTCGAACTCCATCATCGTAATAAAGACGTGTGTGTCACAGCGATTGTGCGAGTCCCATTACAGACAAGGTCCAATAGAAAGTAAGAAGGCAACAGTTAGCCCCAGAAATGGCGTTCATGTTACCATAGCCACGTGGGACATTGGAGTTCTATCCCTCAAACCTTATAAAAAAGGGTGTTGAGGAGGAGCAGTGATACAACGTGTCGAAGCACCTTAAAGGGAAGAGTTCTTTGTCAACCTGTGTGTAAGAGTGATATGATGAAGATGCAGTAAATATATACTACCACCTCAGAGCTTAGAAAACAGGGCTTAATAGAGAGCTGTAATGTGAGATACCTGAAACACTCGCAAAACACAGAAATGGCTTATCGAAAAGAGAAAGCAACCAACTTGGCTGCTCCATCGGTGTGCGCGAAGTGGAGCTGGTTGAAAGTTTTCGTTTGTTCGTCACTAGGCTTTTTTGGTTGTCCGTCAGTGAAGGGACCTCGGCTTCGTGACTGAGATGTTGTCGGGAGGCAATTCACAGACACCTACGCACAGATGCAATGGGTCTTTATGTGAAAACACGTCGTGATACATTGTCCTACTGAATGAAAAAATCGGGGCAGCTCCTTCAAGCATTTTTATAGAGTATTCATTTCTTATTGATAATAGATTAGCTGTATATCGATTAGCTATTACTGGGTTTTGTTTATGTATTTAAGTCATGCTGATAACGCATATACAAGCATTTTAGTGTTTATTGGTTATTGGCTGATTATCGATCAGCTATTGAGTGGTTATCGATTGGGCTTCACTAAGGCATCAAGAAGAAGACATCAATAGCTATGCTAGGGGGCTGCTTGGTACATCACCGCTTTCAGTTGCGCACACGTTGCCCAGTTTTTGCGAACACCGCATGAAAAGTGCAAACAGCTACGCTGCAAAAACAGAAGCGATACTTGTTGAAGCGCATAACATCATCAGCTTATTCTATCATCGCATGCCTTGGTTTTTGTTGGATGCACTCTGCAAAATCTCAACCCTATAAATATTAGAGCAACGTAAAAGCGACATGACGACGATAATGATGATGACGACGACGACGACGACGATGATGATGATGATGATGATGATGATGATGATGATCCTTTAGCATCGCTGGCACTCGCCCACAACGGGGGATCGGCCAAGAACCGGGCGGCAGGATCATCAAGGGAGTTAGTTATGAGTCAGGCATTCACGTAGTCTCGTAGCCGCAAATAATAATAACAACAGACTTACAAGGTAATCTTTTGTTGCCATTATGTGCGCACACACGGCAGAGTAAACCTCCCTGTGGCTATAACCTAATGTAATCCCTCCGAAGGATAAAATTACTGCCACGTTTATTTTTAAACCTATAGCTTCTCAATTGCTTCCACCAGGTATCTTCTCCTTTGATAAGAATATCGTTGACAGAATAAAAAGAAATGATCAATTGATTATGGGCAGTACCAGCCCACAAACTCACGGGACGAAGAGAAGAGACACAAACAAGCGCTGCGACATTCGCCCGTGGCTATTCTTGCTGCCAAGAAGGCTGGGTCTTGAAAACATATGTTTTTACACGAGGGAAAGAAGCCATTGTAGAAGAAATAAACTGAAGCAGGACTGAAAGTTGGGCTAGTTGGTGATACATTATGGGCAGTACCAGCGCACAAACTCACGAGACGAAGAGAAGAGACACAAACAAGCGCTATCTTTTCTCTTCGTCCTGTGAGTTTGTGCGCTGGTACTGCCCATAATGTATCACCAACTAGCCCAATTTTCAGTCCTGCTTGATCTATTGATTCTGACTCCTTGCAAAAGAGACATAACGGAGATGCTGTGAGTCCAGCTTTATGTAGGGAATAATTCAGGCGTGGAATTCGCATCGTAATCTGGTGATTGTAATTTCTAACTGCCGAGATACACACCACTGTTTGTTCCAGCAAAATCTTAGATGTACGAAGTCTGACTTTATCCGATGATAATTTTTCTATTTCCTTGTACAAACAAGCATTTATATATCTGAGTGTTGTGTTGTTACACAGGCGAAATCAGGTAAAATAGGTAAGAGTGGTCCGCTTAAAGATGCTTTGGCTAACGAGTCTGCCATCTCATTTGGATAAATCCTGCAGTGGCCAGGTACGCATAGCAAGTGAAATGTTTTCCGGTTTGTTGGTAATAAACTGCTAATCATACTCAATAATGTCAAATTTTTTGCCATAGATAGTGCAGTGCTCGTTACGATACATCAGATCGTTACGATACATCAATTAGCTCATTACGATACATCAGAAAAATGTTGACACGGTCCTTAAAAGAGAACGGTGGAAGCGCACTTTTTTTGACGTTCAATGACATATGTATATTGTCAAGCCATGCTTCTAGCATGTTCATGTAATTCTGTAATGCCTGATACAATGAGTGCAGATCACTGTTTGTTGCAAAGAAGGTAATATCATCTGCATACACGCAAATTTGGATATCCCGATGAGTTGGAATGGAACTTAGTAATATGTTGAATAAAACAGGGGATAAAACTGAGCCCTGAGGTACACCTCGTGTCTGCTTATATCTTTTAGAAGAGCATCCACCCAAGAAGCTATAAAATGCTCTGTTTTTCACAAACTCTGTAATCTATGATGTTCTATATTTTTGAAAGCGATAGTCTTGCATCTGCTGGATTAGGATAGGATATTCCACTTTGTCGTACGCTTTAGCAAAGTCTAGAGTGACTAGTGCACAGTATTCGCGGCGATGCCGAGCCAGATGTAGGCGACTTTCCAAATCCACATGTGCACACCAAATGGAGTATCCCGATCTAAAGCCAATTTTTCTGGGGTTTAATATTGTATGTACATTGATGTAGTTCATTACACGGGCATTCAAGCCTCTCTCTACAAACTTGACCAGGTTAGACGTGAATGGAATAGGCCTTGTTGTCCAGAGTAAACTTCATTCCCTGTTTCTTAAGTATCGGAATTATTTTGGAGAGCTTCCAATCTGCCGGAATCCAAGAATTTTTCTGTGAATAATTAACTATATTACGGATTTCATGTTGGGATATTTCGTATAGCACTTTTATCATTGTAGAGATCACCCCATCAGGTCCAGGAGCAGCGGGCGGTAAGCTCTTCATCACATCCGCCAGTTGAGCTAAAGATACCTCCTGGAAATCACAATCCACCTTTAATTTCACCATGGACTTTGGCATAATTGTCGTAAACTTGGTTTGCAAGCCTTTAGCAATATTTTCCAAGGAATCAGAGAGTTCGCGAGGAGACATAATGGTGGAATGGATGCTTTCTGCCTGTGGAATCATTTTTTTTCGCACGCAAAAACCTGAAAAGCACTTTCTTATTTTTAGTCTTACACAGATAACTAAATTTATTCATATCATAGTCTTATTTTGCTTTGCGCACTATACGCTTAAAATCAGCGGCCATGAATTTATAATCACTCCAATTTTGGGGGCATTGATAAATTAACAGCTTCTTCCAAGCTGCTTTTCGCTCTCTATACCCCCTGACACATTCTATATTCCACCATGGGCTAAAAGATCCCGCTGTGTTCGAGTTTACAGTAAACGTTGAATTTTTTAATGATCGTTTCAATACCGCACATAGACTCACAGTCCTAAGGTCTTCCTGCATTTCCTCGCGAAAAATTAATGTAGATTTTAAGTCTTTTTGTATTTTAGCATAAATTACGAATGAGCAAGCTTTCCCGGCCAAACTAAACCTCGGTAACTTGATTTCAAAACTAATCGGAAGGTGGTGGCTCTTTGTACACAATCTATTTATTTGTTTTATTTATTTGTAAAACCCTCAGGGTACATTTGTACATTATAGAGGGGAGGGGCGGAAATACAGATGAACAACAAAATAACTACAGGAATATGTAAACACATTTAACATGAAGATAAATATAATGATGGATTTTTGCATGCAAGGAGTAAATTTTATTAAAAGACAACTGAACTAGAACCAAAAAGAATACACTAAACAGTCAATAACACTTACGCCAATTAGTACAGTTCACGATTATGAGTTTAATAGTGCATTCTTAAATCGAGTGGGGTGGGTGATGCTCACTAATGATGTAGGTAGGTTATTCCAATCTATTGACGTCTTAGGGTGGAATGATTGTGAACATGCTAAGGTATTGTGACGAGGTACGCTGACCTTGTACACGTGATCATGGCGAGCAGAATGGCAGGATGCCGGGTGAATCCAAAGTGTGTGAAGGAAAGGATTGTGGTGATAGATTTTATGAAATAATGAGATGCGTGAGTTCTTTCTGCGAATAGAGAGTAATGGAATATGGAGTGTACTCTTCATTAATGAAACACTACCAGAACGATGATAATTACCTAGGATGAAACGAACAGCGCAATTTTGTACCGATTCAATTTCGTTAATTAATTTGACTTGATGTTGATCCCAGATTGATGAGGCGTATTCCAGTTTGGGGCGGACGTAGCTTATATATAGCAGTCGTTTTAATTGTACAGGTGCAAACGAAAAATTTATTTTCAAATATCCTAATGAGTGGTTAGCTTTTGATGTTATGCATTGTATGTGCTGCTTCCAAGAGAGGTCATTGGTATTGAATGTCGCGATAACGGTAGGTGCTAACAGATATTATCTAAGATGTTCCACGAGGATATGTTTAAAGTGGAGCTGGAAAATGTTAAATCAATAGTCGATTTAGAGTTACCTCTTAGAAATGTAGCAACGTGCGAGTTCAAGCAGGAAAAGTTATTATCAAGCGTCCATTCCCACAAACGTCTTCCACATACATCAGATCTGAAGCCCCAAGACACATGGTGTGAATTGAAATCACCACACAGTAATATTTCTTTTCTGCATGACGCTAACATAATATCGAGTCATCTCGTGTCCTGAACTCCTGCAGGAAATCATACACTTGGAAAAGAAAAAGGCGAGCAGTCTGGTAGTGTTCTGTCTAACACTAGAATTTCGTAATTCGTATCCATACACTGATACGATATCTTGGCTCTGTGACTAAATTTCGTTGATATTAGGAAAGCAGGACTAACACCTCCACTCGGCCGATCCAGCCGGATTAATCGATAATTTTTCATGCAAAAGTTTTTACCATTAGCAAGCCAGGTTCCTGAATGGCATGCAATTAGGCAATTAGAAGTATATTGTAAATCTGTAGTTGCCGACCAAATAGACCGGCGATTCCACTGCAGAATTTTTAATGAACCTATTTTGATGCTATACGAGCAGTAGAAACTGCCTCATCCAGAATATCCTTTTTTCAAGAAATCATTTTTGAAAGGTTCTCGAAGAAGTCCTTCTTTGACAGGTATTTCTTGGATTTTGGGTTCTGAAGAGACTTTTTAGAAAGGGGAGATCTGTTACGTTTCAAAGTCTTTTGAGATTCTGTGTTCATATCTGTAAAGTCTCCTGAATCATCTGTCATAGGTTCTGACTCAGCCTGAACTATACTTTTAGAAGGTCCTGCTTTCGGAGAGATACATCTATGATTAACTGTCAGATTTTCCTCCTCTGTACCTCTTGAAATCAACAGAGCCTGCGAATCCCAATTTTGCACAGAAACTGTACCAATAATTTGTGTAAGCTGTTGTGTTAACATATCAGCCAAGGATTCAAAAAGAGTAGTTGCCAGACGTTGCATTGCCTTTTCAGTAGACTTTTCAATAACCTTAGTTATCGACTTTGCGAGCGATGCATCCATTGCAGCTGTGTGCCAGGATGTTATGCCCGCGTATCCTTTTGATCTTTCATGCATTTTTGCTACCGCTTCCCTCCTAGAGCAACGCCTGCATTCTATGATTTTTGGAACACCCAATTCTCTTTCTTTTGCGCCACATTCAGCAGAGCCTGCAGGGTGCGCTCCACTACACAAGCAGCCCTTCTGGTCATCAGATTTGCAATCGCGGCTGTCATGACTCTCTCCGCACAGACGACATCTAGCCTGTGATCTGCATCCTTTCATGCTGTGGCCGAATCGCTAACATTTCGAGCACTGCAAAGGTTTCGGGCAAAGTGGCTCTACTTTGTAGATTAGTGGCCATGCCTTAATTTATGTTGGTCTGACTCGTCCTGCAAAAGTTACTATAACCGATTCAGTATTATCAGTCGTTCGGGTGCATCGATAGGCTGAAACTGCCCCACCTACAGCAAATAAGTCCAGAATTTTTTGAGGTGCCTGACTCGTATCCACCCCACGGACTATGCCCTTCGTACATGCAAGATGAGCTGGAATAAACGGGCTCACCGGCTGTGCAGAAAATTCGGAGCAATTCAGAAGCTCTCGCACGCAATCCTGGTCTGCAGAGCAGTGCAGGATACCCCTCGACCGAACTGGCGGACCTCAGTGATCTTCTGGAAAAGCGACGAGGCTGTCTGAAGCTCCACTTGTATCACCTTCGGATTCTTCATTGGAATGGAACCCCCATTTGTAGGAACCAGAGCCACAGGGACGTAGTCATCTTCACTGCATGGCAATGTATCAAGCGGCCAATCCTTGACCGGTAGCGAGGCCAGCCAAGGGGAGTGCCCTTTACCAGGAGATGAGAAAGACATCAGAATATTCTGACTTGCCTGACCTCCAAAGGGCTGCAACAACGTTTCAGTTGAGAGAAACTAACAAGGAACACGATGAATCAAAAGCAAACCAAGTCTTAGCTAAAGGATCCTGCCGCTCGACCTTGAGCAGACCCCCTCGTGCCTGCGTAATCGGGCGTTTACGTCTATACCACGCTCTTCTCATCGGCAAACATGTTCGTGCTTCGGTCATACACCTGTTTCCCCCGAAAATCTACATTGAGGGCCATGGCCCAGACGAACATCGGCTTTGCTTTCAGGATATAAGAATCTTTGCTTATCAGACGAATGATGCATATGTTGCTCTCATTTACAACAACAAACACCTACTCCTTATCATCATAAGGGTCATCCTGTTACTGAGTACTACCGTCTGTGTAGAGCTAAGTCTCACCCCTCTTCATTTTTTTCCTTCTCGCTTCGTAACTCGGAGTAGCACACGAGCATTATGATAAAGATCTACGTTGTCGTTACATTTATTGCATGTTGTAGAAGCGAAGAACTCCGGAGGAGCCTTCTTGACTAATAGTGGGTTTGGATAGGTTCTTATTTGTAAGACCATTAGCGCAATGGCCTGAGCTCTTCGGAGAGGGAAGATCCTGCTTCATTGGTGCTTGGTGGCTCGTTGTAAGTGACGAGGTATAGTTCCTGCACTTTGGCACCTCGGCATCTGCCTTATGGTGGCCTGATTAGCAAATGCTGGCACAGCCTTATGGGTAGATTCGTAGAGGTTCGCGGGTGCAACGTTGATTTCTCTCATGTGAGCAATAAACTAGGTCATCGCGTAGAATATGATGCCTTTCTCTTCGAAAACCACCGGCCTGTCTGTAGATGATTACTTTGGTGAATCCTCGGACGGCTATACCTAAGAATGGCGTTGAATCCTGTTAACTAGAAGTACGAATGCTGTGGCTACTGGTTCTGCTATTTCTGATTGTGTGGTGTACACGTGAAAGCTGAGTTGACGATTTCATCTTTGGCGCTCCAAAGTGCTGCTGTGAAGACTGGTATATTGGACATGAACGCCGCATCGACAAACGAGCATTCTTCAACCTGATATTCCACTTGCTCCAGCACGGTTTTGGCTCTATCTTGTCTGCCGATATTATGAATAGAGTGAACATTCCTTAGAGACGACATGACTGTCATATTCCTTCGCAGATTTTTGGGGATTACCCTATGTCTATCATCTTTTGTTGTAATTTGTATACTAATCCGTATGAGGATATACTTTTTTGATCACATAGGTTAACTTACTAGGCTCTTTCCTGTGCTCGCCCCGCCACGGCTAAGGTACTGGGCTGCTGATCCGCAGGTCGTGGGATCAAATCCCGGCTGCGGCGGCTGCATTTCCGATGGAATTGCTGTAGACCCATGTGCTCAGATTCGGGTGCACGTTAAAGAACCCCAGGTGGTCGACCTTTCCGGAGCCCTCCCCTACGGCGTCTCTCATAATCATATGGTGGTTTCGGGACGTTAAGCCCCACATATGAATCTGTCCTTTGCCTCGGCCATTTCTTCCAGTGTACTGCGACCATAGTCACGGGAGTTCTTGGTTCGCCACGACGGAGCAGTGGTTACGGTGCTCGGCTGCTGACCCGAAGGTCAGGTGTTCGATCCCAGCCACTTCAGTTGCATTTTGACGGAGGCAGAATGGTAGAGGCTCATGTGCTGTGTGATGTCAGTGCACGTTTAAGAACACCGGATAGTCGAGATTTCTAGAGTTTTGTGCGATACGACGTCTCTGGTAATCGTATCTTGGTTTTGGGACGGCAAACCTCATGCAGATATTATTATCCTTGCATCAGTTTTGCAGTTTTCGAAGCCGTTGGTTGCCGAAAATCAGCCTCGATTGTGTTTTTTAACAATCAGTTCAGCGTATCTCTTTCGGATCTTTTCCACTTTAGCATGGCTGTATGGACATAGCACAAAAACGTGAACAAGTCTGACGACGTTGTCTTCCCCAATCCCTTGTGGGCCGTTGTTACTCTTTTGGTGAGCCTGACTGTGTTGTCAAATTTCTTATAGATACGCAGAATTATTTGGTTCTTCGAGCCGTTGGCTTATGTCACCGAGCTGCAGGACCAAAATGAAGCCCACCTTTAGTATGATTGACGCTTCCGCTTCTGTTATAGAGCGTTATATCGTTATCCCCTGGAGGAATCAACACCCTGAGTTTGCGGCTTCTTCGCTTAGGTCTGTACGGTAGGAGTTTTGATTTCTTGGGCAATCTTCAGATTCCCATTTTTATGAGGTAGCTTCAGTAACGTTTAAGGCGTCGTGTACTCTTTATTTCTGTATCTGTCACTCTACTACACCATGTCGGGACGTCGTCCATGCCAACAATGTCTTCAAGGCTTCTGGTGAGACGTATCATGAACACATTGAAAAGAGTGGGCGAGATGACCACCCCTTGGGTTGTGCCTCGGTTGTCTAGCTTCATTGTATGTGATGTTAGATACACAGTCTTGAGTGTGGCTATCGTTTATGAAAAGGGTTACAATGTACTGATGAAAAGAACTACCCAAACCAAGGTTGAAAACGGTGCTGAGCGTAAACGTTCGATGGATACTGCAATTTTTCCAGCAAATAGCGTCCAGCTCTACAAACTATCCAGTTTAAGAATTAGTATAGTGCTAATTAGCTACCCAGCCGCATGAATTTTTTTTCAAATTAGTAAGTCGAATCAGAAACAAACAAATACAACGGAATATTCCCTTGCTGCATTTCTGAACGCCGATTAATTTGCTGCGCAATAAAGTTGGCTCGTGTCATAGTTGCTGGTTTCACGGACTACTTCCTAACGGAGAGGCATTGTGCCAACTCCATGTGGATACGGTTGCGGAACTGTGCCTTTTAATTGCAGCAGGTAAGAGCTGACATGTACAAGGTGTGCGGACCCAGACACGCTACGCTCACTGGGATGAAGAGGAAAAAATTCATGTCGCGTCAAAGAATGTGTGTTAAAGGTTACGCTGATTTTACAGCGTAAAATGAATCTTTCTTTGAAAGGACAGTGCTGTCGCGCAAGGACCATTCATATTCTGAGCAGTATTAGGGGAAAGCGAGAACACAGGACTCTTTTTTCAACAGTCACTACTAAACACTCTCCGATTTTGATGAAGTTTAATTTATTGCCCAGTTGCAGCTAAGTATAACCCAACAAACTAACTAAGCGCAACGATGGGGAGCAGTACAGCACACTGCGGGACCGTTTGGTGGCGCCACTATACAGCTGCTTAGTTCTTTCTCAGCTGTCGAGAAACAACTACTAGACGTGTTCATTTATACGAAGTCCGACGTTTATAGCCTTGCGATTTTTTGCTGTCATTACGCATGCAAAGTTGCAGCATATAATCACTCCTCCACAATGGCCTTGCGGCACCGCGCCTAACACGCCTAGTGCGCTGCGCTGTTATGCAGGACGGTTAATGTGTGCCAACGGCAATTAGCCTAACCACGCCACATCAATCTTTCTTGTGCTACGCACACACACGCACACACACACACACACACACACACACACACGTACCTACGTTCAGGTCAGCCAGCGTATACTTCTCAATTACAATACACAGGAAGTCGGTCCCTGTGGCACCATCGAGGAATCACGCAACATAGGCAACTCTCACGCCCAACGCCAACCAGGCCATTCTTTATTCAGTGGACCTACGATCGTTTTCCACGCTCGCCAAGCTGAGACGACGAAAGCAACGACGCGCCCGAGGCGCAAGTTTCGCACTTGGGGCGCCAGGCGCCGCTCTGACACCTGTGGCGACAAGATTCGCCCCATTCGAGGAACTCGGCATAACAGAGAAGAGTACGGCCAAACTTCTATACGCGAAAACGAGGCGCCACAGAAAAACGCATCACTGGGAAGAGAGAAAGACGGAGTGCCATCTGGCGTAGCGGCGAGTCGTTAGGGGCAGGCGCCCATTTTGTTGCCTCGGAGCTGGGCCCCCTCCATCAAGCATACCTGCGGGGCGTGCTGGCTCTGATGAAATTTCGGTCTGCCCCGAGAGGTCTTTTTGTTCGCCCCTAATGGTAGAGGCGGGCGTGTGTTTGCTCAAGGGAAGAAACCTCCGTGTGTGCGCGTACGAAGTTTCGTGCGGGTGTACGCCCTGCGCGAGTACGAACGCGCTGACATGGCATCGCCTTCCCTCCCTGTGGTGGCCCCTGCTTAGCCGCTCCCGCGAGGCTGTCTGTCTTCTTAACCAGGTGTGCCGTCATTTCCGCAGTGAGACAGGCGCCCGATCGGCGCTGCCTGCGGCATGCATACGCGCGGACGCGCATGTAAACAGGAAGTACGTGTAGTGGTGAAGAAAAAGGTGTTTTGTTTCCTTGACAAGAACAAGGAGAGGAAAGGCCTGTTCGGTGTAGATGGCATGGATTTCTTAGGAGTCACTTTGACGGACTTCATTTCTGTTCTTTTAATTCATATTCTCCTTCTGGGCCGTAGCTACAATATTATCGTTTTCTGTTTCTCGCGTGAGGAGTAGGTTAGTGAATTCGTCAAAAGTAAGCTGCAGCAGTTAAGAAACGAAAAAAAAACGCAATGAAAAGCCGCAAAAGAAAAGAAGGCTCAGGAACCAAACCTGATGACTACGGCATAGCATGCTGTAATTTTAGTAGTATCAGAACCAGTTGTATCGGCAAAGCGCTTCGTTTCAAATGTGAAACCTAATTTTGTTGGCTCGCAAGGGGATGACAAAATGTGCACTTGTCCCATATTAAGAACGTGGGACAAAAAAAATGTTTGCATTTGTTTCCATACGCATACGTGGGCAACACCCTACATACTTTAACCCTGTTTGTGTGAACATCCTTTGTACAGAGAAAACGCTGCATGGTTTTCAATAATGACGCTGCAGTGTCGTTTCCATGGGTCGGCAAACTCACTCGTGAGTCGTCTCACCCCTACCCCCTCAGACTCGGATTCAGCCATGAGTCTGAGTGAACCCGGGTGAGTAGTATTATGGGCGAGTGCGAATCCGAGCGAGTCCGGCTTAAGAAAACTTTGGTGAGATCGAGTCCGAGTGAGCCCAAAGCGCAAGACATACTTCTTGACTGATTCTGAGCGAGTTCCACTTTTTTGTCGACCTGTAGTCATAGCTACTCATATTCGGCATTTCTGCCAACCTTATAGGTGGATTCACGTTTACACTCACGTCGACTCACACGTATCCTAAAGCAGTGTCGTTCATATAACAATGCAACATTTGTAGATCAGAGACTTGAATTACACGGGGGTGCCTTGACTTACCTTTTGCCAGCTCTTTCAAGGGAGTTCTTGATAGATATATCTTAGGTTGTCATCTTTAAGAAGAATAAATGCCCTTACTGGTTTCCGACTACTCATAACTCGTACTTGGAAGTACTGTAGGCCGCATCAAAAGGCGCTAATTAAAGCACCAATTACGCGAGATATTGGATTGAAAAAGCAGCGCCACTATTTTCGGAAAGGCTGTTTCTAGGCTAACTAACTCAAGAGGAGACGCACTTAGACTTACATCAAACCATGAGCCAGAGTCTGAGCGAATTTGGGTGAGTCTGATTGAAGACAGTTTTCGTAAGTACGAACCCGGATGAGTCCGGCTCACGAAAATTTTCGTAAGGCGGAGTCTGAGCGAGCCTTCGGCGCAAAATGTGTCCCATGATTGAATTTGAGTGAGCTCCACAGCTTTTTCGCCGACCTATGCTTGTTTCAGCCTCATGAGTGCAATTCGGTTCCTTTAGACGAGTGTACGGGACTATTTGAAAACAGCCAGGCCTGCGCTGAACGCGCAGCACAGTCACAGCGAAAGATGAGAGCGCGGCCTTTCAAGAACTTCTTTGAAGATTGTTTGGGTGACTGCTACAAGAACACTTTCAGGGTACCCACTACACCATAAATAATTAATTTATGTGTAGTATAGGCAGCATTCACCATGCCATTGTCCGTCATTCTTTGGAGAAGCGCAGTGCCCACTACACACGTGCATTTAATTTTGTGCAATCTTTTGTGCGGTGGCTGATAACGATGAAGAATTGTGGCTCAGGCTTTTGTAATGGGTTGGAGCATTTGACGACCCACTCGTTACCCTATGTTCACATTGTGTGACTCCTAGTTTTAGATGCGGAAGCATCTTATACTCGCGCCTTGTAGTGCGCCGTCCGCACCGCTTCTCGAACATTCGACAGCTGACGCGCGCGCATGCGCCGTCGTGCCGTCGCCCACTCTTCCACCATCTGTGCATCCCTTCCTCCTCTACACACCGCGCGCGCTTCACTCCTCCACCATCTGTGCACCCTTCCTCCTCTACACACCGCGTTCCACATCTACAATTCTCCTGATTCTCCAGTGGACGCGCATGTGGCGTCGCGCTTCGAGAACATTCAACAGCTGACAGTGCATGCGCCGTCGCGCTGTATATATACTCAAGGTCGGCGCTCACTCGCTCAGTTGCCGCTCGTCGGTTGGTTTGTACGGCGCGTCGACGTCCAAGGTCGCGTGAAATGAATTCCAACGAATCCACAAACACAATGATCGACGTCCCTTCGACCAGCGCCGCCCTTTCGCATACGTGTGTACGTGTTCACTCATTTAACACCCCCTCCTACAACCACGTTAACCAATTTAGCCATCGACCCAAGTAAGTCGCAATTTAACACCCCATTTCACAACCACGTTAACCAATTTAGCCATCGACCCAAGTAAGTCGCACTTTAACACCCCGTTAACCAATTATATGCTCCGCATCCTCCTCAGTGTTCCCCCGAGGGAAGCTGCGGGCAATTTTTTTGCTTTGCTGTTAGAAAACGCTGTATTACTCATACTAACGAGATTACTTTCCTAAAGGAAGCCTGCCTAGGGTCGATTTTAAATGGGATTTTAAGCACCGGCATGGCTCAGTAGTAGAATAATAGGCTGGCTCTCAGGAGACCTGGCTTCGAATCTAATTGTATCATTGGTGTTTTTTGTTTGCTTAGTTCTTTTTTTTTCTTATTTCGTGTGATGGTTATGGACACCTTGGCGCACGTGACCCTTGTGATCTCAGAACAGCTTTTGCTGTAAAAAAAATGAAAATAAACTTTATTCAGCATTCCAAGTGGCAGATGACATACCCAGGACGACATGTCCACCAGCACATATACATGCCTTGTGGTACAGTGAGAGTGAGATTGTATACGGACATAATACCGATAAGTACACGTGGTTCCCAAAGAGTACGAGCTTCATCAAAACATCAAGAAAGTATTTAGATAGAATACCAACCATATTCTTAATGTTCTCGTGTACAAAGCAGGATTTTGCACCCCACAAATCTCCTTTATTTTTTCTTTTGAAACGTATGATGTGAAAGATAGCCAGCATATCTTGACTGACCAGCACTGAGAGCGCCTCATTTAGTATGAATTCATTGGGTGAAATAATCCACTATATTGAGTATACGGAAATTCTCGGGCTTCAGGCTGAACACCGCAATATGACAGTGTGGTTGCTACAGCACGAACGGTTCAGGCTGCGCGTAGGTACGGGCAATTAAATACCAGCGTTGCATCTTCTAAGCATAAATCGTCTACGCGATTCATGACGATTGGGAGAAAAATAACCATGAAGTACTATGAAAATTTGATTAACGTTATTCAATTTGGATTCACATCGTACCCTCAGCTTGTCAGAGGGCCACTTAGCGGAATATTAGCCCAAGTAATGCTGGCGCACATGCATTTCGACTGTACACGAACCCTTGAAACCCGCACAGAAGAAGCGTCTGCTCCAATGCAATCATAGTTATGTCGGCCCTCTGGAGTGATTACTCGCCAAGTAACAGAAACCAGCCCACCACCCACCTAACTACCGTAACCATCCGAAACAGGCCACCTAGAACACGCGTCCCAACTCTCCTGTGTAAGACGGTAATTTGCGGTTATTATAAGAGCCACTTACAGTGGTACTTTTATACATCCACGTTATGAGTAGTGAAGAATACCTTTTCTTCCTTTTGACATTTTTTTTACTTGTACCGGTGACGTCATGCCGTTACTGAACCTATTCCGAAGCAATGACCACATGCACCGAGCATCATCGTAACCATGCACCCCTGCGTTTATATGTGCTGTAAACCACGTGTCAGAATATAAACCCTAATGTCCCTTTACGGCGCCTGCTCTTTTCGACTGCAGGCAAACGCTTATCGGGGTGGCGGTGGCCTGCAAATGATAGCTCGTTCCTTCTTTCCCACTAAAGTATTGAAGCTTACTTCTATTTGCTACGAGGCAGACACCATAAGAGCGGTATGCTCTGCGCATTCTGGTTAAGACTAACGATTGCAGTACAACGTCAAAGGTGGTATCAGTTCGCATAATTTCCCGAACAAAGAATAGACAAAGAACAGAGGACGCTGCGTTAGTCACGTGAACGGGCGAGTCGTATAGAGGCGTTCTTCGTGGCACGCACGCGTACACACATACGCTCGCCGAGCCACAGATATCGGAGGAGGTGAAGGCAGCCACCGGCAGCTGTCATTACGCACACGTTGATGATAGGTGTGCATGGAGCGGCCTGCCGTAATACACACAGGGCGCCACCGTTCCGTCCATTGGTCCCGTTTTGGTCTATATATTCCGCAACAAAACGCACGTGCGCGTAAGTATATACGATTATAGCAAGAAAGTGCTCCTCCCCACCTCTCTTGTAAAGCGCCAGCACCGTCCATTATTGTTTATTGTACTATTTTCGGCGTCCGCCGTGTAGACTGCACGATCGTGTATGTGCGGACGTGTATACTTCGAGCGTGTTCGCGCACGTGCACCGGGCATTCGACGCCATATCCGTTACGATTTACGGGGTGGGGCTTCCGGGAGACGTCTAGCCTGTGGTTACACCGCCAGCCGGAGAAGCTGCCGGGAAAAGGCACGACTGCGCATCACAAGGCGAGGCCTGTCCGAGATCGCGCGTGACACGCTACTTCGTCTGCCACTTCGACCACTCTTGTGCGCACTCTCAAAAAGAAATAATGTCAATAGAAGGCGAAGGAGAAGGCGTTTTGCATCACGGATCGCTTCTAATCATCGCACCACCTCCACACTTTGTGTTGCGCGCATCGTCGGCAGCAGCTGTCTGCAGCGACACGCCACGCCTCGCCACTGCAGAAACATAAGGGCTATACTGTCCGGTACGGGCAGTTGGGAGAAAGTACAGGCTAGGTGCGGTTCCTAATTGCGTTTTGCAGAGGTTATACGGTCATGCCTGCCGTATACACTTCGCGTACGAGCGCTTCGCAAAATGCGTTCCCGTGACTTTTCGCTCGACTCTTGTCTATGTCTGCCATCCTCATCCCGCACTTTGCCTGTGGACATACCAATACCGTCGAACATGTTCGTGTTTCTAAAAGGACTACGGGCATCTGCTCAATATGAATGTAAATAGAAAGAAGCCCTGCAACTCACGGAATGTTCACAACTGCAGATGACGCGTGGTCCGAGATGTTTGGGCATGCGTGCCTTCGAATGTGCGTGATGCGCCAAGTGGGAATTGCTAGTGTTGTGGACAAAATTATATGCATCGGCGTGGTATACGAAAACGTTGCCTCGCAGCGTGTGCTCGTGGCCTGCCGCGAATTGATGAGAATTGTGCGTGATGGCGATCACGAATCTGTGGTTATGTGCGCCCTTTACCATCGAAGAAATCGACAAGACTGAGACAATGGTGACGTATAGCAATGGGGTTCATTAAACATGAATATATAGAAAAAGAAACAAATGCTAGGATGACTTGGTCTTGATGATTAGTCTGAGAGAGAGAAATAAGCAGATGTTCATTTCCCGAACACCATTCTCAGTGGACATCGCCCTGTTGTACAGGCGAGGAAATGTCAGACTTTGACATGCCCTCTTGCTCCAGACGACAAGTTGTCACTGGTCTTCCAGATTCCCGATGGTGATGTTGTTTGTCGTGATTCATTCACAACCGTCTTCGGCTGCATATACTGCGGTTTGCATGAAACTGGCATTGAAGGAGCAAGTGTTCGAGGTCTCCCGGTACATTACAGAGTGGGCACGTGTAGCTGTGCTACGTCAGGTAGATGCGGTGCGCTCATAGTAACATTAAGGTAAAATGCGTGCATGTGTTACCTTGAATGTGTCTGAAGACCATGCTGTCTTCTTCAGTAAGTCGTGGGCAACGTGTATCATTTACCTCAACGATAACGTTCCTTTCATAACATCCTAAAAAAAAGAATACATTGTAGCTCTGTTATATAAATGTGGAATCTATCGACTAACTCCCGCTAAGGTTTTTTTTTTTTTTGAAAACACACATATGAAGCTATGACGATTCAAGTAATTTATTATTGCTTACTGACCACTCCAGCGACTGAATATTTTACTCGGAGCTGAGGACTTTATTTACAGTAAGTAAACAGTTTACGCACTTCTAAGGCGTTGCTTTGGACGAAAATCCTTAATTAAGAATTTTACTAGGTCCCTGTGCAATATGCTTTTTTTTTCGTAGATCTCGCGAAAAAAATCAGTGACTATGGCATGGTTACAGGAACTTGTGCGCAGCAAAATTAGGCCTTTCGAACATGAGGCCAAGGAATGTTGGATGCTGCATGAAAACTTGCAGCGTTGTTTTGACAGTGGTGGCAGCAATTTCAATAGTGATGACAATTTTGGCTGTGTTGATTAGAATAATGGCGATTAACTACGCTTATGATGTTTATACAGTGAGTAGGATGGACGAAGGCTTGGACAGAATATGGTAGATTGGCACAAACTCAGGCTCAGCGCAGGCATATTGCATAAACAAAAAGAAAACGGAAGTGAAGCCGTTTCGGTCGACTGATGTGGACGAAAAAAAGGTGGGGGAGGGTAGGGTAAAGTTGTAATATGAGTACTTCGCACAGGTAATCTTTGGGTAGCGATATATAGACGTGCATTACAGGGGCCATCCCGTGACACCCGATTTTCGATCATATAATCTATGTTACGTGTGTTCATTCTTGAGCATTCACTAATAATCTAGCAAAAATTTAGCGCATTCTGCCGAACACTTATTGGTTATTGTACATTTTTACAAACATGAGAGCCCCCCCCCCCCCGAGTGTCGACGCGCGACACTAGCGCACACTCGAGTGGGGACGTAACAACCATCTGGCTGTGCGAGGGGCTGCATTCCGGCGAACAAAATTTTTACGTCGCCAGCTGCACGTGAAATCGAGACATTTGAGCTTTCTTCTGCTTAGTTGTTCACTTGAACGATTTGAAGCGTCTGAAACTGTGGTTAGAAGACGACGGCACCGGTTCTTGTTGCATGTGACGTCACAGGCGCCATGATGAAACGGAGGTCGCATGTGGGAGGCGGGACTTACAGCCGTATAGACGCCTAGGGTACGTTTTACGCTGAAACTCTTACGACCCCCTTTTATCATCTGCATAGGCATAATAGAACTTCTACTTCCCGTTTTCGCAGAAAAGTTCAAACTGTCGGGTTAACAAAGTTCGGCCATCTGGTGTTTTTCAACATGCGCTCACATCGCGCAGCTCTAGCATTTGACTTCCATCAAAAATGCAGCCACTGCAGCGGGGTCGAACCTGCGAGCTTCGAGTCAGCAGCCAAGCCCCGCATGCAGCCACTGAACCTCCGTGGCAGACATAAGTGCGATTTAGGCACGATGTGCGGTATATGCCAAAGCTAGAATAACCTCTCGATGCAAACTTGTTAGAAAAGATGCCGACACAGTCAGTCCCAGTTTTATTGTGAGGACAAGCTGGCACAAGGACCTGCAATTTCCGCATGGTATAAGACGATGAGTGCAAGATTCGCATATATTTTTCGCTAAATACAAGAACCGTGACCCGTGTGAGCTGCCCACACTTTTCTTGACACCATTATGGCGGTCAGCGTCCGTTCGGCTTGGCTGCGTCTTCGACAAACGTGCGTAAAACATTCTTACGTTCGACGCGCTAGTTACGTGCCATCCCTCTCCTTTTTAACCCTGTGTATTTGGGAAAACGTTACATGAACCTATCAAAATGAAAAGTCAATGAATCTTGTGGCATATGTGTTTGAAGCACGACTGTTGTAGATCGTTTATGAGCTTGCGCGTCTATATACCTTGTTTCTGTAGTCATTGGCATAGCATGTAAAACATTGCATTTTTGCCTTTCACTGTGCCTTAAACTTTATCGTCACTCACAGCGAGTATAAGGAGGTGTCCCCGAGAAATCATAGACAATTGGAGTTCGCACAGTGTTTTGATACTATGTACTTCCGATGTCGTCGGTAACTGAATAAGCTTCAAGTCCAACTGAAGCTGGGCAAAAATTGGTTACCCATCATTTTATGTCCCTGCCAACGTGATCAGCAGAGGCACATTACTTCCAAAAGGTCATGACCTTCTGAAACAAATGACCTCCAGGAGATCTATTGCCTGTTTCGTTTTGTTCCAAGAGTGAACATCGTACATATTCGAATGTTAACTTTACGAACAATTATTCCTCCAGTGTTCGCGACAGTGTCGATCTTGTGCATTCTCGTTACGTTGATTTTTGACCAAGCAGGGTGGTACTAAACGACGGACGACAACAGTTCACAGGACAAGCTCTTTTCTCGTCCTTCGTTTCGTAATGCGTCGTTTCATTCAAATGAGCCTCAACCTACCCATCCACCCAGCCATATTGCTCCGTTAGCTTACACAACGGTACGACAAACAACTATAGCTACAAAACATATCTGTCTCACCATGTCCACACGCCCAGTACAGGAGGGTATACACTTTAGTGTTACCAGTTAAAACGTATGTACCACACATGCGGTTGGGACACTTCTCTAACGTTAACATTTCTCGTCCACGCTTGCAGCCCTACATTCAACCTGAACAAGAAGACCACCGTGAAGTGGTCGGAGTGTTCGGAGAAACTGCCGCAAGCGTACACCACGTCTGCGGCGCGGACTGTGGAAATTTGCGTCGACCTTGTTAACCTTTACGATGTAACACGAACGCTTGCCAGCCGCGTAAGTATATATGGTTGCGGAAGTCTACTTCCGGTTTGGCGGCGCCTCTTCCGCGCCTCGTGCTTTCTGTCACAACGCCGGGGGCGTATGATCTGTCACCCTTCCGAAGGCCGTGCGGTTCGCAACTGGAGCCGTCGTAAATGACCCCGACCTAAGCTCTTCCGCGGTCTTGGGGCAGAGTCAATTAGCGAGGGGTCCCAAAGGGCACCGCATGTGTTTAAAGGAGAGCGCCACTCCGCGACTATACCTGGAACCAAGCTGGGTTCATCCATCTGGGAAAAGTTTCACGCTCGTCAAACGTGCAATAATGTGTGTTTTCAACTGCCGGCGATTAGGGAGCGAACATGTATTGCGGCACTCGACATGCAGGAAACGATGTACTGCAACGGAAGTGTCCATGCGGCTTGTCACTGATAACAAGGCTGAATTAGTTAATAATAATGATAATTGTCTGGAATTTTCATCCCTAAACCACGGTATATGTAAGACGCTGAAGTGGAAGGCTTAAGAAATTCAAACCACCTGGGGTTCTCTAATGTGCACCTAAATCTAAGCACACGGGCCAGAGTGGACGCCACGCTAGTAAATAATGCTCACGGCGGATTTTGGAATATCAATGTACAGGCACTAAAGCTAGACATTGAATTATAGTTTTCCAGCTAGTGTATTAAAGCAACGGACAACTCTCCTCGTCGAAGCACTGGTTACTCCATAAGCAGAGTGTTCTCGTTGCTACTTGGTCGCCGTCGGAGAGATGACACGAAGACTCCGCAGATCCACAGACATTCTCATAATTTGATTTCTTTGACTTAGGTTTTCTTATTCATGCGTTTTACACTTGTGAAATACATAACAATTTCACAGATCTTAACAGCTCTCGCTGAAACCTGATCTCCTGGTGTCTCCGAAGGGGTCCTCTTCGGGCTCTTCCGGAAGCTTCCGAAAGACAACACAACACTGCCAGAAAATGAAGCCGACGAAGACCTCAAAGACACCACCAGGAACCCTGCTATTAGTAAGACCCATGACAGTTAAGGGGCCAACAGCTCGATAAAATAGCCGATAAAGGTTTACGCGACATATATGAAGGTCTCCTTAATTGTGTTCATCTGCTGTTTGTCCCTTCAAGCCGAAATAGACCCGGGAATTTATAGTGTGATACAGTCTGTGGGATCTGCCAGAATATTTCAGACACGCTAACAAGCCTCCGAAGACTGAAGATGTACTCCACCTGTATACAACCTTCATAACCGATCTTGTTCTTCCCCGACAACATTATTCTGACAAGATATCCATTCACACCCCTTCAGCTGTGCGGAACGGTCTTGATGAGCTTCAATCAAGGTTCTCTATATCTCTCTATCTTTACATTGAAGCCTCGGGCCCACTTGAGCACAACGGCTCTAGCACTGAGACACGGTCATATTGACTTTCGGTGAGTGCTGAAAGCATCTGGTGTAAAAGGATTCGGAGGCTTGGAAGTAGAGAAATAAATAAAAGGAATAGACAGGGAGGTTAACCTAGAACAACCAGATTGCTACCTTGTACAGGGGTGGGGGGAAGGGGTAGGAAATAGGAGAGATAGAGAGATATAAGGGATGGACTGAAAACATCTCTTGAGAAAAAGCAACTGGGTGGGATGCCAAGTTGGGATCGACAAGTGATGTCAAGGAACCTTCAACCACAAGTGTGGAGGAAGCTGTGTTCTCTCCGTTACACCGCGACCTGCCTTGTTGACGTCGCACAACGTAGTGCAGACCGGCCAGCAAACCAAGCTCTTAAACGCTCGCGTGGTGGCGCCACTGTCTACGCGGGCCGAAAAGAGAGACCACCCGGGTAGTCGGATGTAGCGCGCAAGGCGGCCGTTACGGAATTCGCGCACCATTGCCCACTTCCATCGAAGAAGGACGCCGTGTGCCGCCCTACACGTACACTGCGCATGCGCTCACTACAGAGGCACTAATGCTCCGTGACTCTTTGGTGGGCCGTAACTCGCGCACGGCTGTCGAGCGATTTAACCACCCTCTCCCATGCCTCTCGCTGGGCGGGCAGCGGGAGCACGGAGCAAGACAGAGATGTTTATTACCCCGGCTTGCGGAGCGGGAATCGAGAGCGCCTTGTGAGTGGTAATACGTGCACACACTCGCTCATACATCCTGATACGTGTACTTACAACAATACTTTTCAGTGTTTCTTGTTTTTTTTATTTATTGCCTTCCTTTCAAGTAAACAAAAATGTATTGCGAAAGGGAGAAAGATTGACTGCCTTTCGTGTGTCCTGTTCACTCGACGGGGAGCTCGACATGCTCGCTGCTGGTAGGAAGGGCACATGCAGAGGAATTCAAGTTGTTTAGTGTGCGCAGTTTTTGTAGCTTGAGATCAAAACAGTGGACAGACAAAGACGGCCTCTGGATTCGATGTTTGAATTAGAGGACTTACCTCAGTCCGGGTCTGGAAACATTGGCTCGCTCCAGGGACATACCAGTGCACTTATATTTAGGTGCATGTTAAGGAGCCCCGGATGTTTTAAATTGATCCGAAATGTCAAGCTACGGCGTGTACCGTGAATATATCACTGTTAAGTAAGCTATAAATCTAGTATATATTACAGATAATACAACAGGCCACGTAAGGCGCGCATCTTATTTTGGATTCCACCAGCACAACAACATTAACACCACCGTGGCGCCGCAGGCCCTTCACTATTCGCAATGCCCACGGGCTATAGGTGGCGCGCCGTGCAATCGAAAATGGCAGCGGGAGGAGGGTAAACCCGTGAACTCGCATAGGAAAAGATTGGACGCGTAAACTTACGCCCCGTGCCATTTTCCCCGAATGAACTCTTGATCGTCAAATGAATGTATACCGTACCAAAGTACTTTCCCAAACGATAAGAACTGCTAAATGTCCGATACCTCATTTTTTTACAACACTAGTGAGGGGTTGTGGTGTCAGCTGATCGGCCGTGCATAAATGATGTCTTGCGTAATCTTGTGCGTGCTACAGAAAACTGCGCGAACTAGAATTGACGTATGAAATGAGCGGTACTCCGAGCTAACTGGTACCGAGCCTGCCTGACGGATTTACCAAAGTAGTAGGCCGCTAGCGAGTAGCTAGCCTTCGCGACTGCATGGGAGTGAATGTTTAACGTGACGATGGTTTGCAAACATATTAGCAGATATATTACGCCATCGTCATTACTTGCTCTGCCAGTTTATTTATTACGTTAAGTTTTATTGGCGCAAGGGCATCTAAGGCCAAAGAGCGCCAGTACAAGTGTTGTTTCATTTCGAATATTAGTTTAAAAATTAAAACAAATGATGTGTAGCAAATATCTACGAACCATTTAAAACACAGTGCATTTAAAGAATGTCACTTTGACGAAAAAAAAACTTCATTTCGTTGGCTGAAGTCTGTGATGATAAATTAGTCTGCAAGGCCCAAGACCCTCGCAGCTGAAGTCCTTGCCTGAGCAAGAACTGCGAAGGCTCAGACATACTTTTTATGCACCAGGCGGTACCTCACACTTGAGGCGCAGCCTGGTGGCTAGGATGGAATGATATCAATGGTAAAAATTTGCCTTTCCCAAGATAATGAAGAAGTCTCTTAAGGTCAACCACTGCATCAAGTGATAAAAACAGCGCTGGATGAAGTGGGATATGATATCGATAGAGCTCCCTGAAATGGGTCAGTCGTGCTTGGTGAAGCACAGGACATTGTATGAGGACATGCACAACGGTTAGACTCTCTCTACAGTGTATACATGTCGGTGGATCAGTGCCTGTCAAAAGGTGTTTATGTGTGGCATAAGTGTGGCCTATTCTGAGCCGTGTTAGAGTGACTTCGGCGAACCTGTTGAGTTTTGTGGGATAACTTTTCTCAGCTGGGGTTTTACAAGGTGGAGTTTGTTGTCGACTTATCTGTCCCATTCAGCTTGACAGTGGTTGCGTAGACCTCTACGTACAACAGGTTTTAGATCTACACCCGGAACAGAGGTTATATCTATGGTTTGCCGACCAGCGGCTTCTCGTGCATTCTTGTCCACTATTTCATTGCCCGCAATTCCAGAATGACCTGGAACCCAGCAAATAACAATAGAAAGTTTTAGGTTGTAGGCTGCATAGATTTCGTTAAGGAGCTTGTTGAAAGTAGGGTTCTTGCTGTACTTGCCACAAGGCAGGGCCCTGATAACACTTAAAGAATCTGTGTACACTATAGACTTTTGTATCTTGTGTTGTTTAATGTGTTGTATAATAAGCAGGATACCATAGGCTTCCGCTCTGAAAATGCTGGTATGTGTATGCATGGTTCTGGTGTCCGAGAACTTTTGTCCATAGGCTGCACAAGATACAGATGTTTGAGACTTTGAGCCATCAGAGAAGAACGCGGTTGAACGATATTTGTGATCAAGGGCCAAGAAATGTTGCTCAATGAGTGCACTTGGACAATTTTCCTTTATGATGTCTTTGAAAGACCAGTCACAAGTGACTGGACATTGCTGCCAGGGAGGGATGTGTTCGACATGGTCACTTTCCTCTAAGTCATTGAAAAAAATTGCAAGTTTTTCTACTGCAGGTCTTATTGCCAATGGAAACGGTGGGGCGATAGAAGGACGGTTTAGGTATAACTGGGTAGTAGACACAACGTTCATAAGTGTTTTGCATGGGTGCTGCTTCAGAGACATGATCTTAACTGCATAGTTGACTCCTAGATTCGTGCGCTGATAGTCTAGTGGCCACTGATCTGACTCTACATAAAGGCTGCGAATAGGGCTGGTACGGAAGGCACCAAGTGCCAGCCGGATACCTAAGTGGTATACAGGGTCCAACATTTTCAGTGCTGTCCTTGAAGCTGACTGATATACTATGTATCCATAGTCTATGCGTGACAGAACCAGGCTTCGAAACAGAGATATGAGACAGTGCCTGTCTGACCCCCACGACTGATGCGATAAAATTTTTAAAAAGTTCACGGTGTTGAGACATTTTAACTTCAGCTGTTTTATGTGCTGGATGAAGGTGAGTTTGGAATGAAAATTTACACTGAGGAATTTTTGTTCTTTCGCGATGACTATGTTTTGTCCATTCATTAGTATGCAGGGGTCAGGATGCACACCTCGTCGTCTCGAGAAAAGCACACTAGTAGTCTTGTCAGTGTTAAACTTAAAACAATTCTCGTCAGCCCATTTTGCAAGTCGGTTAACACCTAACTGTATCTGGCGTTCGCATACAGTCAAGTTACACGATTTGAAACTAATTTGAATGTCGTCCACGTATACAGAGTACGATATCGCAGGTGGAATAACAGAGCGAAGAGAGTTCATTTTAACTATAAATAGTGTGCAGCTTAATACTCCTCCCTGCGGCACTCCATTTTCTTGAAGAAATGTGCGCGATAACACAGTACCTATTCTTACACGGAACTTCCTTTCAGACAGGTAATCTTTTAAGATGGTAATCAACCTGCCACATATTCCGAAATACAGTAGATCTTGCAGGATTCCGTATCGCCAGGCAGTATCATATGCCTTCTCAAGATCAAAGAAAACAGACAGACAGTATTGATTGTGTACAAACGCGTCACGTATATACGACTCGAGGAGGACAAGATTGTCGGTTGTGGATCTAGCTGTATACACGGAAACCAGACTGGCACGGGTCCAATATGCCGTTGTATTCCAAGTAATAGACCAAGCGGCAGTTAATCATTTTTTCAAACACTTTGAGTAGGCAGTTTGTGAGGGCGATAGGCCTGTAACTTATTATCGAAGAGGGATCTTTGCCCTGTTTAAGGATTGGTAGTACTATTGCCTCTTTCCAAGCAGATGGTATTTTGCCGGTATTGAAAATCTTGTTGTAAAGTGCTAAAAGGCAGTTCAGGGTTTCATCAGGGAGATTTCTGATCATTTCATAGGTAATTGTATCAGAACCAGGAGCAGAACTTCCACAGGAACCAAGGGCAAGCTTCAGTTCATATAGTGTTAGTGGTTTATTGTATCCGTCTGATACATGCTTGGGCCGGCACAGAGGTACACTTTCAGCTATGCTTTTGTGGCGTAAGAACTTAGTGGTATAGTTTTCTGAGCTTGACATTTTCTCGAAGTGTTCGCCAAGAGCGTTTGCCCGTTCTTCTATTGTATCACCGCAGTCATTCACCAAAGGGAAGGGATTTGGGCCTTGTCCTTTAAGTTTATGCACCCTATTATAAACCTTGCTGACGTCTGTGTAGGAGTTTATTGAGGATATATAGCGTGTCCAGCTTTCCCGTTTGGCTATACGGCGAACACGCCTGCCATTCGCTTTGCAACTTTTAAAGGTTATCAAGTTTTCTGCTGTTGGGTAGCGAGAAAAAACCCTCCATGCTTTGTTTTGCCGTTTTTTAGCAATTTCACACTCCCGATTCCACCATGGCTTTGTGTTAACCTTATCATTCCTGGACTGCGGTATGCACTTTTTTGCACAAGTAAGAACATATTCTGAAATATAGTTGACCATCTCTTCTACTTCCAAATGGTCTACCTCTTCGAGGTGTAGTGTACATAGCTCTCTGAATTTCACCCAGTTTGCAACATGAAAGTTCCACTTTTTAGGATAATACGGCCGGTCATCCCGTGGTTTTGTTAATAAAAGAGTTGGAAAATGGTCACTTCCATATGGATTATTAATAACTTTCCAATCTAAGTAAGGTAGGAGTGACGGTGACCCAATGGCTAAATCTATGCATGAATATGTATTGTGTGTGGTACTGAAGTATGTTGGCTCTGCCTTATTGAGCAGACAGGCTCCAGATGCGAGAAGAAAGTTTTATATTGCACGACCTCTCGCATCACATTTGGTATCACCCCATAGCAAACTGTGAGCATTAAAATCTCCAATTAACACATATGGTTCTGGAAGCTGATCAATAAGCTTTTCGAACACTGTTTTATTGAATGGTTCATCAGGGGCTATGTAGATCGAGCAGATAGATATAAGACGGTTGAATAGAATAGCGCGAACAGCCACAACCTCAAGAGAGCTTTGTAGCACAATGTGCTGGCATGCTACGCTTCTTTGTGCAATGATGGCCACATCTCCAGAAGAGAAATTGCCACCATTTCGATCTTTACGAAAAACCACATATTGATTGAAGAAATTCACATGAGTCGACTTTAAATGAGTCTCTTGAACACAGAACACTTTTGGCTGATAGTCATTAAGCAATTCTTTGATATCATCTAGGTTATTAAATAATTGATTGATTTGTGGGGTTTAACGTCCCAAAACCACCATATGATTATGAGAGACGCCGTAGTGGAGGGCTCCGGAAATTTTGACCACCTGGGGTTCTTTAACGTGCACCCAAATCTGAGCACACGGGCCTACGACATTTCCGCCTCCATCGGAAATGCAGCCGCCGCAGCCGGGATTTGAACCCGCGACCTGCGGGTCAGCAGCCGAGTACCTTAGCCACTAGACCACCGCGGCGGGGCAGGTTATTAAATAGGCCTCTGGCATTCCACTGTAGTATTTGTGCGTCCATTTTAGATGTGTTTTGTGTTGTGTGCTCAAGGATGGAAAGTAAGCTCACGGACCCTTTCCACGGGCCGTGACACGAGATTTTTCTTTTTTGGATCGGTCGACAGAGTCGCGCCGATCCTTAGGCGCTGGCTGCGCCCTCACGCTCGGTGTTGTGTCCATTGCCTCTTGCGAGGCGCTGGACAAACGCTCTTGCGAGCGCTGCGTTTGTTTTGAGGGCCTCGCCTCAAAAGACGAGACCTTCGCGGCCTCCAGCCCGGAGGAGGTTGGTGGGTCTTTCTTGGATGGCGGAGCAGCACTTGCTGCAGCCGCCGAGGGGGCGGATGGCGTCACCGCCGGCTCACTACGCGTGTGCCAGACAGCCGCCGGGGGCCGTCGTGGCGCTGCCCCCTGACGCGCCACTACCAGGTGTCCTGGTAGTGGCGCGTCAGGGGGCAGCGCCACTACCAGGACACCTGGTAGTGGCGCTGGTAGTCAGGTGTCCTGCCTACCAGAAACTAGCAAAGCTAGTTTCTGGTAGGCAGGACACCTGACTTCGTGCCTCCCTAAATGAAATGGTTTGTTTTACTTCAATTGTGATAATTTCCTTTTCTTTTTTCCAGCATGGGCAGGACCGTGAGTATGCGGCATGCTCCCCATTACAGTTCGCACAGTGAAGAGAGTTTTCACAGGCATCAGATGTGTGTTCTTCAGCACTGCATTTCGCGCAAGTTAGGCGGCCTCGGCAGTTCTGCGAACTATGGCCGAACCGCTGGCATTTGAAATATCGTAGAGGGTTTGGTATATATGGCCTCACTCGAAGCTTGATGTACCCAGCCTCAACGGAGTCGGGCAGTATACTTGAATTAAACGTAAGTATTAGGTGCTTAGTCTGGACTTTGCCATCACGTCTCATCCTAATTCGTTTCACGTTGATGACATTCTGTTCGCTGAAACCCTCCAGGAGTTCAGCCTCCGTCAGCCCTAACAGGTCATCATCTGAAACAACACCACGGGTGGTGTTCATGGTTCGGTGTGGGGTTACTATGATTTTGGTATCTCCAAATTTCACTAGATTAGACAATTTTTCATATTGTTTCTGGTCGCGGAGCTCCAACAGGAGGTCACCACTTGCCATTCTCGATGCTTTATATCCTGGGCCAAAGATTTCTGTCAAAGACTTCGAAACAAGAAAAGGTGAAAGTGTTCGCACTGATTTGCCGGGTGTGTCAGCGTGGATAACGTGGAATTGGGGAAAGGATATTCTCTGGTGACCAAAAAACTGGAAGACTTCATCGGCGCGTCCTCTTTTCTGAGGGCGATCAGGGAGTGGGGGGAAGGAACCAGCCATATGAAAAGGTTTAATTTCGGCAGCGGCGCCAGCCACCCACCATGGAGTCCTACAAGGGGACGCTGCAGGGTCTGTAAGCACAGGCCCTGCAGACGCCAGCTGTACACCACCACTATAACCGAATATGGTGTATCCAAGGTAGGATAGCCACACAGGGTTAACCCTTGCCGCCAGGAAACACGGAAGTCAACGGAAGAGAGTAGAGGACAGGAAAGATTTAAAGTAAGAGAAAAGACGAAGATGTGAGGTGGAGATAGGAAAAGGCGACTGCCGATTTCCCCTGGGTGGGTCAATCCGGGGGTGCCGTCTACGTGAAGCCGGGGCCAAAGGGGTGTGTTGCCTCTGCCGGGGGGCCTTAAAGGTCCAATCACCCAGCGTCGGCTCAACCCCCAGGATCCCCTTTTCCCCGGACACGGCAAAGCCACGCACGGCTAGGCGTGGGAGGGAGTCGAAACCCCCCCGTTAGCTCGGGTCCGTGGTGTCGCTACACACCAAACGCCTACTTGCGCAGGCTCCCCTGCGGGGGCTTGCTCTGTCAGCAACATGAAGTTGCTTCTTCAACAAAACACAAGCATTTAACTTCCCCTTAAGTATATGTCACAGCCATGCTGAGACTATAACCGTGCGCAAATCACTGCTTTGGGCGTTGCAGGTTTCATCAGAACGATCGAAACAAGAATGTAGAAAACAATACACATGTATATGCTTTTCGCAACGTCCAAATTGCGAAAATTCGTCGAACAACAACGTCGCTCGGAAGGTGCCGGTGAAGTGGAGAAGTTAGCAGAGATGCATGGATTGTAGATGTAAGTGTACGTTTCATCGCTCTAACCATACCGTTTCGCTGGTCGAGCTATAGTGTGTTGGCGGTATGCGGCGCTGCATAGTACCCGCTGTAACTGGTTACATGCAATGCACAAGCAAAACTATGCTTCCATTTGGCCAGCAGGCTCGGCTTGCCACTCCGTATACGTGGGACTGGGAGGGGTGAGAGACTCAGCCACGTTCCGCTGGACCAAAATAATGTTGCTTTCCTCCCTTACTTTATTTGGCTTCGCTAAAGATACTACACATTAAATATAATCAAAGTGACTTACGAGTGTGAAAAGGCCTTAACGCACGACGGGACGTGAACTGCAACTCGCTCCTCCCGAGTTAGCACCCTGATCATTCATCCTCGCTGTCACTATCTGTGCGTTGACAACATTCTACGTACAGTAGAAAAACCCTCGTCGTCACGATGGCTTCTTTCCACATAATTGATAAGCATTACGCGAGATTTCCTCCGCTGAACAACTTCGACAACGCCAACATCGCGTCATTTCACCACGTTTATCTGGGCGCGGAGAACATTTCGCGCTGAAACCCATTCACAAGTGAATTTATTAAAGTGTGCTGCCATCTATTACAAAACGCACAAAAACAAACGGCGCAGCGTTGGCCATGTTTTTGAGAGCAAATTGTGAGCTCGCGCGTCTTTCGGCGCACAATGAATAATTTAGAGAAAGCACTGGCGAATGCTATGCGCACGCAAAACAAGGTAATTTCCAACTGCAAAGGTCAGACAATAACATTCAGCCAACTTTGGGGCTACAGAAAATCCCGCGAAGCCGATATATGAGTACTTTGCGGGCTTTAATCGAAAGCACGAGTTTCCAAGATTCTCTTCACAAAAATTTCACGTCCCACAAGAACGAATCATATTTATCATCTGACGGACGGTCGGGCTTATTTACTGATGAACGAAGCATGAAAAGTTATTAGAGTTCGTTTCTTGCTAACGTGTCCAACAAGGGAGCGACTGCCTACTGACCATCCTCGAGAGGACGCTCCCAAATTCCACTTGTCAGTGCGACAGTCTATGGACATTTCGAATATTATGCTGTGGGAATGCTCCACCAACTCTGAGCATTTCTGAATATAAGTGTACATGGTTTCGAACCAGCTTAATGCTTTGGTTCCAGTGCCTTGACGGTGTACCTGTTTTAATAGGTCCACGCAGTGAATAAAACCACCACCAGAAATGCTTCCCTAACTGGCGCCTTTGCGCATGGAGCAGGACCCACAACAGGCCCCAAACTGCGTCCAGTGTGAAAGATCCTGCAGTGCACATGGTTTCGAACCAGCCTAATTGCTTTGGTTCCAGTGCCTTGACGGTGTACCTGCTTTAATAGGTCCACGCAGTGAATAAAACCACCACCAGAAATGCGTCAAGCTAACTGGCGCCTTTGCGCATGGAGCAGGACCCACAACAGGCCCCAAACTGCGTCCAGTGTGAAAGATCCTGCAGCGCCATGGTTCCACCAATGGGAGAAGGGTAGGTAGTGTGCGCGATGTCAACGCACACCATAGTAAATACGAAGTGATAGCACACCGATACAGTTCGAGCTTTCCATCCGTCCACCAGTCCGTCCATGCACCCATCCATACATGCATACGCCCATCTGTCCATCTGTACCACCCGTCCATTCACCTACGCACTCATCCTAACCTTCCGTTCATCCACCCATCCACTTATCCGTTTCGTACATCCTTTCATCCATCCATCCGAGAGCTCCGAGAGAGCGTTCACGTTTGTGTTCATTCGTGACAGAATAAAATGTACAGTTGTAAATGCGGATATTCGACAGCGCTATCAGGTCATCGTCATTGTCATGGCGTACAGTGGGTACCTTGGATTGTCATCAGTGTCATCGTCATAGTCACCTTGGGCACTGACAACGCCCAACAGAAAAGCCTATACGTTAAAGTGCTTCACCCCCCCCCCCTCAAAAAAAAAATCTACTCGCCGACTGCTTTGCATCAAACAGATCGTTACAATGCGTAGGATCTGTATATATGTCCGTGGTGTGGGGCCACACCAACTCTGTTTCACAACACGTGGGAGTGCACGCATCACAATGAAGAACACCACAACATGAACAACACAGAGGAACAATGGGAGGCGCTACTGTCCAGCTCGGCCATTGTTGATCAGCGCTGGCTGGTCCAACGGGTAGAGATGATGGCTAGGGCCAGCGGAGCCCTGGAATAGGGCTCCGCTGGCCCTAGCCATCATAGGGGCCCGACCATTTAGAATGCTCCGCGTTATGCGCAAATAAAGTTTTCTCTCTCTCTCTCTCTCTCTCTCTCTCTCTCTCTCTCTCTCTCTCTCCAACTCTCATATCCCTTTTTTAGATGCGAAGCATCGCATGATTGAGGTCAATCCGGTGTGTGGCGTGATAACCGTTATTGAGCATGCGCGTTCCCCCTCCCTCTTCACGCTCACTTTCTCTCGCCTTGCAACGCCGACGCAGGCAGCGTCCGCTAGCCTACGCTCGCTTCCTTCTCTCTCCTCCAGGCATCCCTCCCCTCAGCGTTTACATCCCCATTGCGCATATGGGTTAGCGCCCGCTGCTAATAAAGTTTACTACCTACCTACCTACCCGCTGCTTCGCATCTATACACAAGGTTCACTTTAGCGGAGGGTGGTGTAATTTTCGTATTGGGTAGGTGCCTTCTATTATATGCTAAACGACTCTTGTTTGCACTTCTTACTTGCACAAATTCTTACTTTCGGTTTATTTTAGAGATTAGTGGTCTATAGTAGTCAGAAAGTCCTAATAGATGTGAGAGAATAAGCAAAGACACGTGCTGCGCTGGTATGAAGGCAATGTACAAAAAAAATCGCGTGTTTTTTTTGGCAGAGTGTTATTGCACTCGCTATATGGCCATTTGTATCATTTAGCTCTACGTTTTATGATGGGCCGTTTGGCGCTGTAGAGATGATTGATTAGCTCTAGCATCGCTGTGTTGCGTGTTAGCATTTGTTTCCTCCGTCATTCGTATCATTATGTCAGTGACAACTCGGCGAAATCATTAGAAATATGCCTAGTGGAGCCATTTCTTCTACTGCGTGACAATGCCTGCATCTATTTTGCCATGAATTTAATTGACAGGCAAATGATTCGTCAATAAGTTCGTGAATGACTTCCGAGGCACATTGTACAGAGTCCCAGTGGCGTATAGCCATGACCAGCGGCTGTTGCATGCTAGTTCAGTGTATTACTCGATCACTCAACGAATGCTGTTAAATTTTAAGCACGCAGCAAGACCGCCACATCAAATAATTGCTTGTTTTCCTTTTTAGGAAGTATATATTCGTCGGTGAATGAACAGAGTAGATTTGGGCAGTGATATATGCTTAGTTGAGCAATCTAAGCATGGGGAAGGTGCCATCGGCGACCGATTGCCAAAGTCGAGTAATGGCTTCTCGTTAGGCGTGCTGATACATACACTAAGCCGCAAGGCGTTTATTCATGCCTACGTGTACTTATACGCAGCTTCCCACTGTGGCCCAACTTGAAAATGACATTAAATATGCTTCGAGGGCACATATCGTGCGCCTAAACCAGCCACGAAGTCGCCATCTTGGACTTCATCATCCCCAGAATGAAGTCTACTTCTGCAGTCCAGACAGTCGCCCATACGAAGCGGGATGAGGTGAAGAGGTCAATGAAAGGTTCGCCTTTGGTAATCGTGGACGTGTTGTGTACGCAGCTGGTAAAAAAAGAACACCTCTATATCGCTTGATGCGAAACACGCCATATTCTGACTCGAGTGCTTTGCAGTTCTCTCAGCCTATTAACAGAGACACGGTGACCTGGCCGAGAGAGGTGGCGCTGCGGTGCAACGAAGCGGCGCGCCGCCTGCCGGCGTTCTTCGTCTCATGCGGGAGTCCATCTCGACGCGCAGCTGAAGTGAATGACAGATTGCGAGAAAACGGAAAGGAAGCAAGGAAGAAGATGATGAAGAGGAAAAGGAGGCGCGTATATAAACGGAGGAAGAACTGCGCACGGCTTTTGCCACCGCGAAAGGTCTGTCTGGCTCTCCTTACCACCCCCCACTTCACACGCACCCAACGGTGCGTACACAAAACTCGTGATACAGAAACAAAAAAGACAGAGATGTCAGAAGAGAAGGGCGAAGCCGAGGGATAAGAAAAAGAGCGTGTGTCTTTGATGGAAAGAAGTCATCCGTCAGGCTTCAATTTCCTCACAACGGATCGTCTCACGGGGCCGTGAAAGATGACCCTGTCAGCGGGACGGGCGCCGAATGCGACGCCGATCGCACCTGCTTCAGGGCGCCCGCTGCAGTTGCGATTGAAGGAAGACGCTTACGCATGCGTGGCATACATACACACGCATATAGAGAAAGGTGAGCGCGCGCGTGTTATCACCCGGCCGCCCACCTCCTGCCAGCAGGAGACCGCCACGCCACCTCGTTTCCCACCTTACACGCCGAGCACGCGCGAAGAGATGAAGGCGTCGAGGCGTCGGTGCGGCTTTTCACAGCTGCGCAGACAGCGACGAGCGTGAGTTGGCAGCGGGAAAAAAAATGTATATAATGACATCGGACGGCGGGAAGTGAAGCTGCTGCATCGAAGCGCGAAAAAGGAAGACGTGGCCGAAAAGACACGTCTCATCTTTGCGTTTTTTTTTGTCCGGGTTTTTATGATTTATATTTTTTTTCGCCCGTCCGCAGCCTTATTGATCATTTGTGCTTGGAGTCATGGAGTGAGACAGTGACGAGCTTCTAACACGCTGCATGTTATGCCTGCGAGAGGACCTTCGGAAAGCCGCTGTATATACTGTCTTCATCGAAAAAAAAAAAGAATTCGTTGGCTTTCGTGGCAGTGTTTGCTAGCAGAAAATACGTTGCTATCTGTGTGAATAGGGTAGAGAGAGAGAAAGAGAGAGGGTCGTCATCTAGAATTTCATATTGTTGCTCAGCGAGTACGGTAAAAAGCTGGGCGTTATGCGGATCTGCTATTTTCACCACGGAGCCGCATAAAACTGAAATTCCAGCACATCGCTCGCAAGGTATGACAGAGCTAGTTGGCATTGTATCAATGACGCCGTCATCAGGTGAGCGCTATTCCTCATTCGTTCCTTGTCCTTGTGTCTCGCCCGCGCTATTCGCGTATCTTTGTATGCTGTGGGGTAGAATGCATGCAGCCTGTGTAAGTTCGTGTATGTGTTTGTTTGGATTCTGCGTAATGCCACCGATTCCATTGCTGTAAGTTTCTTATGCGGTGCTAGATACACTTTTCTATTGTCCCTGTAATACTGAAGAATTGCACCAAAGTTAGGGTCTAGGGGCGTTGGATCCTCTATTGCAGTGTGCAAGGAAGCTCGGTAATCTGTGAAGCCTCGAGCCGCCTCATCCGCAAACTGGTTCCCGGTGACGCCCTCGTGCCCTGGCGCCCAGATAATGGTTTGGGTGTATTCAATTGGGAAGTCCTTGTGAGCTTTGGTTAGTTGGAAGGCCTTCATACATATTCTACCTTTTTTCGTAATTTCTACATGCAGCCTTCGAGTCTGTGATTATTGTCATTGGGGCTTTTCGCTCCCTGCCCTCCTTGATTGCCAGCGCGATCGCTATCTCCTCCGCTTCTGTGATAGAGGCTTGGGCTATGGAGGCACAACTTGTGACGTTTCCTTTTCGGTCTGTGACCACGGCCACCATGTTCTTTGCATTTGCCTGATATGGTGCAGCGTCAGTAAATCTCGCCGTATTCAGATATTTTGTCTGTTTATCTATGTAAACGGCTCTTGCTTTACGTCTTCCAGCATGTAAAACTGGGTCCATGTTCTTCGGTAGGGGGCATAATTTGTACCAGGCTCTGACTGAGCACGACAATTCCTTAGCTCTTCCATGTGCCTGTACTTGTTCGCCGAGGCCGATCCTCTGAAGAAGTTTTCTGCCGGTTGTCGTCTGTAGCAGGCGGTTAATCTGGGTGGTTACTTGTGCCTCAGCCAACTCATCAAATGTATTGTGAAGTCCGAGCGCTAATAGCTTCGCAGTTGAAGTGCTTTGTGGTAGTCGCAGAGCCGCTTTATACGCCATCCTTATTATTTTGTCTGCTTTTTCTTTCTCCTCTCTATTCATGTTGTGGTAGGGTAGCGAGTATGTTAGTCTGCTGATGACTAAGCTCTTTACCAAACGAAGCACGTCTTGTTCTTTCAGTCCAGCACGATTGTTCGTTATTCGAACTATCATACGAACAATTTGTTGAGCTGTTCGTTTAAGCATATTCAGTGTGTGGAGACATCGCTGATTGGACTGTAACCACATCGCTAAGATCCGAACAGTTGTTTTCTCTGGTATAATATTGCCGTCTAGCTTGACCTCAAGGCGGAGGCTCGGGTCTGTCCTTTGTTTTTTACTCTTGGAGAACCGAATGAGTTCCGATTTGTCTGCTGAGCACTGAAGCCCCCTTTCTTTAGTGTAATCTTTGATGGTTTTAGCTGCCAGTTGAAGCCGCTCTTCTTTTTCCGCCAAGCTACCCTTGGTTGTCCATACAGTGATGTCATCCGCATAGAAGGAGTGTCGGATGTCGGGAATACCTTCCAGTTTTTTGGCTAGATCAATCATGGCTATGTTGAAAAGCGTAGGCGAGATCACAGCGCCTTGGGGTGTGCCTTTGCTCGGAGGGTGGAAGACATTGTATTCGTGCTCTCCTAATCTGATAACAGCGGTTCTTTTAGTAAGGAAGTTCTGTACATATTTGTACGTCCTTTGACCGCAGTTAGTCGCTGCTAGCCCATCTAATATGGCCTTATGGCTTACGTTGTCAAAAGCGCCTTTTATGTCGATGGCCATGACAGTGTTTTCTCCTGCTTTTGGAACATTTGTTAGTACTTCCTCCTTTAAAAGCAGAAGGATGTCCTGTGTCGAAAGGTTCGAGCGGAAACCAAACATGGTGTTTGGCAACAAGTTATCTTGTTCAAGGTGCCGTTGAAGTCTGGCATTTATTAATCTCTCAAACACTTTGCCTAAGCACGAGGTAAGAGAGATTGGCCTGAGGTTTTCTATTGCCAATTTCTTCCCTGGTTTGGGTATCATAATTATCACAGCATGCTTCCATTGCTGTGGTATAGTGCCATTCACCCAGTGTTTGTTAATGAAGTTTAGAAGCGCTGTTATGGCTTCGTCATTCATGTTGCGAATCATGGCATTGGTGATTTGGTCCGCCCCAGGCGCTGTGTTGCGTTTCATGCTGACGATTGCCGCTCTGACCTCGGCATGCGTGAAAGGTGCATCCAGTTCTGAGTTTGGGAGCCCAGTGTATTTAGCCTGGTAAGGGGCTGTGATGGCTCGGGCGCCGAAACACTTAATATAGATGTCTTGAAGCAGGTCATCTCTTGTGCCTGGATATGTGTGCAATAATCTTTCTAGAGATTTTTGTCCCTCGCGTTTAGTTTCCAGAGGGTCAATCATGGCTCTTAGGATATTCCATATCTTTGCTGTTCCTAGGGTTCCATTTAGTGAATCGCAAAATTGTTCCCAGTTGGCTGTCGCGAGTTGATTAGCGTACTGTTCGGCTTGCTGCGTTATTTCTTCAATTTTCGCTTTGAGTTTCTTACTTCGCTTTTGCCTTTTCCATCTTTTAGTGAGGTTTCTTCTTGCTCCCTACAGGTGGGGAAGGTGAGCGTCTACTTCAGAGGTATCATCTGTTCTGGCGACAGTTTTGGTGTACATTTGCTTTTCATTTCGAATTACTTTGCACCACTCGTCCAAGTCGTCTATGGCGGTCACGTGCGCTTTTAGCGCTTTTCTATATGCGTGCCAGTCTGTAATTTTGGCTGTGCCGATGTGTTTGCGGATTCGGCAGGTGCGGATTGTGGTGCTTAGTATGTAATGATCACTGCCCAGGTTTTCAAGGGTGTTGTACCAGTCCACGCTGTGGCAGTTTTGTACTATCGTCAAGTCCGGACTTGTGTCCATGGATACGCTGTTGCCTATCCTCGTTGGTATTGCAGGGTCAGTTAACAGAGTCATTTCCAGTTTCTCCATTTGTCTTGCGATATTCTTGCCTTTGGTGTCTTGCATCTTATATCCCCAGCTTGCATGCCTGGCATTAAAGTCCCCAACTATGATTAATGGATTCCATTTCACCAGTTTTGCTGTCTCTTGAAAGAGCTTGTCGAATGTTGCTCTCTTTTGTCTTGGGGGACTATAGATATTAAGTATGAAGGCGCTCTTTCCATGGCTTCTTTTGTCAATTATTTCTGTTATGATATGCGGGATATCCGCCTCTTCAATGGGCTGATGACATATTGCTGTAATTGAGTTATCGACTAATGTAGCAACTTTCCATTCTGCGTCCCCGGTACTATAAGATTCGTAGCCCCGTAATTTTGGCTGTGTTCCGGCTTCCTGGACTGCTATGACAGCAGGTGGCTTTTGTTGCGACGCCACCAGCTGCAACAGTTGCCCTCTTTTCCGCCGGAAACCACGGCAGTTCCACTGCCATATTTTGCACTTTTCTGACCGCTGCGTTTGATGATTAGCCATTATGCGTCTCCTGGTTCATGGCCGACAATCCGGGCCTGTTGTAAATTTTCTCAGCTTTTTCTCTGATGTTGATGCCTGTGGCATGCTTTCGCAATGCTTTCGTGAATTCGACGTGTTGTGCCTGGATTTTCTTGTCCAGAATCTCGAGCTTTCTATCTACATTTATCATTACTTGCTCTATAACTGTCGGTATAACTTCCTTTAATGTTTCTTTCAGCATCGACGACGTAATCATTGAGTCACCTCCTGCATTCGGTTGCGTCTGCGATTTCTGGCCACTCTGGGTGGGTATAGAGTTTTGTTGAGGGTGCTGCGTTTGTTGCTTTTTTAGTTCCCTATTTTCGCGTTCTAGGTCACCTATTCTCACCCGCATTATCTCTAACTCACGTTCTAAGCGCGTGAGTTGTGGTGTTTGGTGTGAGTGTTGGGAGGATTTTGCTGCCCAACTCACCTGGTTCTTCGATTCCTTTTTCTGCGCCTTCTTGCCCTTGTGCTGTTGTTGCTTTGCTTGGGCCTGCTTGTGGCCACCATTCCTGGAGTTGGAGCAGCCTTGAGAGCCGGACCTGGATCGGGATGTAGATCGAGATCTGGATCGGGAACTGGAACGGGCCCTGCTTGGCGGTGCAGAGTCCTCGCGGTCCGTGCTGAACCAGCGTCTCTTGAGTATGCCAGTGGTTTTTGGTGTGCTGTGTTGGTGCGACAGCAGCGACCGGCCCTTTTGAGGGACGCGTTTGAGTTTCTTGGTGCACTCCGATGCCGCCGTGGGATGGCGTCCGCCGCACAGGGCACATTCCGGATCGCAAGTGTGGTCCTCAGGTGGGTCTCTTAGGCGACAGTTACTGCACGCCTTTGTCATTGGTGTGGGACAAACATCCGTCCTATGTCCCTGGCTCTTGCAGAGTTTACAGTACTGCCGTGTGGGTTGATAAGGCACGCACGGCATTTCGCCACCGCAATAATACACGAAGCGCGGCAGTATTGGTCCACCGAACGTGATCACTGCAGTTTGTGACTGTCCGAGCATGCGGGCTTGAACAATTGTCACTCCTTGAGTGCGCACTCGGAGATGGCTCAGGAGTTCAGCTTCTGGCGTTTCGCGTTCTAATCCGTGTACCACTCCTTTCAGGTATACAGCAGGAGTGGATATGTAGGTGTTCACGGGATAGTTGGTGCCATTGAGCTCCAGTGTCTTTATCTTCAAGATCCTTTCTGCTACATCTTCGTACGGAGTGCTTGCAATAATTATGTTTGATCCGTTGCGAAGGCGAATCAGAAATTTGTGGCTGTTACAGGCCTCCGGGTCACCGCTCGCATGTTCTATCGCTCGCGCAACCTGGTATGCTTTCAGTTGCTTCACAACTAACCCTGGTCTGGGCCGCATGATAATCTTCATATCGTTTTTGGGCAGCGGCGCCGCGCGCGTTCGTCGCCGGCCCCTATCAGATGCTCTTCCACGTTGCTCTTCTGCAAGCGTTCTAGCGCCGGAGCTGTTGCTCTCAGTTTCGCCTCGAGCAACGCTGTCATCACTCGCGGCGCGTTCTTGTTTCCTGATGCGTTTTCGCTGTCGCAATGACATAGCTACCTGCCACTGACCATTCTTGGTTTCGTCGTCACGTTCCTCCGCAGAGTCTTTTTCCTTGTTCTCGGCGTCGCTAGTAGACTCCCCTTGTAGCACCTCGTCAGGTGAAAGGAAATCTTCGTTGGCGTCCACCGCAGAGCTCACTTGGGTTTCGATGTCTTGGTCATCCATGTCCATAAGTGCCTGGGCTAGTTTCGGGTCGTTGTCCGTTGGGGTTCGGGCAGGTGCAGCGCAACGCGTCGGCCGAGAGCTGGCTGCCAGGACTCCGCGTTCCGCTTCGCCGCGAGGCTTAGCGTGGCGGGTTGGCATGCTCTGCCGAAGGTCTTCATTTCCCAGAGGAAACCGGCATCGCTTGTCCAAAAAGGTGGTGTCAGCGTGTACCTGACGTCTTCCTGCACAATTCCCGTAGTTTCACTGGTAGTCACATGATTTTAACCGCTGCTAGGTACGATGATTGACGGAGCCGATGTGAACGCGTGTGCACACGTCGGCGCCACCTGGCGGTCCTCATGAGAGTTGGAACACAGGCATTTTTTCACGTTTCATCGCGCCAATGCTACTCGGTAGTCCAAGATCCTGCACCGTCCGCTTTCGTAATATCCCAGATTCTTCGTGGAGGTATCTCCTTGCCGGCTTCTGTGCTTTCCTGGGGAAGTTGTGAACAATCAAAACTTCGCGTGTTAAAGCGGGGCAGCAGTATAATGTCACATTCCGGACAAGTAGAAAGCACATTGAGACTGCATGTCTAACAAGACTAATGACCACTACTGCATGGACGTTCGGTCGAGGGAGATATTCAGGGAGCAAGTACTTTGTGATATCGTCGAAAAAAGGGCGCGGTTATACTATCATGTGCCCGCTAGTGCTAGTTGTAGCTACCAGCTTGGGAATGCTGCCATACCTCAGCATAATGAAAGTCCCACGAAGGGAATGGGACCCATTTTTAGAGCTGTTCGACTGGCTCTCCAAGTAAACAATGAGTATACACTTAAATAGTATGACGTTCCCTGCGTAGACAGTTTGTACTCAAACTTTGCGTGCCCCGTCACGTCATTGAAGGTGTCGAAAAGTGTGTGTTTCAAGGCGTAGACATGCAGCTGAACACTATACGACACTCGCTCTGTGAGAGCCACGGTGTATATAAGGCGACTAAAGGCAAGCGAACTGAATGCAAACATAGAAAAAGGTATCATCAGTGTACAGACGAAACAATCGAACATGTGTGTGTGTTGGTGCTGTGTATGTGAGCCCCGCCGCGGTGGTCTAGTGGCTAAGGTACTCGGCTGCTGACCCGCAGGTCGCGGGATCAAATCCCGGCTGCGGCGGCTGCGTTTCCGATGGAGGCGGAAATGTTGTAGGCCCGTGTGCTCAAATTTGGGTGCTCGTTAAAGAACCCCAGGTGGTCAAATTTTGGGAACCCTCCACTACGGCGTCTCTCAATCATACGGTAGTTTTGGGACGTGAAACCCCTCATATCAATCAATTAATCAATCAATCAATCAATCAATCAATTGTGCGTGTATGTGCATGTTGGAGAGAGGAAAAGAGTCCAGTTCGCCCTCCTTTTGCCTCCCTCTATAGAACATCAATGTACTAAAATGCCACTCTGATGCGCAGCACATTATAATACGCCGATCCTTCTGTTCACACTTCCTGCTTCCGTCTGCTGAAGACATATGACGGGGTAGACGAAAACATCCAGGCGCCGAACATTGATCGCTCCCACACTAAAGGTAAAAACTGAGAACCTGGTCTAAGATAATTATGTATCTTGCGAGTGGCGGCACCAACGAACGATGCACCGGGTGGCACAACGAAACAAGTGACTGAACGCTGCGACACGTGCGTGCAGTAGGTGAGGTTCCCCGTTTCACTCTCCTTTACTCATTTATGGCGCATGGACACGTCCACGCGTGCGCATGTATATACGCTCAGCCACCTCTGGAAGTAATTTCGCGTCAAACCGAACAGATATGGAAGAGGAACCGCGTTAGCGGTCGGCGGGTGCCTCTGGCCAGCTCTTCATCGTCCGGGCGTGCGGTCACGACACCAACAACACGGGGGCATTTCTTGTTCGACGCGCGAATGCCACAGACATCGACGGATGGGCAGCTGCGGTAACGCACACGCCCTCATCGCGTCGATCTTTGACATCTCCTGCCTGGCAGTCGGCACGAAACGTGCGTGGAGAGGAAAAAAATGGGAATACATGTATAAATAGCTCGCTGGTTCCCGCCTCGAATTTTTTTGTTTGTTTTGTTGACTAGGAGCACGCTCCCTTATACAGACACCTGATCTGAGGAAACAGAAACGCTGCACGAAGCGTAAGCAATCAGGCTGCCACCATCGATGGATCTCTCTAACTGAAGAGCTGCAAGACTGGATATACGCGGGTGTATATGCGCAAATACTGATATTCGTCCCTCTGCTCTTATAAAATAATATTAGGTGTGGCGTACCTGTTTGAGAAAAAAAACATTGCGAAGGCCGTTGGTTATTGGTTATTTTCTTTCTTATTCACATCTAAACAGCATAACCACACTGGCAGCAACCTTGGACGCGGTCATACTTTCTTATTTGCGTCAGCAAGCACGATGCGTTGACAGATTAAGGTGCCGACTTCATTTGAAGAACGGGAAGATTATCCTAGTCACTTCAAGACCTTTGTGCCGTTCTATAGTTTTAAGTGACATCTTTCTTTGTTGCGCAGATATGAAGCATCGCCAAATTATGTCACCAAATCTGTCATCGCTCTTGAAGCGCTTGAGTTATGGTGTCTTCTTCCGTATAGCAGGGTATAGCGACAGCTCTGGCGACGAAAGACCCTTCGCGACCTGAGATATTTAATTTTAAAGAAAGGAAGCGCACGCAAGCCTGATGACGATTATTGCTGTGGGACGAAAAGACACTCTTTTAACACGATCTTTTTTTAGTGTTGGACCGCAGTCATCGTCTCTTCAAATGCTGCAGGCAGGTTCATTCTCGACTCGTAGCACATTCAATCACTTTGCTGAAGGCATGAACCGAAGACGCCGTATAGCTGCGGGGCCGATAATTGCACACTCGCTCACATGCTCTGGCAGGGCCCGGCGTTACGTAACGCAAAGTTCAACACAGAACAGGACTAGGAGAGAGCCCTTACAAGCTCCATGCTCTCAGTTCAGGTCTTCGCAGTCCAGGAGGCCTGCGAACGTGTGGAGGACCATGGTCTTTCGGTATTGGCGTGGACGCGGCCAGCAACTGCGGCTGACCCCCCTTCGAGGGTGTCTGATCGGGTTCTCTAGTACCAAATGAAGTTTATCTCACCTTCATCGTTCATTGCTTGTGCTCCAACTTTGGCAAAACAGAACGCTTGGACAGTTTATGAAAGAACCTAACCATAATTTTAGAAAAAGGAAACAGCGCAAGAAACCAGAGCAATAGTGGCGAGAAGCACAAAATATTGCTTATCGCCACTATACTCAATTGTACGTTCGACCTTTCACCTGAAGAAATTGTGCATCGTTACATGGCCTATTTTCCCACGCCCAATTAGCGCGAATACGCAACTAACATGACAGCCCACAAGTGACAGACACGAAACGCGAGAAGACCAGGAGACTATAGTCTCCTGTTATTTTAGTATAATAAAAAATACTTCCTATAATATCGAAAGCATGGTGTGCACCCCAGAACCCAGTCAACGCAAAGAAAGTTACTCCGGGCAACAAAAACTAACCTAGAAGCTCGTACATTGGTTGAATGTATACCAAAAGCAATCTTGAGCACTTAGACACGCCATGGAAGCCGTGTTTAGATGAAAAATAGCGGTCTCGGAGGCCACGTTTCTCGTGTCACGATTTAAAAATGCATCGCATATGTCGCCCTCACCAATTCCGGTGGGCAATTCGACCGTCAAGCCACGAAGTAGACCAAGCTAAGCCGCTTGAAAAGTTAACGTGACCAGGGTTGCTGTTGGTTGCTACATTGCACCTAAGTGGCTACTTTGCGGCCCCGTCTGGTGACGAAGATTTCAGGATGGCACCATGGCTGCTTTCTGGCTGCCTCGATTTTTCTATTTCGGCACATTTACGGGCCATTTCTGCCTATCATTTGAAGATAAGGCAGCAAGGAAATCTAAAGAATTGCGATTATTTGCGAGTTTTTCTTTCTGTTGACCCAGCCTATGTGCGCCCATGTCCTCGCTCCGCCAGCGGGCTATAGTGCGCATCGAGGACGATTCGTCTCAGAAAACGTAGGGACGCGCGCATGTAAAGAAAGGCGCGACAACACAGCAATGCTGAGATTATAATGCAGCTACAAAGCACGTCAAAGACATACCCGCAACGAAATGAAGCTTGACTGTTTATCTTCAATCAAATATCGGTATACTTGAAGCTGAACTATAGTGTCATTGTAACTTTGTACCAATCGTGGTCTAAGGCTTCAAGAAAAAAAAAGGCAGCCTCGACGGTTTAATGTTTCTGCTGAATTCTTGGCCCATAGTTCGTTTTGAATGAACTATATCTATTGTAGACAAACTGTATGCAGACACAGTGAAAGTATAATAATTTATTTGCTATTTACTTGTGGCTTGAAGACTAAGAAAAATGGGGAAAAAGTGTTTCGCTTATTCAAATCAATTTCTGCTGATTCAAAATCACATTACTTATTGTTGAATGCTAACAACTCCATACATATTATCAATTTTTTTTCTATTTGTCTAGAAATTTGGCGCTAACATGAAATGACATGGTTACCTTGGCTACTTTCAGCATGATTTTTGGCTCCTTTTCAGACCTACCCAACGGTAACCCTGAGCATGAACCCTGATCTCGGAGGACCGGTTAGCAAAGTAAAATGTGGGAATGGCTCAACATTCAACATTTGTGATGTTACAGCGGGGTTCCCAATGGACTGGATCCTGGACCGGCTGAAACGAGGTAACAGCCAGGAAAACATAGCCCCCGAGAATGTAACAGCGACGTTCCACTGCAAATATAGCAGTGATCCTTCGTTATTCTATCAAGACGAATCCTGAAGTACCTCATCAGACGGTGACTTTGAAAATGCGATGAGCGGACAGACTATCCAGGTGCGCTCGGTCGGTGTTATAAAGGGCGGAGCTTGCATGGTTGCTTTTGTGATGTAATCACGGAACGTCATACCAACTTTACAAAACACCGAAATTTGTGAGCTCATACAATTTGTGACGCAATTAGTGACGTTATTCATAGGCGTGCGCAAGAGGGTGCCGGGTAGTGCCCCCCCCCCCCTCCTTATAGTCACCTGAGAAGGGGTGGGCGCCAAGTCAGCCCTACACACTGACATAATGGAAAAGGGGGTGCTGCGACGAACCCCCCCCCCCCGTAGGGTAACCCTATGCACGCCTATGACGTCATTACACTACAATGCTGAGACTTGTTCTGAGTGGCTGGATTAGTGAGGTCGCTGTATACCAAGCGAGGTGTTGTGGCTCACAAGCTGCAGTGGCCGTTCCTTCTCTGCGGGTTTGCCAAAGCCATCATTACAGTCATTGACGATGACCACTGTTGTTTTTTTATGAATAGACAGTCTTTTTTTCATTTTTCGAAACCCTAGTGAAGCTTGCACAATAAAAATCTTTGTCAGGAAAGGTGTGAAGTGGCCGCTTCGTACTTATCATGCCTTATTTCAAACTATACAGTTTGGATGGTTGTTTTGAGCATGTTCTATATGGAAAGAATTGCTGTAATGCGTAAATAATATACCCTTAATATCAAATTATGCACTTTTCGCTTCAATCGCTTAAGGCGTCTTTTTTTTTCTTTTTCTCCTGTGGTCGACGCCGCGGCAAATTCCCACCAACTAGAGGTCAGCTGCTTCATAAAAAGAAAAACAATATTCAAATTTACGGCTCAGAAACACAATGTTTCTCAGAAATAAGCCGCAGAGTTGTGCTGCGGAATAATTTCGAGCACATTGCGTTCTTTTCACAAGTATACACGTTAACATAAGTATACACAAGCTTTCTTCCTTTTTGACACCAAGCGAATGCGACTACAATCAAACCCTTGAGACCATGCTCAGTAGTGAAACCAACAACGCCTTTGAGTTACACTTATATAATATATATATATATATATATATATATATATATAATATATTATATATATATATATATATATATATATATATTATATATATATGAGATATAACAGACAGTAATGCCAAGGAATGTACAGGGGAAGTTATTAACGCCAATGGAATGTAAATAAGAAGAAAGAAAAGTGGATGAAAAAATTACCAACTGCTCACAGTTGGTAATTTTTCATCCACTTTTCTTTCTTCTTATTTACATTCCATTGGCTTTAATAACTTCCCCTGTACATTCCTTGGCATACTGTCTGTTATATCTCATTATTATTGTGTTAAAAACACGCAAAAACGAGCCCTTATGTATACACTTCGTTCCATTATAATATATATATATATATATATATATATATATATATATATATATATATATATATATATATATATATATATATATATATATATAATATATATATATATATATGAGTGTGTGTGTGTGTGTGTGTGTGTGTGTGTGTGTGTGACGTAAGAAGGCAGGGATGGTTGGGAGAAGTAGAGAAGGAAGAAGTGAGATTGTATAAACATGGCGTATGAGCCAGGCCACGTCTCCCAGTCATCGTAGCGTCGTGTTGCGACGCGCACCTCCGACGACGTTACGAAGGGCGCCTCGAAATCTCACCGCTGCAACCACTGTTTCGAAAGACGGCGACGCCAACACGGTCCCGAAGGCGCCACTGCTTCGAATTCCACCGGGAAGGTCACCAGCCGTTTGGTAGCGTAGGTTTCTCAGCTCGCGACTGCTTCTGCGCAGAGCTGATAGACGAGCGGACGAGACGACGGTGAGTTAAACAAGGTTTATGTACAGCGTATATAGAGAGGCGTTACAAATTCGGCACTGGGGCCGACAGAGACGCGAAGAGCCGAGCTCTCCTCTCTAACACATAAGTCTTCTCTCAAATGGGTCTCCTGTCAAAGGAGTCTGCTAATAAAAGGGGTCTCACATAGGACTGCTAAAACATAGGACTGCTAACACATAGGTCAACTGCGACACACATGTCTGCTCTCACATAGGACTGCTCTCACATAGCTCAACTCCCTGACACACAGCTCAACTGCGACACACATGTCTGCTCTCCAACAGGCCTGCTAACACATAGCTCGACTGCGACACATATCTGCTCTCATACAGGACTGCTAACACATAGGTCAACTGCGACACACATGTCTGCTCTCACACAGGACTGCTCTCACATAGCTCAACTCCCTGACACACAGCTCAACTGCGACACACATGTCCACTCTCCAACAAATCTGCTGCTCGCGACGCGCCGCAGGGCTTCTTTTATGTGCACCGGGTCCAAGCCAAATGTCCAACCAGAAACGCCGCTGGTCGTGAGGTTAGAATCCTCCAATGGGGTCGCCGCTGGGCCGCGTCCTTCTTTCTCATCGAATCTGGAGAGGCTGCGCTGCAGGTGGCTGCACCCAAGGACGAGTGACGTCGCAAGGCATTGCGTCAGACCCGCCAGACAGGAAGACGCCGGTTGTTTACTCGACGGGCTCGCTTGCTGAGGTGACTCACTGCACGTGCACGCCAGAAAGGCGCCGTCGCCTGTTGACGCCGTTGAGTTGTTCGCGTCAGGCGGACTCGCGGGCTGGCCTTGACCTGTACAGATTGCCTTTTTCAGAGGCACGGACGTTCGCTGTGGACTCGCAGGCATAACAGTCGTCACACGAGTCGACAGGATGAAAACCTGGCGGCCACTTCATCAACCGGCCACCATCTTCGAACGTCTCAGCAAGACGCAGTGACCGAACGTGGACCACAAAAGTACATCCCAACACTACACCAAGACCAGCATCATGACAGCACGATCAGACGACCTTGACATCCCCAAATACACCGGATCAGCGGACGACGGACCCGTGCAGGACTGGTTCAACATTTTCGAGCTCCACGCTGCCGCTGCATCCTGGTCGGAACGGGAGATGGTTACAAACTTCAGCGACTACGTCACCGGTGAGGCATTTAAATTTTACCTAACCCATATATTTGAGAACGACGAGTCATGGCACAAAATCAAAGAGGAGATGATTACCTGTTTTAACGACTATGACCAAGACCTACTCATTGCCAACCATCTAGAGACAACCGCACACTATTGTCAATTTCCTAAACAGTCATCAACCATTCAAAAGCCCAGCGCGAATCGACAACTGCCTCAAGACGAAGTGGCAAATGAGTTTACTTACAGAAGGCCATGCGTATATTGGGAAACACCCAACCGCCAAGCGAGCCTCCCTTCTGCGCGAAAGTCGGCATTTCCGAAGTCATCGCTTCAACATATGACACGAGACGTTGCTCAACCACCTGATGCCCTTCACTCTTCGTCTCGCATACGTGGTACACCACCTGGGTTTTCGTCACGCGGTTCTTCAAGCGCTCCTAGCGCTCACCACTTGCCTTGTAAGGACGCCATATTCATGGTAGATGACCTGGCGCATCGTAAAAATACCCTGTCAAGCCATTCTTCTTCGGTACGGTTTCATGCATCACCGTCCGGTGCACACACTCTCAGGAGTCCAAACAAAACAGAAGGCTCAGACGCATCGAACGTCGCACGCTACCAGGTGCAAGAACTACTCGCAGCGAACAGCGAAAAAGAAGCCGCTGAAGAGCTTCGTGTCATTTCTACGGCACCGCAGACTTGCCAAAATCTGCAGTTCAAACCTAGTAATGCCATGTCACCTGTGGCGCCCACATTCAGAGCTCACCAATTCATGAATCGAACAAATTCAGAAGTGCATGATACATCAAACCTCGTGCACAGTTGTCTTTCGGAAGCGCCCGTAATTAACCCCGTCACAGAAGCCTCTGAAGAGCATGCTAGCGATGATGACGCATTACCAACTATGCCCGACAAGCAAGACACCAGTTCACCATTCATCAGCTGTCTACAAGACGCGTCAAACACCGAAGAAAATGAATGCCCCATTCCGGAACGGGTGCCACTACAGCCATTTCCTGAGCAGCCTCAGCAAAGCAAGCAAAGCCCAATTCACAAACTCATGCTACAACGAGAGAGACTGCAACGAGGGCATCGACGAACGCAAAATTTGACGGAAGCGCACTCTCCAATTGAAGAACATTGGAAAATAAGATCTCTAATGCAAGACGTCAGGCACTTTTACACAAAGAAAAGTCAACAGGGACACTCTCTGCACTTGCTATTACACCGACTGCACCATCACAGAAAACGCCGAGAAAGACGCGGAAGCCCTGCTTGCACACCGCTATCACTCAGGCACTTCGTCACAGTCTGTCAAAAAGCACGAAAGCAACAAGCACTAGGATGACACCATTCACGACAAAAAATACAACCCCGACGACATCCGAGCTTCAAATGCTACAGGCACTCCCAACCTTGTCTGTTCCTCACAAAAACTCAATCGATGTCATCACCAGTTCAGATTTCCAGGGTGTGGTTATGCCATCCAGAACGCAACAGTCAAGCTCGTCCACCAGAGTCGTCATAGAAATCACCGGACTGCCCCCTCAGCCTTGAAGATTCAGTGAGACAGTGAAACTCCGTCGGGACGTGAAACTGTGAACTTGACCATTGTTGTGGTTATTGTCTTCTTCAATTTGTTGCAGTTTGTAACCGGTGCCATCTTTCGGGGGAGGGGGAATCCTGTGACTTAAGAAGGCAGGGATGGTTGGGAGAAGTAGAGAAGGAAGAAGTGAGATGGAATAAACATAGCGTATGAGCCAGGCCACGTCACCCATTCCTCATCCTCATAGCGTCATATATATATATATATATTGTTATGGCGTTTATTAGCCGGCACACAGCGAGTCTACACAATGGCGACAGTAACGGCCAAAACACGGGGTCTCCGCGCGAGCGGCGTTCTCTTTGGGCAGACCCACTAGAAAGCACATAAGAGTCCGACCCACTTCAGTGTTCAGCGGCTTCTGTACAAGTACCCCGGGGTCGAAGAGGGAGCCGCCTGGCGACCTAACAGCTTGTCACTACGAGCGGGTCATAGTAAGCCTTCAGACGCTCCACGTTGACTATGTCGCGCCCGCGGCGGCGCATGTCCGAAGATTGTTCAATTGGCTCGATAAGATAGTTGACCGGAGATGTGCGCTCGATCACACGGTAGGGACCTTCATATTTCGGGAGTAGTTTGGAAGAAAGGCCAGCTACAGAGGTCGGGATTGAGAGCCATACAAGGGAACCAGGAAGGAAGGTGGGCTCAGAAGTGGCGGAGCCATCACGAATACTCTTCTGCCGCTCTTGCTCATGCGTCGTAAAAGTCTTGGCAAGCTCGCGACACTCTTCAGCAAGCCTGGCGGTCTCGGAAATAGGTGTACACTCAGATGGATCCGGCGTGTACGGGAGTATCGTGTCGATGGTGTGTGACGGGTGCCTTCCGTACAGCAAAAAGAAAGGTGAAAAACCAGCCGTGCTCTGAGGGGCGGTGTTGTAGGCGTAAGTGACGAAGGGCAGTATGGTATCCCAATTCGTGTGGTTGGCGGCGACGTACATCGACAGCATGTCGCCGAGGGTGCGGTTAAAGCGTTCGGTCAGACCATTCGTCTGCGGGTGGTAAGCAGTAGTTTTGCGGTGGACAGAATGGCACTCAGTGAGAATGGCATCGACGACTTCTGACAAGAAGACACGGCCTCGATCGCTGAGAAGCTCCTGGGGTGGACCGTGGCGCAATATAAATCGATGTAGTAGGAAGGACGCAACATGACGCGCAGTAGCCGCAGGGAGAGCGGCGGTTTCGGCGTATCGCGTTAAATGATCTACGGCGACGATGGCCCAGCGGTTGCCAGTGGACGTCAGAGGAAGTGGTCCGTACAAATCGATACCTATGCGCCCAAACGGATGGTCAGGGCAAGGTAGCGGTTGCAGACCGGCTGGTGACATGTGTGCGGACGGTTTGCGGCGTTGGCAAGCGAGACAGGAGCGAACGAACTGCTGGACGTAGCGGTACATCCCGCGCCAGAAGTAGCGTTGTCTAATGCGATGGTAGGTTTTGAATACCCCAGAGTGCGCGCACTGTGGATCAGAATGGAAGGATTCACATATCTCCGACCGCAGACTGCGGGGTATCACGAGTAGCCACTGCCGGCCATCGGCGTCGTAATTGCGTCGGTGTAGGAGGCCGTCACGAATGGCGAAATGGTGAGCTCGACGACGCAAGGCACGCGTGGATGGCGTTGCGGACGGATCAGAGAGCAAGTCGATCAGTTGGGCGATCCAATTATCCTTTCGCTGTTCGGTAGCGATGATGTCAACATCAATGGCAGAAACAACAACCGAGGATACTGAGCAGAGCACGTTAGCTTCAGGCAGAGGGGAGCGCGAGAGGGCGTCGGCGTCAGCATGCTGGCGTCCGTTGCGGTAGAGGACGCGGATGTCGTAGTCTTGTAAGCGAAGTGCCCAACGGGCGAGGCGGCCTGAGGGATCCTTCAATGATGACAGCCAGCATAGTGCATGATGGTCAGTGACGACATCGAATGGGCGACCATACAAATAAGGTCGAAACTTTGTAAGAGCCCAGACGATCGCCAGGCACTCTTTTTCCGCGACGGTGTAGTTTGTCTCGGCTCTTGTGAGCGTACGGCTTGCATATGCCACAACATAATCAGGGAACCCGGGTTTGCGCTGCGCCAGGACAGCGCCGAGGCCTACACCACTGGCGTCCATGTGCACTTCTGTTGGGGCCGTAGGGTCATAGTGGCGGAGAATGGGAGGAGACGTCAACAAGTGGCGGAGCTTCAAGAACGCGTTGTCGCACTCTGACGACCACGAATTGAGGGGCCCGTTACTTCCGAGGAGCTTCGTCAGCGGTGATATAATCGTGGCGAAGTTTCGTATAAAGCGTCGGAAGTATGAGCACAGGCCCACGAAACTACGCAGTTTTTTGACGGACGCAGGTTTTGGGAATTCGGCCACGGCCCGAAGCTTGGCTGGGTCAGGAAGAATGCCATCCTTGGACACGACGTACCCTAGGATGGTGAGTTGACGTGCTGCAAAGCGGCACTTCTTCAGATTTAGTTGCAAGCCGGCATTGCTCACACGTGCGAAAACTTCTTTTAGACGTTGGAGATGGGTGGAGAAATCTGGAGCGAAGACAACAACGTCATCGAGGTAACACAAGCACGTGTGCCATTTCAAGTTGCGCAGTACGGTGTCCATCATGCGCTCAAATGTCGCAGGTGCATTACACAGACCAAACGGCATGACGTTGAATTCGTACAAGCCGTCGGGTGTGAAGGCAGTCTTCGGTCGAGCGTCATCAGCCAGGGGTACTTGCCAGTACCCCGAGCGCAGATCGAGAGAAGAAAAAATTTGGGCTCCGTGAAGGCTGTCAATTGCGTCGTCGATGCGCGGCAGTGGGTAGACATCCTTGCGAGTGATCCTATTGAGCCGTCTGTAGTCCACACAGAACCGCACAGAACCATCTTTCTTCGCAACAAGAACAACAGGAGACGCCCATGGACTGTCCGAGGGCCGAATGACGTCGCGTCGGAGCATATCGTCAACCTGCTCGTTAATTTGCCGGCGTTCAGCAGGCGACACGCGGTATGGACGTTGCCGTAATGGTGGATGGGCACCAGTGTCAATACGATGCGTAACAGTGGACGCGCGACCGAGAGAACTTCGCCCGACATCGAAAGAAGAACGGTATTCTTGCAACAGGTCTAGAAGCTGGGAACGCTGCACTGACGTAAGGTTGTCATCAATGAATGGGCCAAATACATCAGGAGATGATGGGTCAGAAGTAGAAACAGCACTGATGGTACGTGAATCGGGACAACGCGAGTCTTCGGGTACGTCCAGGACTTGTGCGTCGTCGACTGCTTCCACTCTGCCGAGACATTCCCCTTGAACCAAGGTAACAGTGTACGGGGATGGGTTGGTCACAAAAATAGCGGCGTTGCCTTGGGTGATTTGCACGGTCGCGAAAAGTACTAGCAACCCTTTCCTCCTGGAAGCACGGTAGGATGGCGAAACAAGTGCAATTGTGTCGGAGAGACCGGTGCAGTAGACCGATACGCCCATCGTCGAGCTTGGAGGCACTATAGTATCGTCTTTCACAAGAATCTTGTTCAGTGTCGAGGGACCGTCTTCTGGCGTCAAATGCGAGAAGGGCGAGAGTTCAATTTCGGCGGCGGCACAATGAATGACGGCGTCGTTGCGGGAGAGAAAATCCCATCCCAAGATGACGTCATGAGAGCATGCAGGAATGATGATGAATTGGGCGACATACAGAACGTCCTGAACGACAACGCGAGCTGTGCAGCCTGCTGTAGGATTAATACGATGTGAGCTAGCGGTACGAAGGGACAGTCCAGAAATCGGCGTCGTCACTTTTCGAAGCAAGCGGCAATGGTTTTCGCTCATAACTGATACCGCAGCTCCAGTGTCAATAAGAGCAGATGCATGAACACCGTCCACAAGCACGTCAATGACATTAGATGGGCGGCTCTGAGGGCTTTCACAATGCGATAGCGTCGCAGTCCTTGCCTCTGGGACTGCGATGACTAGTTTTTCCGCTCATGAGCAGAAGAACTTGGCCGCATGGGGGACAGAGACCGACGTCGTGGAGACGGCGACCTTCGAGCAGACGAACCTGGGCGAGACGACAGTGGCACAGACGGCAGTTCCTCGTTATACGAACGGCTAAGGTGGCCAGCAACAGGAGAAGTGGGAGCCGGCTGTAGTCGAGGGCAATAACGGGCTACGTGACCGGCGTAACCGCAAGCAAAGCAGATGGGCCGGTTGTCGGGTGTGCGCCATCGGTTTGCCGGGGTGGGTCTCGCCCGGAACGGTGTCTGGAAAGGCTGCATGGTGGGCTGAAAATGAGGCTGAGGGGTTGCGCCAACATATGCAGCCGGCATACCTGCTGCAAAGGACGGAGGTCGTGCGGCAGCTTCGGCGTAAGTCACTGGTGCAGGCGCTTGAACGACTGGAGGCGGCCTTGCGACCACTTGGGCGTAACTTGGGGGTGCAGGGGCCGGAAGTTGTTGTGGGTGGTACGCAGGCATGACCTCCGCTATTTCCTGCTCAATCGCTCGGCGGATGGGTGGAAGAATGGTAGTGGCCGATTGTTGAGCAGCCGGTGGGTGGGCAAAGGGCAGGAGAGAGAACTGCCGCGCGATTTCCTCACGTATGAAGGACTTGAGATCTGCCAGCAGTGCCACCTGATCACAGCTCGCTTCCAAGCCTGCAAGCCCTGCATCTCGTGGTGTGGAGCGACGGGTCATCGAACGCTGCCGGCGGAGCTCCTCGTAGCTCTGGCACAGCGTGATGACCTCAGCTACTGTGCCTGGGTTTTTGGCAAGCAGCATCGTGAAGGCATCATCGTCAATGCCCTTCATGACGTTCCGGATCTTGTCTGATTCGGACATGCTGTCGTTCGACTTCTTGCACAAGTCCAGGACATCTTCAATGTAACTGGTGAATGACTCACCGGCCTGCTGAGCGCGTTCGCGTAAGCGCTGCTCGGCTTGCAGCTTGCGAACGGCAGGGCGGCCAAAAACGTTGGTGATAGCAGTCTTGAAACCGGACCAGGTTGCAAACTCGGACGCGTGGTTGGTGTACCACAAACTTGCAACGCCCGCAAGGTAGAACACCAAGTTTGTCACCTTGCCGTCCTCGTCCCATTTGTTGGGGACGCTCACGCGCTCGTAAATGGCGAGCCAGTCCTCCACGTCAGTGCCATCGGCGCCCGTGAAGATGGGTGGATCGCGGATCCTGGGGACACCGGGACATGGGGGTGGCATGGGAGGAGGCGTTTGCTGAGAGGCGTCGTGGGACATGGTAGATTGCAGCGTACGTGAGCGTAGTTCCAAGGGCATCGAAGGGGATCGTAGCACTCTCCACCAATTTGTTATGGCGTTTATTAGCCGGCACACAGCGAGTCTACACAATGGCGACAGTAACGGCCAAAACACGGGATCTCCGCGCGAGCGGCGTTCTCTTTGGGCAGACCCACTAGAAAGCACATAAGAGTTCGACCCACTTCAGTGTTCGGCGGCTTCTGTACAATATATATATATATATATATATATATATATATATATATATATATATATATATATATATATATATATATATATATATATATATATATATATATATATATATATATATATATATATATATATATATATATATATATAGAGAGAGAGAGAGAGAGAGAGAGAGAGAGAGATATGATTGATTTGATTGATTTATGGAGTTTAACGTCCCAAAACCACCATATGATTATGAGAGACGCCGCAGTGGAGGGCTCCGGAAATTTTGACCACCTGGGGTTTCTTTAACGTGCACCCAAATCTGAGCACACGGGCCTACAACATTTCCGCCTCCGTCGGAAATGCAGCCGCCGTAGCCGGGATTTGATCCCGCGACCTGCGGGTCAGCAGCCGAGTACCTTAGCCCCTAGACCACCCCGGCGGAGCCTTCTCGCAATTCCAGTTTGAGCAGTGGCTTTCTTCGCCCACATGTCCGGTGTACCAGGGGGTAGCGCACTGGACCTGTGCCATTCGTCCCTACCCCCACCGAAATTTTCTTCGCCAAATTACTGCTGCGGTAATTTGCAAGCGCATGTCAGTTAGCGCAAGCTTTAATATATTCAGATATAACGTATAGGATACAATAAAAACAGAAGCAGGACTGTTATGGTAGAAAACAATCTGCATGGTCTTCTTCACTATTTGTGCCACATCGATTGGCTTGTTGCATTCTACTTCCGAGAAACGTCACGTACTGTTGGCACTTGGTTGTGTATATATATATATATATATATATATATATATATATATATATATATATATATATATATATATATATATATATATATATATATATATATATATATATATATATATATATATATATATATATATATATATATATATATATATATATATATATATATATCGTCTGGTTTGCTTATATAAAAGAGGCCAGCCTTTCTGAGACCCCTTACGGGACCAGTGTTGACATTCAAAGCTGCTGTTCTGCCATCTCCAAGGCGATTAGTCAAGCTCACCGATGGCAAAGCTGCCGCAGAAAGAGAATGGCACAAGTTAGGCGCGAGAGAAGCTGTATAATTGCGATAGGCAGCGCGGCGTCTAGGTCCCAACCATGCCAAAGCGTCGGTGGCCAGGCTACCACGACCCGAAGTTTAAAGCGGGATGCGGGATGATTGTAAATTCTCAATTTGATAGTACCAATTTACTATAGTCCCTGTTGACACACACACACACACACGCTCACATATGCGCTAGTACTCACGTGCCAACGAAAATATTTGCTATAGCGGTTAACAGCGCTCGGCTGCTGACCCGAAGAACGTGGATTCAGCTGTGACTGATCCACAGAGCTGAACGGATGGCTCGAGCCAGTGGGTCCCTGGAATAGGGGCACCATCCTGCCGGACAGACTTCGCTCTTCACCCTGTATATACCTCGGGGCACTGGAGTTCTAGCCTGTCTGGATTATGTACATAATAAAGTTTTCTACCACTACTACTACTGGATCCCGGCGGTGGCGGTCGCACTTCGATGGAGGCGAAATGTTACAGGCCAGTGTCCAGCTCACGTTAAACATCAGTTGGCCGAAATCGCCGGAGGCCCCACTGCGGCGTCTCTCAGTGTGACCGCACAACGCCAACAATTGCGATTTCCACAAACACACACGCACTGAACGCGCACAAAGAAAACTGGTGCTCGACTTACATTGTACTCTCGTAGCTGGACTTCACGATGCGCTGTCACACTTTTCCCTTCGCGACGACGATGAACCGCCCAACTGCCGCCTGCGTTACCTGCCTCACAAGTATGCGCCATATTTTGTTACTCTCGCACCCGAATCTTGAGCAAGGCCACATAATCGCGGTCCCAGTCATCACCCGTCTGCTCAGCACAACACACGAATGGTGAGCAAAAAGGGGTGGCAAACAAGCGATAAGGACCACTCGGACGCTGTTAATACCGTGGTTGTTCGTTTCACCTCACCAAGCAGTTTCGTTCAGGCAAGACATATATCGCGTCTACTGACAAGCGATTGAAATGTTCGTCCAGATACAGAGTAGGCAGATTTTCGTCGTTCGGGGTGAACTTTCTCGTTACTATTTCAGTTCACCCTTGACTGCGGGTGACTCAAACTTAATTGATGCATCGATTATAGTGGCTTCATACCACAATAATAATTGTAATAAATGATTATACTACGGACAAACACTTTCATCCCTGGCGTTTAACCGTGGGCTGCAATTTATCTGCCCTTCATGCAAGATTGCAAGAACGTGTTTTCCGCATCCCACGTGGCCGAAGAAACGTGACGAGTAGAATGAAAGCAGGGTATAATAAAAAGTATTTGGAGCGTATGACGAAAGTAAAATAAATCGTCCAATAACAGCGACGTACGCGGATAAGATATCAGGACGGGCGCGTTGCCAGTTTCCCGCGTGTAATGCGTCTATGCGAGCACCCCCTCGTAATGACACTAATAAAGCAGCCCGAGCAAATTGCAGGGGCCGGACCGTGGAAGAGGGACCTGTTGCTCCCGTAAATGGCTTGCCCACCACGCTTGCCTTGAGTGTGCGAACGTGGCGGCACCTACACGATACCCTATAGCGACGGCAACGCCACCTCGCCTGCGTGTGCGTGTTGTCGTTTCTGCCTGCGCGCGCATATGTACTATACGTAGTGAACGTATTATACTACAAGCCGTACTAACGCACGTCCTATCTGCAGCATGGCGCAGCGTTCTGGACATGCATTCCTATCTATATCGTATTTCATCACCTGAGAAGCATATACGGAGTCTAAAAATTTACGATGCTACTCCCCCTTCCCATCCCATCACTGATCCCCCTCTTCTCTGGCTTCTAAGGCGCAGTGACGGGGCCTCCCGTATCTGCGACTAATAGCAGGGCACCTCGTAACTGGGATCAGGGGGGAAGGGAGCCGAGAGAAGATTCTCAATGGACGCCCCCTCAACAACAGTCTCGGCTGTAGACACACATGAATCAACGGTGGAGTCTTTCATGTTGTTACTCATTCATAACGCGCGCTTGGGGCCCTACGCGTTCCGAGCCTGGTACGCATCGTATGTCCGAGCCCATACGTGACGTCGTTTCCGCCTCGCGTCTCGCTGATACGTCTAATAAGCACTCGCCATGAAAGCGCGTAGGCGTGTTAGTGTATACACGCCGAGGGATCTTTCGAAAGGCACACGTTAACTTTGAGGAGTACTCGCTAGACAGCGCGACGAAGAGCGAGATGCAAGACAGCTGAGCTGACACTGGCTGAGAGGGATGGCGGACTGAACCTGAAGGTCCCGAACACTTACAGCGCTAGTCTGTTGTGCACGGTAAGTAACCCGTCGTAGTGTGGCCGGCGGGGTTACAGCGAGAGGCAATGCAGACTGAGGCAGTGCGCGTATGACTGAGTCGTGTACGCCTATATAACGAAGCGTAAGCTGTTCTTCGAACTTGTACTGCACGTCGAACCCCATGCGGCAATAAGCTCAAGTGCGTCAGAAAAATCTGAAAGGGTGCTTAGGTGTATTCGCACTCAGGAAAGGGTAAATGCTTGCTACGCGCTTTGTGCACGGTAGAGGAAATAAATACAAAGTTGGCTGGGACGAGTGTTATTATTCTAGCGAGATACTGCAGTCAGCACTTGCTAAGCTTGCTCACGTATTGCCACGCCCCGCCGCGGTGGTCTAGTGGCTAAGGTACTCGGCTGCTGACCCGCAGGTCGCGGGTTCAAATCCCGGCTGCGGCGGCTGCATTTCCGATGGAGGCGGAAATGTTGTAGGCCCGTGTGCTCAGATTTGGGTGCACGTTAAAGAACCCCAGGTGGTCGAAATTTCCGGAGCCCTCCACTACGGCGTCTCTCATAATGATATGGTGGTTTTGGGACGTTAAACCCGACATATCAATCACGTATTGCCACGAACGTTTCCTTCCTTCTTATGATGTGAGTGGCCAATTACACGTGCAACATCGTCACCACCCCGTGACATTATAGACGATGACGGCTGGCTGTATTATATCAATCTGAAAGTTTTCGTTTTTTTTTTTTGGTTCTGACGATGAAGGCCGATAGTGCCGCTTCTTTTGTAGTTGTATGTGTTCACCATAACATTGTTTTGCAGCGCACATACTGTATTAAAAAAACAGAAATAGTAATAAAGGCTATCGAAAGGACAACGTACCCTCTTCGAATGATTGAGTTTCAACGAAGCGCTATACGAAAGGAGCAAGATTGTGTGTACACGTGCTCTAAATTCTATTGAAACAGGTGAAGGTAGAAGAAAGAGAGAGAAAAAAAGGCTTCAGATTTATATACCCTGCACTTATACGAAAAGTGGAGCCGGAGGGGAGAGGTTAAGGAATACGCTAGAGATGAGGCTCATGCAGGTTTATAAAGGAAAAAAAGGGGACAGAGACAAAATAGATAGAGGAAGATTTTTGTTGGGAGAGCTCGCGAGGCGCCTGCGGGAAGTGCACTACACGATATGAGAAAATGAGCTGAGTGCAAAAGAGTCAGACCAATAAAGTCACTCACTCTGTCATATTTGCCTCTCTGTGCACTCGTTACCAATAGACATGTGTTACCAATATGCCCAGCCCTCTGGTCAACCATCTGCTCAAATAATGACGGGTGTTTACGGTCGCCACGAAACATCATGATTGATACCCAAAAAAGACATGTTAAACTGTCACGGTCCCGTTACAAGAAACGGAGACCGATGACGAATTGCAGAGCACAGTTTCTGGCGAAATTCGGAAGCGTTTCATTGCTCTCGATCTGAAGAATAGAGAATCTCAACGTTCTGTGCGTACGTTCTGACGGAGCATTGCAAAACTACGACTTATACAAACACAACACAGGACGAACGCCAGCCCAGTGGCGTCAGTAGCACGAGCGAGAGGCGAGGGCCAGTGTGGCCTCTCCTTTATTTTGATTGTCCGCAAGAGGATTCGTTCTGCCTTCCTTGGCACACATACAAACCTGAACATCCCCATTACATGCATCATTTTGTTTTAAAAATGCAAGTGCACGGCTGGAACGTAGTCAGCGCAAATGCACTTCCCAATTATGACCCCAACAATGGCGGATTCATTTTCTGCCTCCGTGATAGTGCATGGTTCGTGCGAATATCCCCCCCCCCCCCCATCGTTCAACTGCCTTGACCAAAAAGGAAACTTACACCTCTGGACTGGTTTTTCTGTATACAGACCCGGTGATAGATAGATAGATAGACAGATAGATAGATAGATAGATAGATAGATAGATAGATAGATAGATAGATAGATAGATAGATAGATAGATAGATAGATAGATAGATAGATAGATAGATAGATAGACAGACAGACAGACAGACAGACAGACAGACAGACAGACAGACAGACAGACAGACAGACAGACAGATAGATAGATAGACAGATAGATAGATAGATAGATAGATAGATAGATAGATAGATAGATAGATAGATAGATAGATAGATAGATAGATAGATAGATAGATAGATAGATAGATAGATAGATAGATAGATAGATAGATAGATAGATAGATAGATAGATAGACAGACAGACAGACAGACAGACAGACAGACAGACAGACAGACAGATAGACAGATAGATAGATAGATAGATAGATAGATAGATAGATAGATAGATAGATAGATAGATAGATAGATAGATAGATAGATAGATAGATAGATAGATAGATGAGAACTTACCTACGGAGCAGGAATCTGGAGGATTACTAAAGGGGTTCAACTTTTTTAACTTAAGTTGAGGACGACGCAGCGAGCGATGGAAAGAGAAATGACAGGTACAACTTTAAGAGACAAGAGAGCAGAGGGGTCCGGGGAACAAATCGGGGTTAAGGACATCATATAGTTGAAATCCAGAAGAATAAATGGACATGGGGTGGGAACGTAGCACGTAGACAGGATAATCGCTCGTCATTAAGGGTAACTGGCTGGATTCTGAGAGAAGGCAAGCAGGGAAGGGGAGAAAAAAAGTTAGGTGGGCAGATGAGATTAGGAAGTTTGCGAATATAAAATGGACAGCAGCAAGCACAGGACGGAGTTGGCTGGCGGAACATGAGGAAGGGATTTGTCCTGCAGTGGGCGTAGTCAGGCTGATGATGATGAGGATGATGATGAGCTAAATATGCTCTTTTCCTATCACTTGTCGTAGTAGTAGAGTGATAACTGACAACATGTATGCCAGAAAGTGACGTTGTCAGCGACAATGTTGTCTAGGAGTAAATCATGGAGTTACACTAAACTTCAGTTACCCTCTAAACTCGACTGCTATAGGAGAGGAATGATGATGGAATACTCACACTCAGAGGCGTAGGCAGAAAGTTTTTTTTTTTTTTTCGAGCAGGGGGGAGTGGGAATACCCCTTACTTGAAGTGGGGTCCGGCCAGGCAAATGATCATTTTGCGCTATATATGTATGACATGGCGAAGAAAATTTCGGTGGGGGTGGGGACGAATGGCACAGGTCCAGTGCGCTACCCCTTGGTACACCGGACATGTGGGCGAAGAAAGCCACTGCTCAAACTGGAAGTGCGAGAAGGCCCCGCCGCGGTGGCCTAGTGGCTAAGGTACTCGGCTGCTGACCCGCAGGTCGCAGGATCAAATCCCGGCTGCGGCGGCTGCATTTCCGATGGAGGCGGATATGTTGTAGGCCCATGTGCTCAGATTTGGGCGCACGTTAAATAACCCCAGGTGGTCAAAATTTCCGGAGCCCTCCACTCCGGCGTCTCTCATAATCATATGGTGGCTTTGGGACGTTAAACCCCACATATCAATTAATGAAAGTGCAAGAAGCGAACGGGAGTCGTTGTGAAAAAACGCTTGAATGCATTTCTGGTCGGTAACCCTGTTAGTTTCATAGTATGGTATTAAACATTGATAGTATATACGTAAAGAACTCCAGAGACCTCAATCACCGATCAAAGGGAACAGAGTAACACAATAATTGATTGATTGATTTATTGATTAAGTTTATTGCGCAACTAGGTTGCGAGGAGACGAGGCGAAAAAGCTGCGCTGAGCAGCTTGAGGGGAACCTGGTCACCTCATACACTGAGTGGTTACAGCAGTTGAAAGCATAGCTAATGCATGAACAGAACAGCAAAAACAGTTAACAAACAAGGCAAAAAATCATGAACAAGGGTATTGTGTGAATATTTGAAAAGCCAAGAGAAAGCAAATACCCGTATTGATGAAGACAGTAAGAAAACGAAAAAAAACGAATTGGCTCCGTATCTGCTTGTAATGTGCAAATGTCATCGAAAGGCGACTGTCTTGCGTGTGGATAGAGTTAACAAAACATTTATTTGATGTTCTGCGCAAGAAAATCGGTGAATGGTATTCCGTAGGCGCTGCGTTAGAGTGCCTCGAGCGTGCAGTGGAGGCGAACGAGCGCATCAAGTCACGTCACACGTGAGACATGAGCGCCACCTGGCAGTGTTTTTTGGAAAACAAAGTGCGCGCCCGTCTCAGAGGTGATAAGGTGTAGAAAGCAAGGCGACGGGTAGGGGCCACCACCGTGTCTTCTTAGCAAAGTGTTGGAAACACTCCCCTTTCCGTGCAAGCGTTGCATGGTCAGCGCAGCGTTATAAGTGCTACGGTCCTTAGAATTACTTATGTATGCCTTTTCTATAGTAGAAAACGAACATGCAAAATATATACGTGTTGTTATGGTGCTTCAGATATGCACAATAATTGCCTTTTAAATGACAATCGCACACGTAAAACGCTGATTCTTGAGCAACATTGGTGGGCGCTGCAGATTGGGTCGGCCGTTCGGGGTATAAGCTGCTGCTGTTTAAAGTATCCGGTTCTTGGTAACAGTGGACAAACAGACAAATGTACAGACAGACAGACAGACAGACAGACAGACAGACAGACAGACAGACAGACAGACAGACAGACAGACAGACAGACAGACAGACAGACAGACAGACAGACAGACAGACCAAAGTTTTTGCGTCGAAGGTTCCCAAGAAAGACTATCGTCTTTAAAAACAGATTAACCTATGGCAGCAGAAGCAATCATACAAACATGTCATGTAGGCTTTTAGCGACAAAGTGGATACATCGAGACCATTATCTTTGCGTAACGAATTTAAAATAGTTGGTAAGCAAGACTGTAGCATTTGGTCACCGTATACAGTTCTGTTTTTGTTGACATTCCAATTACTGGGACAGCCGATGTTGCATGTGCAGAACTTGTCATTGGTAAATGGCGTGCATGTGTTGTTGCGACGTCTGTATAATAAGGCAATTCAGTAAATGCGAGCTCTAGTACAAGCTGCCCTCTCCACAAAAGTAATTAGAACTAACAGAAAAGGAGAGCAAGGAAGGTACAAAGAACATTACTTGCAGTAATTAAGTTGCAAATGTGAAGAAAGTAAAGCTTATGGATGAAAAAATAGCTTCCCGCTGGCGAGGACTCGAACCTGTGGCCTTCGAGTAACGCGTCCGATGCTCCAGCAACTGAGCTACAGCGACGGTCATCCCGCCATCCACTTTATGAACGGGTCTTTCTTGTCTGTTAGTTCTAATTAGTGTTGTGCCTAATTAAAAGAAAATTGGGCGTTCACGTTCTCTTCCTTCGTTCTCTCCACTGGAGGAGGCAACAAATAAAGCTTGTAACAGCAGTGGATATCATTTCTGAACATGCACATTAGTCTCGCTATAGTGATCTCTCGCATTCGCTGACGAGGGTCCTCGACGAAGACAGAGGATTACGCCAACGCGAATAATCACCTCCGATTATTGTTGCGCGATCACGTCATCCGCTCGTTTTCCCGACGAAGCCGTGGGACGATCGACTACGCGCGAGCAAACGCGGTACCACGCTTTTGGTGAATGAACGGGGGGTGGGGGGGGGGCTCTCGATTACATATACGGACGATGACGAGAACCAGAAAGGGCGCCACCACCAGCGCCACTCGTCGATGCTAATCGGCGCCTCATTTCGCCGCTCGGCACCATCAGCGTGTGTACTCTGCAACGACGACGTCGACGCCCGGAGGCGAAGAGGGGGCGAAGCAGACAAGCACGCAGGTTTAAACAGCGACTCCTCCGTAGGGAAAGGTGCGGGCAGGAGCCACGGAGGAGAGGGCTGAAGACCAGCGCCGTTTCCGTCCTCGCTGCCCGGGAGCAGCAGCAAGCAGGATGAATGGACCTGTCCAGCGGCGCCAAGAATGGATCACGGCGCTGGCCTCGTCGGCGTGACCCCTGTCCGCTCCTGGCGGCATTACACGGGGCTCCGATTGCCCCCACTGCGAGAGCCGGTCATTAGTTATCCGGTCAAACCAGTTCCCGGTATCTCTACTCGGCGCCGGAGCCTCTCGCGTGGCTCCACCCCTGCCGGCCGGAGCCGCGCCGTGAGACGCGTCCGTTCTGCTCAATGGTCCCTCCTTGTCTGCAGCAGCGTCTAGCCCTCCCACCACTACACCGCTGCCGGAGTGCTTCTCAGCGTGCAGGACCTACGCCTGCCTAGTCCGGGGCAGTTATATACGTGGCTCGCCTAATCGATTATAGTCGCGCGCGCGCGCTCTTCTACGGGCCCTCCAGGAGTGTTGTTATAGGTACTGTTCTTATCCTGAAGTCTTGCTCGTGAGTCGGGCGCGCACGCGAGACGGCCCGCAGCTCCTGCTGTTGCTGCTGATGCTTGCGGCTTTGGTCGCACGCACGCACCACACACACACACACACACACACACACACACACACACACACACACACACACACACACACACACACACACACATCCCAAAACTGAACCTTCTTCAAACGGCCTCCCGTGGTACACACTCGGCTCCTTGACTTCACCTCCGATGGTTCTTAGCTTATCGTCTGTGTTCCTTTTTTCGTCATGGTTTCCGGCCTGTCTCATCACTCGTCCGTTTTTACGCTCCTCATGCCGCCCTTTTCACGTTTCTTTCTGGACCCTTGATCCGTAGACGCGAGAGGAACAACCACCGCTGTTGGTGGCTAGCTTCGACCACCGTGCGTGAAGAAGGCTCCGGGTGCCTCAGACGTGCCATGGACTTCGGGGACGTCAATCAGCGGATGATCGCGCGGCCAGCTATACGCGCGCTCAGCCAACGTCTCTGGCTCTTCTTCTGACGCAGTGGATATCCCTTATCGTTCGACGCACTCTGCGTAAAGGTGCGCGATCAGACTCTGCTTTGTGAGCTGTCCGCCCATCTTGTTCATCGCTGACAGCTGATGAGGCGAGGACACGCATAACCTTTCTCCCGTCCGCTCCCTGCAGGCAGGCGTATACGTTGAGGTGGAACGCCACTGAGGGCATCGTGCACGCCTGAGTGCAGCAATGGTGGTGACCTGATGACGAACTCTCACGTCATTGATCGTCATGCTTTAGAGAGGTCAGATTTAACAGCTTTGGTTATATATGTCCTGGAAAGCAGTTCAATGGTTAGTTTAGCTTTTTCAGTGTAGGCTTATGCGGGCTCGTACATCAAAAAGAAGTTATCACGATGAAAGTTATTCGCAAGGGAAGGAGTGAAGGAGATGATAATTCTCTGAGGATTTGTCTTTCTTATAGGTCAACCATATAAGAGTTGCAACCCCCGCCCACAACCACCATTGCCTTCTTTCACTGCCATCATATATACTGCTGCACTCGTCAATGACGGTGCTGAGAGCGTGCCAACTGAACATGTGCCCACCATCATGATGTTTACCATTCGTTCGGTCTATCAATTCATGCACTCGTGGATGCCAGCTCGAATCTCATTCCACGCAATGTATTTTTGTGCTTTTTTTTCTGCTGGAAAGTGTCAGTAGCATGCGAAGTTGCAAGTAAAGGCTGATAGAGTGCAATGACGTGTTTGTATAAAAACGATGAACGCCAAGTATAAGATAATAAAGTTGCTGTGCAGCCCATGACAACAGATGCATTGAAGGCAATGGTATAACATAATACCGAAATGATCCCGTCGACGTTGGCATGAAGACAGAATGACAACTGCGCGCGTGGCAGCAATGCTGACAAAGCTGGAAGGACGATTATCGTGTACGGTCAATCTGCATGGTACGAAGAGCCTCAATAAGACGTATCGTCAAAGGCATGATGACGCCATGCAGCAAATGTCCCGATGGCATAGCAATACCCTATTGTTGCAATGACAATACTTATAGGTGGCGATACTTACACCACGACCGTATGCCGTCGTCGCCACTGTTGTATACGACTTCCTAATGTTGAAGGAAGGAAAAAGGCAGGAATGTTAACCAGTTTGGCATAGCTGGTATACGTTACTCTGCACAGAGGGTATGGATGATGAAGATTGTAGGAAGAGGGGGAGACAGATTAAGAGAAGGCACACACACGCACACACATAACGTCACAGCGCAGAGCGGAAGTCTTCTGCAGTGTATATACGGCATCATTAAGAGTCTACAGCATCATTAAGAGTCTACAACGAGAGGGATCGACCTAGCGTAATGAAGACAGTCACAGAAGATACGCGGCAAAGTCTTCTCGTTACCTCAAGCGTCGCAAACAGCGTTGTCGGCCACCCTTATTCGAAACGAATATGGCTTCATGAAAACCAATTTTAGCCATAAGCGGCATAGCACAGTGGCTTCTTTTTCAAAGGAGTCCATTTGCTATTTGAAATCGCCGTAACACGTCTCGGTTGCGTTGCCGATAGTTTTGGCTTATTGATGTATTCAGTGCTGAGTGCGAAAGATCCTTTGAGATTTTCCGAAGCATGGCAGCAGCATCGGACCTTCAAATAGGTATAGCCTCTTACTTGTCGTCTTGCAAAGCTGACAGGGCAGTATTATCCGCACGTTTGTTGCCGATCCCGCCACACTGCCTTGGCAGCCACTGAAATGTCACTTGTCGCCCCTTCTCGAAAGACATATGAATGAGGTGTCTCAGATAGCAGTTGTTCGTATGGTCTACGTCACAGGACTGACAAAAGAGACTGTAGGCATGTAGGGCGCGATTGACACCCCCAAGTGCAGCACCAAGAGCTGCAAGTTCTGCAGCTGCTGACGTTGCGGTGTGGCCGGTCCTCAAGCTAACAGTTGCATCTCTCGCTGGGATAGCAAAAATGGCAGTTGAGCCATCAGTATAAATATGCACGTGGTCGGTGCATCTCTCATGCAGGAAAAGCAGACATGGCTGTTCCAAGACAGGCCATGAGAACTCGTATTTTTTCTTGATTCCTGGTACGCCGAGGTTCACTGCAGGACGAATCGAACACCTTGGGTGGTTTGAATGCGGGGCTGAAGCTTGACGGTAAGCTGGCGGAGTAGCTCGAGATTGTTGCGCAGCATGCATGATATTTGCGGTCTGTTTGAGGTCGGTGTTGCCAGTTGGTCGCTGCAGGAGCTCGAGCGAAATGCCTGATGTGAGATATCATTGTTGACGTTTCATCATCATCATCATCAGCCTGACTACGTCCACTGCAGGACAAAGGCCTCTCCCATGTTCCGCCAGTTAACCCGGTCCTGTGCTTGCTGCCAATTTATACCCACCAACTTCTTAATCTCATCTGCCCACCTAACCTGCTGTCTCCCCTAACCCGCTTGCCTTCTCTGGGAATCCAGTTAGTTACCCTTAACGACCAGCGGTTATTCTGTCTACGTGCTACATTCCCGGCCCATGTCCATTTCTTCTTCTTGAATCTTGATTCAATGTTGACGTTTACGACAACATTATGATGACGCGGGCGACAATGACGATGACTAGGAAATGAAAAGACGCAGTGACGGTGTAGCGTTCGCTGAACCATGCATTCGCTAAAATTTCCATTGGGAGCTTTGGGCCGGCGCCATGCCTGCCCATTAGAGAAAAGAATGGCGGATCGATGTCGATCGGGCGTAATGTGCATCAGGCTGGCCTCGAAGTCAATATGTATAGTTTGGTGGGAAAGATAACGGGCTTGGTCTGATTTTCCGTGAAAGCAACCTTCGTATTGCCAATTTGAATTACACGGCTCAAGTTATACTTGGCACAACCTGTGAGACCACCACTCATACTAACCCGCCATGGTGGCCTACCGTGGCTGAGGTACTGGCTGCTGACCCGCAGATCAGAACCCGGCCGCCAGGGGCGCATTTTCGATGGAGGCGAAAATGATTGAGGCCCGTGGGCTTAGAATAAAGTGCACGTTACATAACCCCAGCTGGTCGGAATTTCCGGAGCTCTTCACTACGGCGTCTCTTATGATCATATGGTTGTTTTGGGACGTTCAACTCCGCTAATTATTATTACCATCCCCACTGCTAATCGGTCCAAAACGAACTGAAGGTACGTGTTTCTTAAAGACGACAACCATGTGCGAACACATTTGCTTAAAAAGTATTTTTATGGTGCGTCAGCGAACTTACTACATATTTTTATCGTCCTCCCTCTATAATCCTTATATTCCCATTTCATATTTTTTATACCTAAAGGTATTCAATCAGAAGCTCTTATGGCTCACTTAAATGCCTTCCGCCGTTTACTTGCCTTCAGATTGCTTGTCGTACGTTGCACTGGTATTGCACAATCTTTCAGTGTGCAGTACAATGTGGTGTAGCTTGAACATGCCTGAACATGAGTTGTATGCTTTGCTCACTGTAAAGAAGACCAGCCCCCCACGCACACGTGCGTGCGCGTGCGTGCGCGTGCGTGTGTGTGTGTGTGTGCATGGGGTCCAGCGAGCACAGTATTCAAATGTGAGTGCTGTGCGTGCGTGTCTCCCTGTTTGTAAGAAACGGAGAGAGTAAATACATGTACTTCCACAGCAGCAAAAGTTTGCAGGACGCTAAATGTTGGATAAAGCTGAATTCCCACTTCGTCTGGGAATGTAATTTCGAAATAAATGTTCCATACTGCACTTGGCATATCGACATACCCTTGATTAGAAGCATTAAGGAATGATATAGCAGAAATTCACATTTGTTCCGGTTCCAACCTCCCGCAATCTTTCGCTCTTGATGGGACGTTCTTCATAAGGTTGACTGCATCGTGCACAGCGCTTTTGGAAAACTTCCGTTGCTGCGCGAACGATGCTTATTCCTCCTAGTGCGGGAGACTGAGGAGAGATGCAAAAACTACGAAGAAACAAAATAATTAGCCCTACGAGTTCGCATCGACGCACGATCTGCATGCTTCACGTCCACATTTCCCGTATATATCAACATAATGCTTGACAGTCCAAATCGTGGGTACCTGCCTACTCTAATCGCAAGCTCGGAGTATGAAGACGACAAGGTAAAGAAAGACAGAAAGAACAAGAAAGTGAGCAATCAGATAAATATATAGAGGCCAATAAGTAACTACGCCATAAGAAGAAGAGAGCTCACGTTGATTAATGATTTTATAATAGGGGTCCAGCCTCGCTTATATGGCTTGATGGGAACCTCGCCCCGTTTTCTGTCTGTTTTATTATCGTGCAGAGATCGAACGTGGATCATCACGAAACCACGTAGTGTGTGTTCCCAGCAGGGCCCACGCTGTGCAAACACGCACACGATGAACTGAACGAAGAGAGCGGGAGAGAAGAAATAGGGGGAGGTTCGGGAGTGATGAAGCTGTGCCGTAGGAGGCATTGCAGAGGAGGTGGAGAGTGAGGCGTATAGTTTAGTGGGAAAGGTGGCCTTTGCCAGGCTGCACTGGATGAACAACTCCTGCATATGCAGCTGCTTTATCATCGTGCTTGTGCGTGTAGTAAATACACGTTCATTCGCGTTCACGCACCCTGTCTGTTATGTAAAAATACGCTTCCTAAATGCGGAGACCTCCCAATCCCTTTCTGATACTGTGTCCTGGGACAACCCTCTATGCATTTTTGTTTTTCCAGACGCAGGGTAATTGACGGGTGGGGCCCACTGGCACTACGGAATTCGTCAATCTTTTGCGTTTATTTTGTTCATTTTATCGCTACTCGAGCTGTTGACTGGCCGAAACAGGCGAAGGCATTCGTCTTTATGGGAGAATGTATGTGCAGGCCAGCATAGTGACTATTACCCGGTTGATCATCCTCTGAAGATAGGAGCGATTCTCTTTCTTCATACGCCTTTTTTTTATGCAGCTTGTGTTACTTCGAGGCTTTTTCGATTCAAAAGAAACTAAATGCCGCAGTGCTTACCTATAACGGTTTGTATGGCGTTAATCGAATACAAGTTTCTTTATAGAGAGGATCAATTAGCTAAAATCATGCTTTCGTTGCGGTAATGGCAAAAAAATAAAAGCGTGCTGGAATAACTGCCAAACACGGAAGTTTACTGCTGATATGATAAGCAATGCCACGAAGGAGAGAACGGAATAATAATAATAATAATAATAATAATAATAATAATAATAATAATAATAATAATAATAATAATAATAATAATAATAATAATAATAATAATAATAATAATAATAGATAGATAGATAGATAGATAGATAGATAGATAGATAGATAGATAGATAGATAGATAGATAGATAGATAGATAGATAGATAGATAGATAGATAGATAGATAGATAGATAGATAGATAGATAGATAGATAGATAGATAGATAGATAGATAGATAGATTTAAAGTTGCACGCGCTGTAATTGACGGGTAGCGTGAAACCTCTCAGCCGTTCCGCAATTCAAACGTTTGAACGCATGGTGAGATTCTAGGATTCTGCCACGCAATATTAGATGCGCTAAGGAGACTCCTTTTACTACATAACATTGATATTGTGTGTCATTCATATTGTGTGTCAGTTCAAACTGAAAATATTTCTTATTTATTAAATGTGAAGCATTTTTTAGCGAACTTCGGCGACTTTGAGCGTATCTATCTATCTATCTATCTATCTATCTATCTATCTATCTATCTATCTATCTATCTATCTATCTATCTATCTATCTATCTATCTATCTATCTATCTATCTATCTATCTATCTGGCCGCTTCGATGATGGGATCGATACCAAAAACTGGTATGGCATAACATGACTGTATGACAAGCATAACTGACGAGTCATATGAAAATCATGACATATATGTCATCAAAGTCATGGTTTACATTTCATGAATTTGCTGCTCTAGCGGTGGTTTCGTTCACATGATATATGCCAAAATTGGTGTGGCATGACTGCATGGCGAACATAGGTGACAGACCCTAAAGTGGAAATCATGACACGCATGTCATGTAAATCTTGAGTCATGACTACACGCCACGCTTATGGTGCGCTCGCGGCCGCTTCGCTAGCTTCACATATACCAAGTTTGGTATTACGGGACGTGAATGGATTAAGAAGGTATGTGACTGGTGCAAACATGATAATCATGAGATACGTGTCATGTAAGGTCACGCTCATAATGCGCTCGTGGCCGTTTCGCGAGCTCCACGTATACCAAATTTCGTATCACGTGACGTGAATGGACGATGAAGGTAAATTACACGTCCAAACTTGATAATCATGATATGTGTGCCATGTGAAACATGACTACATACTACGCTCATAGCGTGCTCGCGGTCGTTTCACTAGCTCCACATATACCAAATTTGTTATCACGTGACGAGAATAGACGACGAAGGTAAATAACACGCCCAAACATGATAATCAATACATGGAAGTCATGTATGGCATAATTTACGTCCACCTCGTAACGTTGTGCTGATTTTAAAGTGACGTATCAACCTTCTTCATTCGTGGTTCGCATATCATCGATCCCCACTGTGCGTGGCACCTGCCAATTTTTCTATTTGCCATCTTTCGCAACTTGTCCGTAACGAACAAGACGATGATTTTGCACTCGCAACCAACGACGCCGACACCAGGTTGTCTGCGAAATGAGGTATACTTGACGCTCGCGCGGTAAACCGCGTTGGGTGCAGAAAACATTTGGTTGGATCGGCAATATTGACCAAGAAAAAAAATACGACGATTTTTGCCTTGAATTGGTCCTTGACAAATATATGTGGAACCAAGTGACGTTTTCCAACTCTGTCACAAGTGGTGGTATGTTTACGTACTGAGAATTAAGGCACGAAACGTTCATCAGGCTTAATGCCTCCTTCTCACAATGAGTACCCATTAACTGTTGTCAATTACCGTCGAGACATTTTTCACGCGAAAGCGCTAAAGAGCTCATCACGCAGAAATCACGTCGTCGGCATCGGTGTCGGTCGTTGGCTGTGAGCGAAAAATCATCATCTTGCCCGTAACCGAGAAATCAAGAAATAAGCAAATCAAATGAATAAGAAATATTTCCAGGTACGAGTGATGATCTAGCCAAGGCTGCCTGTGTGGCAAGCAGGTGTCACGAGATGTGAAACTACAGAGTCACGAGATGTGAAACTGCTATGGAAATAATCACAGTATGAATGTCACGTAGGGGAAAGCCTCTCCTTAACGCATCATATATCGCGTGCACTAAAGCGTATACAGTCTCGGCAGGCGTCAAAAGATACGAAGCAACGAGTGGATGTTTGAAAAGACTACCCATTACAATGAACACTGACATACTTAATCATCATCAGCAGCGGAACCATCAACAAAGGTAACTGCTGCGTAGGGTTCGTGTGTGGCCGTACAAACGCATAGTGGGCAGTGCGCAGAGTCCCAAAAGAAAGAATTATGCCGTAGTGGGCACTTAACAACTGCGCTTGCAACGTGGGCATTCAATGGTACTTTCGTTTATTCACGGAACTTTCCAAGTGCGGATAAACATAACAGAAACACTGAATTTAGTGGTGGATTGATTTAGTGTCAAAGCGATTTTACGGTGGCAATTAAATCTCTTTAAGATGTTGTTGTGATGTCTTTTGACATAAGAAAGAGCAGGTAAATATCTCAATCATTCGGTCACCGGGAACTAAAATACATGTGGTCATTTGACTATCTGATGTGATGTGATGTGATGTGATGTGATGTGATGGGAGTGTATACGGTTGAACCTGATGGTCCCCGAGTGGCCCTGGCCAGGTGACGTTGAGTTAACTCGCGCGTATTGTGGACAGAACAAGGTTGTTTCAATTGCTAACTAACGCTCTGATGCACGCTTAATGCTAAATGGCATTAGACACTACTAATGACGAATTAGGGGTGTTATAAGTCCACATTAGACTTTCAAGATTCATTTTCATAAAGGCGCAGTTCAAAATGGATTTTACTCGGGATCCAAATGGCTTGGAAGTTTTCGCACGCAAGTGCTATAGTCAGCCGGCCAGGCCATCACATTTATTATTTACACTGTCCATGAATACGAATGCTCACTCTGCAAGGTCGGCGACGTAGTCACGCCATTCTTTCATTTATTTTTTTTTTTTTTGAAACACACGCAAAATAAGGCCATCTCGTTAAATTATGTTGCGTGACCACGATACTCTAGACAAAGCGGGAGCAATTAATATACTTTCCGGCGTAAGTGAAAAAAAAACTACCTCTCCAGCATGTTTCTTTCTTGACCAGGGACATCCTCTGACGTTCCGAAGCAGGTTATGAATGCTAATAAGCGAAGTAAATATTGAGTATGGCACCCAGCTTTTATAATACACGACTGCTCCACGAGCTTTATGAATGAAAGCGTATAAATGGGGGCGTTGGCCCTCAGTTGCGCTGTCCGATGATATTTAGCGAGCTTGGGTAACCTATATATACAGATAGAGAGGGGGGGTAGGAAATAGCAGAGCGGGAGTAGAACTGTACAGATAAAAGAAGTCACGTTGCTACCCTCTCACAGTCTTCGGGCCACGAAAGTATTTTAATAAATCTATGCTATAGTGCACCACTTCTTGTCACGAGCTGTAAGGTGATCAGAAGTAGAAGTACACTTCGTAAAAAATGAAAAAGGAAAAAAAAAACACTAGTAAATACCGGTGGCCTATGATCATTTTGCAAGTTCCCGGTAATTTTTATAAACACGGCTTCTGCCACTTTATCTGCACCTGAATGCGCTGGGAATAACGACACTTAGTTTTCTATCGCTGTCTTTCATTAATTAAAGAAGCATGCGCAAACGGCGTCTTATATTGTGAAAGTCAACTACTTGAACATCTAGCGGGCTCATCGCGCCATCTTTTGAGGACTTCGGAATGCATCGCGGTCTCCGAGATTGCCGACACATTCTCGCCGCACCGTCTTCTCTGGAATTGCCGGTCTGTGCGATGAGCCCGAATCCTGCACTCTGACACTTTTCAGAGCAAAAGAAAATTTTGCGGCAATTTCCGCGCAGTGGCAACGCGTCGATGTAGGAACGTAGTGGGCGCTGCGAAAGAAGGTCCGTGATTTTATCATAATAATGTAAGGTATTCAAGCCAGTTTAAAATGCCGAAGAGCGGCGCATTCTGTTCGATTTGTTGAGGCATAAAATGAGCGTAGAGGTTACCAATTAGGATTATAAAAAGCTCCCTTCCAGCCAATACGTAAACAATTGTCGGCCTCTACTGTGTTAAACTCCAATTATCATTTAATTTCACCTCTTCATATCTCTAAATACTGCATCAAACTAACCTCACCGCGACCAAACACATACTTTTTTCACTTTGACACACCTCTAAGGCTAAGACATCAATCTATAAATGTAAACCAAAAAGAACGCAAATGCGAAGAACCGGTTGCACTGCCACCTTCGACCCCGATTCCAATATCCTCCATAGCTTTAACATCTGTTTCGTCAGTAATAAAGCATTCTCTAATTCTTACTATAGTACTTTACAAAGGAAGATGCTCGCTAACTGTTATAAAGTTGTAATCTGACATGTTTCTAATTGTTTATGCCAGATTATTATTATTATTATTATTATTATTATTATTATTATTATTATTATTATTATTATTATTATTATTATTATTATTATTATTACTACTACTACTACTACTACTACTACTACTACTACTACTACTATTATGTCACGCCAAAGTTCATATGTTGTTTGCTGAAACTGGTTGTCTGTCAACAAACTGTACATTCATTCCCAACCCTATGTAATACCGAGATGGATCCCGGACCTTCTACTGATCATGTACTTGAAGACCTGCTAAAGACAGTCAAGGACTACGCCACAAACAATGTCCTCAACTATCCCAGAAATTAAATACTGAACAGCACTACCATTAGTGATGTTTTAGCACACATCAAGGAAAGAGGCTAGAGAATGTGTAAAGTAAAACCTTTGCGCTCGATCAATGGCAGACAGATGTTCGCGTGACTCAAATTCTCTGAAAATTAATGGCCTTGCTTCAATCGAGACTACTATACATAACGCGGAGGACCATGCTGGACGTGATAACATCATGTTCTAAGGCATATCCGATGGGGCACCAGAAAACACCCAGCATGTTGAGCAAAATGTATTACAAACGATAGATGAGCTCTAAATGTTGTTGTACCAGGTGAAAGCATATCCAGCGCAGATCGAATAAGACGCCACAAACCATCTAAATCCCGGCCACTAACAGCAAAGTTTACCAATAGTAAAATAAAAGATCTTATTCTTTCACAGAGTCGCAGGCTCAACTCAAGGGCAGTAATGTAGCAGTTAGCGAGAATTTCTGCCCAAAGACCCGCAGCTTGCGGAAGAAATTGAATGAATTTTGCAAAAACCCAAGAAACCATTTAAAGTAAGGTATAGGAAGGTACTGGTTGACAAGAAATGCTACCAATATAACAATGTTGAAGATGGCATTGATTAAGTTGTTCCGTCAACGAGCCCAATTACAGAACGAAGCCTATAGCCTTGTTCAGTTCACTCCAGTCGCCTTCGTCCCATGGGAAAGAAATAGCTAAAGAGAGGGTTCGGTGGTTACACTAGGGCTGCAGAAGTTGCTCCTGTTCCTTTCCTTTCTCTCTCGATACTATTCACCAACATACGTAGCAGTGTTCCAAAAAGAGACGAATTCAGTAGTGTAATTAGCGAGACGAACGCAAACGTGATAAGGTTAACGGAAACAAAATTAAATATAGCATACGTTTGGATCATGTCCAATCACTATTATGTGAAGTGTCACTGCGAAGTTTTCAAGCTAAGTTTGTGCAGATACCTGCCACTCATGAAGCGTCAAATAAATCCATCATGGCGGCACGCGTGTCGTTACGGTGTGCACTAGTGGGCTCCTAAAATGTCGAAGTATTTATGATACTTCTATTCAAACATGTAAAAAGCAATATTTGAGGTAGTACAGGAAGCATTTGCACATTTACTGATATATTAAGCAGTATCAGTATAGTAATGTGATGACGCAGTAGAATCACGAAATTGAGACGCTCCGCGTCTCGGAGCCACAAATTCTGCGGCAATAATTGAATAAGCGTAAGGCAAATTTATTCATTTAAGTTGGCTTTGCCTCACTACCTTACTGCTGAACATCAAAAAGAACACAAATAAAGTTTGCTTTGCCGTAGTACAGTATAGCGTTAAGGCGAAACGTACTAGTTGTTTTAAAGTGTTTTGTTGCAGCACAGAAGCGCTGTGCAGCAAAGCAGTCAACACAAAGCCTTGCGGGAAAGTGCGCACTTGACATTGCTGTGAAGCAATAAGAGATGGAAACGACGACATGGTACGAAGCAATGATGTACGCACACTTTTTCTCCTCTACCCCTCTCCCTCCTCACACACCCTTCCAGTGGATTAGAAAGAAGGTTTGACGAACGCCCTCACACCCTGTAGCTAGCGCCTCCACTTTTGTTAAGACAATTCATGAAAACTGTATGCCATACCGATTCGCCCAAGCCTTCACTCTTGCCCCGCCGTGGTGGTCTAGTGGCTAAGGTACTCGCTGCTCACCCGCAGGTCGCGGGATCAAATCCCGGCTGCGGCGACTGCATTTCCGATGGAGGCGGAAATGTTGCAGGCCCGTGTGCTCAAATTTGGGTGCTCGTTAAAGAACCCCAGGTGGTCGAAATTTCCGGAGCCCTCCACAACGGCGTCTCCCATAATCATATCGTGATTTTGGGACGTTAAACCCCCCCATACCAATCAATCAAGCCTTCAGTCTTATAAAATCATCGGTGCCGATGCATTGTTGCGTGTATGTTACGGTTTGTGAAGAAAGAATTACTGTTATTATCGCACATAATCATCGATGGAGTGCGTCAAATAGTGATGTGTTTAGTGTTTTCTTCAATATTGTTTAAAATCTGTCCTTATTTCTTTTTTTTCACTACTTGTTGTATACTGTCTCCATAACCTGATAAACATTATTGCTCGTATACTATACTTTGCGGTGCAATGCTATTGTATACACGAAAAAAAGTTATCTTGTCTTTTGTATACGTTACTGCCTGTTACAATTATTTAGACCATCATTGTTGTTTTTGTACTGTTCTACTATGTGTACGTGATTTCCACCCTCAAGCAATGTAAGAGTAGGGAATCCATTGTCAGGAAGTTTCATCTGTCTTTAGATCCCTCATTCCAAAAACGACTGTCTAAGTAAACGTGAAATTCGGAAGCTCAATTTTATATAGCGGTAACTTAGGGAAAATATAATATGTTTGCACCGTTTGCTGACCTGCAGATCCCGGCGGCCTCAGCTGCATTTCCGATGAAGGCGGAAATGTTGTAGGCCCATGTACTCAGATTTTGGTGCACGTTAAAGAACCCCAGGTGGTCAAAACTTCCGGCGCCCTCCACTACGGCGTCTCCCATAATCATATGGTGGTTTTGGGACGCTAAACCCCAGATATTAGTCAATGCTTGCACCGTCGAAAGCTTTTCAAAGTCCAAGAACACCCAAAGTTAGCTTAAAAATGACACTAATTATAAAACTGTTCCAGTTGGCTTTTCTGTTTCAAGAAACATATTCTTGGGATACTGCTGCGGTAATTTGCGAGCGCATGTCAGCGCGAGATTTAATATTTTCAGATATAACATATAGAATACAATAAAAACAGAAATAGGACTGTTATGGTAGAAAACAATCTGCATGGTCTTCTTCACTATTTGTGCCACATCGATACGCTTGTTGCATTCTACTTCCGAGAAACGTCGCGTACTGTTGGCACTTGGTTGTGTATATATATATATATATATATATATATATATATATATATATATATATATATATATATATATATATATATATATATATATATATATATATATATATATATATATATATATATGACCAAGCACCATATACCACAATACATACGTATCGGATTATCCGTATCCTATTACCACCACTCACAGCCTCTAGCAGTCTCTGCACAATTTTCAGGCCGACCTCTTTCAATTGTAATAAATTCTCTCTCTCTCTCAACACAATTGTACAAATCGGTCTACAATGGCAGTGGTAATATATACGAAGGATAAAACGTTGGATGTCCTTAAATACTTGTGTCCATGTTTGTTGCATGTTAGGGCGTTTTCGATAAACTTTTAGGAGCGAAGCTCCTTAAGGCGTGGGCTGTGCGTCCCCTGTATGTAGCCACCTCTCGTTCAGTTCTAAGTATTACGCTAGCCACCGCCCGATCTAAAGGGTACAGCCATATCCATCCGTCCATCCGTCCATCCGTCCGTCCGTCCGTCCGTCCATCCATCCATCCATCCATCCATCCATCCATCCATCCATCCATCCATCCGTCCGTCCGTCCGTCCGTCCGTCCGTCCGTCCGTCCGTCCGTCCGTCCGTCCGTCCGTCCGTCAAAAGATGCAAGATGTTATAAACTAGACGGCGGTACATGTAGTTGATTATGAAAGATGCGAGGTGTTATAAAATAGGAATGATGCCACATATGGCGCGTGTCATCGTTCGATATAGTGCGGCGACGTACGCTAGGGGGAGCATTGCGATAAAATCGAGTGGGCAAAATGTACGGAGGATTCATGGTTTACCAGGTTTACCTCCGGAGCTTCGCCCACTCATCATCATTCACTTCGTGGATATGGCGGCATTTTTTGATAAGAAAAATCAGCAGTACATCTCGCGAGAAAACTGAGTTTATTACACAATTTTACTGTTGCTTTTAACTAAGACTGTAGATATAATGTACGTGAATGCATCAAGTGTTTCAATGTACGCCTAAATGCCGCGTTTATTCAATGCATGATGGCTAACATTCAGCAGTATGAAGAGATTAAGAGTTACATTAAAGTTAAAAAGCAACAACTAATATTTGAATGAAAACGGTGTGAACTTTTAGGTTATCACCGCAGTCAATCTAACCTCTTGAATCCGCGCGTTGTATTTCGGGGTATATTCGCTAAGACACTGTCAGAGGCTGTTAATTAGCTAGTTCTGCAAGCTTTACCATCTCTGAAAAATTTAAGCAGCGTAGACCAGGGGCAGTGCCAAGATTTTTAGGGGCGAGGCTCCTTATAGCGACACCCGTTCGTCCCTCGTAGCCATTGGAGTAGTGTGTAACAAATATAACATTTCGACCTCCAAGGTGGTGCCGGTGAGAGATTTCTTTTGTGCGTAGTTGAACAAGAAAAGATATATTGCTCAATGTACATGTCAAAGGCTGCTAAGGGGGAATGAGAGACAAGAGAATTCGGCTTTTAGTTAACGCGCACGCTGCGAATTTCTTGTTGTTCAACAACGCACAGAAGACAAAAAAGGGTTGCTACGTTATACTCGCTGGGCGTAACCTCCTAGGTTTTAGAAAGGTTTAGCGAGCGTTGGGCCGCAGTGCCATGAATACAGTGAACTAGTATATACCATGAACTCGAGGTGGTTAAAGGTGGGAAGTAGACACGAAGTGCAAGCCGTAAGAAAGTGTGCGTGTGCCACCTCTCGTTTAGTCCTTGTAATGTCCGCTGGATGGCGGTGCGTCTATATAAGGAATATATGATGAAAAGATGCGAGATGGTGGTACTTGGAGTGTTGAATAGGTGGACGAACGGACGCACAGAAAGGTGCATGGACGGACGCACGGATGGCTGCACGGACGAATGGACGCATGAACGGACGCAGGAGCGGATGCATGGACGAAAGCAGGGACAGACGCACAGATGAACGTGCGGACGCACGAACAGACGCACGGACGGTCCCACAGACGCACGCATGGATAGACGGAAGCAAGAACGAATGGACGGACGGATGCTTCGCCCCACTATCCATCATTCACTCCGTGGATATGCTGCCATTTTTTTTTCCTCGGGTGGCGCCCACGAGTAAGAAAAAAAAAATTCTGGCATCGCCCTAGTCTCCCAGAAGTCAGTATCTCAAGGGGGGCTGATAGGCGGGACGATTAGGCATTGTGTTTTGACTGTGTTTGCTGTTTAGGGGGGGGGGGGGTACGGGAAACATTGTGGTGACTAGAAATCACGGAAATCGAACCATCGAATAAGCTTAACAAGGTGTGGGTTCGGGCTAGTTGGTAATTTTTGCGCGAAACTTCTTGGACAAAAGACGGAGCAGGCACAGACAGGCGCCAGTCCGGATTTATTTCGCCAATCGTACCTATACTACTGCTTTTGTCAAAGAAATTCAGCCCAAGTGTAGTTCGCTCGATCGGATTCCCCTCATTTAAGTTAGCGCGATAAAAATGTTTACAAAACTAAGGATACCAGCCCAAACATTTAAGTAATTTTTTCGCATATAAGGTAACCAATCATGTTCCATACGTGATTTGCAAATCATTTAAAAAGTGACAGCTTTGCCGCAAAGGCTAAGCCAACGTTACGTTGGGCTAAGCAGTGAACACGATATCAACAACTTAGAAGGTTACGCGCAGAATGGCAAGCAGATCGAAACGTGTCCCGCGTTTATCGCGCACAAATGACGCATCAAACGTACACACAGGTACTGATGAACGCGAATAAACGTCTTAGTTGTCACTTCGCAGTGGCTGAAAAGCGCGCCCTTTTCGGAAACGGAGACTGTGCAACGATTGCAGTGACCTTTGTGCGTCCGGTAACTACAACAGAATGGTTCCGGCGAAAGCCCAAGGACAGCCAAGACGTACAATTGTCCCCACCGTGAGATAAGCGCGTGCGTTAGCATCCATCCTGCTCCCTCTCCGCGGGGCAAAGTACGCGTGGGAGACGAGAGCGCGCGTCACCACTTCATGACAATGCGGCGACGCTAGGGTGCCTTGATGCCCGCGCGCTCCGCTGAGGGTGAGGACAGCCGCGTCGTCTGCTACGACCACCGCCATTGCGCCTCCCCACCACAACTCGACCGTATGCGAAGCCCGCTACGCAACGCTCGTGTGGTGCCCTGATACGCCCGGAAACATGTGCAAGCTAGCGAGCTTTTCTTCTTATTGAAGCTTGGACATCTTTTAGAGTTAATTTTGCCTGATTGCATGCAGGGAGCGCATATTTCATGTAAGCTAACGGCTTGCGCATGATGTATGCGCTAGAGGCAGACGCTGACTCTTTCATGTTGAAAACAAATCCTTACGCTGGTTAACACAGAGGGGATTCTAAATCTATATCGGTGGTGTCGTTTATATGCTTTCTTTGTTAGTGTTAATTATTATCTGAGGCTTTTAGGTTCTAAAATGACGCCTGATTGCAGGACTGCAGCAATTTTGACAATCAGTTTTTTTTTTCCTGCACTGAAACAGTACATGGGTGTCCTCTGGTGTTTTACGGTATTCAAAATGAGACCGCCGTGGCCTAGATCGAAAGCGCGAGCCTCGCGTCAGCAACCGAGCACCGTGCCCACGGTACCACTGAGGCGGACGCCTTTCTTATTGCCTTAACTATTTCTCCACGATCTTCTCATCGCACAACTTGACTTGTTTTTTTTTTGTTTTTTGGGACATAGCGTGTTCATTCTACACAGCGGTGCCCCGTCTTGTCTTCATGCATCTTTCTTGTATGGACGCTTCGCGAGTACAGTTTGCATAAGCACTTGCGTATGATCCCTGATAGCTCAAAGTATTAATAAATAAATTATTTACTTAAATAATAATGCGTGCTGAAAGAGTTTAAATACTGACGGTGTGTGTGTGTCTGTGCGTGTGTACACGCCTGCCGTTTCCCCTATTATCATCCAGTGTAGAAATAATTTATTTTTGTGCATTAATGCAGCGCTGCCAGAAGCAATTCATATTATAGGCTCTATGGCAGAATTCACTGAGTACTGTCACTAGTTGCTTCGCAGTGGTCGTAAATGATTAAAAAAACATCAATTGCGTAATGATTCGAGATAGGACGAAAAGAAAACTTGAAGTACAGGAACAATGAAAAAAATTTGAACTGCACACATTCTTACAAGGGTCATCACACCAGCATAGAAGGCGTACCTAAACCGAGGAAAAGATCGTAGAAAGAAAGAACCTGTGTGGCTTTGTAATGGTTTGGGCGCTCGAACGGTCGGTAATCGAATTCCGGCTTCAGAGGCCCCACTTCAATGGAGATGAAATGCCGGAGTTCTTAAACTTAGGTGCAAGTTACATAAAAACACCTGTTCAAAATTTCCGAAGTCCTCCAATGTATACCGCGTCTCTCGTGATCATATGGTGATTCCGGAACGTACACATACTCTTTAAACTTCAGTGGGTACGACACCGCCGCTGCGCAAAGCTTTATTCCCACAAATGAATATTACGAAAAAAAACAAGGATATCATCTGCGAAGAAACACGTGTAATGTATATTTAATAATAAAGTTCTCATCGCACATAGTGAAACCAAGAATGAAGGGCAGATACAGTACCAACCAAGAGCAGCAAGCAATGTTTACGAAGTGAAATACGCGATTCATGCACACGAGAATCAAGCATACAGCCGTCAGCGTGTCTGTTGCTTACACGAAATTGGTGCCGGTACAAATTATGCATGTGGAATACCGGTTGGAAACTTACGCTGTGAATGGATGATCTGTTTGTCGGATGCCACTTGTCATGTTTGATTTTCACTGTTGAAAAGAGGCCTTCATTTCGGGTCTCTTAGGAAATGATACAGCTTCCAGTGTTTTTGCAATGATTAGTGCCCTGCGGCACGCAATACCCGCTACGGTGACGGTAGCGAGCGCATTAAACCGGAGAAAAGCGAGCGCCAGCACAATTATTCGGGCGCAGCGAACACGCAGAAGTGACTGAGTGGAGTCAAAATGGCGGCCATGCCGCCGCTAAGGCCGAGGTAGAGTGCCTAGAATATTCTCCTAGTGTCATGAACAGGCGCCTTCCCCATCGGCGGCTGGGAAATTGATTTGGATTCGGCGTTAGGGGGCGCTACTTGCAACTGGCGCGTCAATTTGCGTGCCGGCCAGGCCTTTCAACGTTGTGTCGGGTGGCGACTTGTCTGTGTGGTGAAGCGTGTTCTCGCTACGTTTCGAATATGTGCCGTGAATTCTCGTGCAGCGATTGTGTGTGACTATGCCTGAAAAAAAAAAGGAAGAACGTGCATTGTGCAAAGGCGGGTACAAGTCTTTCAAAGAGAAGGTGTCTCTGTTCAGGGCTCCGGCAGACCCTGTTCGTCTTCAAGAATGGGCCCGAAACATCAAAAGAGGTGACAAAGTTCTAGACGAAACTTGTGTAGTGTGTTCTCGTCATTTTGATGATCGCTCCATCCAAAGAACTTTCAAGCATGTCATCAACGGTGAGGACATCGAATTCGACCGTGAACGACCATCGCTAACGCCGGACGCCGTTCCTACCATTTTCCCGGATGGCCCCGCTTACCTGACTAAACCAGTGCCTCGAAAAAGAAAAGAGAGGAATATTGCTGACTGCACAGCTCCGCCTGCTAAGCGTAAAGCGCCGAATGAACCCACGACTTCCCAGGCCTGTGACGATGCTGCCGCTGGCGAGGAAACAGCACAGGCGCCGCACCCGTTTCACAGCATAACGCCGCCGTCGGCATTTTGCAGCATAATTTGCTTGCCCAGTAACCCAGAAGCATTGTGCTTCGCATGGCACTACAATACAGTGCTGGGTGACGTCTGCGTGTTGAAACACGTAGTGTTTTCGTCAAGCAAGGAAGTAGGTGCTGCAGATGGGTACCTTTGCAGTACTTACTGCCGCGGCATAAATGTGGAAGAGCACTATGTCAGCACCGAAACTGACGCACTCGCTTCGCTGAAAAGGGCCGACGATCTGCTTCTTTGTTGCGGCTGCGAAATTGAGCCTGCCGCTGGCACTAAGTGCGCCTACGGGACGGAATGGTGGTCGCGGATGAGGAGAGAAATATGTGATTTTTTGTGTTGAACAGTCGTACCGCTGGGAGCCCCCGGTTGGCCACCCCTTAATTACCGCAATTTAAAAAGTAGCATTGGTAACGCGCGAGCGACCAATCTATGAAGAGGCGGCACGTCAGGAGGACACAAAATCTCAACAAGGCAGAGAGCTCGCATACATTTCGTTCAAATTCACACGCTTTATTTACAGTCTGAATGGAAAACACAGGATAACAAGGCAATCACGTGCTAAGCCATGAAACCACCACTGCAATTTCAACGCAAAGCGTCTGCTCCGGCTTGCTGCCTTCCCAGCTTGCCGAAAAAGCAGCGCGCCAGAGAGCGGTACTGCCACCTGGCGGCTGTATCGCATACCATTTCCCCTCGGCCGGCCCGTTCACGACACTAGGAGAAATATTCTAGGCGCTCTAGCCGAGGAGGCGGCACCTGCCCTTACAAAGGCTGACACCACTCTAAGCGGGGGCGCGCGCATCGAGGCACTCTACGGCGACGCGTGCTCATTGCGCCATCTTGCGGGTAATGCTGAAAACAGAATTGTTCCTCCTCGAGATGTCTTTAAGTGTCTTTGTTGTTCGATGTATGTGATTGCATTGTGGCGCGTATTGTTGTTTGTGTCCGTTGTTTCGAGTGTAGCTGATTGTACCGTGTAGTACGTTGTTCGATTGGTGTCATGCCGCGTTCAACTATCGTCGACTGTGCATATTTGAGTATCGTTTGATCTGCCATATTTCAGAATATAATCTTGTTTTGTTTATCCACTTTCGGCTCTGACTCGTTCTTTGGACCACAGCCTGCGTCCGCTGACGCGCCAAACAGAACCACTTCTGAATTGTCTGCGCTTTCGTGGTGCAGTTCAGGGGGGCGATACTTCGGCCCTTGGAATAAGCCCAGCGATTGCCTCCCTAATTAACGGGACGTGTGACAACTAATATGGCGTCCGCGACAGGACCTTTTTAGTGCACAGTGTGTCCAAAGTAGTGAGAAAGAGCCTCGAGTCATTTATAGTGCTATAGAAACGATTTTCATGTGTTGCGCAGTATTCTCGTTAACGAGTGTGCAGAGAGTGCTTCGATAGACTGAGTTGGCAGATATCTGGTGCACGCGGCTAGAATTTTATTTGAGAGGCACCATGGATCAGGAGAAGTTAGTAGCTTTTGGTGAGAAGATAGGTCTTTCGGGCGCCGAACTACGGAAGTGGGTGAGCCGGAAGGAGAAAGAGGCGGTGAAGAGAAACAGGTTGGCAGCTGAAAGGGCCAAGGAAGAAAAACCAGCTGAGTGGAAGAGAGAGGGGTTGGCAGCTGAGAGGGCGAAATAAGAGAGCAGCAATTGAAGTTGGAGCTGGATAGAAAAAGACTGGCAGCTGAGAGGGTGAAAAAAGGAAGAGAGGCAAAGGAGCGACAGCTGAAAAAATAAAGAGAGGCGGAGATGGCTGAAAGGGAACGGCAGCGGCAGCACGAGATGGAGCTCGAGCGGCTCCGTTTGCAACAGCGAAGCGAAACTCCCGTCCAAGCTAGAGTCGAAAGCAGCGAACGGGAATATCATGGCTTCCACTTGAACCCAAGCAAGCTGCTCGTAGCGTTTGATGAAAGGAAAGACGACCTTGACGTGTACCTTCACAGATTTGAGACGATTGCAAGGAGCCAGAATTGGCCGGAACATCAATGGGCAACTGCTTTGAGTACCTGCTTGAGTGGCGAAGCGCTCATTGTGTACGGTAGGCTGACGCCGACCGATGCAGCCAACTATGCAAAGGTGAAAGCTGCTTTACTGAAGCGATTTAGATTTACTGTGGAAGGTTTCCGGAACAGGTTTCGGACATGAAAACCAGCTGACGGTGGGACGGCTACGCAGTACGCCGCCCGACTTAGCCACTATTTTGACAGATGGATCGAACTTTCAGGGACAGCACAAGAGTACGATGAGCTTAGAGTGCTCCTTATTACAGAGCAGTTTCTTACCAGTTGCCATTCAAGCCTGTCGCTGTACTTAAAAGAGAGGAGAGCTGAGTGACACTTGAACACATGCTTGAACTGGCCGACCGATTCTTGGAAGCGCAAGGTGCCACAAATCTGGCCAAGGTTAAAAAGGAATGTCCCGAACATTCGAAGAAATCGGCACCCGAAGAAAAGAAGTGTGCACCGGAGAGTATTCCGCGGTGTTTTCTGTGTAACCGAGTGGGTAATCGTGCTAAGAGCTGTCGAACTAACTTTACGAGCCCTACTGTTGTAAATTGTTTCAAATGTGGTCACACTGGGCACAAGGCAGACGCTTGTCGTAACGGAGTGAGTCAAACTCACCAAGTAGCCTGTGTGCAGGTGCCACCAAAATCCGATGATGATGACGTCACCGACGGATTCGTGGAGTTGAAAAATGGGAAGCTTCCTATTGTGGGTGCTGAAATGACAAAACGGCCAACCGGTGTTACGAAGGGAATGCCAACACTGCCTGGAAAAGTTGTGGGCAGGAAGGTTACAGTGTTAAGAGACACGGGTAGCTCCACCGTTATCGTGCGGGAAAACTTGGTACGGGAAAGTGAGTTGACAGGCAAAACGAAACCGGTTTGCCTAATTGACAGTAAGGTTCCGATGCTTCCCGAAGCACAGATTTAGGTTGAAACCACTTACTTCAGCGGGAAGGTTACTGCCCTATGTATGACGACTCCCTGTACGACCTCATCATCGGAAACATCGACGGGGCGTGAGGGCCGAACGATGCAGAACGTTTGGGGGAAGACCCGAAGATGGATTCCTCGCCGACACAGGGACCGCGAGATACAGTGGAGAAAAATCCCGTGAAGGAATTCACCCGAGCCCAAAGTGAAGCCTGGGTGCAAAATACAGTACATCGGGAAATGATCGTGTTGAAGTAGGGAACGTGCCGTGCAGCTGGACTTGCGGCGGAACGACATCAACTGCCCAACAGTGTAAAGGTGACGGAGTCGGCCAGCCAGGCCAAGTGTCGTGACGTGAACAAGCTGGTGAATAACCAGACAAGATCGGCTGAACGTTATGACCCGTTAACGGTGTCGAAAGCGTCAACGATGGCTGAGACGCCGCCTCAGATACCGTAGATTGGAAGGGCTCGCCGAAACATAACGAGGAAAAATAAGAAGAGATCAAGCGAGCACCGCAAGAAAGGGCGCAAGTGTAGCTCGAAGTACACAGGATAGATGCTGATGTCGAATCGGAATGTGTTTGATAGCGTTGAGCTTCAATGTGTTGTGTTGTTGCTTTCATGTGTCACAAGTGTATGTCGAGCCAGTCAAAATGATTGTTGCGGGGATGTGATGCGGTTGACAAGATTGTACCAGTTTTGTAAAGGCAGACCCTTGTACGTTTGCATTGTTTGAAATGTGTGATGGAGTGTTGTACTCATGTACCTGTGGCTATATTTCAAGTGTTGTGAGATTGTATTGCAATGTGTAATTGTATTGAGTGTTCTATTGTGAATGTGACGCGCCATAAGCGATGGTCTGTGTTACGCACTTTTTATTGTGTGGTGACTGTTCGCGCTCATTTGTGTGGTTGCGAATATTACATGCTCATATTCTTGAAGTGCGGGGCCGTGTCACGAACGAGCGCACAAAAAAGAGCGCGCCACCGAATACTGGTGACCAAGCGCTGGAGAGACGCCTCAAGGTCAATGATAAAGAATAAAACAAGCATCCAAAGACTCCCCGGGCGCGCCGTCTCCCAGCCTAGTTTCGCGTAGTTTCGCCGACCAACATCCTCACATTGGCCGTCGAGCAAGCCCTGGAAAGATCTCGAAGGAAAGGGGCGTGGTGATGCAGAGTTGCGTCACGTGTCGCAGACGGCTCTCGAAACGTCTCGCCTTTCCCCAGCCTTGGCTGTGCATCGCACCAACGAAACGATTAGAATTTTCTAGAATCTAGCGCGAAAGGTATTTAAGCGAGCAGTGGAGAAGGGAGATGAGGAGAAGATGGAAGTTTGCGCCTGGGTGCGTAGGGCCTTTCCACCGTGTAGGCGAAGGTTTTGCCCTTATTGACGAAGCAGGAGAAGAAGAAAGTTTGTGCCCATGTGCGTAGTTAGGAGGTGAAAGTTTTGTGCCAGTGTGCGTAGGGTCATTCTGCCGTGTCGGCGAAGGCTTCTGGCCTCAGTGACAAAGCAGGTAATGATGAGGACTTCCACCTGAGGGGTGAAGACTTGTGCTATAAGCAGAAGAGTGTGTGTCTACCGCCAGCGAGCGAAGACGCGTTGCAGCAGCTGCGCGTGGAAAGCCGACGTGTTAGCGGCGAAGAAGTTTGGGGCCTGGAGAGTGGCCAATTGAAGACGCGAGGCTTCCTGGAAGAGAAACTTCGGCGGCAGGGGACCGACAACAGCGCCGTGGTCTATGAGTGACTGATTCTTGGAAGAGTATCATTCACACTTTGTTCCAAGGACTTTGGACTGAATAAGTTTTCGAAATCTTTAGTTTTTAAGTGTCTTGGTTGTTCGATGCATGTGATTGCATTGTAGCGCGTATTGTTTGTGTCCGCTGTTTCGAGTGTAGCTGATTGTATACCATGTAGTACGTTGTTTGATTGATGTCATATCGTATTCAACTAATGTCGAGTGTGCATATTTGAGTATTGTTTGATCTCCATATTTGAGAATATCATCTCGTTTTGTTGATCAAATCTCGGCTCTGACTCGTTCTTTGGACCACAGCCGGCGTCCGCTGGCGCACCAAATAGGACCACTTCTAAATTGTCCGCGCTTTCGTGGTGCAGTTAAGGGGGCCGATACTTCGGCCCTTGGAATTAGCCCGGCGATCGCCTCCGTAATTAACGGGACGTGTGACAACCGACTGGTTTCAGTTCGCGGTACTGGTTTGTGCGCTTAGAATGTACGCGGAAAGACGCTCGAAACTGTGATTACGGAACATCAGAGATTTCGCATCGCTGTTTCGAATAAACAAAACTGGAGTGCAGCAACTCAAATTAAGATTGTTACTCTCCGTTGGCTTTTGTTGCGTGCTCGAATGTTTCAGAGCAAATTGCTGTATGTGGCTCTTTTACGTTGACCGATCAGCCGGGGGACTCGCGATGCAAGGAGACGCAGCAATGCATGCCTTCGATTCATTGTGTGCGTGCGTCGTTAAGGAAGCTCACACATCCATGTCGTTTGGCACGTTAATTTATTTGACATTTCGTTAGGAGCCTGGTCGCGCAGCACATCAGCACAGAAAGCCACACGAGCCCTCCTGAGATACTTGTCAACAACTTCATTGAGGGACCGCCTGTGAAACTCAACATTGTTTGTGTGATGTGACATGTGTCTATCCTTCTCTCTCTCTTTTACTCCCCTCTCCCCCTCCCCATGTGTAGGGTAGCAAACTGGACGCATAGTCTAGTTAACCTCCCTACATTTCCTACATTCCCTCTCTCTCTCTCTCGTGTGAAGATCCGCGAGTGGAGCTCTCGCGAAGTAATCGCGTTTGGTGGCCCGCTAGTTGATTCATATGCTAGCTCATTCTTTAGGCGATATAGTTCATACGTGAGATACGTTCACAAGGCGCACTTCTCAAACATGATTGGTGCGTCTAACCACTTCACAAAACAACCACAGCTGTTCGAATGTATCATCTTTGCGCCTTCTGATACATAATCAAGGCTTTAGATGCCTCACGGAACGCTTAAATTGGCCGTCGGCGACATCACCTTTTCACGTGGAAAGGGTCAACGCGAGTTGTTGCTTTCATTGAATTACAGTCACTGTGAATGCTCTCTGCACATATTGTGTACCCTATACGCGGTGAAGCTTGCACCATCAATGTGCTGAGTAAGAAAAGACAGTCGCACTGTTCCTTCGGGTGCAAACAGCGTGCGAACAAGCATTCGAACAGCGCTGTGAGGGTGTGCTTCATATGACGCACCCATTACAACGCTCTCGGACACATTTAATCATGATCATTGTCAGCAAAAGCATAAAGAAAGTGAGAGGCTGCATAAGTTCGCCTGTTGCCTTAGGGACGCGTAGTAATCCGTTCGCTCATTCGAAAAAAGAAATATGGTGTAGAGGGCATATAAAAATTAAACATGCAGTATGCATTCCAGGACAGTTTGAAACAGCAAGTGTTACGCTCAGGGATGTTAGTGTCCTTGTGGCGCGATTGAGACATACACCAAGAACCAAAGCCAAGCTATCAATTTAGAAAGCGATATGCACGAGGCCCGATCGCGTTATCACGCTGTACTCTTGAAAGCGTAGCTCAAGCGTCCTCCAATTTTCTGTTCTTGGTCGACATCGGTGAGGGTCTCGTGGGTCTATTCCGCAGATCATCAACCCCGACTCTGTAGTGAGTCAAACAATGGAAACACAGTCATCGTATTCTACAAAGTGTTACGCTGCTTAGCGTGTGTTGTTGGATAATCCGTCGAGAGCTGTTTTAATAAGTCTGTAGGCAGGATCGCTGTTGTGTAAAAGACACTAAAGAATGCCGATGTGTTCGTTGCACTATGGTGTGCAACTGCGTTCGTATGTTTCGTGGGCGTAATGGAGGTCGTTCATTGTCAGGTATTCTGCCCGTTAGGAATGAACACATTGATCGCTTATTAGAGAGAGAGCAAAAAAACTTCATTGTGTGTAGTATATACAAGCAGTATATAGGTAGAAGGTGGCCCGGTGCGAGCCACTCCTCACAAACACTAGGTGGGCTCCTTAGTGCAGAAGCCCACTGGCGTCCAACGCGACTCAGCTGCTGGCTCAGTTGACCAGGGTCTTCTGGCTCGCCAGGTCGGAGCAGTCAAGCAGGGCTATACCTTCCAGTTCTCCCGGGTAGGGCCCGGTTCTAGGGCAAGGTTCGGGGTGGACTGGCATACCCACACCATGTAGAAGATGGCCGAAGATTTCTTTGCACAGTGAGGGCATTTTCCTGTGCAGGCATGATCGAGGTATTTTAAAACTGCCGGGCACAGCTGTGTTTTAGTGTAACGGCGAAGTAGTACACGTTCCTCCGCCTTTGTAAGGCCTTTACAGGGTTTCGGATAAATTGCGAAGCCTAATCGGTAGATTTCAGTATCTGCTCAAAATGTTAAAGCCGTATTAGGTTCGAAATTGATTTGGGAAGAGTCTGCAGTCGTTACCCGAGGGCGAGCGTGCGGGCGTCGTCGCCGACCGTTTCATTGCCTTCGAGGTCCATGTTAGCTGGAGCCCATATGATCCTACGACACGCGGGGTCCACGGCGTAATTGTTGGCTTGTAAGATACGGCACGCCAGGTGTGGGATGTACCCGTTTCGAATGTTTCTGCAGTGCCCTCTCGGGTGTTATTGATGACGCGCGAGTCCGGGTCTGCGGGAGCTAGTGCGATGGCGACTTCCTCCACAAGTGTCATGTCCTGTTTTGAATGTGAGGCCATTCACCGCGACGTTTTGGTGCACAACTGCAGCCGTGTACCACCTCCCATGGTGAGGGCCGGAGAAATGTTCGTAGAAGATTCCATGTTTGTTCCCATAGTGGTGGGCCAGGGCCTCCGCGCGTGGAAGACGTTGCCCGGAAGTGGGCGCACATGCAGGAGAGCGTAGACTTTTGGGCCTCGTACGCGCTCTTCCGTTTCTGTTCGGTGTAGGATGTGTAGTCGGGCAAATAGGCGACCCATAGTCTGCCGTTTCATAATAGAAGAAGCATTCGGAATTCTATGCTGAACGCTTCACGCTGCACTACTCAAAACAACACACCTCTCAGATCTTTCAGGCATTCTATGATAGCCACCGGAACTTCTGCGTGACTTTCTGCGAATTTCGACGAATCTCAAGGGCACGAGCATGTTAATTCTCTGGATATGCACTTGATAAACCACGTGATTTACCACACCTTGACTATTTGTTTAAAATTATTTCACACACTAAGCCTCCAGTCTACGCGCACGCAAATAAAAGCCCCAAATCTCTCTACAGTGCAGCTCAAAAGCAGACTGAAAAAATGTATTATAGATTTTATACTTCTTGTTAACTGACATCTCCGCTGACACTCGTTATCTCCGTCATAAACCTTGTCATATGATAGGGTTACTGCTCGTTCAGCATTTCCCTTTATTCGATATTTTATATTTAGTCTAAAATTCGAGTGCTTTCAGCTTCTTAGGTTCTTACCTTGAACATTATGCTGCCCGGTTCTGGTCAATTCTCATTTCGGATACGCGGAACACAGAGAACGCCTAATTATCGAGTGGTGAGCAAGCACAGAAGGCTCGGGAGCAATCGAGAAATCAAATCCTTTGCCTAAGCCTTTTTGAATCCTTTTACTTTTTTTCGCGTCATTTACTGTATTCTCTTTCATTTTTCATGTCGCATAGCGTTTCAGTTTCCCTTTAGAATCGACAGCGTAGCCAATACCCATCGTGGGTATGGCCTCAGGCGACAAAACAGAAGAAAACCAACGTGTGATGGCAGCAATAATCACGAGGACGGAATACAATCACCTAAAATATCCATGGAAATCACGGTGGAGCCATTCTCCACAATCAGAAGTGATGATCACCAGATTTCGATGTCGTGTCCCCCCATTGAACTTTTACTGGTACAGGGCTGGTCCGACGATATAACCCCTCTGCAAATTCTGTGGAAAACTGGAAGATATCGCAAATTACTTTTTGTCATGTGCAAGATAGTCTCGAGTCAGAACTCGACTTCTAATTACTCCTTTTACAAAAATAGGCTTAACCTTATCGGAGGAAAACGTTTTAAGCTTCGGTGCCTCAGGTTTGGGATACTGCCACAAGTATGCCTTTGATGTCGTTTGTAATTTCGTTATAACTACTCAACGAGTACCATTTTAATCAGGTATTTAAAATTCTGCGTCATTTCGTTAAGTTTAAACTTAAATTTTCAAAATTGTTCCCGTCCGGTTACTACAGCAGTCTGGAATACAAGCTCAAAAGCATTATACTTGTTAAATTGAATATTTTACGTATAATTACCATTTAATTTCTTTATTTTTGACTATAAAGTTCATAGCTTACCTAAAACAATATTTAACAGCTTCTACGTTGCATTCTTGGCCAATCCCCCAAAGTGGGTACGTGCCATGTATCTTGGAAAACAAAGCAAAGCAAAGCAAAGAAAGCAAAGTGATGGCACGTCCCGGACCATCATAAGTTCTACGTCTACATTTGCCGCCTAAACCATGTTCCGGTCCATCAGCAACATCTTCAGGCGAATCGCTGAGTTCGAAGACGAAGGGAGCGAAGGTGAGGATACAACAGACGCCTCTGACTCGGTCGAGGACGGGAAGGAGGAACCTACTGAAGAGTGCGTGTTGACTGTGCTGCGACACATCGCAGAGCTCAATGACCACCGGTTTCACGGTGTATTCGTCGAGCCCGAAGACGACGACGTGACTAAGATCCACGCCCTCGTTCTAGGATCTGTCGGCACACCCTACGAAGGAGGCTTCTTCCACTTCGTGCTCCGTTGTCCCTCGGACTACCCTGCGCGGCCTCCGCTGGTGAGCCTGATGACCACGGACTCGGGTAGAGTGCGGTTCCATCCGAGCATCTACGAAAACGGCAAGGTGTGCCTGCCGCTACTGGACGCAGACACGACCGGACCTACGTGGACACAGGACCACAGCATCGCGAACGTGGTCTCCGCCATCAGGTGGATGTTGTCTGATGAGAATCCCGTCGAAGCAGGATCGGCTTTCGGTGTTCTACCAACCGTAGGGACGTGGCTGAGACGCGACATCTGCTACAACACCGTACTGCAGCACGAGACCATCAGGGTCGCGGTGTGTGACGCAGTTGAAGACTGTCTCAGGGGCAGTTCCCCTTGCCCGAACTCACTGAGGAAAGTAATCTTGAAATACTTCCCGCAGTTTTACTGCCAGTACGAGAAGGTGGTCTGGGAGCGGCTGTCCATGACGGGTTCCTTCATGAACGACGCGCTTCACGGTGGCATCGCTGTGTACCAGTACAAGACGTTACTGGAGCGTCTGCAAGACCTGCGCATGCGAACAATCTCGAGAAATTAATATTTATGCTGTGTGCATCAGGTTGCGTCGAAAACATTAGTGCTGAAAACTACACAGGCGTTTAATCCCTCAAAGTAGGAAGCTGCGCAGCCGCTGCCATTCTTCGATTCTGGCAATCTGCAACCCATATTTTTTTGTCATCGGGAACTAAATTAAATGACGGCACTCCTGCACAGGTTTTGATTCGAACACTGTATACTCTAATTCCTTTGCCACTATATTGTACTGGGTGTTTCCGGAAATGGGTGCGGGACCCTCAGAAATGAGGGAAATGCGATGTTTGTTTGACGCATTCACCATCAGTTCTGTAGCCAGCCGCATACACCTTAGGGTGCTTAAGGACATAATTTGGGACAGTAGTTGAGAAAAATAACTTTTTAATCATTCTAGTTGGGTGATTGTGTCAAATGAGACAATTGATTAACTTCACGTGAAGAACCCATTGCAGACTTGAAATTTCGAAAGAGCGGTATCTATAGTAACAATTACGAATTAATGAAATTCTCCGAGAGTCAGTGGCAAAACCAATTGCGAAGCACCTATGAGCGTAAAAATCAGACGAGCTGAGTGACGTCACTGCTCAAGACAACGATTACAGAGGTGTGTGCAGTCCTTCCGCGCTCATTAACGTATGTAGGCCACTCGAGCTTTAAATGCAAGCACAGCACAGACACACCTGACATAACGACACTCACTTCTTCTGGACGTCTCGGAAGACAATGGCAGTTGGACTCTTCCACATTTCAGTTTAGGCTTCACCACTGAATATGGGTCAATTTCGACTATATTGCAGTTATTACAAGAAACTGATTTTTCAAATATGAGAGCTGCAATGGGTTCTGTACTTGAATGACTTCAATCCTCCCGTTTAAAATATCCGCCTCACTCTACTAATTAAAAACTATTAAATTAACTGCCTTCAATGTTCACTTTAGCCATCTTAAAATACCTTTATACAGAAGTAAATATGGAGGCATTCGCAAAATATCACATTTCCTTGATTTTTTTAGAATATTGGACACACAGTTGTGATAAAACTCGGCATACTACGTTTCTGCAGTTATTAACAAGCAAAATTTCAAAGTCTTCCGATTCACTGACCTGAACAGGAGAGCTTGCGATGGGCAAAAGTTCTCCTTTACTAATAATTAAAGCCAATACTGCTGATCAAGAGCAAACGGAAGCGAAGCATCTGTCGCAGTTTACTGTGTTTCCTATAAAACCTGCACATTTCACCTCACATGGAGATGCACTGTACGATTTAATGTCATCAACTCACTTTAAGCTAACGAGCGCGCGTGTATTCACCTGTCTTTGTCGGGAATATAGGATTTGCACTGGACTGCTCTATGCATGGTCGTTCAAATTCAGACATTTATGTCTATTAGGCCTATTAAGGGTTATATACGTAGTTGAAACTGTAGGGCTGTGTTCCAGTTCTAAACAGCATGGCAGACAGTCTACGCTGACAGCTTAGAAGACAGCATTGAACACATGTTGTTTGAGAAATGCAACACGTCTAGGCGGATTATACGCGACGAGACACCAACTCACGTCGAGAAGAGAAAGCTAAGATAAACAAATGTAACTGTTAATTTTTAAGCTTATTTTGTGCTGGAATCTAAGAAAAAATGAACGTCACTCACATTGAGCATCTGGAAAAGCGCCTGCTTGTGTGCAGGCGACCCTTCCGGCGAAATCGGAGCTATTCGAGCGATTCGCTGAGCCGTGATCTTGTTTGGACAGCAAAGTATAGCCTGCGTCGTGTTTGTGTACAATCCCATCTTCTCAAAGCTGCCTATTTTTCCGGCTACGTGAGAATTGGAATGACATTTGAGATGGCCGCTGTCCACATTGCTGTCTATTTAGCCATCTACGGTGAGTATCAGAACACATCCTATATTTAACAAGCTTACGGCAACACTCGAATCCTACTTGGTCTAATATGGGAGCTTGTACAGCAAAAAAAAAGCTATTTTATTGTTATTTGAGACTTAAAATTCCAACGTAACTGCCGAATGCTATATTTTAGCACATTGTATTTCGTTCTAGCTTGCGCCTTCTTTTGTGCAAAGTCGACGATGGAGGGCCAGACGCACAGCCTCTTACGTCGGCCGGACATGGAGTCTTTCATGTCCTGGCGTTACATTTCCAGTACGCGGCCGGTGTGTATCCACACAACGGACGTAATCCGTCTTTTTCAAGGCGGACGGCGCATCACGTCACCACGCGTCACAGATTTGGGTCATCCGTGTCGGGTCCGCGGACCTCATGTACGGAAAGTGCCAAGCTCTTTGTCGCATGCGAATTTGCGCGGACAAACACAGAAGATTTAGCCGAAGGTGCAATTACTTTTTAAATGCGAAGTGTCTTAAGGTCGAGGTCAATCCGGTGTGCGGCGTGACCACAATTACAGCGCATGCGCGCCCTTCCCGCTTTTTCCTCTCCTACACTCCCTTCTCTCTCGGCTCGCAACACCGACGCAGGCATCGTCCGCTGGCCTATAGACGAGAGCACGCCCTCGCACCTAGGCGCCTTTCGCGGTATAACCTCGCTCCCAGAGACGCCATAATTTGTTTGCAACTGCCAACTCACTAGTATGGAATGCAGTGGCTCTGGGAGCTTAAAACGCGAAAAAGCGTCTGTTCACGCTGCGCCCGCTTATAAAATGTAATCTGGGTACCACTGCACTGTCATATGAAGCGACAACAACCAGCACAAGAGGAAGATACTGCTGAGCACTGCCTGTGAAGTTCACAGCGCATCGCGGGAATCGTGCCGGTGCGGTGTTTTTGCGATGGCACAGATCTCCGTCCACAACGAAAAACGCAGAGCTCCGCCACCTCAGGATATAATCGCAATCAGCAGGAAAAACTACGAGCCCAGTGTACAAGTAAGTGCAAGTGTACAAGTAAGTATGCTTATTGTGTTTACTGAAGCGCGACGTCAGCTGTTTCAATTTACAGCAGTGATTTACGTGCAGTATGGCTGTACCATGAGACACAAAACTATTGCCGTACTCTTCCGCAGGCCACATGTCAATAATAGGATATAGGTATTACAACTCACGCGTGGATGCACGCACCGCGCATGTTTAGTACAACTGCAACGGCCTACTATCGCGATGAATAAACGGCGCGGAAAGCATGACTTTCAACTCGGTCGAACTGCGACATACCTTGACTGTCCTTAGGCGAATCTATACATGTGCTTTCGGCCGGCGTTGCCGTAGCATTTTAAAATCTTGTTCTGGCTGGCACTTTTGCAGCGCACGTGTGTTCTGAGTGCCCGGCAGGACTGGCAATTGATACACGTGCGGTGCATAAGCGTAAGTTGGAATCAGATTCTAGCGCCACGTTGACGCCGGCTTACAGCACAAATTCTGTCTTGTCACAGCCAAGGCACGCCGAAGTTCGACTGAGTCGAAAGCAACGCTTTCCGCTGTTCGCGTTTCTTTCAATCACAATAGTACGTGCCTGATGAAGCTGCTTCCGTAGTCTGCAATGCACGTGCTGCAGACATTCCGGATTGTCGAGGAAGGTCTCCTCAACGTTTCACACGAAATCAGCATAAAATTCAAGCACAGGAACAGCGTGAAACATGCTTACAGCCGGACTCGAGTTGTGAAGTTTCGCGTCTGATTTGCAGAGCGTCTCCTCGTCGCCTGGCACTTGAGAGTGTTGCTTCACCGCGCTTGCAAAAGACGGCGCCACGCGCTTTTCAAAATGGCAGCAAGCACTGAGCTCACCGTATTCTGGTGTATAGGAAGTCAAAGCAACGCATGGTGGTGCTGGGACTCCGGACAGGCAGCGCCATCCTTGGTAGAAAAGTGGAAATTGGGGATGTAGATGGCGCGTTTTTCCTTCGCTCCAATGCGCTGCCGCTCGCTTACGTACTCGTGGAAAGAGCGCGCACTGCGTTTGAGTCACCTCACAATGTACGGCCTGCCGTGCGGCTTCACAAAGATCTCTGAGCTGGACCAGCACTTCCGAGAAGCGAATCGAACCAAAGGAGTAAAGCTCGTTAGTCAAGTTTATGGTGTGGAGCAGACGGCGGAAGACGAGGACGCCCGAGTCACTGCGATATGCATTTCTAGGGTCCTCCGTGATAATATCGTGTACGACGTAAGCCTCAAGGTAGGTCTCATTCTGCCGACATGAAGCCGCGTACTCTATCGATGTGTTGTGTTGACGTTTATGGAAAGCATATATTTGTTGTTTTTATGTGGTATCTAGCTGTAGCAGCCGTGTACTGTCTTGTGCAAACGTTTGCGGCGTGCTGAAAAAATAAATAAAAACTAAAGTGATAGGGTCATGGCATGACAACGTCCGAAAATTTTTAAAGTCGTGTCCTCCGTGCCGCGCATGATCCGCTGACGTCGCCACAAGTTTAACCACAGTGAGTCAAGTTGAAGTGCTCTCCTTTTTTTTCCGGCCTTAGTGTCACGCTTGCTCTATGTTTCGCAAACGCGGCTGTGTTCGCTGTTGCGAAGCGCGCCTCCGACGACGTTACGAAGGGCGCCACGAATCTCACCGCTGCAACCACTGTTTACGAAAGACGGCGACGCAAACACGGTCCCGAAGGCGCCACTGCTTCGAACTCCACCGGGAAGGTCACCAGCCGTTTGGTAGCATAGGTTTCTCAGCTCCCGACTGCTTCTGCGCAGAGCTGATAGACGAGCGGACGAGACGACGGTGAGTTAAACAAGGTTTATGTACAGCATATTGTTACGTGAGTAACGAGACAAAGTATTGCGAATATATTCGAAAAATATATTTGCAAGAGCGGTTGCAGCACTGGCCAGTCTGGCTCCGAGCTCGAGCAGCCAGCGAGCCTCATCTTCTTCGTCGGGCGCACACGCGCATTCGCACTATGGTTTGTGGCAGCCTACAGGTAGCATAACCCCCGTCGGCAAAGGCGCCGTCTCGGCGCATCTAGATGTCAAGATCATTGGGCGAGTGGTACTGCTTCAGGCGTGCGACGTGTACGATGTCGCTGGCCCTAGGGGTGGATGAAGACGGCGAGGCAGCAGGAGTGATTTCATAAGTGACGGGAGTCACCTCACGAAGCACTCTGTATGGCCCTGTGTACCGAGAGAGCAGCTTGTCAGACAGGCCAACGTGCCTGGTCGGAGACCACAGCAGAACCAACGAACCGGGCGAAAAGTGCACATCGCGGTGTCGTTGGTCGTACCGACGCCGTTGGTTTGCTTGGGAGGTCAGAAGGCGAGCACGAGCGGTTTCGCGTGCGTGGGCGGCCCGGCTGATGGCGTCCAGAGCATATTGTGAAGTTGGAGCTGCTGGTAACGGAATCGTCGTATCGAGGGGTAATGTGGGTTCGCGGCCGAACAGCAAGAAAAAAGGGGAGTAACCAGCCGTGTCGTGGCGCGAAGAATTGTAGGCAAATGTCACGTATGGTAAAGCGATGTCCCAGTCAGAGTGATCTGAGGAAACGTACTTTGCAAGCATGTCAGTTAGGGTTCGGTTCAGGCGTTCTGTGAGGCCATTTGTTTGCGGATGGTACGACGTAGTGAGCTTGTGGCGTGTTGCACAAGAGCGTAGGATGTCCGCTATGACTTTCGATAGAAATGTGCGGCCTCGGTCCGTGAGCAGCTGGCGTGGAGCACCATGTTGCAAGATCACGTCGTGTAGAAGAAAATCGGCGACGTCAGTGGCGCAACTTGTTGGAAGGGCGCGTGTGATTGCGTAGCGTGTGGCGTAGTCTGTGGCCACAGCTATCCATCTGTTGCCAGCAGAAGACAGAGGAAAAGGGCCGAGTAAGTCCAAGCCGACGCGAAAGAAAGGTTCAGTAGAAATATCGAGTGGTTGAAGGCGCCCAGCCGGAAGCGTCGATGGTGTTTTGCGGCGCTGACATTCCTCACACGCCGCGACGTATCTTCTGACGGACCGTGCCAGACCTGGCCAATAGAAGCGACGGCGAATCCGGTCGTATGTGCGGGACACACCCAGGTGACCGGCAGTAGGAACGTCATGAAGTTCGTGGAGTACAGCCAAGCGGAGGTGTTTGGGTATGACAAGCAGCAGAGATGGGCCGTCTGGATGGAAGTTATGCCGGTATAATGTGCCATTCTGGAGTACGAACGAGCGATAGGATCGGTTCGATGGGGAGGAGTCGAGGCGCTCAATGATAGCTCGTAGGGCTGCATCACGGCGTTGCTCGTCGGCTATGTGGTTCAGTTGAGAAACGGAGCACACGCAGGCGTCGTTGTCAGGTATGGTGGCCGATGGGTCAACTGGATAGCGAGAAAGGCAATCGGCGTCCTGGTGCAGGCGTCCAGACTTGTATATCACAGCAAAGGTGTATTCTTGCAGTCGCAGAGCCCAGCGACCAAGTCGACCTGTAGGATCTCTTAAGGATGAAAGCCAGCAGAGCGCGTGGTGGTCGGTGACGACGGAAAAGTGAGTGCCATATAAATATGGACGGAATTTTGAGACCGCCCAGACAAGAGCAAGGCATTCTCGCTCCGTGATCGAATAGTTACGCTCTGCAGGTGTAAGGAGGCGGCTAGCATACGCGATAACGCGGTCGTGTCCCTGTTGGCATTGGGCGAGAACGGCTCCGATACCGTGACCACTGGCATCAGTTCGGACCTCAGTTCGGGCAGATGGGTCAAAGTGGGCGAGGATAGGGGGCGTCGTCAAAAGTGTTATGAGGTGAGAGAAGGCGGCAGCTTGAGTGGACCCCCACGAAAATGGAACGCCTTTCTTCAAAAGATCGGTAAGTGGTTGGGCGATTGCCGCAAAATCTTTCACGAACCGCCTAAAGTAGGAGCAAAGTCCCACAAAGCTCCGGACATCTTTGGCGGATTGGGGTACTGGGAAACTCGTGACGGCACGAATTTTCTCAGGGTCCGGTCTCACACCAGAAGCATCGACAAGGTGGCCCAGCACGGTAATCTGTCGGCGGCCGAAGTGACACTTCGAGGAGTTCAACTGGAGGCCAGCTTTGCGGAAGACGTCGAGAATGGCCGACAGACGCTCAAGGTGGGTCTCAAACGTAGGTGCAAATACGAGGACGTCGTCTAGGTAACACAGGCATGTTGACCATTTGAACCCGTGTAGCAGAGAGTCCATCATACGTTCGAACGTGGCGGGGGCATTGCATAGACCGAAGGGCATAACCTTGAATTGGTATAGGCCATCTGGAGTGATGAAGGCGGTCTTTTCTTGGTCTTTCTCGTCTACGGCAATCTGCCAATAACCAGAACGAAGGTCGATGGATGAAAAGTAGCGTGCGCCGTGGAGACAATCGAGGGCGTCATCAATACGTGGTAAAGGATACACGTCCTTTTTGGTGATTCGATTTAGATGCCGGTAATCGATGCAAAAACGCCATGTGTTGTCCTTCTTTTTAACCAGGACGACGGGTGACGCCCATGGGCTTGATGAGGGCTCAATAATGCCTTTAGTTAACATCTTATTCACTTCAGCTTGAATAATCTGGCGCTCCGACGCGGACACGCGATACGGTCGACGGTGAATGGGAGCAGCATCACCGGTGTTGATGCGGTGCTTTACAAGAGAAGTTTGGCCGAGTGGGCGGTCGTCAAGGTCGAAGATGTCACGGTAGGAAGCTAGAAGGCGTGCGAGAGCGGCTGATTGCGCTGGGGGAAGGTCAGGGTCGATCATGGGACGTATTGACATGTCGAGGCATGTGGCATCGAGTGGGCGACAAGGAAAATTGGGGCATGCGTCGGCTGCGAAAGTGGTGACGTGATCATCGGCTAAGGACCGCAACGTGGCAATTAGGATGCCTTCAGGGAGGACTTGCTTTGTGAAGCCGAAATTTATGACGGGTAGACGGGTCCGGTTGGAGGCTACAGTTACGATGCAGTGAGGGACGGTGACGTCACGTGCCAGTAGGACATCAGGAATCGGCGTGACGATGTAATTCCCATCCAATACGGGTGAGGTCGTGGCGAATTCGGTGAATGTGAGGGCTTTAGGCGGTAAGCGGAGGAAGTCTGTGGCAGAAAGGCCGTGTTGAGGTTCAGGGTGAATATCCGGCTGAAGAGGAAGGTCTAAGCAAAGAGTACCAGCGGAACAGTCGATCAGAGCAGAATGGGTCGACAGGAAGTCCATCCCTAAGATGAGGTCATGAGGACAGTTCTGGAGCACCGTGAATAGAACAGGGATGTAACGGTCGGCGATGCTTATGCGAGCCGTACACATGCCAATGACAGGAACAGTGCCGCCATCGGCCACACGTACAGCTTCGGTAGCAGGAGGCGTGAGTACTTTTCTTAAGCGGCGACAAAGATGAACGCTGATTATGGACACATGAGCGCCAGTATCGACTAGTGCCGACAGAGAAATACCGTCCACGTGTACATCGACAAGATTTTGTTCGTATGAAGCGTCAATGGAGGGTTTGGTTCAGACAGGGATGATGCAGCACTACCTCCAGGGGCTGCACTGTCTAGTTTTCCGTCGGGTACGATGAAAAGTTAGGCGGCGAGTGATGGCGGCGTGGCTGGGGCGACGGGGAACGACGGCGTTGAGGGGACGGAGAACGAGCAGGAAGGCGGCTGTTAGACGTGTCGAAAGCAGGGGCGGTACGGCTGGACGAATACCGGCGAAGATCTTCATATGGGCTATAAGGTGCGAAAAACTGGCTCCTATGTGGCGGCGTCCAGGAGGCACGGCAGTAGCGGGAGACATGTCCAACGCGGTGGCACCGGAAGCAGATCGGTTTGTCGTCAGGAGTTCGCCATTCCGCCGGGTTGCGAGATCGTGGAGCAACAAATGGGTCACGTCGAGGTGCATTAATGGGAATTGGTCTGGAGGAGGGGCAAGAGATGGGGCAAGCATCAGGGAACCCGCGGTTGGCGAATTCTTGTCGTACGACCGCCTGAATAACGGAGATCGCGGGGGTTGTCGGTATCGTATGTTCGAAAGAAGTGGGCTGAAGCGGCGCTGGACTTGCTGCTTCAAGTTCCCGTCGAACGATACGCGTTACACTCTGCTCAAAGGGCGGTGTGACGGTAGAATCGGAGCAGGTGGACGTAGCCGCCGTGTTTGGCAACCGAGAAAAAGGAGGGCGCACCCGACGGCTTTTTGCTGTTTCGAAACGGCGGCATTCTTGAATTACACGGTCGATGGTCGAGACGTTAGTGTACACCAGCAAATTGAAGGCGTCGTCCGCGATCCCCTTCAAAACGTGTCCAACCTTTTCAGCCTCAGACATCGCCTCGTCCACTTTTCGGCAAAGAGCGAGAACTTCTTGGATGTATGACACATACGATTCAGTTGGCGACTGGACACGGGTAGCCAGCTCCTGTCGTGCAGCTGCGTGGCGACCGGTCGGGTCCCCAAAGATGTCACGTAGCTTCTCCTTGAACGTGTCCCAGCTGGTGAGTTCGGACTCATTTGTCTCGTACCAGACACGCGGGGTTCCGTCCAAGTAGAAGAGAACATTAGCGAGCATCATGGTAGGGTCCCAACGGTGAGTTTGACTGACCCGTTCATAAAGGCGAAGCCATTTGTCGACGTCGAGGCCAGGTTGCGCAGAAAATGTCCCGGGATCACGTGGTGTTTGGACGGCGACAAAGGTTGTCGGAGAAGCCGCAGATGGTGAAGCGGACGCGTTGTCACTGAAAGCCATGGCGGGAAGCTGGAGGATGCGGCCACTGCGGAGCTGCGTGGTGAGGACGGGGATCGTTCCACCTCCACCAAATATGTTACGTGAGTAACGAGACAAAGTATTGCGAATATATTCGAAAAATATATTTGCAAGAGCGGTTGCAGCACTGGCCAGTCTGGCTCCGAGCTCGAGCAGCCAGCGAGCCTCATCTTCTTCGTCGGGCGCACACGCGCATTCGCACTATGGTTTGTGGCAGCCTACAGGTAGCAATATATACAGATGCATTACAAATTCGGCACTGGGGCCGACAGCTTAGAGACCCAAAGAGCCGAGCTCTCCTCTCTAACACATAGGTCTGCTAGCACATAGCTCAACTGCTAACACGTAGCTCAACTGCTCGCGACGCGCCGCAGGGCTTCTTTTATATGCACTGGGTGGATTCTTTGAATAACCAAATGTCCAACCAGAAGCACCGCTGGTCGTGAGGTCAGACTCCTCCAATGGGGTCGCCGCTGGGCCGCGTCATTCTTTCTCATCGAATCTGGAGAGGCTGTGCTGCAGGTGGCCAAGGATGAGTGACGTCGCCGCGCATTGCGTCAGACTCGCCAGACAGGAAGGCGCCGGCTCGCTGGCTGAGGTGACTCACTGTGCGTGCGCGGCAGAGAGGCACCACCGCGTGATGACGCCGTTGAGTTGTTCGCGTCAGGCGGGCTCGCGTGCTGGCCTTGACACAGATTTCCTTTTTCCGAGGCACGGACGTTCGCTGCGGACTCGCAGGCATAACATCGCCAGCTGTGACTACATGGGAAACTGATACAGCTTTACACGTGGAAAGCGTCCCTTGGTGTTTTCTGCATTGTTGTGGCAGCCCACAACACAATACTTCGTACCTCGGCGACGCCTCTGTGGGTCGCTTCTTCCATCAAGGAAAGGCAACTTCGCAAAGTGAGCACGGCGCCCAAGTTCGCCGCACCGACCGCAGACCGCGTTGCGCGCGTGTTCCACGCGCTCCGTTCCGGCGAAACACACTCGCATGCAACCTCTCCCGCGTCTCTCCTCAAGAGTTCCGGAGCTCGCCGCCAGGGCTGCAGGCGCAGCGTTGTCATCGCTTTGCAAACTTGAGCTTCGGTTTCCTATGCTCGGCCCCTCCTCCTTCCGCGTTAACTACAAGCGGACTGCGGGTCTCTGTGTCCAATTGGAATAATCTATATGTCATAGCCCATCAGCAGCGATCGGCATATTCCAATAAAAAACAGCGGTCCATACAGTTTACAGCGGTCCATATACATTGCCATGGGGCGTCAAAACATGTGATTATCATAATGACTTTATGGTTTAAAGCCAGTCACTCACTACTGAAGGAACACACGTTACTGCTTCTATTCCCTTAATAACGCCGCGTAGTGGATGCATGGCAAGTTCGAAAGGTCACAGCATATCCACGGAGTGAATGATAATGAGTGGGGCGAAGCGTGCGTCAGTCTGTCCGTGCTTCCGTCCGACCGTGCTACTGTTCGTACGTTTGTTCTTGCTTCCGCCAGTCCGTGCGTGCGCACGTACGTCCGTTTGTCTGTCTGTCTGTCTGTCTGTCTGTCCGTCCGTCCGTCCGTCCATCCGTCCGTCTATCCATACTGGCGAGCCACCACCCGTACGCTCTCTGTTGAATTTTTTCACATTTAGTTCATATTTCGCGTGACCTTTCGTAACATTATGTAGGAACTGAAGCTAGGTTAAAAAAAGCCAACCAATACAACTGTACAAGTGAAACTGAGAATTAAAAAATCTACCGTCCACAGCTGCGATTCAAACAGGGTCTTTTGGGTGGGAAGCGGGCACTCTACCTCTGAGCCACTTTGGCAGAGCCACGCGCTGCTCTTGAAACGATGACGCATTGCAGACTGCCGACCGCGGCGCCGGGAGCGGATATACCCTGCTTCGGCTTCACTTTTCGAAGCTCGGTCCGGGCACTGCCTTATTCTAGACTAGTACACTCTACCAATACTTATTACTAGAGGTCGAATTTTCAGGTACTAAAAAAGGAGTTTTAGGCTCCAAACATAACGCTCGTAAAACACCGTTTTGGGCCTCTCAAACTGTAAATATAGGCGCAAATTTTTTTTACATAAATTGAAACAATGTTCAACAAAGACGTGCGCAACCTTTATCCACGACGGCAAGTAAGAAACGATCGCACAACGGCGTTATCAGGTGAACACAGCCGTGCAATCTCCGCGCGGTCCACAGAGCATGGTCTTTCCTTTTATTAGTGCCCTTTAAGAAGTTTCGGAATTGTGGTACGCAAATTCGGTAGGGCGGCTGGTACGCTAGCACTCCTCCATTCTTCGCCCGTTGTGCTTTTGCCGCTCTCCGTTACAGTGGCTGTCCGTCCCCCGAACGACAGGTACGTGTGCCTCGTGAATAACGCGTAGACTAATGATTGATATGTGGGGTTTACCGTCCAAAAAGCACCATATGTTTATGAGAGACGCCGTAGTGGAGGGCTCCGGAAATTTCGACCACCTGTGGTTCTTTAACGTGAACCCAAATCTGAGCACAGGAAATAATGCACAGACTAACAGGCAACGCTTAGGCTTGACAGCCTCACAGCAATTCTCTGAGAAAAAAAAACAACAAAGCTTCTGTTGTTTTGCGGCGCCTTCACCAGCAAACGGTTGACGGCTGGAAAATGAGGAGTGCTACCGTATATGTATACCGAGTTTCCGTAACTTGCTAAAAGAATATTGTCAGCGTGTTCTGGGTCTTTTCTTTCAGCACAAGAACAGATAGCGAGACCGCTAAATGGTGAGAAGGGAGAGATTCGTTGTATTAGCCGTATCTGGGTGTGGGAGTGGGCTAGTTAGTATTTCATGTTATTTACAGCTGAAGCACAAAAAAAGGTGGACAACAGACGAAGCCCTTGTCGTCGTTGTACCATTCGTCCGTTCTCTATCTTTTTTCACGTTTCGGCGGTAAGAAAAACCCAAAAACATGGACGTATCTATAGTGGCATAGTGTCAATTTGTCTCTTGCAGGTGAATACCTTGAAGGTGTTCACCAACGGGAGGTTTGATCATTTCGAGATAAGCAGTGTGATATGCATGCACTTAGATCTCCCAATCCCACAGGCTAGGATTTCTAACACTACGCGTCGCTCAAAGACGTGAAATTTCAAACCGAACGCCGCTTGCCTTCCTTCCCGTGGACACGCGCCGCATGATGGAGCGGGTGACGTCGACGTGCAACAAGGAATGATCCCGCCCTTACGTCGCTGCTCTACGTAGACACTGGCACTCTGGCGCCACTCATCGTATGGAGCACGTGACGTTGCGAGAATTATTTGAGGCCACGTGTGTAGTTTGTGTAATGTGTTGTTGAGCAGACGAATGAAAGCTGTGAGAAATAAAACCCCCGAAATAGAATGAGAGCACGATTTTTATTTGTATTTTATTTTCGAATCGTAGCGAGATGGTATACACTAATCGACCTCCGTTTTGCATGCACTCGTCTTCGTGTCGTTGCCACGTCGTGCCGCCCTGACAACGCTTGACGTGTTCATGGCTCATCGTCTCTGACAGCAGTTCCGATGGTGCCACGCGGTGTATCGCGGTTAGGATACGTGGTCGTGCCAGCCTGTCAAAACGTGCGCGCATTGAGGGGTCCATCCCTCAGAAACCGGCAATACATTACCGAGGAGTCGACAACCAAACGACACAACGTTGACGGCGTACGTGCACGAGCAGGCTCAGGTAAGTCATGGTCACGTGACCTCGCAGGCACATGAAGCGTTCATGCGTATGCCTCATGTGATCCTCCGGCTTCGATACCGAAGAGGGCAGGGAAAGAATCGGGCTTGCGACCATACAGTTTCTCAAAATTAACTAGAGGGCACTCTGGCGCTGCGATCGTCCAGCGACCATGGGAATGATGGGTAGTACACACATTTACCTAGTCTTCGTACTTGCGGGCGGCGAATCGTACTTGCGGCTTCGTTTATTGCCGTGTTTCGGTTTTGTTTTGAAAGAAAGGTTGAACCCCTTTGAACTTCGTGAGCCAATTTGGAAAGTAAGTCTGAAAAAATAAAATGGTGAAGCGCAACCGCTGAACTTTTTGCTAATACTTGTTTTGTAAGAAAACAGCTCCAAGCCACACGAACACACACGGAGCAAAAAGCACGCCAGAAGTACGAATATTAGACAAATGTGTGTACTACCCATCATCCCCGTGCTCGCTGAAGCGCCGTGCGTTGCAGCTCCCATAGACACTAGCGCCAGAGTTCCCTCTAGTAAGTATTGTAGGAAACCCTATGCTTGCGACGGCTACACGAGGCGAGTGGCAAGGGTATAAAGCTTGCCGCGTCGCATCATGGTTTCGTGGCTCGTAACGAGTCAATGAAAAGTCACCGTGGTGCAAATATCTTCACGGGGCACGCAATGACTTCCAGCGCATAATTTTTAAGACTCGCTCGCTGGATTTCGTGCCGACCGGTTGTGCCCCCGCGATGTCCGACGACAGCGCAGCTCTGGCCGACTGGGCTCCCCCTACATGCATGTCCTGCCGCCGACATGAGCTCTCGCTAAGTGGTGCCCCGTCCTCGGACTCCTGCGACCGTTTCCATCTTTCCTATCTCCTCTTTATTTCCATCACTCGCTGTTCCTGCACTTCGCTCTCTCCTTACTCTCACTATATATACTTTTTAATCCTATCCTTTTAATCCCTCCTTACCCCCATTTCTTGTGAGCTACTGTTGAGGTGTCGCACATTGATGCAGACAGTTACGGGGCTCACTTTTCTCTTCTTTTCCCCTTAAGAATGACATAAGCGTGTAATGTCTGTCCACCTTGGTTGGCTGGAGCGCTCGGCTGCTGACCCGAAGGTCGCGGGTTCGATTCCCGCCGCTGCGGTCGTATTTCGATGGAGGCCAAATGGTAGAGGCGCGTGTACTTGTGATGCCAGCGCACGTTGATTGATTTGTGGGGTTTAACGTCCCAAAACCATGCTATGATTATGAGAGACGCCGTTGTGGAGGGCTCAGGAAATTTCGACCAACTGGGGTTCTTTAACGTGCACCCAAATCTGAGCACACGGGCCTACAACATTTCCGCCTCGATCGGAAATGCAGCCGCCGCAGCCGGGATTCGATCCCGCGACCTGCGGGTCAGCAGACGAGTACCTTAGCCACTAGACCACCGCGGCGGGGCTGCCAGCGCACGTTAAAGAACACCACAGATAGTCGAAACTCCCGGAGTCCTCCACTTCAGCGATTCTCATAATCATATCGTTGTTTTGAGACGTAAACCGTCCCCCCCCCCCCCATGAAAGAACTATAATTTTTAATGTGACCTGGTGAAATGCCCTACAAGAAGTAAATTACAAACAAAGCAAAAGCTGCATGCACCTCGCATGTTTCTTTCTTTTAATCCACACTCTTTTTTCCCGACGGCTCACTGCGACATCGCATTCGTTCTCCAGCTGCTCGCATGCAAAGCAGGGGGACCTTTTAATTGTTCCCTTCCGACCGCCGCAACCAGGCATTCAGGGCAGCTCTTCAATTCCTTCAGGACACAGGACAGCCATCTGCAGAAGCTGCACGCCGCATTCACGTCCATGGACGCCACTCACCTTCCCTCTTGTATACATTTTCCACCCATTCCCCTGCAGACATGCTCCCATTTAGGGCTGCGGAAATAGCGTCTTTTCCTCTCTTCAACCTGTCTTCTTTCTCCTTCGAACTGTGGCGTCATGTCAGAACCGTGGATAATGGTGACCGTCACTTACCATTTCTCTAGTGCTAGCGATTGTTTTACTGCAAAAGCTGTTATCAGATCACAACAAGGCTCGGGTGCGCCGTAGTTGTCCGCCGCCACTGCCGGTGCCCGTAACCGCTATCGCACGAAATAAAAAATAACTAAGTAAATAAAAACACAAATGACACAATGGGATTTGAACCCGGGTCCCCTGCGTGCCAGCCCAGTAGGCTACCATTGAGCCACCTCAGATTTTTTTCTTTATTAGTGCTTGAAACGTCATAAGAAAGTTACCTTTGACAGGCTTCTTCTCGGGAAAATATGAGTAACAAAGCGTTTTAGAACAGCAAAGGAACCACAAGGCGTCATGTAATGCGAATCGGGTAACGAACGGGTCGCCGAATGTTCCAACTCATTACAAAAGCCTGAGCAATGATTCTTCATCGTCGTCTGACAGAGCACCAAAAAATACACAAAATCCATTGCACGTATGTAGCGGACACCACACTTCTCCAAAGCATAACATGGTACACGAAAAGAATACACAAACAATATGATGATTTATGGCGTAGTGGGTACCCTGCAAGTGTACTTGCAGGGTACCCAAGGAATGTTGAAAAAGTACTCTAGAAAGGTCGCTGGCCCAGCTTTCGCTGTAACTGTGCTGGACGTTTCGCGCAGGCCTGGCGTTTTTTTTCTTTTCGAAAGTTGGCTGAACTAGAGGACTTTCTTATAGACCTAGGAAAGATCAATGTTGCCATGTGATATGAATAATGGTCTCAAACCGCTCTTATTAAAAAGGAAATTTGAGCTTAAATAGTGTTCGTTTAGACACTGATTTTCGCATGTATGAGCACTTATGTGCATTTAGGCAGGAACGCCAAAAAACAGGCAGCTATGGGCACTATTAAAACACTGAAAGCCCCTATAAACCCCTAATTCATGCTCGTGTATCAAAATGGCACCATAAGAATGCACGGAACAAAATAGGCATATACCTAGAATCCGGTCTCACTCTTTATCTCCACCACAATTTGGGACGGAGATATTTGTGACTCACACATTTTATCTCATTCAACGATAGTTCAGTTTTTTATCTATTTTTAGCATTTTTATCTATTAGATATTTTAGTCTAAATTCCCCATCCACTGGTAGCGCACAAATTGATAAAACACAAAAGAAGAGAAGAGGACGAGCGCTGGTGAGATAGCTCAGGCATACCACTTGGCGAAGTGTGTTGACAGGTGCATTAGTCATCCATCAGTTTCATTGTCAGAACAAAAAATCTGTTTCGCTTATCGCGTGTAATCTTGCATGACACATGTTTTTTTTTCTCTCTCTATATATATACGCATTTTTTACACAAATTTTTAGTTGTTATACCAGCGCTTGTCCTGTTCCCTTTTTCTGTGTTTTACGAATTGGTGCGCTCCACATCGACTGATTTTTTAGCTTCATAGGCCTATACCTTAAACATTCCTTAGTCACTTTCTTGGCCCATCCATCTATATAAGTGCCATCAGCCAGAGGGTGTCACATCTTACCAAGTACTGGATCACTGCAAGGGGCTAAAGAGCAATCAAGCAACCAACCTCTGATAGCGCGTTCAGGATGAGCGTAAGCTGCACGTCCACACCTGCAGCACAAGCCATGCTCCGATCATTCGTCGACCACCACTCTAGGCAAATTGACGAGTTCCACGACGATGAGACCCCAATGGTGCATCTGTCGCCAGAACGGCCGACTCCGGCAAACTTCTGGGACCCGATCGAGTACGATGAGGAGGAGGAACCAACCAAAGAATGCGTGTCGGCCGTGCTGCGACACATTGCGGAGCTCAAGGACCATCGACACCACGGGAGTGTTCGTCGAGCCCGAGGACTACGACGTGACCAAGATTCACGCCCTCCTTCTAGGACCCATCGGCACGCCCTACGAAGGAGGCTTCTTCCATTTCGTCCTCCGGTGTCCCTCGGACTACCCTGCGAGGCCTCCGCTGGTGAGGCTCATGACCACGGACTCGGGTAGGGTGCGGTTTCACCCGTGCATCTATGAAAACGGCAAGGTGTGTCTGCCGCTGCTGGGCACGGACATGGTCGGACCTACTTGGACGCAGCACCACAGCATCGGGAACGTGGTGTGCACCATTAGGTGCATGCTGTCCAACGAGAATCCCATCGAAAAGGGATCGGCTTTCGGTGTCCTACCGACCATGGGGACGTGGCTGAGCAGCGACATCTGCTACAACACCGTGTTGCGGCACGAGACGATCAGGGTCGCGGTGTGCGACGCGGTCGAGGACTGCCTCCATGGCAGATCCGCCTGCCCGAACTGTCTGAGGAAAGTGATCTTGGAATACTTCCCGCAGTTTTACTGCCAGTACGAGAAAGTGGTCCAGGAGCGGCTGCCCATGACGGGTTCCTTCATGAACGACGTGCTCGACAGTGGCGTCGCCAGGTACCAGTACGAGACACTACTAGCGCGTCTGCATGACCTTCGCGGATGGGTCGGCTTAGGAAGTTAATGGTATTCCTGCCGGCTGCACCACGTACGCAGCGTGAAATCCTTAAAACGCGCAAATGCTGCAGTTCTTGTACGTGCCTTTCGATGTGCTACCGGCTATTTCGGTGATGAGGAACTATATTAAATGATGACACTCCTTGAAAAGCCTCCGTTTGCTGTGAACTGTACTAGTGGGTGTTCATTTATATCCAGACATTTACGTGATTACTACCACTGTTTACAAATGCAGTTGCAATTCGATTTATTCGATTTAACGAAGTGATGACTGTGTTCTAACTGTGTTTCGTTAAATCAGGAAGTTCATAAAATACAGGAATGTCATGGCTCTTCGAAATTAAGCTACAACACTCCTAGACAAGTCTTCATTTTCGCATTATGCTTACGTTTATCTGTACCGCAATTACATACAGTACGTTTCTGCAGTTAAGAAGCAAGATTTTGAACCCGGTGGCGATTCAGTGACCTGAGTGAGTGACATTTTCATCTGAAAAAAAAACGCGCCTTTATTATATAAAGCGGCATTTGGTGAAGTAAGTGAGAGCAAAAAGAAAAAAAAATCTGGCCACGTATCTGTGTGCTTAGCTGCAAATGTCGTCGAAAGACATTATTCTGCAGGCCGTACTGCACGAGTCCTGGCCTCATCCACGTGAGATATGGCGCTGCGTGAGATATGGACACCATCTGGCAGTGACATCGGGAAACATGAGTTCGTGCAGAACCCAGGACCACTGCCAGATGGCAGCACCACATCATTGGCAGAAAGCTTTTTCGTGCACAGCGTCGAATTTTCAGCGCAGCGTAAGAAACACTAGATGTGTAGCATAACATATCCACGTATTTTCTATTGAATAAACACACACCTAATACTTACGTATGATGTTGCGCCTCATATATGCGTAATATTTGCTTTTTGAGAGACAATGTTCAAGTAGGAACGCCGCCACCAGTTATAGATAAGTGTTTAAACTTAGGCCGGAAGGCTTAATCATGTGCCAGACAGATAGACCAAAATTTCTACGTTATAAGGAAGACTATCATCTTTGAAAAAGGTCTCTGGGAGTTCATTGTGCGTTCTACCATGTTGCCACCTTACACTTTACGTGAAGCAGCGCTGTACAATTTAAACGAAAGCAGCTGCTGTCAGAAACAGGCCTTGCGATGATAAGTAGGCGACTCATCTGTCGTTCTCGTAGATTTGCTGTGGACTGCACTAGTAGGAGTTCCAGAATCCAGAATTCGCTTTGGTTATCACCAATGTTTACATGTGCAGTTTACGTATGCCCGATTCAACCAATTCATGACTATGTTTGAACTATATATCTTTAAATGAATAAGGTCATAATATTCTGGAATTTTGTGGTTTCTCTAAAGGTTAAAATATAACTTTTCGACTACAGAAAGCTACTGCGGCATTGTATTCCGTGTTAACTTACGCCTGCGTGTCAGGAGTTGAAACCACTGAGCAACAACATTTTGTTTTTTAGCAACTTTAAAAACTGCCTGTTTAATCATCGTAATACCTCATTCGATTTTCCCCCGATGACTCGTAGATAGGTCGTATCGGCCATTCATGAATGCGAATACAACCATGCAATGAATTTTCTCAAATTCAAGACATTGCGGCGAAAAGAATTACTGCAAGATCTTCAATGTGTGATTGCAAAATCCATGATTTTACCATAAGTAAATGAAAAGCAGCTATCAAGCAACGTACCTCTAAATCAACGCTTTGTGTAAACTCACACCAATATATTTAGCACCACGTAGGTCACTATCACTGTGTAATTCCATCTGATAATATGACCACTTGCTCATTTAGAAGCTTCATTTAGTCGATCTTTACTTCTAAACCAAATTCAAATTTCTCTTAAGTTCCTAGCTTTTTATCTTGAACGTAGATCAGGTCCCGTAGGACCTCAATAAAGTTATTTCAATCAATCAATCTCGACGTCCTGTTCTTGGCCCATTTTTCTTTGTCGGTCAGTGCCATCATATAACCATCGAAAACCTCTGATTGCTTCGTGAGCTCAAGTAAGAAATGAGCCGAACCGAGTTACAGCAACGTTCGCCAACAGCACCGACTATAAGACTGACCTTTCAGACCCGATTCACTTGGTGAAGAAAGAGCCAACTGAGAAATGCCTGGTCTTCGTTCTGCGACACACCAGGGAGCTGCGCATCCGTGGCCAACACCTAGGGATATTCATCGAGCCCGAAAACCACCACGTGACCATGATCCGCACCATCGTCGTGGGACCAAATAGCACGCCGTACAAATGAGGCTTCTTCCACTTCCTCCTCAAGTGTCTTACGGACTACCCTTCGAGGCCGCCGCTGGCGAGACTCATGACCACGGACTCGGTTACGGTGCGGTTCCATCCGAGCTTATACGAAAACGGCAAGGTCTGTCTGGCGCTGCTGGGCACAGACATCACCAGACCTACCCGGACGCAAAAGCACAGCATCTTAAACGTGATGACTAATATCCGGTCGCTGCTGGCTGACGAGAATCCCGTGCCCGAAGGGTCGGCTTTCGGCGTGCTTCCGTCCGAGGTGACGTGGCTTAACAGACGCATCTGCTACAACACCGTCTTGCTACACGAGATCATCAAGGTCGCGGTGTGCGATGCGGTCGAAGACTGCCTCAAGGGCACCACCCTTTGCCCTATCCCCCTGAGGAACGACATCTTGAAACACTTTCAGCAGCATTGCGACCAGTACGAGAAAGTGGCCCGGGATCAGCTGCCCCTGGCAGGTTCCTTCATGAACGACGCGTTCGACGGTGGCATCGCCATATATAAGTACGAGAATCTGCTAGCGCGTCTGCGGAACCTGCGCGAGAGAGTCGGTCCAGCGAGTGAATGACGTCATCCCGCCCATTGGGCTGTGCTGCGTAGAATCCTTAAACACTGCAAGCTGCACCACCACTGACATATTTACACATTCTAAACATTATCGATCAATGAGGGCATTAAATATACGCTCTGTTCTCGTCCAGAATGCTGTACTTTACGCTTCTGCACTTATTAAGGAAAATTTTAAAGACAACGCCGAGATGGAGACCTGGAATGACCGACGTTCCCTGTCTTCAGAAACTCTCATTTACTATTTAAAGCGACCTTGTTGAGATAGAACAAACAAGGCCTTACTGACAGTTCACTTTGTTTTTGCTCAAATAACACCTTACTTATACCTCACGTGCGCGCTTTATATGAGACAAGGCGCTGTGACGAACGCGCTTTACGCTAACGAGCGCATATGAGCAATGCTCCATTGTCCTTATGAGGATTCTTGTCCTATATACTGCGCTATAGTGTAGGGTTATTTACGCAGAAATAACCAGAAATGTAGACGGGCGACGGCGGCTGTCTCATCTAATTTGGTTGACCATCACGCACGTAATGCGAAGGCTCTGAGTTTGGTGCTCACGTTCGGTGAATTTCTTTCGGCGACCAATTAATGTTAATTACGACGAATGCCTTAAGCGGAACATGTAAAAGTTGCCTCCATGAAAAAAAATCATCAGGCCTGCGCGAAACACGCAGCATATCACAGCGGAATCTGGAACAGCGGCCTTTCTACAGCCCATTGTAGACCCTCTTAGGGAGACTATTACAAGTACACATGGAAGGCACCCACCACGCAATATATTGTGACGGGCTAAGTAGATGCCTGAGGTTGACGACGACGAAGTACTCTGGGGATCGTGCTCGGACTAAGGACATGCTCGACGAGGACAAAGTTGGACACATCCTGAAAGAAATTGCCGGTGACGCTTTCAATTTTCTGCTGTGCAAGGACTGCTCTACGGTGGAGTCGGTCATCGAAGCATGTCGTCGCTTCGAACAGGCGAAAAGTAGGTGCATAGTTCACCGATTTGAACGCCTTCCCAACACGGCTGCTACGTCCTCTTGCGAAGATTTGCCCACACTGCATCAACCACCAGCGCCGGAAAACGTCACCAGAATAATCCGTCGAAAACTCAAGGCTATCGCACCCGCTATGTCTAGCGTCAGCGCGCCAGGACACAACCTCGATGCTGTTTCAAGGATACAGGCCGTGGTTCGCCAAGAGATCGCGAATATGGGCATTTCGCCACCTTATCAAAATGCCCTGCTACTTCCAGCTCGGCTCCAGTCGTTGCGGCTGCCACTCCGAACCGCACGTTCGCGCCAAGACGAAACCCAGCTGAATGGCGCACTCATGATGATCGTCCCATATGTTTCACGTGCCATCGGATAGGACACATCGCTCGCCATTGCCGTAGCCGTTGGACCTCATCACCTCGACCGAGATTCTACGATTGGGGACCTCGCTCCGAACGTGCACCTTATGCCCCGTCCTACCGCGCAGAGACAGGTGCAGAGCATAATTCAGAACGTCAGACCAGCCGCTCGCCATCGCCCGTGCGTCGTCAGTCCCGCTCGCCCCAACCCCGCCGTTCTCGGTCTCCTTACGACCGTCGCTCGGAAAACTAGCCGGTGCAGCCCCCGGAGGTGACGCTGCATACACGACTCGGACTGCAAATCCTCTGATTACTCCCGACCAGCGGCGCAACCTTCTCACAATTCTCGTTGATGGTTTACGTGTAACTGCTCTTATTCATACCGGTGCGCAAATATCTGTGATGAGCTCAGACCTCCGCCGCCACCTCCAAAAAGTTCTGATGCCTGCGATTGCACCTACCGTTCGTACAGCGGATGCGAGTACTCCTGCTGTCCTTGGAATGTGCACTGCGCGAATAACGATTTCTGAGCATCAAACTTCAGTTCTGTTTGCCGTACTGGAAAATTGCCCTCATGACCTCATCCTTGGGCTCGACTTTCTGACTTCACACGCTGCGCTCATTGACTGTTCCAAATGTCTTTTTCGGCTCGAACTACCATCCTTCTCAGAGACCATCTCTACCAGCCCACCTCACCTACGCTATGTCGATTTCCTCAGACTTCCGCCGCAAGCCGCAATCCAAGTCCAACTCTCGCCGTATCCTCCAGTACCCGATGGTGATTATGTTGCTGCCCCAATTTCTGACGTGGCCATGACACGTAATGTTGCACTCCCCAACACGGTGGTTACCGTCAAGGACAACCGAACTTCATTTCCCGTCCTCAATTTTGGCTTCTCAGTGCAAGTTATTCCTCGCGGCATGTCACTTGCGCATCTGACACCACTGGTCGACCACACAGTTTCCGCCCTAACCACCGATCCACCACCCGATTTTCCATCAACGTCGCTCTCGTCACGTTCCTGTTCCGACCTTTTCAAGCCAATGCTCTCTGACAAGCTCACCTCTGAACAAGTCTCTGCTCTCTGCCGTGTGCTTGCTTCTTATCGGGAGATCTTTGACCTCGGCGACCGTAATTCGGCCAGACATCCGTGCTAACTCATCGCATCGACACCAGTGACGCTCGGCCCATTCGCCGACGGCCCTACCGTGTGTCAGCCCCGGAGCGTGCTATTATACAGCAAGAAGTCGATAAAATGCTTCATAAGGGCATAATCGAACCATCATCTAGTCCCTGGTCTTCACCCGTTGTACTTGTTAAAAAGAAGGACAATAGCTGGAGATTTTGTGTTCATTACCGCCATCTCAACCATATTACCAAGAAAGATGTCTATCCCCTACCGCGCATAGATGATGCACTCGATTGCTTACACGGTGCCAAATATTTCTCTTCAATAGACCTTCGGTCAGGCTACTGGCAGATTGCTGTGGACGACAAAGAAAGAGAGAAGACGGCCTTCGTGACTCCTGATGGACTTTATCAGTTCAAGATGATGCCTTTTGGATTATGCAATGCCCCCGCGACTTTTGAGCGCATGATGGACTCTCTCCTTCGAGGCATGAAGTGAACCATCTGCCTCTGCTATCTTGACGACGTTATTGTTTTTTCGACTACTTTCGACGACCATCTTACCCGTCTGTCCACAGTGCTTGATGTTTTCCGACGTGCCAACTTGCAACTTAACTCGTCTAAATGTCGCTTTGGGCAACGCCAAATCTGCGTACTCGGCCATCTTGTTGACGCTGCGGGCGTTCAACCAGACCCTGCGAAAGTCCGAGCAGTTCGCGACTTCCCCACACCCCACTCAGCCAAGGACGTCCGAAGTTTTCTGGGACTGTGCTCCTATTTCCGTCGTTTTGTCGAGAAGTTTGCTGAAGTAGCCCGTCCTCTAACCGGCCTCCTCGAAACCGATGTCGCATTCACCTGGGGCACACAGCAAGCAAACGCCTTCTCGTCGCTCGTTGAGATTCTCTCCAATCCACTAGTCCTAGCACACTTCGACCCATCTGCCGCCACAGAGCTTCGTACTGACGCCAGTGGCCACGGCATAGGTGCAGTGCTGGCGCAGCGGCAACAAGGAATGCACCGCGTCGTCGCGTACGCAAGCCGACTGTTGTCGCGCTCGGAACAAAATTATTCGATCACAGAACGCGAGTGCTTAGCTCTCGTCTGGGCAATTGCGAAATTCCGACCGTACCTCTGTGGCCGACCATTCTCAGTTATTACGGACCACCATGCGCTTTGCTGGCTCTCCTCACTCAAGGACCCTACGGGACGCCTTGGTCGCTGGGCGCTGCGCTTACAAGAGTACACTTTTTCCGTATCCTATAAATCCGGACAACTTTACAAGGATGCCGACTGCTTGTCCCGTTACCCAGTCGATCCCCCTGGTATGATGGAAGATGGACAAGAGGTACTCGTTCTTTCAATTACCGACTTTACCGACATAGCTGCTGAACAACGCCACGACCCCTCTTTGCGTGCTATTATCAATGGTCTGCACTCCCCCCACCCTGACCACTCCTTACAACTGTTCGTTCTTCACAACGACATCTTGCACCGCTACAACGCCCGCCCAGATGGTGCTGAGCTTTTACTCGTTGTTCCTGCGCATCTTCGCTCAGATGTTTTGGCCCAGCTCCATGATGCCCCCTCCGCTGGGCACCTAGGGGTGTCACGCACGTATGACCGCGTTCGCCGCCGATTCTTTTGGCCTGGCCTCTACCGTTCTGTGCGACAGTACGTTGCGGCATGCGACCTCTGCCAGCGCCGCAAGACACCTGCTCTGAGACCTGCTGGTACCCTCCAGCCCATTGAAGTACGGGATGAGCCATTTTTCCGAGTCGGCCCCGATCTTCTATGACCTTTTCCCGTGTCGGCCACCGGTAATAAGTGGATTGCTATTGCTACAGACTACGCAACGCGGTATGCCGTTACACGCACCCTCCCCAACAGCTGCGCTACTGATGTAGCCGATTTTCTTCTTCATGACATCATTCTGCGTCATGGTGCTCCTCGTCAGTTGATCACCGACCACGGCCGCTGTTTTCTATCTAAAGTAGTCGACGAGCTCCTGCGATCCTGCTCTACCCACCACAAGTTCACTACAGCGTACCACCCACAAACCAACGGCCGCACGGAACGCCTCAACCGTACCCTGACGAATATGTTAGCGATGTACGTCTCCAAGGACCACAAAGATTGGGACATCCACTTACCTTTAGTTACCTTCGCATACAACAGTTCACGTCACGATACAGCTGGAGTTTCGCCTTTTTACCTACTGTTTGGTTATGACCCGCCTTTGCCCATGGACACCATGCTCCAATCTGACGCCCCCTCATCGACTGCTTATGCTCGTGATGCCCTGGCCCGAGCTGACATCGCCCGCCAAGTCACCCGGAATCGTTTATGTGCCTCGCAGCTTAACCAAAAGAGTGTTTACGATCGCCGGCACCGCGACGTACAGTACTCTCCGGGGTCGCTCGTCTTGCTGTGGTTACCATCGCGTCGTGTTGGTCTCTGCGAAAAACTGATGTCCCGTTACGTTGGCCCATACCGCGTCGTACGCAAGGTCACCAGCGTGACCTATGAGATAGCTCCACACCATACCACGTCAGTACCAGCTTCAGTCCCGACCGATATAGTGCACGTCTCACGGCTTAAACCATACTACTCACGCCCCGAGAATTGATCGCACCTGGACGGTGCTTCTGCCGCCGGCGGGTAATGTCACGGGCTAAGTAGATGCCTGAAGTTGACGACGACGAAGTGCTCTGGGGATCGTGCTCGGACTGCAGCAGCGTTGTACGCATTTTGCTCGCCAGTATATTCATTGTGTATACTTTATTCCCCGTAACAATATCATCGTTGCTATGTGGGGTTTAACGTCCCAAAACCACCGTATGATTATGAGAGACGCCGTAGGGTAGGGATCCAGAAAATCGACCACTTGAAATTCTTTAACGTGCACCCAAATATGAGCACGGGCCTACAACATTTACTCCTCCATCAGAAATGCAGCCACCGCAGCCAGGATTCCAGCCCGCGACCTGCGGGTCAGCAGCCGAGTACCTTATCCACTAGACCACCGCGTCGGGCGCCATATATCATAGTAACTGTCATGACGCAGGGAAGCATCTACTATGCCATTACTCATCGTTACCACACGCATAATTACCACTAGTTGAGGTCATACAACAGGTACTGTATGTTCTACGCCCAGTGCTTGCAAACGTTCAGTAGCACCTTGAACCAACGATGTGCAGTGGAACGTGATACGCCAGAAGCCTTGCATGCGCTGCTATCGAACGCAGAAGTTTGTAGCTTAAGGTCATATGTATCTTTATGGGCGAAGCTCCCAAGAATGCGGGTCGTTCCCACCTGTAGTAGTAGTAGTAGTAGTTGTAGTAGTTGTAGTAGTAGTAGTAGTAGTAGTAGTAGTATGAAGCCACTTCTAGTTTACTGATTGCTCGATAGATGACATTGTGTGTGTATGTCCTTGAAAATAATATCGCTAGATGGCGTTAGTCGTTTTCGAGAGGCAGCGAGAGTGTCGATGCGGCACCTTGAACGCTGGAGGGCAGTGGTTGTGGCACAGCAGTTGAGAACACACTGTGGCGTAGTGTAATGACTAGATAGAGGCAGTGCAGTGTCAAAGCGCGGTTGTGTTAGCAAACACAAACTGAACACGCCCTTGTGTGCTTTCTTCTAATATTCCCCACCCTTTTCTGTTTGTTCGGTTTTCTTCCCCCTTGCTGGGCACATCCATTGGGGTGTTTTTTTTTGTTTTCTTTGCTGTTTTCTTTCTTACTCCTTTTTTCGTTATTCTACATTCGTTTACATACTATACATACTATAAGTTCACCCGCCCGTTTCGTTTACATACTATAAGTTCACCCGCCCGTTAAAAAGGGAACAGCAGCAAATCATCGTCATCTTCATCATCATCAGTTGACGATTTCGTATAGTTGACGTACGGACGGACGGACGCTTTGCCCCACTCATCATCAATCACTCCGTGAATATATGCTATGATTTTTATGTACCCTTATCATCTATCTCCCAAATCTTTTCATCTCTCAATCCCCTTTTCCCAGTGCAGGATAGCAAGCAGATCGCTCGTCTGTTTTGACCTCCCTGCCTTTCTTCGCACTTCTTCCTCCTCTTCCTGTGGAGAAGCTTGGTACCCGCTACACATCTGTAAGGCGTTATGTAATGTGCACCATATGCTGATGATGAAGAATTATGGCTGAGCCTTTTGTAATGTGTTGGATACAATCACCGACTTACTTGTTGCGCCATTCGCATTGTGTGATGCGTGGTTATTTTAATCTACATATGTTACACATACATATGCTACATATACATACATATGCTACATATGCTACATATTACATATGTTAACACGATTGCTTGTCCGACATGGCATTTGTAGAGGGCGTTTTTCAGAGGAGTTTAAAGCCTGAGCATTTCTCTGCGGTAGAATACTCAGCTGACACACAGAGCTGCCTGGTTCAAATTCCGTTCGTTCCTTCAAAAATTTTCTCCCTTCATTTTTGTATTACTTCGCGCGAGAGTGGTTACGGACACGGGTGGCAGCAGCGGCAGTATTGGGCAACAACGGTGCAAAAATTTGCACTAGTTGTGATGATCTCATAACAGGTTTTGCTGTTATGCGATATATGCAAGGGCCCAAACACGTTCGCTCTAAGCAGAACCTATGTCCAAGAGCACATAATGGCTGCTTACCAATGGCTAGGAAACTTGTGGGTGCAAAGAAAGATTGAGCAACACCGGTGCTATCTCTTCCCCGGGTTAATGTCATCGTTTGATCTTGAAATGCGAATTTAATTGCATAGAACGTTACCCGCTGTTAGAGATGTTGATGGTGATTTTCAGTAAGAGTACCAGTCGTTCCACGTTTACTTATTTCCCGCGATAGTGGTTACGAACACCTGCGGCGGCGAACTATCACTGTCGCTGTGATCTGATAACAGCTTTCGCTGTAATAACGCCACTGTCAATAATATATGTCACCCAGGTAGACTCCATTGCTTCATATTAAAAAGCGAAGTTTAGGACAGGCAACCTCACCTGCTATTAGAGGTGCTCAGGCTTGAGTGACTATGATAGTGTATGACTGGCCGACGTTCCTAGAGCTTTTTCTTTCTGGTTTCATTTTTCAGATTTGAAGCGATAACGACTATGGACACCGGCGACAGCGGCGGAGAATTACCCCACTGCCACTGTGATCTGATAACAGCTTTTCCCGTAAAGAGACTTAGAAGACGCTTGAGTTTCACCTTCAAGAGTAAAATGGGATAGCGTAATCGAGCCCCATGAGCACAGCCTTCAACCATGTCACAAGTACCTTTGTGCGCGTAACACTTACCGTGACAAACTATCCCGGTTGTCTACTGCATGCACAGTCGATCGATCGGTTGGTAAATTCCCCACAAGCTAACAGCGTATACGTTATGCAGTGGTAGCTAAACGCCATCAATGAACCACTAATGCAGTGTACAAGGGTATACTTCATATTTTATGACACCGTACAACCACATTCATAATTAGCCCACGCCAGCTAACACCACCCGAAAGTTATCTTCCACAAGCCGGCATTACCGAGCGCTAGCTAACCTACGCTATAGCCATAGGCCAAGATTGTTCAAAGCTGGTGAAGTGACGTTATAGGCGCTGTTAAACAGCATATATATCCAGAATTCTGCCACATGTCGTTCCTTTTATGAAAGTGAATACAGCATGGCATACGCCACATCGTTTAAGCAGCGTCGTCCATATTGAAATATGCCAGCTCCACAATAACTGCTGTGATGTCTTCATTCATGCAGTTCATGACATCCCATTAATTATTAATTTTTTTTTCAGGCGTGGATGCACATTCGGGCATACGCGTTGATTCGTGGTGTACCATGATAACGGTATGCCACGAATCCATGTTAATTGAATACCATGTTAATTGTATACCAAGAATTCCTGGTATGCCATGTTAATTGTATACCAGAAAAACCAGGAACCAACCACGATCGCTTCACGAAGTATGCATCGTGTTTTTTGGCCAATTCACGTCGTGATCCAGCTAACACGCATAGTGCGAATATTTGTTTGACGACCTGTCTCTCACGTTTACCAAGCGAGCACGTCATGAGATGCGCATCCTTGTATACCGCAGGGCAATGGAAAGATCACCATGGCATCGCGACACGAATGTTTCATGTATAATATGACTGCGTCACACGCATCTTATGATATTCGCGCTACAACGTAATAATCACATTCATTATTTACAATATCATACTGCGTCATTTTTGGTATAAATATGCCACGTTAACTAAACGACAATGCAATCACATAGCCTAGATAGACAATTGCATATACTGAATGTAATAATATGTGCGGTTTAACGTCACAAAACCACCAATGATAATGCGAGACGCCATAGTGGAGGGCTCCTGAAATTCCGACCACCTGGGGTTCTTTAACGTGCGCCCAAATCTGAGCCCATGCGTCCACAGCATTTTCGTCTCCATCGAAAATGTAGCCCCTAAGCCGGGATTCGAACCCGCGTCCTGCGGGTCAGAAGCCGAGTGCCTTAGCCACTAGACCACCGCGACGGGGGCATACGCTCAATGTGTTTTCGCTTCACCAAAAACTGCGTCGAATTTACAAAAGTACACGAGAAAAAATCTGCATATCGCTTCCAACTACTGTTACAACATACATTATTTTTCGAATACCACGTGCATCTTATTATAATCATTCCAGTGGTTGGCTTTTGCGTTTTACACAGATTTCACAAAGGAATCGAAGTTGGACCAGATATAAAGGGTTGGAGAACGGCATTATGCTGAAAGACGGGTCTGTATAAATGCCCACTCGTATAGGGCAGGCCATAGTAAATATCTGCACGAAAACGGAGGACGATTATAGATGCGCGTGTTCGCTTAAAACGCGCTTCTGACCACTCTTGTTCGCTTTTTTTTTTCGAAACGTAATGTACAAATAGATGTAAGGCATATAAGGTGTTGATCGACGACACGGACACAGCTAACAAAGGAAGAAGTTCCCGAATATGCAAAATGTTTACACTCGGATCATTGTTTCTGCGTATGGGCTATAATTTTTTTGTTTTCGAGGCATGACAGAGAAACGATGTACGCAATTTTGTCGTTAACAGTGAGAATACACTTGCGAAAATTGACAATTGCGCATGGTGTCACCACTGAATTTTGTTTTTGATGGCCAAAATCATCGGCTGCCTGTATGCACGTTCATAAATAGAAGCGGACAGCGTCAGAGGACTAGTACACAGCGGAGCACAAGGGACGGGAATATTATTCACTTCCCGTGCCCACCCTCTCATGCAGGTCCCGCAGACGCGCCAGTAGCGTGTCGTACTGGTACACAGCGACGCCACCATCAAATCCGTCGTTCATACAGGAGCCCGTCAGGGGCAGCCAATCCTTGACCGCTTTCTCGTACTGGCCGTATAACTTCCGAAACTGTTTCAACACTTGGTTCCTCAGAGAGTTAGGGTAAGCGGAAGTACACTTGAGGCACTCCTCGACTGCATCGCACACCGCAACCCTGATGGTTTCGTGCTGCAAGACAGCGTTGTAGCAGATGTCACTGTTCAACCACGTCCCCACAACCGGCAGGACACCGAAAGCCGACCCTTCCGCGATGGGATTCTCTTTGTCCAGCATCGACCTGATAATATCCAACACTTTTCCGATGCTGTGGTACCGCGTCCAAGTAGGTCCGACCGTGTCCGTGCCTAGAAGAGCCAGACAAACCTTGCCATTTTCGTATAAGCTCGGGTGGAAACGCACCCTACCAGAGTCCGTGGTCATCAGCCTCACCAGCGGAGCCCTCGAAGGGTAGTCCGATGGACAACGAAGCACAAAGTGGAAGAAGCCTCCCTCGTAGGGCGTGTCGACGGGTCCCAGAATGAGGGCGTGGATCTTGGTTACGTCTTCGTCCTCGGCCTCGACGAACACTCCTCGGGGCCGGAGGTCCTCCAGGTCCGCAATCTGTCGCACCACGGTCGAGACGCATTTCTCGGTTGGTTCCTTGTCCCCGTACTGGAAAGGGTCCCAGAAGGCAGTCGGGACTGGCGCCCGCACTAGCGGTTTTTGCTGTGGCCCGGTACCAGACTTTTCGTTCGTGTGGTTCATAATATTTCTCAAGAGGCCGCTCACCGATCAAAACATGGTTCATGCTGTAGAAGTTGACTTCGGGCTAATGCTGGTTGCCTAGTTGCTTTTTATCCCATGGTACTTGCCCACTACGGTGACTGACCAAGAAGCGGCCGGTGAAAACGATTAATGTAAAATTTGTTCTATGAGGCATGCTAAGATAGAATTCGTTCAGATTATTTACAAACAAATTGTAGATCTAGCTCCCCTGCTGATCTTCTAGGGCAGTCCATGACTACGGCTGCTCTTGCCGCTTGATACTGATGGCCTAAGATGGGTGGCGCTCACCCACAGAGGGGGATGGGCCAAGACCAGGCAGCAGGATACTTACATGAAACTAAAATAAAATTTATTAAAGCCAATCTGAAAAATTAGTTTAGAGATAATGGTACCAATAAACAAAAAATGCTTGCTGAGCAAGCAGTCAAACCATCTCTTGTTCCTGACAGACCTCGCTGCGAATTATAGACTTAAGATCTGAAAAGGTTAGGATTCACTAGCACGGTAATCTTTTAGTTGCATTGATGTAATCAAACACAGTGGAGCATATATCCCTGTTGCAGTAACCAAATGAAGTGCCGCCAAGTGATAAAAGTACTTGTAGATTTACTTGTATTCCTAGCTTTTGTAATGGGGCTACTAAAAATCTTTTTCTCTGATAAGAGTAACGACGACAGAATAAAAATAAATGTTCAATTGTTTCAATTTCGTTGCAAAAAATGCACAGCGGTGACGCCTCGAGTCAAGCTTTGTTAAGGTAATAATTTATTTGTGGAACTGTAGAGCGTAATCTGGTATAAGTGACCTCTAGCTGGCGAGATACACATTACTGTTTATTCCAGCAATACCTTAAATTATCGAAATTTTTAAATTTATCTCAATTACCTATTCCCCATTGCAAACAAGCATTTCAGAACCTTAGCGCTGTCACGTTAGCCGTATCTGGCAAAACTGGGATGCTGGGCCCACTCAGGGATACTGCTGCTACAGTGTCTAGAAATATACTGCCTAGTGTGCTGAGCGCGGGCTAGGAGATGGCCCTGCAGCTGATGACTGCCGGCGGTACCCGCAAGGTGCGCTGCTGTGAGAGTGGTTGCCTGTGCGTTCAATCCTTGCACTCCGCAAGCGCTGCGAACCTTTCAGGAGGCCGAGCCGCGCGAGGCCAACTATTATTTTCATGCATTTTCGGAGTGTTATTTACATAATACTTTATAAGAACTACTCGATTGCTTTCACAGTATTGGCGCTTTGCAATACAAATGGCGATTATTTCGCGACATACACATCGCCATCCGCTACTGCCCGCAAAAAAAACAAAAACACGCAGATCTCACGTAACTGCTATGCTATGCAAGGTGACTCTGTTGTAATTTTTTATTAAGTGAAACATTATGAAGTGGCGCTAAATATATGCGAGAAATTGAATAGCCAACACTGGAACCAGCATTGGCGTTTCACGAACGTTTGGCTCTTCTTGCAAATTATTTCGAAGACCTGGCGTGGCTCTGTAGTAGAATACATGGTTTCCATGCAGATTGCTTGGCTTCGATTTCTCTGCTAAGACACAAACCTTTATTATTTGCATTCGTAAAGTTAACGTTGCCGATGCCAGCTTAACGCTCACGCGTTAAAAAAAGATGTGGCGAGAAGGGTTTGATGGCGTATGTGACGGGATTGTGAAATTATTCATGTCAGGACCAGCGAGCCATATTCATCAAACGATCTTACCCGCCCACACAAGTTTTGAATTACCCTAAGTTAAGGGGGTGATCGTAAGGGCACCCAGACATATGCGATTTGACAGACAGACAGACAGACAGACAGACAGACAGACAGACAGACAGACAGACAGACAGACAGACAGACAGACAGACAGACAGACAGACAGACAGACAGACAGACAGACAGACAGACGAACGGACGGATGGATGGACGGACAGGCGGATAGACAGTTAGACAGACAAACGGACGGATAGACAGACGGACAAATAGACAGGCAGACGGACGGATAGACAGACGGACAGATAGATATTGACAGACTGACAGACGGACAGATAGACGGACGGAAGGATGGACGGACTGATAGACAGACGTACGGACAGACGGATGGACAGATAGATAGACGGACGGACAGGCAGACGGACAGATAGACGGACGGACAGATAGACAGACGGACAGATAGATCGACAGACAGGACAGATATACAGATAGATGAACGGACAGATAGATAGATATATGAACGGATAGATAGATAGATAGATAGATAGATAGATAGATAGATAGATAGATAGATAGATAGATAGATAGATAGATAGATAGATAGATAGATAGATAGATAGATGCACAGACAGATAGATAGATAGCTGCTCAAAGTGGTTGCAGTCCGCAAAGAAATTAATTTTAAAAACCATTGACAGTATAACCACCAGAGTTATTTTTTAAAATGTGCTTTGTTCTTGAGAGCAAGAATTATCACAGAAGACCCAAAAACCTTTACCTCTTAGCCTGCATTCCATTAGGATGCGAGTGAAAACAAAGAATGATAACATGCCAATAAACAATCTGACACTCGCCGCATATGATACCCAAAACGTTGGAAAGGGAGTCCGACGTTGTAATGGGAGAAAAACTGGGTGAATGAAATTTGAAAGAATATTTTCAATTTTTTCAGATAAATATTTATATTTGAAATTATGCCTAAATGGCGATTCAGTTCCCGACACCATTCACCCTAATCCGAAAAGATAGTTTCGATGGAGTAACTCTCAGAATGCCTTTCTCACACGACAGCCTTCGGACTCAGCCTTCTGTCTGCCCTCTTGATCTTACTTTTTCAATCAGGAAACCGCGCTGGATCCGTTAGTGCGGGGAACAAGACACCTTTTCCTTGTTCGACCGATAACTTTTTTTACACGGTGGCACAATACACGTCGTTTCTTTGCATTGCTGCTTAGCTTTTAACATCTCAGGTTGTTGGAGTGTACGTATGACGCCGTCGAACTTCACAGTAAATCAGATGGTAGCTCTAACACACTGATTTTAAACGCGGCGAGGCTCCAGCAGCAACAGGACGAGATGAATATCGCGCGTTCGTGCACCCTCTCGACCCGCAGCGCCACTTGTGGCCTCTGAGTGCAGTCATCACATTCGGGACCACCCTCTCTCGTACGGAATGCGCACGCTCAGCACACTAGGCAGTATATTTCTATACACTGTACTGCTGCTAAAGAGTCCACCATTTCGTTCAAATATAAGCCGCGGTGGCTTGGTACCCATAGCGAATGCATTTTTTTTTTACGTTTTTCGGTACTAAATGACGAAACGTATTCATCAGGTCAGCATTTGCTGCCGCAGAAAGTGCATTACATACTGATAACGAATCTGTAATGACAACTGCTGATGATTCGCTTGAGGGCAATTTGCGTTGGTGAGAACAATAGCCAATAGTTCTGCAATGAATACAGGGGTATAATCTGGGAATCGAATCGAAAAGGACCAGTCAAAAGAAGGGGAGAAGATGCCAACCCCAGCCTTTTCTTTTGACACAGATGCATCAGTCGCAATGATATTGCTTATTTCTATCTATCTATAGAGCTATCTTTGCGATAAGATTCCTGAGCATCCTTGACTTATCGTCGCATTGAGCCTCTTGAAACTTGTTTCCTTTGTCTAATGCATCGGTATTGATTGATATGTGGGGTTTAACGTCCCAAAACCACTATATGATTATGAGAGACGCCGTAGTGGAGGGCTCCGGAAATTTAGACCACCTGGGGTTCTTTAACGTGCACCCAAATCTGAGCACACGGGCCTACAACATTTCCGCCTCCATCGGAAATGCAGCCGCCGCAGCCGGGATTCGAACCCGCGCCCTGCGGGTCAGCAGCCGAGTACCATAGCCACTAGACCACCGCGGCGGGGCCTAATGCATCGGTAGAGAGAGAGAAGTATTATAGACAGTAGTTGGGCTGCCTGGCGCAAATAGACCTCAGACATGACCAACCACCGCAAAAAAAAATAACAGACAAGATGAAGCACCACGTCTTGTCTGGACGTCTTGAGGGGCTAGTTGGTTCATTCTATGCAGGAAAAATTGCGCTAAAAAGAAAAAAAAACATCACAAAGAAGAAACACTTCAACATATCAGAGCTTAGTCAAGCTGCGCAAGCGCAGCTTTTTTCCCTGGTCCCCTATTTTCGCAGTGACAATGCGCTGTATTGTCTGAAGCGAAAATAAAATTTGATTTGATTGATTGATTGATTGATTGATTGGTTGATTGATTGATTGGTTGATTGATTGCTATCCAGCGCAATCTTTCATTCGATCTGTTTAAGTGTTCTGCTGCCTGTCTTGTCGTCAGCGGCCGGATCAGCAGCCACGTCGGTGCGTACAATGGCACACACACAAAAAAAGCAGGGGGGTGGGGGAAGAGATGCCACACAACCAAAGATATACGTTTGCGCTCAAAGGTTTATAAACAGCCTTTGCCATCACAGGTCTAAAGTAATGCCTCACAAAGCAACAGAATGCCGAGAGAAAATTTGCTGAATGGAGAGATCCCAAGAAGGTGCGCTTGGCACATGTTAAGCCTAGTTGAAACACCAATGACAGAAAAACTTAATTAGATATGCATAATCCTAAGAGCGTGTAATCAAGTCAGTGGGGATCGAGTTTATGTCCATACTAATTAGGCTTAGCTTAAGCTTAGATAAGCACAGTTATGCTTAAGAACAAACAATACTGACTAAGCATAGTATCTGCCGATTGAGCTGAGTATAACTAAAACTAAATAAGCCAAAACGTAGTTCGGTTCACTTTTTCCAAGGTAAATTCTAGTTGGCTGAGTGAAGCCAACTTCACAGTGATACAGGGCTATAGTCTCCACGTCAAATAAAATTAAGCTTAGTTAGGGTAAATAAAGCTCAGTGATTTTCGGTTAAGAATACAATTATGTCAGAATAATTTAGTAGCTTGGTTAAGCAAACTAAACCGAGATACCTCAGATGCATCTGGCCAATTGTGCTAAATAAGCCTAACAAAGCTAATTAAATTCAGTTGAGCCCAACACTGGCTGTGATCGAATGTCTGAGACTCACTAAGACCAAACGGCGCTGATTTAATCGGCACTGATCGTTAATCAATCGATATTGATCCAAGTATTCCTTAGCCCTCAGGTAAACCTAAACATACTATCTATCAATCAATACAAAATCGATGACTCACCAATACCGATCGGTAGCCAATCGATATTTCGAAGAATGTCGGAGGACAACGGAGCCTTAGCCTACATTCCTACTTGCTTTCCTAACGTGCACGTTCGAGTCCACAAAAGCTGGAACTACCGGAAACCACCGGCTCCTCGGCGACTCAGCCTTGAGGCACTTCGTGAAAGATGCCCCCATTTTTCATATCATAACCGCGAATAGAAAGGAGATTTCGCGGTAGTAAAATAATTTGTAATATGTGATCATCGATTTTATAATCTACGTAATACTGAATCAGGTAAATTAGGCAGCTATTCTCCTTGCGCTGCACACAGCTTCGTATGTGACCATGTGGACGTAGGTACTCCTAAAAGTCCACTGAAAAAACCAAATGCAGCTCCACTACTGTGAAGCCTGGGGAATCTCACAGCGCGGTCGCTCCTCGATTCCCTTTCGTAGAGTTCCCACTGCGTTGTTTACCAAAGTGCCGATGACATTGTGTGAAGTAAGCTTCTAGGGTTTCCACGGCACGAGTAAAATCTGGTTAGGGAGGTTCAGAAACTCGGCGTGCAACACGCGGACTATTTTTCGATGCGCTTTTTTCGACCTCCTACTTGTTATGGCAGTTGAGATACGTCAAGTGCGCAACTATTTCCGTCAGGTTCTTTCATGGAGGTTAAAAAAAATTACTGGAGTAGAAATTATCAACCTCGAGTGAAGCCGTACCCACTGTAAGATGGCGGCTGCGGTAGCCATCATACTAGCGGCATGATGAGCTGTTGGCGTGCAGCGATTAAGAAGGAGCGTTCTCCTCGCAGGCCCAACGAGTTTAACGTGGCAACCTTTTCGCATCAGATAGTGCTCAAAGTGCGTCCTTGTATTACTAGTTTTCTTTGGTAAGCTTTAGTTAGCTGCCACGACAGAGTAGTCAAGTGGTCCACTATATTATGACGTCGTGATGGTCCAGATTGGGCCGCAGTATTTCTACATCTTTGTTGGTGCCGAGAACGATGCTGTCGCTTTCTTACAATATCAGCAGTTTCTTTGTAGGTTGAGCCATTACTTAACATCTGTTTTAATACGTTCCGTTTTTTGTTAACTGCCAGACAGTATGTTGATGAAGCTAGATGGTATGAAAATAAAAGCTCATATTCAACTGAGCAAGGACATTAGTCGGTGTAATATACGATGTTGACTTTCCAATTCCTGGTGCTGATCTTCCGATGCTGATCAAGGAAGAAGGTGATCACGCCAACACCACCTTCTACAAGAATCACGTTTTCTAAAGGAGGAAGCTGCGATCATTGCTTCACGTAACAGACCAGTTTGTTGCTATCGCATTCATTGACTCACCCTAGCGACACAACTGCAACTTATTTCTTTACAACCAGTTGTCGCTGTAAATTGTCTGCCAAGGGTCCGTCACGTGAATTTGTACTTGCGCCGTCTGCCCCATTTTTTTTCACAGCACCGGCCTAAGGCGTCCACCACACAGGTGCCTGACACGTGCAAAGCCTCGTGTAACGCACAGCAATTACCACACGAATGTTCTTTAGACATGGCGCGACACGCCGATAGTACATCGCATTTGTTCACAGAAATTCTATCATATATTGTCGGTTCTCTTTAATTTATCTTCAAGTATTCCTACGCAAGCTCTCTGGTTCTATTCTTGCTCTCTTTCCATTTCTTTAATTATTATGTAATAATGTATTTCAGATACGCCGCACCCTTTCTTAATGGCCTCTCTGTGATCCGTCGTGGGTATGCGCCACATAACGTTTATCATCAGCGCACGCATCATTACCACCATCACGAGCCATGATGTGCTCTGCACCAACGGCCAACAGGATGCAGCGCCGTCCGCTCGCAGTCGTTGCTGAAATTGCCTCCCCTTCCACCAGCGACGAACCACGGCAACGTGCAGCCATGCACAGTTTGGAGTTCGCGTTGTCCCAGCGCGTGCAGCCGTCCATGCAGTGTCTGCTGCACCGACGGCTCAACCGCGATCTCATGAACATATTTGACAACCCTGCGCCTGGAGTGTTTGTCGAGCCTGAAGCAAGCGACATCACCAACGTCCACGCCGTCATCGTAGGCCCTGACAGGACGCCGTACCAAGGAGGCTTCTTCCATTTCGTGCTCAAATGCCTCATTGACTACCCGGCCAGGCCACCGCTGGTGCGCTTCATGACGACGGACGCCGGAAGGGTGCGCTTCAACCCGAACCTGTACAGCAGCGGACTCGTCTCGCTCAGCATCTTGGGCACGTTTCCTGGACCCTCGTGGACCCCAGAGATGACCCTGAAGACGGTGCTGGTTTCGATCCAGTCGTTGCTCACCAAGCAGTCTTTGGCTGACGAACCTGCACTGGGACGCGAGGTAGGAACCTGGCTCGAAGAGACGACCGGTTACAACGCCAAACTGCGCTTCCAGACACTCAGAGTCGCGATTTGCGACGTGCTAGAAGCCTGCCTTCTGGGCAACTCTTCGTACCCCCCGGTCCTGCAGCAGGCTGTGCTGAAACATTTCGTAGACCATTATGCCAAGTACGAAATCGTAGCCTGTTCCCAGCTTAGCCTGGACCCGAGTTCTCTGACCGGCAATATGAAGGCCTCTCAGGGGTATGAAACGCTGCTACAGCGTCTACGGGACTTGTACAGTCGAATACTGCAAAAGAGCGCGAGTGTCACGCTGAAGAAAACGTGACAATGCGACTGCAATGGCGTCAAGTGCTCAACTCGGCTGTCGATAACGACGGAGCGTCGCGCGCGGAACAGCACGAGCGACATCTGCAGTCGCAAATACGCCACATCTGAGCATGCGCGGCGCCAATGATGTGTCTGCCCTGCAGTTTCCACCCTTTTTTATCTCTGCGGCCGCGATGGCTGCTTTCGCCATCGAAGCGCTGTCAACATTACAAAATCTAAATAAAACAACAACAAAAAATATTCTCGCTTCGTGATATTATATCACAGCGACAACGGTTTTACTTCGTCTTCCTTTCTTAGTTTTTTTTTCGTTGTTTTTTCGCGAAATTGCTCAGAGCGCTTTCGACGGCCAAAGCGGCTGTTGCATCCACGGCGATAAACAGGGATCAGTAATGCAAGGCAGGCACATAACTGGCGCCACGCATGCTCAGATGTGGCGTATTTGCGACTGCAGATGTCGCTCGTGCTGTTTCTCGCACGACGCTCCGTCGTTATAGACAGCCGAGTTGAGCCCTCTACATATCCGCGTGAAAGCGCGGGATCAAAGGTGCACATTTGACGCACGACAAAGCCCATGTGACAAACTCTAAGGCAGTGGAAACGTTACACGTACAGGCCTTACACCCACATATATTTATGAATGCACACAGAACCATTAGCATACAGCACAGCTGCGTTATTTCTATACTAACGCTAGGGTTATCTGGGTTCACGTGCATTCCATACTAGCCTAGCTCCAACTACTTGCGCTGGTATATATGCTTGTCTGCCAAAACGATAAAAATAGCGAAGAGCAAGGTAGCCCGCGCGCATTAGCCTATCGTACGCAGTTAACTTGGCTGCTTTCAAATTACTTGCGCATCTCCTTCCGGCACGCAGTGAAATAAAATTTCAGTTGGTCGCCACTATCTCTCTTTCTTCCCCCTTTCTAAGGGACGCTCGTCTATTGCATATGACGCGTGGCTGGTTTTAAACGTTGTGCGTGAGACGTATAACGTGAGAGGGCAAATATATGACGAACTAGCTGGGCAGATGCGATTAACAAATTTGCAGGTATGACGGGGCAGCAGAGATCACAGAATAGAGTTCATTGGCGGAACGTGGGAAAGGCGTTCACCCTGCAGTGGGTGTAGTCAGGCTGTTGCCGATAACGACGTCTCTACTGAGACTCCACTGCTGCTAATAAGCGGGTCTCTACTGCGACAAATCACCTGAGAGCGCGTTTGTTCCGTGCAATGCGGCAACAATGATCAAGCTCGAACGAGAGGTCAGGGAGTGGCGGTAGGCACGGAATATATAGTTAATTTTGCAATGACCACGGCCACGCAGAAAGAATTCGTTCGTGTTTTGCATCTTTCATCTTTTTGCAAGAACCATGCTTCCTCACCAGGTGCTACTCTGCACACCGGCGCATTCCCTCAACCCCGACAAGGCGCGAGTCGACGCCGATCGCGTCCATGAGCCCCACTGCTGCTTCGCATTCCATCAGGGTTTTCTTTGGGAAGACAGTATTAATTTTTTTCGTACACTCAAGTAAATTGTGCAATAACCTCATTATTGTAATATAAGTTATATGGACACTATCGACAGGTTTTCGCTGTTGCCGTAATGTCGCATATAAATTCCTAATTGATAACATGACCCCATGCTTCGTATGTTTTATCCACGGATAAAAGCGCGCGAGCGGGGCCAACGAACGCGGTTGAAGCAGAGATCGATCGATCTGGCTCATCTCCGCCACTGGAAGGGCACGTGCGATACCATCCAATACCCCCGTTCAGGAGGCCTGTAGTCGAAGCAGACAGGAAGCACTCCGCCCGTCTTAGAAGAGCATTGAAAAAACGAGGAAAGGGGGGGGGGGGGGGGGCAGGTGTCACTCGAGCAACAACTATGAACTTTGCTTCTAAGGACATGGTCACGATCACTGGTGCGCTCGCTAGCTCGGCAGCCATCAGCGGGAAAACTCGCATACGCATCAACTTGCTACACTCTCATCGCGAAGAGACTGTGCGGAAGGTGTTCTCTCCTTGAAGTGGCCGTATTCTTGTACAACAGCGTCTTGTCACTTATGTCAGATCAGATCCGAAAGTTAGCTGCCAGCCTCACTTCATATAACGTTACAGTTTTCTACTATCGCATTCATTACTTCACCCTTGCGGTGAAACTGTGACTTCAGTTATGAACAGCCAACCATGTTACTTTTTTAGCTGAACGCGCAAGCGTCAAGCACCGAGTCAATAAGCGCAAACGTTTGATGAGCATTCGTGTGCACCTGTCATTGCTAGGCTGTTCTGTTACGGAAAACGGACAACACACCTCTTCATTTGAGCTCCGTGATTGACATCCTTTATTCCTTTTCCGAACGCTGCCATCATGTTGTAAAGAAAGCAGTTTCCCCGGAATGACGAAGCAATGAACGCGATAGCAACAAATTGTAATGCCGACAGCCAGCTTTTTTAGATCCGATATCGCGTAACTGCACAAAACGCTGGCGTTAGAGTATACCTCCGTGCTCGGGAGAGATGCTCTTCTCGCAATCTCTTCGCGTGAACAACGCAACACGCAGAAGGGTTCACTAGACATTCCCGCTGATGCCTGCCGAAAGCGCGCGCATAGCAACAGCGACCACGCCCTTGGGATCAAAGTTCTTGACTGCTCCTGGAGCAACCGCAGCCTTCATGAAACCGAAACTAACCATTTCGACGAAACCAAAAAGACAATGTTTCAGCCACGTTTCTGGGCACGGCGCTTGACCACTTTCGCACTTGGCGCCTAAATTCTGGTGATGCGGCGCAGTACGGCACTGATAGGCGAGTTTGGCGCAGCAGGAGTGGTTCGGCGCAAGGAGGCACAGGTAAGCAAGTTTGGCGCACAACGGCGCAGCTGTTCCACCCCTGAATGTGAGATTCCTTGCCAGCATGAGCACATAAACACAAGAATGCTGCACATTACCTTTTCTCGCCACAAATGGTGCGAAAATCAGCAGATGTACGCTATTTCACCGGATGACGTATCCACATTTTAATAAAGAGAGCGTGTGTACCTTTTCAAGTCGTATAATCGAACTCTGGTGCCAGACACTAATGTAGACCTATGAATCAATTTGGACAAGTAAATTCTTTCAGTGCTCTATTTTGTTTTATTTCAAGGCCATATTGTGATGTGAATGCAAACTGTTCTTTGATAATAGGCACACGGCAATGCAGTTTGTAAAAACCGATGGTAGCGCCGAAACTCGCAGCCTAGCAAGTAGACACAGAAAAATTGGGCCAGCCACTGTGTAGCCTAGCGAGTAGACGCAGTAGCAAAACTGGGCTTGCCAGGGCACATTTTTCTATTCAGGTGTGGACAGGGGGGGTCACAGGTAATTATGGAAGCACCCAGGTATCCTTCTTTGAAAACGCAACAAAAAGGACACTGACACTCCAGCATGTCGATGTGTTCAGCGAGAGTTTAATTTTTTTGGTATCCCTGGCGGACGGTACTAACAATGCTGAGGTGGCCCAAGAGAGATCAGTCACGCCCTCTGGTCCAGAGTCGGGTGCCTATATGTTAGTCTTTAAAAGAAAGGTACCAAAGTCCAAGAAGTTCCCACTTTATGAATCTGCACCAAAATTTCAGTGCTGCTACCTCAGTGCGACACCACTGATTTCGGACTTTTCTTTTGTATTTAGGCAAAGTTGGTGAAAAAAAACTTCACGAAAGTACATTCCCATTGCAATGTACAGACTTTTGTAGACATAATCAAAATCTATGAAATCATGGCAAGATGAAAAAACGAATTAGTAGGCGATGCTGCCACCCTTATTTCCCGGTTCAGCAAGAGACTTTTCATGGCAGAAAGTGCTTTGCTATCACAAAAGGGTAATTACTTTACACAAATGTAATTGCTTTACGCAAGGGAAGTTTACTCTTTTCTTTAGAGTTTGTCAGAGTGCCACTCGCTTTCTCTGCACAAAATGTCGCTGACCAGAAACTTCACATGCCTCCATTTTGCAGCATCATACTTTCTTATACCTCAAGAATAGAAAAAGGAAAACAAATACATGACCACTTCTGGTTCAACAACACGTATTCATAAAATCTTTAATCACCAGCATAACAGCAAGGATCCCCATAAACAGAGGCTCCATGCTTCATGTATAGTATCTCTTCCCGGAGTATTCGATAATATCTATAATCTGGAATTTCACCGTGAAAAGGAGTGCTACATGATACAAAGGACTACATACGCTGAAACACATCCAACATAAAAAGAACAAAAATGGTGACCAGATTTTGCGTCTGAGAACTATAACATCCACAAATCATGCAATGTCGAAGGTGAAGGTCTTTGTCTCCCACACAATCTTAGACGTTATGTCGATGGGCTCCTTCATAGTCTTCTCGATAAACTCGGCCTTGCCCGCACCGTTCACAAAGAGGATGGTTTGTGTCCTGAACAGATAAAGGGCAAAGTAAATGCTTGCAGACTCCACATTTGTCAGTGCTTTTCACATGGCGCCAATGGCATACTTGTGCAGTGTAAATGCACGGGTAACAAAGGAAGCGAAAAAGTAGATACTTACAGCAGCACACAAGTATCCTCAAATGGATTGAATACAGAAGAATTGCGAGTCTGGGTGTAGCCACATTAATGACCGCGGCACGCGACAACAATTATGATGGCATACTGTGATGTAATCACTTGGTCACGCAGCTTTTTTGCTATCAGGAGTGGTACAAACATCCAATAGATAGACGCTATAATTTTCACTTCATGAGGCATATATATTGCTTTCAAACTACGTACAATCAATATTGCCGCGCATATGTGCCAGTGGTGAGGACAATGAAGCAGCGCGAGTGTCCTTGGCCGAGGGCAAAAGACGAAGAAGTCGTTGCAGTCTGTTTCCTGCCATCGATAAATCGTATTTGTTTGAGGCGCTTTGTGTGCTCGTCAATCTCGCGTCGTCACACTGGTGGAGGTGCGGGGTACATCTTCATGCTTGGCACCCCTTCGCGGACCCGACATTGAAACCCGGAATCGCTACCACCCGTCGACACACCAGTCCACCATTCCAGCCGTCGTCTGCGAGGCCTTGCTCCCGAGCTCAATCCCTTTCCAGAAACTGCCAGCAATCACTTGCCTCCTTCAAGCCCCATGGCCACTGCAGCTACATCACACATGACACTTTAGAATCCCATGATTCCCGACTGCTTTCATGGTGAGACCTATGAAGATGCACAAGACTGGCTGGACCAGTTCGAACGCTGCGCGAAGTACAACCAGTGGGCCACCCCAGAAGACAAGCTCGCGAATGTGTACTTCTACCTGAAAGACAACGCCCAGACGTGGTACATCAACAGGGAAAGAAGCATGGCTACGTGGGACGACTTCTGCAACCAGCTGATCGACACCTTTAGTAGTCTTGACAGAAAGGAGAATGCGCAACGTCTCTTGGAAGCTCGAATTCAAAAACCAAACGAGAGCATCGCTATGTTCGCCAAGGACATGACCCGTCTTTTCGGCAGGGCGGATCCCGAGATGCTGGAAGACAGGAAGCTGTGGTATCTAATGCGAGGCGTGAAGGAGCAACTGTTTGTTGGGCTTGTGAGAAATCTGCCAACAACAGTAGCTGAGTTCACGAAAGAAGCCACAGCTATTGAACGGGCCCTACAGCAACGGTACCGCCAGCAGAACCCGGTCAACGACAGGCCTCTGCGGGAAGTCATCCGGGAGATTTTGAGGGAGGAGCTTCGGCAGCTTGATTTAATTCCAGCAACTGAACCGACGCCGGCATTGTCTTTTGTCGCTGATGTTGTCTCGGATGAGGTCCGCCAGGCTCTCTCTTCATCCGGCTATAATGGTGTGCGACGACATTTTACTTACGCTGATGCAGTCCGACGCCCCGTCGTCGCGCCTTCAGCACAGCAGACTCCAATGACTGGACCACCACCAACTCTGCAAACACAGCCACTGTCAGCACCGACCACTTTCGCAACCACACCGATTCCTTCGACAAGACGAATGCCGTATAGCCAACATGCCCCACAACATGCCCCACAACGTGGTCCCACAACGTGGCCCAATAGTGAGTCTCCACTTACCTACCAGCGTTGGAAAACCAATTTGTGGCGTACCGCTGACCGTCGACCGGTATGCTTTCATTGTGGCGAAGCTGGGCACGTCTACAGAGTTTGCCGTTATCGCGACGCTCAGTACTCGAGATTTCCTCGCTACCCTGATTACATTGCGTACGACGATCGACGCATGTACAACTACGCCCCTGTGAACACACCGCCGCAGAATCCAGTAATGCCCACATCACGTTCTCCATCTCCTGCGCGGCCCAGTTCACCTAATCGTCGCAGTTTTGCCGACGTCACCAGGAGCAGGTCCCCTAGCCCGCGACAGGGAAACTAGACGGAGCAACTTCGGGGGGTGGGGTTGCCAATAATTGAAATTCCGAACAGCCCCCATTGCAGACAAATGACAGCTCGAAGCCATCGATACCGAAGAAGACGACAGCAACGACTAATTCGACGAATGAGACAACTGCCGACGTAACCGACGTTATCAGCGCTAACCTCATCGTTCACATTGACGGACACCAAGTGACGGCTCTTGTGGACACTGGCTCCCGCTTTTCTATAATTAGCCTACAGCTAGCCGAAAGACTAAGGAAGGTGAAAATGCTATGGCAGGGACCCAATATAAGAACTGCAGGAGGTCAGTTGATGACACCGGTCGGAAAGTGCACGGCCCGACTCTTCATCGCTGGTTCCACCTTTGTCGCCACCCTCGTCATTCTCCACGAGCGCTGTAAACAGCTCATATTGTAAATAGATTTCTTGCGCGAATACGGGGCTGTGATTGACATCCGTGACAGAAGCGTAATGTTCACTGTAAGCTCGGAGACTGCTACAGATGAACACCAGCCACCTCGCTTTCGTATTGCCGATGACGACGTCATACTGCCGCCAACGACGTCATACTGCCGCCACGAAGTTGTTCCCTCGTATCCGTGCACTGTGACAAATTACAAAACGGTACTGGCATCGCTGGACACATCAAAGAGCTCGCATTCACTAGCGGCATTTCTGTTGCCAGGGCTGTCATCACTGTTATTGACGGATGCACTGAACTGCTATTGACAAATTTCAGCAGAGAACGCTGACACATAGTTAAAGGCACGGCTATTGCCTATTTTGACGAACTCTCGCAAACAGAAGATTGTCATTTAGAGGAGCAAGCAGCAGCGTCTACTATCACTACACCGACACCTGTCGACGTTGGACCAATGTTATCTCCCATTGAGCGAGACCGCCTTCTCACGCTGATCAACAAGTTCCACGGCTGCTTCTCATCCACATCAAGAGTTGCTCAAATGGCACTGACGAAACACCGCATCATCACGGATTCCGACGCCAGACCCATCCGGCAAAATTCTTATCGAGTCGCCCCAAAGGAGCGTGAGGCTATTCAAAAACAAGCAAAAACGATGCTAGAAGATGGTGTTATTCGGCCATCTAACAGTCCTTGGGCATCACCTGTAGTACTCGTCAAAAAGAAGGACGGTAGCTTGCGTTTCTGCGTCGACTACCGTAAGCTTAATCAGATCACAAAGAAAGACGTCTACCCTCTGCCGCGTATTGATGATTCGTTGGATAGACTACGAAATGCCCCTACTTTTCGTCTATGAACTTAAAAAGCGGCTACTGGCAAATTGAAGTGGATGAGAGAGATCGTGAGAAGACCGCCTTTGTTACGCCCGATGGACTTTATGAATTTCAGGTTCTTCCTTTCGGTTTGTGTTCAGCGCCAGCAACATTCCAGCGTCTCATGGACACGGTTCTGTCGGGACTTAAGTGGCAAACCTGCTTGGTGTACCTCGACGACGTGATTGTCTTTTCGGCGACTTTCGAGGAACACTTACGAAGGCTCGAAGCAGTTTTTGAAGCAATACGCTCGGCCGGTCTTACTCTAAAACCAGAAAAGTGCCACTTCGGCTTCCACGAACTTCAAATCCTCAGTCACGTCGTGAGCAGCCAAGGGATCCGACCCGACGCGGATAAAATTGCCGCCGTGGCAAACTTCCCGACGCCATCAGACAAAAAATCAGTGCGACGTTTTTTAGGACTCTGTGCCTATTACCGGCGGTTTATTGCTAATTTTTCGCGCATCGCATGGCCATTGACACAGCTTACTCGGGAAGATACCCCCTTCAGATGGGGCGAAGACCAACAGCAGGCTTTTCACGAGCTTCGTCAGCGAATGCAAACACCCCCCCGTGCTGGCCCACTTCGATGAAGACGCGCCGACAATACTTCATACAGACGCTAGTAATGTGGGTCTTGGAGCAGTGCTCATACAGTAGAAGGACAACAACGAAAACGTGATCGCCTACGCCAGCAGGACACTGTCCCGAACTGAAGCTAATTACACTACGACGGAAAAAGAATGTCTTGCAATGGTATGGGCAGCCCTGAAGTTTCGTCCTTATTTGTACGGCCGCCCATTCACCGTTATCAGTGATCACCACTGTTGGTTAGTCAACTTGAAAGATCCGTCTGGCTGCCTTGCACGATGGAGTCTTTGGCTCCAAAAATTCGACTTCACTGTTGCCTACAAGTCGGGAAAACGACACACCGATGCCGACTGCCTTTCTCGGTCTCCTGTTGAGACGGCATCCCCGGACAACGACGATGACGACAAGGCCTCTCTCGGAATTGTGGACACTGCCGCTTTTTCTCAACAGCAGCGTGGCGATGCTGAGCTGCTACCACTTTTAGATTACCTGCAAGGGCGAACGAATAGCGTTCCGAAGTTATTTGCAAGAGGGCTGCCGTCGTACTGCTTGCGAAATGACGTTCTTTATAAGAGGAACTTTTCACCCACCGGCAGCAGCTACTTGCTCGTAGTCCCTTCTTCGCTTCACCGTGAAATACTGCAAGCCTGTCACGACGAACATAGCGCTGGTCACTTGGGTTACGCAAGAACATTGGCGAGGATAAGGCAGAACTATTACTGGCCAAGACTTGCCAAAGTTGTCAAAACTTACGTGCAGGCATATCTAGATTGCCAGCGCCGCAAGCCACCATCCATCAAACCAGCTGGCCTGCTGCAGCCTGTCCGAGTGCCGGCGACACCGTTTGCACAAATTGGCATGGATTTTCTGGGCCCCTTTCCAAAGTCTGCCACTGGAAACGGGTGGATAATCGTCGCCACGGATTACCTGACCCGATATGTGGAGACAGGCGCTCTGCCACGGGCAACGACAGCTGAAGCGGCGCAATGTTTCATCGAAGCCATCGTCTTAAGACACGGTGCTCCCGCAATAGTCATCACCGACAGAGGTACTGCGGTCATGGCCGAGCTCTGGGACACCATTTTCCGACTAAGTGGTACAGCTCACAGGAAGACAACGGCGTATCATCCCCAGACCAACGGGCTCACCGAACGCCTCAACAAGACCCTGGCTGACATGATAAGCATGTACATAGATGTAGAGCACAAGAACTGGGACATCATTTTGCCCTACGTCACGTTCGCGTACAACACGGCTCGTCAAGAGACCACTCGGAAGACAACCTTTAGTCTCCTTTACGGACGTGAGGTTACAACAACGTTAAACGCAATGCTCCCTCATGAAAATGATGGCAATGAGACAGACGCTGAAGAGTTTACCCAGCTAGCAGAAGAAGCCAGACAACTTGCCAGGTTGCGAATCACCAAACAGCAAGACGACGATGCCAAGTATTACAACCTCCGGCACAGACCCGTCGTATATAACGTGGACGACAAAGTATGGGTCTGGACACCTGTTTGTCAGCGTGGGCTCTCCGAAAAGCTGTTGCGAAGATACTTCGGACCCTACAAGGTTCTGCGACGCATTAGTGACGTCAACTACGAGGTTGTTCCGGATGGCGTGCACTGTTCAAAGCGGCGCAGACATTCACCAGAAATTGTCCACGTGCTTCGGATGAAGCCTTACTTTCAGTGACTAACTGTGCAGTTTTGGTTTCGCCTTGCTTCTCAAACGTTTAACATCGTGACGATGTTTTTTTTTTAAAGGGGGAATAATGCCGCGCGTATGTGCCAGTGGTGAGGACAACGAAGCAGCGCGAGTGTCCTTGGCCGAGGGCAAAAGACGAAGAAGTCGTTGCAGTCTGTTTCCTGCGATCGATAAATCGTACTTGTTTGAGGTGCTTTGTGTGCTCGTCAATCTAGCGTCGTCACAATATGTATGTAATTGCCAAAAGTGGCTACAACTTTTGCCCTGCTGTCAAGGATATATAGCTAAGAGTAGTACTTATTAATTTAAATATTGAAAGATACCTTACAGGTTCAAGGGCATCAAGAGGGGTTACAGAGAAAATAAGAACTAAACTAATAAGAAGCACTTTACAGTATGGGTTAATAACCACAAAATGCAGTATTACAAAGTTAACAATCACCATAATTGAAGAGTACACAAAACAGCCTTTTACACCACGTAATGAAAAACAAGTGCAACACTTTACAAGACAAAAAAGCTTGAAAGTTGAACATAAAAAAAATCTCGTGATGCTATGTTAAGAAAAATGTATCTCAAGTTTGAGCAAAAACCTGTTAGGGTTATTACCAAAGGCAATATCATCGGGAAGATCATTCCACATGCGGATTGCCTGTGGCAGTGCTGATGTGTTACCGAAGATGCACGTGAAGCTGAAATTATTACGTAACCTGTGTGGTGTGTAGCATTCAAGGTGCAATGAAGATGTTTTGTTACTGCAGATGTACTTATGAAATATACATAACAAAGACACATGATGGTGAACAGTCTATCGCTTTTCATGGCAGGGAAAACGGGACACCTGTGTCGTCGTGACGTCTCCCCGTATTGACCTCCCACATCACCGGTGCCTGGGAAGCAATAGCCGTGTACTGAGAAAGGCAGGGTTATGCCTTTCTCAGCCCACAAGCCATCCACCACCATCGGCAGCTTCATCCCTCGGCCCAAAGATCACGCAGCTGCCGAAAAAGCTCAGGACATCGTATGCCGGATCACGTGCGCTGACTGCCCCGCTTCTCAAACTAAGACCTTTCACAAAAAGAAAAAAAAAAATGCAGCAGCACAAGAGTTACTTCGATCAATTAAACAGCGACTGGAGTACAGTAGCAGATTACTGCAAGCAGTTTGACCACCACATCCATCCCGACAACGTGGTGGTTTTGGAAGAATAAAGAAACCCTTGTCGGCGACTCTTCCTCGAATCCTATTACGTTCTCCAGACAGCAGAAAACATTGACCGCTCTGCAGGGACATTGCCCTTCTTTTACTGCCAGGGCTTGCAACGAGTTGCAGCAAGCCTCTTACGAAAAGCAATCATATATAAGCACCGCACGTCTCTGTCCTTCACACCCTTCTCACCAGTCTGCCTTCAAAATGTTTAGTTTTTCCTTAAATAAAGTTTTTATTAGTTTTCCTATTTCTCCAAAAACAAACTTGTTTTTCAAATCACTAATACTGTATTCCAGAAGTGGTTTATCCTCTCAGAGCATCTAAATTGTAGCGAATGTGATAAAGCTTTCTTGTGCGGTGCAGATGTCACACAGGTTTCATGACACATTTTAGGCAAGTTTGTGAGAATTTAGGCAGTTTGTGAGAAGTGAATATCACGCCACGTCAGCGGCCACGTTGCAAGGATAAGCACAGCGTTTTGACAATCATGGGGCAACAAAGGAGTGGTACTACCTTGTGCCGTAATTGTAGTTGGGCAAGATGTACTTCATCTGGTTCATCAGCCTCAAGGTTGCTTCAGGCTCTTGTGACTGTTTTCTCATGGCGTCATCCACCGGGTAGCTAGAAAATGAAACAGACCAGTGAAACCCTTCGAGAGAAGAAGAAACCTCAACGTGTGAACTTAAAACCTCAACACACTAACTCGAAAGAGAAGTTTCTAAAAGACTTTGCCATGCAAATAAAAAAATTTCTTGCTTCCTAGCCCCAGTGTACTTCAGAATCCCATGGTAAATCTTGTTCGGTCATTCCTGTGTACGTCTCGTAGTTCTAAATCCTGCACTTGAAGGGGTCTTCCAACACTTCTTTTGAAGTGCCTATATCGGTCCTGAATGTGTCAACATGTAGTGGCGCTAACGGTAACTGTACTGTGTACAGAAATGAGAATGCACGGCACAGGCCTGTCATTAAATAAGTGTAACATGAGATGTAATTTTGTCATCAAGATAGGAATCATTATTGTGTTTTCTTTTATCTCTATTGTGTTTTATCGCTGAACGTGGAATAGGCTAAACATCTCTAACTTTTGCAGATTGAAAACTCAAAGAAAAACATAGCACTTAATTTTTTTTTTTCAATTTCTTGATCAATTTTGAGGAAACTTGGTGAGTTTATGTATATCTGTGTAACATTTTTTTTATCTACAACTATTCCTTTTTGTATGAGGTGTACTTTTTAAAATATAAAATATTCGATGTGTTTTTTGGGGAGTAAGATATTCTTTCTAAACAAATAAAGTGAAAATATAAATTATTATAACACAATTATTTGTAGCCATAACTGATTGCAGTGTAACAAAAATGAATGTTCAAAACTTATTTGAAGAAAAGTTGTGGTAACTTGACCATTTGCACATGAATTTTCAGCTTGAAGTTGATTCACTCACAAATGTTCAATGAACCACAACTTTTGTTCAAATAGATTTGGGACATCCAATTTTGTATAACTTCTGGTATATATTTGTGTGGGCACACACACACCATTTACAAAATATCAACGGCTAATACAGCCAAGAATACACTCAAAACCAAGTTTAAAGTGCCTTTCGCACAATTGCCCTTTCTTGAAATGCCACCTCACAACATCAACATGAGTTTGTGTTCCCTGTCATGATTCCTGAGAGTGCTCTCTCCTAGCATACCTTTTCAACAGAAAGAGGGACACGACCTTTGTGGATTTGCACGGAAATACGCAGGCTGACGTCCATGTCCTCAGCAGTGCAGAGGGTTCGCACACGGTATTTACCAGTAAATTCAAGGAGTGTTCAAGGATTTAAAAGATGCAAAGAAGGAAAAATTCAAGAAGCATTAACTTAATGTTTTTTCACACACAACTTAAGAAAGGAGCTCCGCTTTTGCACTATCTTTTCGAGAGCAGCTATCTCCACCTTTTTTCTCCTTCAGCTGTTCGATGAAACATGTTGACCTTTGACATGTCATTTTAGCATTAAAGAGTTTTATGCTGTCCACCGCGACTCCACTGACGTACTTCCATCACGGAAGTGATGCTTCGAAAAATATATACTCAGAGGTTGCACAGAAACAACTAAAAGTTATGTTTACAATAAAAGCGCTCAAGGACCCATCTCACTCGGCACTTTCTGAAACCAGAACCACGACTGGGTTGTATAAAACTGTCTCTTAATAATCAACTGTCCTGTGCTCAAGCAAACGAGCTTTCCAGCAGTGATAAGTGGGTCATTAGCCACTCATTGGAACAGAAAAGACAGCACGTAAATTATTGTGTCGGCACTCCTTGAAAAAATGTCTGCTGTGTTCACAGCTGAATAGCATAAATGACTGTGGAATTGAGCACCCACCTAGAAGCACAGCCGCTCGATGCTCTGACTATTAATAAGCATGCATACTGCCAGCCCTTGGAAAAACAAAATGAAAAAACAAGGCTCACGACGTTGATTCATCCAGAAAATCATATATCTCCTTGAGAAGCTGATCTTTCTGCGAGAACCGGTTGTTCTGCCTGACGAGCTCCTCAAATTTTTGTTTGCCATACTTGACTTTGGCCCAGAACTGTGGAGGTACACTGTTGCCAAATGCATGAAAACCTGTAGAAAAAAGAAAAAAAGAAAATTCCGGTAAAAGCTTCCAGAAAAAAAAACTAAAAGAGAATTGACACAATTTTGAGACACCCCAAAAGGAGCATTCTATTGTTTCCATGCACTCCACACACCAGGGCCAGACAACATGCAAACAATGTATCACTTTGATTTTAAAGTTCTAACCGCCCAGTGTCTGCCTGCCAGCCCCACTGCAATGCACATTATCATAACAAGTCAACACACTTCACAGGATTTGTGAAATTTGCCTCTTGCATACGGTACCCAAATACCAGAAATGACTGTTAAACTATCTGGACAACGATTCAGCCATCATTGCTTATGTGAAACATCTGCTACTAACAGCAGTCTGATGGCTTTAGCTATATGCGGCGACAACTTTTCTTGGCACTGAAGGAAAAACTACAAAGGCAGAGCTTCTGCACATGTAGCAGTACGCGAAGTAGTCTGATTTGGCGCACGTCTCATAACGCTGTGAAAAGTGGCGGGGGGAGCACAATTGGCGTTTCATGTAGACAGAAACGCGAAGTCACAACCAATAAATTGAAAGAAATATGAATATCTGACCGGTGTCAGCTGCGTCTTGTCTCAAATAGCTCCATGTAGAAAATAAAAGAGGATCTTTTATGTACCGCGTTCCAACTACGGGCGATATTGTGAAACTTCGTGGAACTTTGTGGAACTGCATTCACTAGCGGTAGGACGCACGCGATTTGGCTCTGTAGTTTTCACTTCAATGCCAAGAAAAGTTGTTGCTGAGTATAGTATGTCGGGAGCTGCAGTCCTCCTGTGATGTCAGACTTGTGTAGACGCGTCCCTGCGAAGCCTTCCCCTTTTAGTGAAACTAAAATTTTCAGTTTAAGGTAGTGGTATCGAAAACATATTCAATGCATTCCAAAGCACTAGGACACTCTTTTTGGGGTTCTAATCATCAGAGTTTTTCTTAAGAGCAACAACCCGAAAATATCTAAAACTTCATGTCAGAACTCTTTAAATATTAATATTGTTTTCTACATCAGTACTGATTTGTTATGTCATATGCCCCTTTCTAAAATTACACTTTAATGAATCCCAACAGCCTATGACGAGGAATTCAGAAGCGTGAAGTAGAATTCCATTTTTGGCATTCGAGCACCATGTCCTTTTGTGGTTATGATGGACTGGTGCACTAGCGCATGCCGTCTGTTGTATGTGGTCTTCTACGTTCTATACTAAGCTTACACTCTACAGTTTATCACAATGAACCAACTAGCCTAGCAATAAATTCTCTTAATGTAGAACCCATCTTTGATTTTTAAGCCATCAGCTAGTAAAGACAGCAGGCGCCATAGAGCTTCCGAAAAATTAACTAGAGGAGACTCTGCTGCTGCGATCATTTTGCAATATTGAGAATTATGGGTAGTACACGGATTTGCCTAGTCTTCGTACACTAGAGTGGCAAATCGCACTGGTGGCTTCGTTTATTGCTGTGTTTCGACTTTCTTTCGTACGAAAGAACGAAGCATTTCAAACTTCGTGATCAGATTCGAAATGGTACACCCAAAATATTTCGGTGGTAAAGCTCAACTGCTGAACATTTGCTGATTTTTGTTTCATGAGGAAACAGCTTCAAGTCACATGAACCGAAACGGAGCGAGAAGTACAAAGATTAGACAAGTTCGTGTGATACCCATCATTCCAATGCTCGCTGAAGCGCCGTGCTTTGCAGCTTCCCTAGACAATAGCAAATTTGCATATGTCTCACCAGGCTCTGTTTGCACCGGTCCGCCCTCTTGGAGGTTGCTGTAGTAACTCATGGAGATATTCTTCTTAAGAGGCCTGAAACCAACCACGGGGTCAAAGAAACAAGGTTACAGATGAGCCGCTTAGTGAGAGACACTGATATAACAGACAATTGGCTACAAGAATACCAGTGGGCCCACATCAAAATAGGGGTAATGGTAATAGGAAAACTTGAACATGGTACCCTGCTTATAAGACGGAACCTCATAAAGAGACAATATCTGCTCCTCAGTGTATGTCTCTTATAAAGGGGTCATACTGTAGTTGTAACATTCAGTTCTAATTCATTATCTTCCACTCACCATAAAAGGAAGGCTGCAAGACCATTGCAGCATTTGAGAAAGAGCTAAAAATGTACTTATACTGCACAGACTAACCACAAGACTTAGTGTTTTCTAGATTTAATCTTTGCTTTACTGTTTGGTGCCCTTTTAATCAAGGAAAATATACTGCTGTTTCACTTTTTTTTTTTCTTGCTACCATGAGATATGCCTAGATCATTCCATTGTATGTACATAATCACTTGCGTACTTCATTCTGCTATTATTCTGTTTTTCGCTTGAATACTACCTTGTGCTACTGTCACTTCAAGTTATTACTAATACAACAGTTTCTGCACACAAGGTCCGATATCGTCTGAATATGGGACCTCCTTCTGTATTCTAAATATTAATAACATTACACCACTTTCAATATTAAAATTTCGATTATGAAATTCTGGTTTGTCCAAATTGGGGAAGGGGAAGGGAGGCGTGCACATTATACAGAGCCAATGTGGCGCCAAAGCAAAAATGCATTGGTGAACTTGCTTGGCCTCGATGGCGACAAAAAGAAATCCATTGAATTCGTCCTTCTCCTTCATCAGTTTTGTCAGGTACGCATTGCCGTCCATTGAGGACTTTATAAAGTCCACAACCAGAAACCCTGTAAAAAAAATAAACATGGAGCAATATAACCAAATTGATACAAGTGATGATAGTGCTCGGCAACACACTGAACACTATGCATCCCAGAGAGATGAAAGATGATGAAAAGATGGCAGCTTGAACTGATGAATGATCGTGAGCCAATGTTTCAAAACGTGGGCTTATCTTCGTCAAGGAAACAATTGATTTCCTCAGCAGCATGCTTATGCTTGCTTCGCTCATTATCTCCCAGCCTCAATAGTAGAGGAGGGGAAGGAAAGCATAGCAATAATCATTGCGGGGGTTTTGTGTGCCAAAACTACAAAATGTTTATGAGGGACAGTGCACTAGAGAAGTGTGGAGATTTCGAAGACAACGTGCACCTAAACCTAAGCCAACAGGTTTTAACTCGAAAGCATTAAACAGCTCGTTTCGCAGAAATTACAGTGTCAGCATCGCTGGTAGCGAGCAAAAAAATCATTATCTCGTGTGTGAGCAAGAAATCGAAAAAGATACAAATGTAAAGAGGTTTACTGGGCGAAACAAATGGGCAGGTGGGAGATTCTAGATAGCGACAGGACGAGGAAGATGGAGGAGCTCGAGCGCCGATCTCGTGGTGCCTTACTCTGCGATGATGCTTGCTGTTCCCTTTTGTTGTCATCATTCCTTCATTATAACTGCCCCCGTCGAGAAAGATCAAGCCATCCTGGCGATCTAACAGGTGGGAACGAGCTGGTCGAAGTACGGCTTCAAGCGGTCCACGTAAACAATATCGTATCCATGCCGACGATGGCCACCGGGAGGCATAAGCGGTTCAATGGCGTAATTGACGGGCGATGTGTGCTGTACCACGCGGTATGGACAATGGTAATTTGAAAGTAGCTTGGTAGACAAACCAGGTGCACAGGGTGGTACATACAGCCATACAAGGGTTCCAGGGGCGAACTTTGCGGCAGGAGGGTGGTCGTCATCGCAGGCCTTTTTCTGGCGTTGCTGGTCAGCCGTAGTAAACTGCTTCGCTAGTTGGCGGCATTCTTCGGCGTGACGGGCGGCTTCAGACACGGTCGTGCACTCAGATACATCTGGTGCATATGGCAGCAAAGTGTCAATTGTGTGCGATGGTTGAAGTCTGTATAGAAGATAGAATGGAGAAAAGCCGGTGGTGACTTGGATAGCAGTGTTGTACGCATAGGTCGCAAACGGAAGAACCAGGTCCCAGTTCGTTTGGTCAGATGCCACATACGTCGCGAGCATGTCACCCAGGGTCCGATTAAACCGCTCAGTCAGGCCATTCGTCTGAGGGTGGTAAGCAGTACTCATCCGGTGTACAATATGGCACTGATGGAGAAGTGCTTGGATTACGTCGGATAGAAATATGCGGCCCCGGTCACTGAGGAGCTCGCGAGGAGGGCCGTGACGCAACACAAACCGATGGAGGATGAAAGATGCGACATCCTGAACGGTCGCCGTAAGAAGAGCAGCGGTCTCGGTAAACCGTGTCAGGTGATCTACAGCAACGATAGCCCACCGGTTACCTGCTGTGGTCAATGGCAGTGGTCCATAAAGGTCAATTCCGACGAGATCGAATGGGCGGTCAGGGCACGCAAGCGGCTGTAGTGGAGCTGCTCCTGCATTCGGTGGCTTTTTTCGTCGCTGACACTCGTGGCAGCCGCGAATAAACTGTCAAACAAAAGTAAACATCCCACGCCAGTAGTACCACTTCCTTAAACGTTCGTAGGTCTTGAAGACACCGGCGTGAGCGCATTGCGGGTCGAAGTGAAATGATGCACAGATTGTAGAGCGCAGCTTTCGGGGAAGAACGAGCAGCCACTTCCTGCCGTCTGGTGAGTAATTGCGCCGGTACAAGAGGCCACCTCGAATGGTGAAGTGCGAAGCCTGGCGTCGCATTGCTCGAGTGATGGGAAGTGTCGGTACCCCAGATAAGACGTCCAGAAGCGAAGTTATTCATGAATTGTCGCGCTGTGCAGAGGTCATTGCCTCGATGTCAAGAGCGGACAGCGCGTGTTCCATAGAAGATATAGAGGCAGCCTCAGTCGACAGTGGTGATCGCGAGAGCGCATCAGCATCGGCATGTTGGCGGCCGGAACGGTACACGACGCGGATGTCATACTCTTGAAGTCGCAGAGCCCAACAAGCAAGGCGACCTGATGGATCCTTCAGCGACGACAACCAACATGAGGCATGATGGTCTGTAACTACAGCAAAGGTGCGGCCATATAAGTATGGGCAAAATTTCACAATTGCCCAAAGTATGGCTAAGCACTCTTTTTCGGTAACACTGTAGTTTACCTCAGCCTTGTTGAGCGTTCTGCTGGCGTAGGCGACGACATACTCAGGGGATCCAGGCTTGCGTTGAGCGAGAACTGCACCGAGACCAACACCACTGGCGTCTGTATGGATTTCAGTTGCAGCCGTGGGATCATAGTGGCGCAATATAGGCGGTGATGTCAGGAGACGGCGAAGAGTGGTAAATGCGTGATCACATTCGGAAGACCATGATGAGATGTCGTTGGCACTGCTTAAAAGTTGGGTCAAAGGGGCAATTACAGAGGCAAAGTTGCGCACAAACTGACGAAAGTAGGAGCACAATCCTACGAAGCTGCGTAACTGTTTTACAGTCTTTGGTTTGGGGAATTCAGCAACAGCGCGTAGTTTAGCCGGGTCAGGAAGAACACCATCCTTTGATACGACGTGACCGAGAATGGTGAGCGTCTGAGCAGCGAAGTGGCATTTCTTGAGGTTCAGTTGGAGCTGCGCATTCTTCAGACACGTGAGCACATGTTTCAGGCGCACAAGATGTGTTGCGAAATCGGGTGCAAAGATGACGATATCGTCGAGGTAGCAGAGGCATATGTTCCATTTCAAAACCCGCAGAACCGAGTCCATCATGCGCTCGAATGTGGCCGGCGCATTGCCGAGACCGAAGGGCATGACATTGAACTTATATAGCCCGTCCGGTGTCACGAAGGCTGTTTTTGGACGATCACCATCTGCTAAGGGCACCTGCCAATACCCCAAACGCAAATCTAACGACGAAAAAAACTCGGCACCTTGTAAGCAATCAAGGGCGTTATCAATCCTGGGCAAAGGGTATACGTCTTTGCGAGTGATCTTATTTAAGCGCCTGTAATCAACGCAGAAGCGAATTGTACCATCCTTTTTCTTAACAAGAACGACAGGTGATGCCCATGGACTTTGGGAAGGTCGGATAACGTTGCGCTTGAGCATATCGTCAACGTGTTCGGTGATAACCTGACGTTCCGTGGTGGAAACACGGTATGGTCGATGTCGTACTGGCACATTGGAACCTGTGTCGATGCAGTGGAAAAAACTGGGAGTTCGGCCAGGGGTAGGTTGAGCAACGTCAAAGGATTCACGAAACTGGTAGTGCAGCTGAAGGAGCTCAGAGCGTTCAGATGGCGATAGTCCGTCGGCAATCGATGAATCGAAAAGCTCGGAAGGTGGTATATTGGAAGAGTTAAAAGCACTGATGGCGCCGTAGTCACCGGAACAATCTGGTGGCATGGTAAAAATTTGTTCTTTATCAATGACATCCACGTGTCCAAGAGATTCACCTTGAAACAGTTCGACGGGATATGGGAGGGGATTGATGAGGCAAAGAGCACTGTTTCCTTCAGAAATAGAGAGGGTTGAATAAGGCAGAAGAAGTGATCTTCGTCTAAGGAAGAGGCTTGATGGTTCAAAGAATGCAGCTTCGTTCCTAATGCCGTCACAGAACACGGGGAGCAACACAGCTGCTGTCGGAGGAATTTCAGTGCCTTCTTTGACGACGAGTTTGTGTACGGCGGGCTGAATGCGGCTGGTTGGTTGGTCGTAAAATGGGAAAAGTTCAAGCTCCGATCTTGCACAATCAATAACGGCATGGTTAGGCAATAAAAAATCCCATTCAAGTATGATGTCGTGTGAGCATGACAAAAGCACAATAAACTCAACAGTGTAGTGGTCCTTTGCGATCATCAGTCGGACAGTACAGGCGGCTACAGGCTGAACCGGGTCCCCATTCGCTGTTTGCAAGGACATCATATTAAGACGCCTCGTCACTTTTCGGAGCTTTCGGCAAAGTTTAGCGTCCATCACGGAAACGGCAGCACCAGTATCCACTAGAGCATATGCTCGAGTACCTTCTACAAAAACTTTGACAATATTCGACAGCAATGTCCGAGGACTTGAACATTTCGACAGCGCAGTTCTTGCCTCCTGAACTGCGGTGGTTAGTTTCCCTCGTGTTCAGGAGCTGGCCGACGACGCATGGGTGACACGGAGCGACGACAAGGTGAAGGTGAGCGACCAGACATAGTACGCGGACATTTTCGTGAAGACGAGCTTGACTGAGGGTCAGAATTTTCCAGACGGGATGGAGGAAGGTCCATGAAGCTGTTTTGTGTCCGGGCGTCTGTGTATCCCGGCACGCGATGACGGCAGTAATGGGCGATATGGCCAGGGCCGCCGCACGCAAAACAGATGGGCCGGTTATCGCGCGTTCTCCAAGTATTGGCGACGAGGGGAGCAGTCCATGCGGCAGACGGGTGAGTTGAGGCTGTTGTGGCAATGGGAGGAACCCAGGCAGTGGACGGCTGAGTCGGGCCTGAGGTATACGGCAGTTCCTAGAACGGCACGGGGTGGTGTCGCTGCTGCCGCTTTAGTGTCTCCGCATAAGTAAGAAGTGCGGTGACGGAGGGCTGCTGCAAGGGCACCGGCATAGCCTCGGAAATCTGCTCCTGGGCCACATGTCGGAGCATGGGAGCCAATGGTGGTGGGTGTCGCACTGGCTGTTGGTGCGAAAGCTCCTGGCATTGAGCGAAAGGCAGCAGAGAAAGCTGACAAGCCACTTCCTCTCGCACGAAGTCTTTCATTTGTGCGAGAAGGTTTGTCTGGTCAGTCATAACGTCCAGTGCGGTCACTGGTTGGATTGTCTGGAATGAGCGTCGCGTCTGAGCTCGTTGCCTCCGCAATTCATCATAGCTTTGGCACAAAGCCACTACTTCTGCCACAGTGCTAGGAGACTTCGCGAGAAGCATCTGGAAAACGTCATCGTCGACGCCCTTCATAATGTGCTGTATCTTCGCACTCTTGCTCATGGAAGCATCGACGCGCCGGCAGAGATCGATCACATTTTCTATATATGATGTGAAAGTTTCACCTGGCTCCTGTGCCCGTGTGCGCAGACGTTGTTCGACGCGTAGCTTCCGTAAGGCAGGACGACCAAAAACGGCAAATATTGCCTCCTTGAAGGCGGACCAATTCGCGAACTCGGTTTCGTGGTTCGTATACCACAGCTTGGCCATGTCGGTGAGATAAAAATTGACAGTGCCTAACTTAGCAGCGTCATCCCACCTGTTGGATCCACTGACTTTCTCGTATGACGACAGCCAGTCCTCGACGTCCTGGTTTTCGGTGCTGGCAAAGATCGGGGGGTCTCGCTGATGAACCGGGTCGGGGCAAGTAGCGGCAGCGAGAGGTATTGTTTGTTGGGCAGCGTCAACTTGCATGGTCGAGGGCAGGGTGCAGGATCGGAGTTCCAGGTTGTAGGCGATGTGGTTACCCAGCACGATCCACCAAATGTAAAGAGGTTTATTGGGCGAACCAAACGGGCAGGTGAGAGATTCGAGATAGCGACAGGAGGAGGAAGATGGAGGAGCTCCAGCGCCGATCTCGTGGTGCCTTACTCTGCGATGATGCTTGCTGTTCCCTTTTGTTGTCATCAATCCTTCATTATAAAAATAAAATAAATAATAAAAACTGGATACGAGTGAGGATCAAACCTAGGTCATTTGAGTGGCAAGCAGGTATTCTACCACAGAGCCAAACGTCTACAGTGAAAATAACTTCCTCTGCTTGGAAATGCAGTGAAAGTAATTTGCATGCTTTACAAGCACATGCGTCCCGTATGCATGCTTCGGAATGCAAGATGTAATAAAAGTACCAACGTGTGGGATAAGCGGACATTGTGATCGGTAGTCAGAACATGCGATTATCGTGACGTCATGGTTTAAAGCGGGCGACCCCTTACAAAAGGCACACTTCTTACTGTACCTTTTTCCCTTAATGCCACGTAGTGAGAGCAAAGCAAGTTTGAAAAGATTTAACGCACACCATTGCCCGTGGTTTAAAGCATGCTATTCATTACAAAGAATGCAGCCATTTGCGAAAGCTTCACTTGCACATGGTCATTGCGCTCTAGGGACAGGATATTGCTATCGCATTCACCTCTTGAAGGCGAAGCTAAAGGGTCCCCCCGATTCTTTTGCAGCATTTCGGCTCGATCAAAATGCAGCTGCCGCAGCCAGGATTCACTCCAGAAGGTCAGCAGTTTAGCACCAAAACCACTAAACCACCCTGGCAGATGGTAAGAGAGAGCACTAAAGAGGAAATGAAATAAAGAGTAGGAATAAACTCCCGAGATAGGTTGGTATGCCAAATAGGGTTCACTGTTGCAGAGGAGCCCCCATTTCACGTTCACTTTTCAATGATTTTTCAGGAACACTTACATCACAAAGCCTATACAGGCTCTTCCTGCGACTACTCTGTTTACCACAACTCCTCGTCTTCTTATTTCATTACACCAGTGGCATTGCACCTGTGGACATCACAATGAAAGTTTGTGACAGTTCAGCCCTTATGCCAATAATAGTGAAAATAGATGTGCTGTCTGGCACAATTTTTAAAGATGGCTTAGCATATTCCTAGTGAGTGAAGCCACAAGAGTATGACGCTTCAAGCTTCCATGTTTGGCCAGGCGATTGTCACTATAATGGTTCAACAGGACAGTAAGACTTGATGATGAAACACTTTACTACAAAAAATGTTAAGCAGGAACAAAACCAAACCTTAAGAAGCAATCAAAATCAATTGCCAGGCAGTGCAAGATATGAGATGTACAAGAAAAGAAAATTCCTGATAAAACATCAAAACATGGGGATGCATTAGTATATTTCCTCCACCAAATAATAAAAAGTATTCACAACTCTTGTCATTTTGTGGTCGTGAGCATTTGCAGACATTGTAAACAGTCAGGTCAGGCACATTTCACACATGTTTTAAACACCTTGTTAAGAGCAATGTGGTCATTCCCAAAGCTTTTGCACAGTCTACAGTCACCATCATAGGTGTGCGCAGTCGCCAGCATGTTCTATTTTCATATACTCAAGCGACTATCAGCTCACTGCCACTTATCATTAGTATCAGCTTCTCTTTTTATTTCACTCCACTGTAGCACAAAAACGTTGCCAGAACAGTTTTTAAAGTTTCGATCTTGAATCAGCTGAATGCAATCTATGCTGGCAAGCTTACAAACGTGGTCGCTTTGAACTAACGTTCTGCCACTCAAAACTGAATTCTCATTCCTTGGCTATCCTGCTAATGTAACAAACTGGTGGTTATCAAGGGTGGCTTGTTGGCCTTGTCAGGGTAGCATGTCGAGCAGTCACCCCTCAAGAAGGGACCGAATCGGTCCCAGAACATCTGGTCCGTTTACAGTACAGGTTTTATCTTATCTTTGGACTATAAACTTGGCTGGAGAGTTTATGTTATTAGTGTGAAAGTTTACTCAGCCACATAGATATCTGTCCAAAATGTTCCCCTTTAAATCGATGTTCATAACGTAAGAGCAGCACTGAATCGATGGGGACGGGACGGAAAAAACACGCACAAGCACTACAAAATAAATAAACGAAGTATGTTCTTTCCATCACGCCCTCATCAATTCAATGCCGCACTTATCTTTAAGGCGGTTTATCTGCTCTGCAATCCCTGTAGCCTGCCCAGATCCAGCTTATTTTTTCACAATCTAAAGTACGACAGCATGAAACAGTGTCTCGCCATTGTTGTCATCACTATCTCCCACAACTCCTCCTCTGCTCGACTGCTAATGAAAACTGTACTGAACTGTGGCACTAAAGATGGTGAACATTCCGATACAAAAAAAAATGCAACAATATTTCAGTTTTTCAGTCCTCACAGAGCTGGCACAAAAAGAACACTGTAAGTAGGACTGTTTCTCTAGCATGAGATTTGAGCTCACATAGTCGATGACTGTAGGTTGAGAGAACTTTTTGTCCACTTTCTATTTCTTTATCCAAGCTTTAAGATTTTGAAGCTCGTTCTAGCATTATACATCATAAGATTTATAAATTACCTGTGCCCTGTGTTTTTCTCAAGTCTCTGTTCTTTAAAGGGCGCTCACCAGGCCCCATAACAAATTTTAGTTAGACCGTAAAATTTGTTGTGCGTCCGAAGAGAAGCATTATGCCAGAAAAATTTTTTCAATCGGTTCGTCACGAGCTACGAAAACTGTTCTTTTTTTTTAGGCGGCGCGTAACGACAATGAGAAAAGGCGAGCTCGAAACTCTTGCCGCTCCTCCTCATAGCCTTCGCAAGTCAAATCTCTTCTTTACCCTCTCCGGTATCCAACACAGAGGTCACGTGCGCATGACATGCCAAAAGAAGCACAGCCCCCGAGCACCTGAGCGCAATGTTTTGTTGACCAGCGTTATTTTGTGGTCAGTCTATTTCCTGTTCCTGCGAGATGGTTTGGAAACGCTGGGTTAGGCATGGTAGAATAGATTAGCATAATGAGTGCTCGAACACGCAGGACCATTAATATCTTTTTCAGGACAGGCGTCTGCTTGATGCCCTAATCACGAGGACAAAAACGCATGCGAAATGCAGGCAGCCCCGCCGTGGTGTTCTAGTGGCTAAGGTACTCGGCTGCTGACCCGCAGGTCGCGGGATCGAATCCCCGCTGCGGCGGCTGCATTTCCGATGGAAACGGAAATGTTGTAGGCCTGTGTGCTTAGATTTGGGCGCACGTTAAAAAACACCAGGTGGTCAAAATTTTCGGAGCCTTCCACTACGGCATCTCTCATAATCATGTGGTGGTTTCAGGATGTTAAATCTCACATATCAATCGAAACGCAGGCACATTAGCCCCGCATCTTGTTGCGATTCATGGGGGGAAAATAGAAAAGATGCACACATTCCCTTATTAGATCTCGTTATTTATCTCAAGTTTTATTCATCTATTCAAGCAACAAATTACATAAACAACGGATGTCTTGGTATATAATTTTTGCCATGTCACGTGCCACTGTTGGCAACGTCACAGCACTACAATGTAGGTAAGGCGATTCACAAGTTTACATCATGCCCTCATTCTATTGGTGCGAGCCCGCGAAAGGAAGGGAGAGCAGCGTTTATCTTCAAATTTGACTCATTTCTGCGGCACGTAGCGTTGCAAATTTCGGTAGATGTGATCGTGAATGCCCCATATATCCATTGCAAATCTCAGCTCAATAATGTCAAACCTGGTGAGTGGCTCTTTAAAGCACTTCACCATCATGAATGTATTACACTGACATGTCCAACCAGCAGTCATTCTATAGGCTTTATACAGCATTTACATATTAATAAGTGGACTTCTTCAAGCTTTAAAAGATGACAAAATGATGCCCTCGTTCTGCAGTTCCACCTTTTCACATCAACCACACGAGCTCTGGTCTAGTGCAGTGGCGATGAACATGTCCACACAACCACGTGCATCTTCTCCCTTACATGAAACGTTTCGTAGGCTGGCCACAGATGGCACTATAAAATGTGTAAACTCACTGCTGAATTACCACTCAAAACTCCAACGCCTCTGCTTTTGGGGAAAAATGGTACCACACAATATATTATTTGGTAAAACATGTATTATGCAAACTAAACATATTCATCCTTTAACAGTCAGTCTTTCAAGATGGTTCTGTGTTAAAGTATAGGTACCATGATGAAATGCAATTTTCATTCACACCGTTTGCCCAGACAGTAAACATAAAATTATACATCATTACGTGTGTGCATCATTATCTGCATTTACATGTGGAATCAAAGAATAGCTTTTTCTGAATTTTGAAGATCTTGCCCTTTCGTTTCCAAAAGTCAAGTGGCTATTACACAGGCACAAAATACAGTACACATAGTACTCTACATTGAATTATAGCGCTAGCCAGCTTTTACATTTATTTTAGGTGGCAATTACATGCAAAACAAATTTCATACATGTGGTTAGTAGCATTTCATTATCGCGCTGGCCAGCTTTTGAGGTTATTTTTGTCCGGTATCACATTTGATACAAGATCTCGGCATTTCAGATAAGAAAAACACTCTAGCAACGCTCCTTGTTGAGCTTTATTCATATCTGCTTGTTATCAGGCCACTGAGAGCATTCTCCTCAAGCGCGTCAACAATGTTTACTGACACTTGAGTTCGCACCAGTGTGCTCAGCGCTGAATAAGTAAGAGTAAAGTACGCGGAAGTGAAGGAGCACGAGAAGCCCCAGTAACAGCACGAGCAGGCCAGATTCCTGAATGACAAGCACTTTCTAGGGCCTTTGACTCATAGAATAAAACGGACAAAAGCCGATAAAGAGCATGTAAAGGTTATATAATAGTACAAGCCAAGTATTTATGTAGAGAAACCTAAGAATGTACAAATTACGACTTTAAAACCTCCGTAGTACAACCTAACAATAAATGAAAAAAAAAACACCCACAGCCATTCCTGTCCCAACTAGAGAGAAAATTGGTATAGATGGCCTATTCAGTAACATTTCTTCATCTCCGTCCTATCAAGCACCTAACATATTCAGGTAGGTAATTTTTCCATGCGGAGACATGTTGGTGCCAACGGTTTTTTGTCAAAAACTTGCGGGCGAATTTCAGTGGTAATTGCTGGAAAAAGCAATATTTCAAGTGGGGACAAAGATTTTTCGTTGCTGATATGTGTAGTATTGGTATCAGCAGCGAAAAAGTAAGTATGCTTCCTAGAGAAACCGCATGGCGCGACTGTCATCCACGCATAAATGGCAGAAGCACCACCATTTGGAGCACAGTGGAGCTTAGATTTGTTAGTTTGTAACTGACGGTAACTAAAAATTAAGCTGACTAACGTGACAGTTTTGAAACATTTGTACGGCACGAGTGAAACCTGAAAGGGCGCAAGATGGGGAGAAGAAAAAGAAAAAAAAACAAAACTGACGAGAGCGTAAAGCCTGCGACACACACAACCATTTGAAAGACTATTTTGCAATCTCTAGCGCGCTCTTCAGATAAGGCTGAATCATAAATAATGTAAAAAGACCAAGATGTGAAGCACATCAGTGCTTAGTTGACCAGTTCATAAGGTTGCGTGACTTGCGTCTAACAAAAGAAACGAGCTCCTTGAACAATTGCTGTTTTTATAAATGCGAATGTGTTTTTATAATTAATTAACATTTATATTCAAAGTCGTGTTCAAATTACAGAATTTAATATGTTAAAAGGTCACAATTAGCCATCTCAATCATCACTTCCTCTAAAGAAGAAACCAAGCTGGCTATGATGAAAACACTGATCCCATTTTTTTCGGTGGAAGACACTTAAAACTCCTAGTTGATAAACCAGTGAGGCAGTAGCAAATTGCATGCATGCAGTGCACTCAAGTGCAATGAATAATGTACTGAGGAATTTAAGAATGCAGTTTCGAACCATGCAAAATCGAGCAACATGGAGCATTAGAATGTTTTGCAACAGCTAACCAAATATTTATTGCAATCAGCATTTTGTAAGATGTAACAAAATTCACAAAAAATCCTGAGTGACAGCAGTCAGAACAACTTCTAACAGATTTTCAGCCAAAATTGATGTTTCATGTAGAAAACTTTATACAAAAGGGTGTGAGGATTAACACGTCAAATAAAGTTCTTCTGCAAACAATTTCACTTGTGAGTTTATACTAAATACAGGTGATGCATGCACTGTGTCTTTCCGGCTTAATGATACATTAATAAGTTTTCATTCTGGCTGTATTTTACTCAAGTGCAGATAGTTATTTTGGTTACATACATTTGGTACTGGCTAATAAAAGAATGTAATCGTTGTGGGGGTGCTGACACCCCCCCCCCCCCCCCCCCCCTCTGTAAAGTTGTCTGCGCCGAGTGGCGCATGTGTCTCGCCCCAAGGCTTTATTTCGGTGGTGACCACCGCTGGGCGATAGATGGCGTTGTGTTCGCTTTGAGTACCACTGTTGATAGAGTGGTAGCGCTGGCGGTGGCCCCTGGCGGAAGGCAGGCCTTGGTGGTGGGCGAGCGTTGAGCGAGTCTTTTCGGCGCGTGGCGGCTGCCGCGAACGGTTGTCTGTAGCGTGGGTCCCCGGTGCTCGGCACCGCGGGCTTCGCGCCGGGGTCCCACGTGGAAAGTCAGGCGTTGGCGACGCCACCTTGGGTATGTGTTAGTGTGTTGGGTGTGTTAGTGTGTTTATCATGTTATTGTGTGTTTAGTGTGTCACTGCGTTATGTTGTTTGTATGGTAGCGTGTTAATTAAAATTGATGTAACATTGGGCAGACGATATCGTCGTCTAAATTAGTTAATAAATGTATGTATGTTGTGTGCTTTGTACCGACCGCGTCTGCTGTGTCCGTTCACTCCAAGAGCGTGGCGTGGCCATGCGCTCGTTCGCCTCGCGGAGACCCCACATCGTAAGCTTGCTATCTTAAGTGAACAATATAAACAAAATGTCATACACAAAAGGTTACGTTCACTGATTCTGAGAGGACTACTGCAAGTAACCATGTGCATGATTAAAAAAAAATATTCACTCACAAACACATTGCACTTCAGTGCTCACAACTCACAAACGTTTCAAAACACAGAGGCAGTGAGCAATTGAAAACATTTAGTAGACTAGAAATATTCGGAGAAAGTGAATCAAATTTCCTGATTTCTACCTTAGTTGCTGTAAAGATCATTTCACCTAGACAGCCACTTGAACCTAAGTGTAGTGATGCTAATAACAGAGATTAAAACTACGATCACAGGAAAATAACATGGCACAAAACGTCAAACATAAACCACTTTTTAGGGTGGATTCTAATCACTGCAGCCTCCTAAAGCAACTGGAATAAAAGAATGCACAAACTGAAATGAGTATGACCGAAATCTTAGTTTGTGAGAGTAGATGCGAAAGACTACCAACAGTGCCAGTGCTCCAGTGACTAATAAATAAGCAATGTAACATAGCAGTGACCTAGGTCAGTTGAGGAGACCAGGCAGCACAAAACTCTTTTATAAATTGTGAAGAATCAAACATCATCTTTATCTACTTTTAACACCAAAAGACACACAATCCTTTCTAATTGTCACTACCGCTACACATGTGCAACACTATATTATGTCGCAATATGCATGTGGCTGCTTTTTAGATTTTTTGTAAATGTCGCATAGAACCAGATACCACCACTTCACTTTTCCTTCTGTTTTGGGCAACCAATGCTACAATGGCACACTACTCATTACTTCCCTCCCCTTCTTTCAAGGAATGCACCAGGTAATTTGCAAGACAACAGCTGCACACTTGATCCATTGCATTTTAAACTAAAGCAGCGACAAAGCAGATGCAGCGGGCACTAACGTACGGTACAGCCATTTGCGAAAACTGGCAGTGTAAACACCCGCAAGTCACAATGAACCTGTCAGCCCGTCATCGATAAGCACTCAAGTGACAGTCACTGCACGTGGCAAAAACAAGGGTTCACCTCGGCCACGCTTTGTGGGATCCATGCGATGGGCCGGCTGGAGGATGTTGAGCAGTGCGCCAATACGGCCATCCTTGGACACAGCCAACCACGTGCCCCCCTCACGACCTTTCTCCTGATCCCGACCTGGAAGATGACCTCGCCCTTTTGTCTCATGTTCAGTAACAGTGAAGCCGCTGTACATTTTGCATATGATCTTTCCAAAAACAGAGCAGTCAAGGCATATTTGTGGCAGTTAGAAAGGAATTAACATCAATTTCCTAGACTGCATAGTAGATGATATTGTGGAAAGTGGTGCGAAATTTAAGAAAATATGAACAGACCAACAATGTTACAACACAGGTTCAAAAACAGCACCTCCAATTGTACAGTGTGTATCTTTGTATGTCTATGTTTTCTTAAATTTCGTGTTGCTGTTCTCAAAATCATGAACTGTACAACCAAACAGCCCACCAGTATCCCATATGTACAGTAGCTAGAATTGAACAAAACTACAACATGGTAATTTGAAAAGAGGCAGGGGATAAATCAAATGCTGTTTCTACATGCTTCAGTCGAAGCATTGTCTCTAGTCTATATCACTAACAAGTATGATTCCTCTCTTTATTTAAGAGCACCGACAGCCCTACTGATGTATTTTCTGTCACCATAACAAGCTCCCAAAACCAAAACTTGACCACTGATCTCAGGCTCGTCTTTTGCTCTACTCTCAGTGCAAAAGTACTGAGGTACTGTGCCATTGTGCAATTAAAGAATCTGCTATTATAGCAGATTAATATGTGAAACAAAAGATGCGTCAATGCCCCCATATTAAATAATGTTATTGCGAGGGTAGCAATACCTGCTTCTCGGAAACACCGCAACTCGACAGCGGCGCTAGCATTTTATTCAACAAAATCCACGGATGTTGCTCATCCTACGTTAAAAACATTTGATGTAGAGACTACAACAGCATGATGTTACACGTACAAGTAGGGGCTAGGGCTTATGGTATGCTAGAAGTGCGAGAGCGAGCAAAATACACAGCGGAGAAAACGCAACCGGAATACATACGTTCGCGTATGCATTACGTGACACGCAGTTATATCGTTTACGCTAACTCTAGGCTCAGGTTGAAGTTTTCCCATCAATTTAGAAGTGCGGCAGCTTGGGCTAGTTGGTATGACATGACTATAGTTGTAGCGCGAGAACAGAACGACGGCGTGTCCTTCTTGTCTCTGTGTCGTCGTTCTGTTATCGCGCTATAACTATCGTCATTTTCCCATCACATTTTGGAGAGTGGCTGTGCATATGGTTTATGGATCAGACTAAATAGGCAGAACTTAATCGGTGAACAGGCAGTTTAGACGGCGAAAGTTGTTACGGAAGCTAAAATAGAGGCTATCCGTATCGATGCGAGTTCGTGACTTAGTACCTCCGACAATGTCAGGGTCGTCCTCCCAGAAAGACGCTGGCTTCGTGGGGCGATGAAAGAACTCGTCCCTGACGTTGACCAGCACCATGCTGAATTCGTCATCGTCCGGGTCGGGATTAGTGTAGACGAACAGCAGACACATCCTGAAACGTCGCCAGGGGAGGGAGATACGATAAATCGCCGACCACGGCGCACCAACAGTCACACTCTAGTGACGACCTCGCAACCACCGTAAAGTGCCACGGCGATTGGAAACAGTTGTGGCTAAACGGCCGTCTTTTTAGCGCCCAAAGACTGGGAAACGGACAGGGTCACACGACGCACGCGGTCACATGCCATCGCGCGTTTGTTGTCACTGCGACAAGCGTCATGCCACCTACGCTTACGTGGGAGCCGATGGAAGAAGGCTGCGGCGAGGAAGAATGAAAAGGCCGCGCGTCCCGGCGCGAAATCTGCATTTATCTTCGCGATGCGACCGCCTATACCACGGCCGTGTACCGTTAAGTACGACGAAGGTCGCGCCAAACAATTGTTATCGTTCCACAAACTTGTCTGACGCTCAAGCACTTTTGGAAACAGCTGCGACTGACAAGAACGAGAGCAATAGTAAACTAGAGAAGCAAGGCTAGCAGTGCTAGCCTGAATCAAAATGTTCGGTACTGCAACTTAGTGACCGTACAAAATTGTTCATAATAATTTCTGGCACAATTAAGCAACTATAATCAAATTTAAAATTAATATACGTTGCAAGTTTTTTAAGCGAATTGAAGTTTTGTAGAAGTTAGAAACCTGTAGCGTAAGTGTGGTTTCTGTGGTTGTGGGGTGTTGTGGTGTAATTATTTGTCTTGCAACTATTTTCAGCGGAAGCGAACAACAGGAAGTCGGGCTGCTTTTGATCGCACGTGAATCTCGGTTGGCGATCTCTCTATTCCGCTGAGCACGTGTGATCGTTCTCGGTGTCAACATTTGCATTTCCTCTGCGTGATCTGCTTCAGCCATGTCCGAAGTGAGCGAGCTGGTTAACTTCTTGGCCAAAAGCGCGCCGACTGGGCCAAAGAATCAAGCCATTGCGTACATTACAGGTCTGTATGCCCCGTTTGCTGGTGGTGTCGACGCGTACACTAAACTCGCGCTCCAGGTTAAAGTAGTTTCAGCCAGGTGTGTCATTTCGCCCATAAAGTTCCGATTTCCAACAATGGAGAATTTGATCCTCACGTTGCTTATGTATGGGGCGCATCATTGAAATGCCTGCCTGTAAAAGTGAAACCATCGTTATGTAACTGGCCAGCGAATATTCTCACACTCTATTTTTCTGGCCCGAAATATTTTGTGTAATGTAGTCTAATGTAGAGATGATAAGTCAGTGACGTGACATGGCTGCAATGCCTCACTACATAAAGCTTTGAGAAACTCATTTGAAGGACCGTTCAAAGATGCTTGAAATTCATGCATTTTGATGCGAAAGGTCTAGAGACAATTTAGAGCTAAAATAAAGTATACTGTACTTTGTAGCAATTAATTGCAATTGGTATGTGCTCAATTATGTAGTTATTGTACAGTTAGTCGTGCCGTATTTATTCATAAACACACTCAAATTACATTCAGTAGTTGTCTACTGGCAGCAGACATTCCGAAAAAAACATTTTAAAATATTGCGAAATCTCGCCAAACGAAACGCCTCGCGTAGTATGTCTCGTTAAACGCGATACTGCCTTCACCTAAGTAGCAGACTATTTCACTGACAGGTAATATATAACTTTGGGTAACGACAATGTCTAGTTTACCATTATATCAGTGTTTGTTGACCTTTTATTATCACTAGTGCGCAGAAATGGCAAAAGTAAGATGAGTACAAATGATGCCTGCAGGCCTACCAAGTTCAGAGGATGGACGCTCCCTCCTGCTCAAGAACCCGGACGTGGCGAAAGCAGTGGCCCTGCTCGTACTGCAGGACGAGAACGCCGTGACCGTCTCCCAAGCATACAAGTGCCTGACAAACCTCACGTCGGTGCCGGCCATCTCGGAGTACCTTGTCGAACATGATTACGGTGGCATTACGGCCCACTTGGTGAATAGTTCGCTCAAGAGCGACGACTCGGCAGCGCTGCAATGTGCTGCCATGCTGTCGAACCTCACTAGAGGCAGGCAGGGTGCCGAAAAGCTCTGGACGCTGTTGCGCTCGACCAACAAGTGCGACGACCTCCTGGCAGCGCTCTGTTCTAGCACCAGCGAAAACCGCGACCACCTCAGCTTCGTCTTCTCGAACCTCTCTCAACTGGACGAGGTTCGGAGGTGAGCAAATCGATGGGAGGAGGAGTTTATACAGTGGCCATTGATGTTTCAGTGTTTAAGCAGGACATGCTTCTTGAAGACGTGATTGAGCCAAGCTACCACACGGGCTGGCCTTCAGGCAAAAAGCGAAACTTTATTGGCCCATTTCTCCCTCGCCTGTTGACACACAACATAACACCTCAAATGGTGTGAGAATGGATGGCAGCACAGGTTGTTTTGGCATAATTACAAAGCGCAACAAGAAAAGGGAGATTTATACACACCCTTATGCGTATCACTCCCATGATGTGTGTGACCATGTTTGTCGTGCGGCAGTAGCATTGTGCCTTACTCTTCAAAATATACTTAGGATGGTGTTTCAGTGCACCTTCTTGGAATGTCTTTCTTTTGTGCAATGATGTTGTTTGCTTAAATTTGCTTTCTTGAAAGATTTGTTTCACACTTACAGTGTGCACGCCGAGAGTGGGCATACCACTTGCAACGTTGAAGTAACAGTTATTAAGGCAAGGAAAAGCATGCAAGAAAAAATAAAATTATAGCTGTGCCGCAGAAATACACACTGAAGCACATCACTTTCTTTAGAATATGGGCATGAAATGTGAAAATGGCAATTCCATGTGAACTGTTCTCGAGAGATTAGCAGTTCCTAATACAAGCAGTTTAAGTAGTATGAGATCATTGAGATGTGTTGCCACAAAACCTTTAGATAATGTTTTCCACTTCAATGCGCACTGAGATTGCTCATTTAAGAGTCGTTTTCAAGCATTGCTGTAGTAGCGCTTGGAAACCAAGCGTACTCTTTTGATGCAGGTGGTTATTGGACCAGGCTGCCAGGAGGGTGCAGAAATTCTTTCCTTTTCTGACGCTTGAGACTTCTTCCGTTCGAAGGCACGGTGCAGCTGCAGTGCTGCGGAACTGCTGTTTTGAAACCGGTATGCATGCAGTTTCACCGTTTATTTGTTTATTATTATTAGGAGTGTGCAAATATTTGAAATTTCTAATAGTGCTGGCTATTTAATTTGCCCTCAAATATTTTACTATATGTGAGTTTGAAGCCCCGCACTTTAAGAGAGCACACCCTTGTCTGCCATATCACTTGGGCTTCCACAGAAGTTGAAAGAAAAGGAGAGACCGACGAAAGAGCATCTTTGTCATTTATGTGTAGTGTTGTTGGCAACACTTTAATTGTACCAAATCATGTACACAAACACAATTCGGCCTCTGCATTGCCTCTTTTTTGATAAGACAGCTATGAAACACCGCCCCGCCATGACTTCCTCAACCTAGCCAAAAGAAACACTTTCATGTTGCCATCTCATACTCACTTGAAATTTCTGCCGAGAAATAGTGCTGTGGAATCGTCCCCAACATTTTGCTGCAACTTTGCTTCGAAGTATACAAAATATATTCTAAACATATTCAAGAAATTTTCTTTAAATATTTGATTCAAATAGCACTCGCTCTTCAATAAACAAATTTGTTTCACACCCAAAATTTTGCTATTTGCACAGCTCTAATTATGAATATTAATATTAGGAGCATGCAAATGTCAAAAATCTCAAACATTTTTCTAATGGTGTTTGCCATATTTGATTCACACAGGAATTTCACTATTTGGACTTCCTGAACACAAATACAGTTAATGGTGTTTGCCATATTTGATTCACACAGGAATTTCACTATTTGGACTTCCTGAACACAAATACAGTTAATGTCAAATTATTAGTGGCCTCTTCAGATAATTATGCTTCACCTCGTCTCACTCTTGTATTGTGGCAAAGCTGCCTTTTAAATTATGCTAAGGTTGCAAATTTATTTACTCAAGAAAATGCTGGTTCCAACATGGAGACAATAGAGGTGGCTGAGTTAATGCTGTTTTGGACCTGAAATTTGCACAAGAAGTTTGAAAAATTGGACACTGCAAATTTTCAGCATCCAAGATTTCATGTGTTCTTACACATTGACGTGTGCCTATAGGGCAGTGTCTTGTGACTGGTGCCGCGCGAGCGTGCCGGAGCATGAGCGGCCCGTGCCAGCGGAGAGAGACGATACGCACAACAGCTGCTCAGCTAACGAAAAAGGCCTCCCACTTTATTCGGGGCAGAATATATACAATCTCAGGGGCGCCACATGCTAGTGGCAGCCGAACTAAATGACTGAAGGGTGGCGACCTCTACATCTCCCCCCTTGAAGACCAGACGGAAGACGGAGGACGCCAGACACTGCACATCACAAGTTCAGGCGGTTCGGAGGCACAACGCGGCGGCCACTACGTGTTTGTGTCACACCATCACTGCGGTCACTGTCTGCAGGGTGGCAGTCCAAGGGAATCGGGTGGTTGCGCCCCGAATAAAGTGGGAGGCCTTTTTCGTCAGCTGAGCAGCTGTTGTGCGTATCGTCTCTCTCCGCGGGCACGGGCCGCTCGTGCTCCGGCACGCTCGCGCGGCACCAGTCACAAGACATGGTGTCAGAAGTGGCTGCGTAACGTCCCCTCATCCCGAACTCGCCCGTACCGCACGACGATGGCCCTCGACGGAGTGGCGCCGAAAAAGGCTTCCCACTTTATTCGGGGCAGAATATATACAATCTCAGGGGCGCCACATGCTAGTGGCAGCCGAACTAAATGACTGAAGGGTGGCGACCTCTACAGGCAGAGGAGGAACTCAGAACTCAAAGGGAGCGTACCTTTATCCGCAACATGAGTAGGGCTTCCACAGAAGTTGAAAGGGGAGGGTAGGCTGAAGAAATAGCATCTCGTTATAATACTGGCAAATTATTATCATTGCCATCACTTCACTGCCGACGGAATCGCGCTGACTTGTCATTTCTTTACAAACTAGTTCACGGTATGATGTCCTGCCCTTTACTTCTCAGTTGTGTAAGTTTTCTGGTTAGGAGCTAAGTTAACCAGCGAGAATCGACGATTTCATGTACCTGCCAACTTCTTTCAACACTGTACTGTTCAGAGAATACAGTCTTTTTTTATAATGTTAACTTTCATGATCTTGATGTTTTTCACAGTCCACAGTCATTGTTTTTATCTCAGCTCTGCACTGTCTTAACATAGTCTTTCACAATGTACAGATTCTTCCCATTTCTGTCTTTCAGGAAGATTTCTGCATAATTGTGTATATTCCCCTTTATTTTTCACTCCCATTCCATGATTCTTGTCGTCTTTTTATTCTTCCCATTTTGCGCCGATTTCTTTTTGTCTGCGTGTTTTCACTCTTTTTATTTGATTATTCTGAAGAGTCTACAATGTATAGTTTCTTGTATTGTTTTATTTCTGCGTGCACCTGCCCTAAGATCTCATAGTATTTCTTAGACACATTAAATAAATAAATGATTGATTTATTATTAGTAGTAGTAGTAGTATTTATTCATATTCTGTAAAGGTGTCAAATTAAATGGGGTTGGTTTTTTTTTTTTCCCAAGGCTGTGTATGAATGAAGGGTGATGCGATACAGCATTTTCCCCTGAATGTGTCTAATTAATAATTGCATGTATCAGCAATGCTAATAAGTCGCACTGGCCAGTATTATTTGAAATACGTACTGATATCGGATAGTACACTAGTTGAAGAAGTATCAACACAAAATTTCGAGGACAAGATAACTTGTGGGATAGATTTATGTGGACACACGTGCATCTATGAAATAGTATCAATGGATAATACAGCCTAGAACATATTTAAAATTCATTTCAATGTGTTTATCGTCGCTCGTGAAATACGCCTTTGGTTTTCGTGCAAATAACCAACTGCAACCCACGTCACTTAGTTTTCGGCTGGCGCTCTATCCTTGCTAGCACTTTCATTGGCAGACCTTTTCATCGAAAAGAGGAGTTGTGCTTGATGGGAGTAGAAAATCTGATACAGTGTTTGGGAAGGTCACACATTAAAACGTCCTCGAGGGATTCTTTGTTAAAAATAGTCGTCAAGACTGCTCACGGGGCTTTTATTGTGCTCATGTAGCCAGCTGTGTTTACATGAAAGCCACTCTGGGTTCTGCTTCACTTGGCACTTTCTGAAACGAAAGCTGTGATTGGAAGGTATAAAACCGTCCTCCAATAAGTAACTGTTGCACACTCGAGCTAACGACCGCTTTGGCCATAATAAGTGTGTCGTTGCTACTTATTGCACTAGAGTAAACAAGGTTCAGTATTTTCGTGTCAACTGGCAGTTTCTTAATCTAAAAAACAGTTAATTTAATTTGCATATACAGCTTAACCCCTTTATAAGAGACAAATATGTATAAGAAACACCAGTGTGCCTACAGCAAAACAGGGATTGATAAGAAAATGCATATGAGACACCCTGCTTTTGAGAGACATGTCATATAAGAGACTAGAATTGCTGCCCAAAGCATGCCTTTTATAAAGGGGCTTAACTGTAGTGGTAGAAAATTCATGGACAATGTGAAGCTAAAATTTATTACATTTATGCTTTTGCCAAATATTGTTTGTCGTGACAGATTACAAGATTAGATTGGGGGGGGGGGGTAAGTTATTTATTTAGGTAAAGTAATTATCCTTTCATTATAAACAAAATAGCCTCACACAGGTATATACTGTGCACAATATCATGAGGAGCTGGTATAGGAATTTCATACAGGCATTACTACTCCACGTATATTTTTATTCCTGTCTTTCCTGTCTAACATGCCTAGTTTGATACTGACTGCGAGATAAACCTATAGTAGCACTAGCGGGAATGCAATCCGAACATTGGTACATACTTTTTTAATGGCCTTTGGGTTTTTCAATTTCTCTTTATCATGATTACTTGAAATACATAGACAAGACATAGACAATATAGACAAGGACTAACTAAGACAGGGTTGTGCTTTTCTGGGGCATAGTGAAGTTCTTGTCTAAGTTATGTGCCCTTATTTCAAGTAATCATGAATCCCCAGCTCGTCCAATCAGCCATTTCGACAAGTCTCTTTATCAAACCTCCCTCTTCAACTTTGTCAGCACATCATCATTTTATTGCTTACCTACAAATATCGCTAGTTCCTACCATCTTATTGAAGCAAGCATGTGACCACCATTTGATTGCATTCTTTCGAACTGTGGCACTGTAGTAGATTATGCGGTGCAAATCTTTAACCAAGCAGAAAGTTCAACCTTTGATGAAACAGTGGCACTCACAAAACACTAGTAAGTGCAGTAAAAGAATGGACAGCTTTTGGAAGCATGCAAGGACAGACCTTTTCACCGCACTTCACAGCAAAGCGTTCTGTGCTGAAATTTTGAGCAACTGCTCTAAGGAGCTAGAGTCAACACCTTTGTGTAGGAAGCATGTACCCCGTCTTGCTGAGGCGATGGTTTGTCATGCTGGATGCCCAAAATACATGGACATGTATACCTAGGCTCTTAATGATCTCGGGGCATGCATCATTAACCATGCTTTTTGTTTGTTTGAGCATTGATTTTGCCTCTAATGTGCGCTCACTAGTTATGCAGCCACGGCGGGTCCTTTTGCCCGAGTGCATGAAAATATAGCTTACCTCTTCCTCGTTTGCATGGTTAATGGAGCGTGAAGACGGTGTCATCATAGATATCTAGACAAAAAATATACCTATTCCTCAGAAAAACAAAAGCAGTTTAATGTAATCTGTAAAATGTAGTTTTATGACAGAGCTACATCGCTCCTTTTGTTATGCAAACACAAAACTTCAGTGGATCTCTGTGGCTTTAGCCAAATTGCTGACCTAATAGGCGTAGGTAACATTTTAAACCATGTGAGAGGCCCAGTCTTGGGCACTAACTGCTGATTACTAACAATACATTACTTCTAACCAGTTTTACTTTCTTTTTAGGGAACTTGTCACTAATAATTTCACTTTTTATATGGTGACGCAGCACTAATTCACGGTCTCTAATATGTACATAGTTGTGTCATCATAGCGTTTTGTAGCAATGAAAACGAAAGATCAAAGGGCAGCAACAAACTGCAAGGGAGGTTTGTTAGCAAGTTATGCAAGCGGAGAAACAAAAATGGGATTCAGGCAGTTTTCAACGTGTTCACACACTTCTTGTGTTGCACTTTGTCTTGTCTTGGCAACACATGAAAGTTTAATGTCATGTAATAACCTAGCCAAAAATGTGTATACTATTTGCGTATATCCTTGCGAGAACATTTGATTTCGTCACAGTGAAACAACAGCAAAGGAAAAAACAAGACAGATTACACTTGCATATGTGGACAAAGAAACTGTTATGAAACTTGTTACATTTGCTCGCGGTAGCCGCTCATTGGCTTCTATGCCTTTAGGCTGCCAGTTGTGTCACCAAGGGTTCAACTCCTGGCTCACTTCGTCGAAAATACCGAGCTTATATTTATAGCCAGCTACAACTTCAGAAGTCTGCTGTGTTTCCACCTCAACAGCAGATGCACGCAAGCCTTTCCCAACCTGTGCACGCCTGTTGGACGGGCTAGCGTGCATCTTCATTCGAGGAGGAAGCACTCGGGTGTGTGTGGCTCCAAACTTACGTCATTAATAACGCGTGGACTGAGAAGAAAACGAAGATTGCTTTTTCTTTCGAGTCATTTTAGGCAAATACATCAGGGATCCTGCGAATTTTATTTAGTGTTTCGCTCTGTTACTCCAAATTCTATACAGTCAACGACCAATTTCCCGGACCCTGAAGGGACCACGAAAAATTGCGGAAAAATGAATGCAAGTGAAAACGAGCTTTTTTTTTACAAGTGTTTTTCGCTGACGGATAGGGTCACAGCAGGAGTACAAGATTCTTGTTGCAATCTAGAGAATGCATCTTTTAAGTGACTCCGAAAAGATCCCTTTATTTAATAAAAACAAAAGAAAGAATTATGACGCGGCCAGTGCTACCTCATCGGTCAACACTTGGGCCCAAAAAGGTTGATTATTTTGGTTTGCAGGGCATTCCTCTTGCCCCCGATGACGTCTGCATCAATTTCAGCTAACATCGTGCTGTCGCTGTGCACCGATGGCAGTGTCATCAGTGCTCACGTAAACTCCGAGTTCATTGGCTATGTAGGCGCAGCAGTCATCGGCTGGAGTTCGGAGGGACTTAAAGGCGTGGTATGAAAACGGCCAAAATAGCAGTGTTGATGGTGACTTCGAGTCTGCGGCTCCGTAGTCTGCAGTTAGCAGTAAATGTCGAAAAATCGGATGTCAAAGGCCTATAAGCATCCGAAACTTCTGACTTTTCAATACATTGACTCTATGGGAGAACGTCACAATGCCACAGATGAGTCTGTGAAATCGGGCATATCTGGAATTTCAGGCGTCCGAGAAATCGAACGTCGACTGTAATTAACAAGTAATTTTTTACTGACAAGCTATGCATTTTTTAAATCTCTATTCCTTCTCCTTTTTCTTTCCCCACCTGTGCCTACAGACAGTAATGAGTGGCTGCTGAGTCCTGACGTCGACATCCTTCCTCGGTTGCTGTATCCACTCATGGGCCCCGAGGAGCTGGATGAAGACGAGATGGAGAAGTTGCCCCTAGAGCTACAGTACTTGGGCAGCGATAAGCAGCGAGAAGGGAGCCCAGAAATTCGACAGATGCTCATCGAGGCAATCATGCAGGTGCGGCGATTACTTTAGTTAAAGAATCAGAAACGTCACATCTTTGCAGTCTATCCAGCAGCCCCTGCAATATCTACATCCACTGCACTTATTGCAATTGAAGCAGACTTGTCTTAAAGAATTATTTGTAATACAGAGCACCATGGAACCACTTAAAGAAGGCTGTCATCAAGATTTTATTAAGGTCCCATTGCAATCTTTGGCCTCTCTCTCCGTAGTTATTGCTATTTGTAAGAAAAAAAAAAAACATTCTCTTTTTAATTCTGCAGAGTGACTTCTCCAAGTGAATGACAGAGCCAATTAATATAGTTATGAACTGTCTTACTGTATGTGCTTCAATAGCAAAATTAATGCACATTGGCAATGAAGTCACATTCACTTATAATAAATTTGATGCCAGTCTCAAGAAGTGATCCCACAAAATTTGTGGCAGTATGCACTCGTGTGCCGGTTTTAATATTTATCGGCACCCAATAGGTCCCATTGTTCTGCTAAATGTTGAGTGAAACATTGGGGCATTGTTACCACATGCATCAAGCTTTCCTCGAAACTGCTGGTCATATAAATAATTTTGCGAAACATCTCACTGTTGCTGAATATCATATCTCATTAAATATAACTAACAGACAATGATGCCTAAGTATGTACAGGGGAAGTTAGTACTAACTGCAATGTAAACATGAAGAAAAACAAATTGAACAAAAGATAAGTCCTGCTGGCAGAGATTGAACCTGCCACTTTAGAATAGCGCGTCCGATGCTCATCTGTCTAAGCTACAGCGGTGTTCACGGTCATCCTTCTGTCTACTCTTGTGGTGTGTGTGTGTGTGTGTGTGTGTGTATACATACATTATATATATATATATATATATATATATATATATATATATATATATATATATATATATATATATATATATATATATATATATATATATAACCATATGCCTTCTTTGGCAGCCTTGTCTACTAGTTGTAAATAATATTGCGTCTAACAAAGAACAACGAGCCCTTAAAATCCACGGATCTGACAAAAGTATTTTTATGTCGGGTACTACTATTACAGTCATTTTCGGACATATCGAGCTCGAAGGGGATCGCAATATAGTTCAATATATCGATAATCTAAAATACAAAATATGCATATTTAAGGCCAAATTAAAGCATTTCAGGCCTTGGAAATTGTTACAAGCGCTAACATACGATTCACTCACAGCATGATGAAGTACAAGGTGTTAACTGAAACTTACCACACCTTATTTCACATCAAAATAGTCCGTAAACTTGTCTTGCTTCTTGCGTGCCATCAAGTTTCAGTCATCCTCAATATCCATGAAGCTTTTCAAATAAGCTAATTCAGCTCCTTTGGCCACAACAGCGTTGATTGATGCAGAATGCCTATGCAAGCTTTGTAGCATGGTAAAATAATGGTTAGAGGCAGCAGCGGCTTCTGGCATATTCATAACCGCACGGGTACATTTCCGCGGCACTGGCAACAGCACCTGTGATCTCAGCATCGATGCAGTCGGAAACAGCTATGTTGTCATCTGCACCGATGAAGTCACTCGCTGTCCGAGATGGTGCCTGGAAAACGCTAATAGGTCACAGAATTTAGGGAGGCACCGTACGCTCTTGTCAGTGGTCATGACGCAACCGTAGTCGTCACCCAGCCCACAAGGAAAGTTTACGACGATGCTTTACTTGACGTCGCTCCAAGTGTCAATCATAATTTTAGCACTACGTGCAGGTCAAAGTTCTGTTGATCTCCCGAATGAGGATTTATGAGGATCAAGGTGAAAAGTACACAAGTTCACAAGGCTTAAAAGACAACGCCGTGTTCCCACCATCGACATGTTGGCGATATCAATGTCACTTGTGGCGTTGTAGCTGGCGGCGGCTGCTTTAGCCAGCTGCTTTGATGCGAAAAGCTAGAAAAAACACAGCCTATGAGACACGCATTTTAAAACCGAAAACAGTAAAAATATGTCATGAGGTTGCAGATCTTGAAGGTCATACTTCTCAGGCTCACATGTCATTGTGCACCAACAAACAAGGAAGGGAATGCGAACATTGCAACGAGATGGCCGAGTCGCTTCGCATTCTTATTTCGGTGTCCTTAGCAATTGATCTTCTTGAAAAACACTACACCCGCACCTTAAGACTTGCACAACGAATCAGATAGATCAGCGCTATGGAATAACACCGCCATTTTGTCACCTGTGCACGAAAAGGAATCGGAACAAAATGCAGCCGAAAATTGATCAATATCTGCAAAGAAAAATGCACTTTGGGCTTCAGCACGGTGCAGCATTCGATATAGCAGATGTCCCGCTGTGCGGGGGTTCAGCATACAGATGCGCCGGTCCTATACTTTTTCATGAGAAATTCAAGGGGATTGCTCAACTGCTCGATATAGCCAATAATTTGATATATCTGAGTTTGATATATGTGGCATCGACTCATATACCAGGTTTGTCTGCGTTTTCAAGTTGTACAAATTAAAAGTATCCAGACTTGGGATTAGTTTGGTCTGAGTTTTTAATTAAAAAGTTGTGTGAAATGAGAGTTCATTATAGCGATTTTCTTACTGCTGGGTTTTTAATAAATCATCAATTGCTTTTCACGTTTCATTGGCAGCTCTGTGCCACCAAAAAGTGCCGGGAGCACATAAAGAACTCTGGAGCCTATTATGTGCTACGAGAGCTGCACAAGTCGGAAAGCTGTCGTCCCGTTGTGGTGGCATGCGAAAACCTGGTGGACATCCTAATCAGTGACGAGCCCGAGCCAGGCATGGAGAACCTCAAGGATGTCGACATACCTGAGCATCTCACAAAAAAATTTGAAGCTTACAACGAAGAACTTCTCAAGGAGTGAATGATGATCTAAAAATTAGTGACATTTTTTTTTTCATCATTAAAGTCCTCTGGGTTAAAATAATGCCAGCGAGTGTCTGAATTTTTTTTTTAACAGATTTTTAACACACCAATTTCGTTTTCCATATTATGATGCAGAAGGCAGCCTGACAAGTGGGGGCCAGAACATGCCGTGTATTGGTTGGTTACCAAGTGACAAGTAATGACGAAGGGATGAGTGAAGTGGTGCGAGTGTTGAAATGTAGTGCACCACTGCCTTTCAAGTCACAGCAGATACAACAATCAAGAGGATAAGAATAACGTACACACACCTACGCTCAGGTAGAAGTTTTTGGTCTGACAAAAGCTTTGCTGCTGAATGGCTTTATGACCTGAAGATATTTTGCCACTGTTCCACTCCCACTGTTCCGGCAGTTTCTATCGTGTTCTACTGTTTCATACTCCATCGGTAGTTCAAAGGCTATGGCTTTGCACTGGTGAAAACACAGTTGCAGGTTCAATCCTAGCCATGGCAGCTGCATCTCGATGGATGCAGACTGGAAGATCAACTCTGTACAGTGTCTACGGAACACAAACCTCAGGTGTTTGAAATTACTCTATAGAGCCCTCGCTATGATGTGCCTGATAATCTGTTATCCGATTGTAATTTTTACACATAGATAACAACTGTGGTTATATTTTTCTCTCCCATTCTTATATTTTGGAATGTTGCGTTAATACATAGCATACAAAGTCTCGACTCAGCAGCATCAAAAGCGAATTTTAACGTCTACAGCAGTAACCATAACTGTGCCAAGATTACAGTGCTAGAAGGAGAACATGTTTGTCGGGCTGCAAGGAAATGCCAGAACGAAAAGCTGATATGCTTCACTGAATTGCAAACTTCGACCCTCAGAGAATTTACAGCTTCGGTGACTTTTGTTTACTAGAAACCGAGCTTTTGTTGTCAAATAATTGGATTGGAAATAAACTTTGTTAATGCTTGTTGATGAACTAGTTGGTTTGGAAGCATTGTAATGTAAGAAAAACACAAGAAGACAAGAATGGAAGGAGCGCACATGAGTGCTGCTGCCTGTGCCCAGCAACAGCGCTTGTGTGTGTGTCCTTCTGCCCCTGTCTTCTTGCGCTGCTCTTTTATTACAATGGATTAGAAAGCCCGCTGCACTAGAAACTGTCATAGAGCAGCACAAGAGCTCCCTCGGCATCTTTAAATGCAGAAACCTAGTTCAAGACTTCCATGACGAAATTAAACCAGGAAGCAGAGGAAGTTCTCAGAGAATGTGTAAAAAATATTGAGCACTTTATTGCATCATCACCCTCAAACATAGTTGAACATGACAAAGCTCACAACTTCGGAGAGATCGATTCGTGTATAACACAATAGCATTAACCTATGGCATCAGCCACCACAAAACGGCAGTGGCAACTTCGGTATCTTGAGTTACTAGTATACTGCGACTAAGTGGGAGGATGCACCCTCGATACTTGATTGACTATGATGGAAAGGCGCAGCGGGACGGACATACGTTTACCGCGTCTAGCCAGTAAAGACGACGTCATCAATTGTCTTTGCTCTGGTCGACGGTGACTTCTGAGCAGCGTGTTGATGACCATGTAGCGAGAGAAGCAGCTGTACAGGTGTCGAAACCACAGCATCTGACTCTTGTGCTTGCCAAGCGCAACCTGAAAAGCACACGACACGCAGGTATGTTGACCAAAAATTATGTCCATGGTGTTGCGTGATAGTACACTCAAACCTTGATATAGCGAAATAACGGTTGTGACGAGGTAAATGAAGAATAGTCTTGCAATACATATAGTGTTAGAAATATACCTTTATAACCAATTTTCAAATATAACGAACTTATATTTATGAAAGATGCAACTTTGTGATAATGAGGTATGAGTTATAGCAGGGCTAAGCTGGAGCTTCATTTACACATGATTCATGGCACAACTGACTGCACACAGGAACCATACAAATGGGCTTGCAGGGCTCTTAACTTCCTAGTCATGTCACTCTCTATGTTGTGACAAAGAACTGATACATATGTATTTATTAGAAAAAGTTCAAATGTATCACGATCGTCATCTCAAATGCAAAGACTTCTAAAACCACTTCAGTACGTTCTTCCATTTACATATTTGCCTGCACTTATAACAGTGGCTCATTTCAGACTTCAAAACATACTACTCCGGATCGCTCGACTACTCTGCAGCCATGAAATGACAACGAAGTGATCGTGTATCAATTTTTTTTTGTGTGTGTGTGATTAGGCATAACAGGCATTCAGATCACTTATACCACGTTCTTGTTTAAACTTATGAAACTTATGCATGATGGTGCCTCCTTTCTGGAGTTTAGGACATCCAGTTACTACATACCGAAAGAAACTGCAAGCCAGTTAATATCGATTGTTGTTCATGAATAGAAAGCAAAGTGTAACACTGATAATAAATTCTGATAATGGTTATTGTACTTGGGTGTAATGCGTATGGTCGCTCAATTTTAAATGCGAATGCATCTTTTAATCAAACTATGTCAGGCGTCTGTCAAGATCCGTCCACCACCCTCTCCCATAGCAACAGCTGCGGGAAGGTGCGCCCTAGCAACCTGTGCACCCCTCATGTCGCACTTCGGCATCGGCAGCTGTCAGCAACAGCTGTGGGCGCGCGCACTTATCCTCGCTTATAGCAAGCGGAGCCCCCACCTCCTTGACTGGAACGTGACTTGCCACCGCCTCAATGCAGTGCATTTAAAATGCATTTGTGCTGCCAGCATTTGCGTTGATAAGGCTTTTACATTATGGCTGTCAGGTACAATGACAAGTGCAGTACTTCCCTGCTCCTCCTCTCGCCGTTCGCTCTCTCTCCTCCCTGCGGACATGCAGTGTGCCTCGACCGAGTCCGACAAGTGTCCGACTACCATTCACTGATCTCGCCTTTACCAGAAACTGTGACGCACGCATGCTTCTCAAACACACTTTGACTGGACATTTTATCGACCACAAGGCTGACATTATGGCCGTCACGACGATGACAACATGAACAGGTGCTGAAGAATGTGTGAATAAATGATTACGGTACAAATCCTCATCTCGTCATTAATTTATGCCATTAAAGTTACTACGCCGTGTACTTTCAGCTCATGATTCCCTTCGGAAAGGTGGGGCCATTTTTTCCTTCATTATGTACTAGTCAAAGTCTCCTTGTAGTGAACTCACATCTGTTAGCAGAAATAACTTTAATGTATCAGAAAATTCTTCATAAATGTATATATTCATCACCGTATTCATGACAAGGCTGTTTTCCATTTACTTCACTATAGATGATAAAATTTTATACCTAGGCGTGCACAAATACATGAATATTTTTCTAATAGTGTTTGCTATTCCATTCAATCTGCACTGAAATTTTTACTATTTGAACTTCCCATAGAAATGCAGTCAATGTTCGATCGAGAGTGATCCCTTCAGATCTTTATTATGCTTCACCTCACCACAATCTTGTATTGCGTCACTGCTGCCTTTCAAGCGCCACTACGGTTGAACTTTTCAAATACATCATCATCATCACCAGCCTGACTAGGTCCACTGCAGGACAAAGGCCTCTCCCACGTTCTGCCAGTCAACTTGGTCCTGTGCTTGCTGATGCCAATTTATACCCAAAAACATCTTAATCTCATCTGCCCACCTAAACTTTTGTCTCCCCCTAATCCGCTTGCCTTCTCTAAGAATCCAGTTAGTTACCATTAATGACCAGCGGTTATCCTTTCTACGTGCTTCATGCCTACGTGCTACATGCCCGGCCCATGTCCGTTTCCTCTTCTTCATTTCAACTATGATCTCCTTAACCCCGGTTTGCTCCCTAATCCACTTTGCTCCCTTCTTGTCTCTTAAGGTTACACCTACCATTTTCCTTTCCATTGCTTGCTGCGTCGCCCTCAATTTAAGCCGAACCCTCTTTGTAAGTCTCCAGGTTTCTGCTTCGTTGCCAAGTACCGGCAAGATACAGCTGTTACATACCTTCCTCTTGAGGGATTGCGGCAATATACCTGTCATGATTTCAGAGTGCTTGTCAAATGTGCTCTACCCCATTTGTATTCTTCTATTTACTTCAGTATTGTGGTTTAGCTCCATGGTTATTACCTGTCCTAAGTAGACAGACAAATACAGGACTTTGTCAAATTAATGATTGATATGTGGGGTTTAACGTCCCAAAACCACTATATGATTATGAGAGACGCCGTAGTGGAGGGCTCCGGAAATTTCGACCACCTGGGGTTCTTTAACGTGCACCCAAATCTGAGCACACGGGCCTACAACATTTCCGCCTCCATCGGAAATGCAGCCGCCGCAGCCGGGATAGACTTTGTCAAATTAAAAGTGCCCCTTCACATTTTTCAAATGCTGCAACTCATTACACTACCTTGTTGCAGCAAAGCTGTCTGATAGGCTCCACTACAATCGCAAGTGTATAGTGACTCGAGAAAATGCTGGTTCCAACATGAAGATGATAGATGTGGCAGAAATGAGGGCTCAATTAATGCTCTTTTGGTACCTAAAACTTGGGCAGGAAGGCCGAAAAATTGAATGCCAAAGATTTTTAGCATGTAAAACTTCAAATGTTCATGTATGTTGACACTGATGAGGCAGATTTGGAACTCCTAACTTGAAGGGTTGGTTTCTCGGGTTCACCTTGTCTGCCACATCAGTTGGCCTTCCACAGAAGTTGAAAGAGGAGGAGAGGTTGAGGAAATAGAGTCTTTGCCTTTCACAGCCAAAGTGTTGTTGGCAACACTTTGGTTGTACCAAATTGTGTACTAGTAATTCTTGCGATTAAAGTTTTTCCACTCTATATTCTGTGATGAAATCCGCATTAAGAAGAGTTTATACATGATGAGCCCACACTACGTGTCACATAGAAATGATCACCCCAAAAAGATCCATGAGGTCAGCTATCGTACTGGTGCCTTTGCAAATTCTTTTTCTTTTTACCATTCGCGAATGGAATAATTTGGATGCGTGTGTTGTCGATCTTTCATCCGATGCTTTTTGTTTGTCACTAAAAGATTTGTGCTTTTTGTGAATGCGCAGGAGCTGCTGCGCAAATGTATGCCTTTCCGACGATGCAAACGTGCACTTTAGTCGACTGTGATACTGCTTTTTTTTTTCCCTCACCCCCCTACAATAATGCCCACTTGGGCGAAGTAGGTTGCACTAATAAATAAATAAATGAATAATACAATTTAGCCTCTGCCCTGCCTCATTCTTGGTAAGACGACTATGAAATATTACCCCGCCAACACTTGATCATCGTAGCGAAAAGAAACACATTTTTGTGGCTATATATCACAACAATATGCTTAGGAATCCTGCCCAATCTTTCTCCCATCAATTTAGCTTCGAACTATATTAAAAAAAGAATATAAAGATATAAGAAAAATATTAGAAAATATTCAATTCAATTTGCACTCGCACTAATATTCGAATTCACTTCGCACCCAAAATTTTGCTGTTCGCACAGCTCTAGTTACATACAAATACGCTACACTGAAGTAGTTTGCACACTGTTAAACCATGATTATTGCTGCCAGACATATAAACACAGTGAGCACATGCTAGAGCGAGCAACTCAATGGCATCCCAATGTTAACACTGCCATCAATAAAGATGAGCAGTATAAAGGAGCGTCTTCAAGACTGCAAGTGCAGTCAGCATGTCCGTAGGTACTGTGCGACAGCAACAGTCTCGGAAGCCATGTGCCACCTTTCTAAAATTGCATTTGGTGAAGGCTGTTACTACTTCAGTGGCTGCAGCAGTGTAGTACAGTTTTCCGAATTATTTCACTCTGAATGAAATCGCTGCACTCTGATTGTATTACAACCCAATAATGTATATTTCATTCACCTTCACCACTTTGTGTGCATTAGACTGCGGTCTCTGCATGTAACTAAAGAAAAATCTATGATTTGTGCCCCCAATCTGTGATATACAGAGACATAGTGCCACAAGGCAGTAGTGGGATTGGGGCATAAATCGGTAGAGAGTCTCTGCCTAGAAGAAAAGACTACAAAGCGGATAGAGACTGGTCCCAGCCAGCCAGTGTGCCAGTCATTGTCGTGGCGTGTAAACAACGTAAATATCTGCAAATATACGTTTTCTTGTAAGATTATTATTGCACTTCTAACAACTAGTTTGATAATTACGTTGCAGCATGCATCATTCCAACTTCCTGTTTACTTGACCAAAATGGTACACTTTATCTGCTCGAGTGCTCACATATGCTATCTCCCCCTATTTCGTTCAGTGAAGCAATCTTAATGGAAAGCACAATATCAGGAAAGAAGGAGATAAGACGCACACTATCTCATACGGTCATGGTACCTTTAATGGAAAGGCGAAACGCTGCTCAAGAAAAGAATTTGTACAGTACATTTTTCTGGTAACAGAGCGAGAAGCAACACATGATATAAAAAGTTACCAGTAAAATCACCTAGTGAATAAGATTGCTTTTTCATGAATCTGATTTCGTTTTGACATTTGAGTCTTGATACTGAAAGAATAAAGCTGAAACACTGAAGAATAACACTACAACTTTGTGACACATACTAGCATTTCAATAAATCAGCAGAAACTGCAAGTAGAACAATTATTATGACAAACAAACGTATGAATAACCTAACAATAAGCGAACCATTCTGCTCAGTGTCAAAGTTCAACCCCAAGATAAATAAGCCTCATTTTCAGCATAAACAATGCCCACTTTTAGCAGCTGCTGATAACAGCGAAATGATACAATGGCTATATAGATTTGTGGGGTTTGAAGTCCCAAAATAGCTATATCAATGTAACTTTAACAAAATGTGAAGTGCTGGGGTGAACTATGCAGACATAACTTACGTGTCACTCAGTTTCTTTGCTAACTTTGTGTGCTTGGTCTCGACTAACATTTTTCTGTCACGTAATGTTCTGTATCACTGAACAAAGACAACCTTCAACGTATGTACGACTCTGTTCTAACCTGTCACTAATTTCACCTAATATGTTTTCTTTATTTTTTTTTATTTGCAACTTTCGACTAGACTGCAGTGATCTCACTTCTACTTCAAACTGGGATGTTGGGCGGCAGAAGCCCCATTTCGCAGCACAAACTGAGCACTCGAGTTTGAAAGGCACGGGTGTAGTTGCGCTGCAGAGTACTGCGATAGTACATTAAAGTAGCGATAGTACATTAAAGTAAAGTGGCTAACAAAAGGCACTGAAGACATGCCACTGATCGGGCCCTCCACACTGAAACTTCACAGCTGCGCTGTCCCAAGGTCACACTTACTTTAAGGAGAGACACCATGCTCCAGGGTAGCACGTACGCATGTTCCGAGAGGAAGTAGCTGAGGGGTACGTCGAGCAAACCAACGTACTTCCTCAACTTGTTCACAGACTCGAGCACGAAGAGTCTGCAGCCTTTGTTTCGGAAGAGGAAAGAAGCAAAAGGTGATCAAGGGTGCTCATCCTGAGAGAGCCTTTTGAAATGACATGATGCTGTCCCACACTTACCTGAAGGTGCAAGTTCCTTCTTTAGGATACCCCTAAGGAACCAAAATGACGAGACAATCGTCACAAGGACATAAAATCCAAGGCAAGTTTAATACTAATAATAGCTTGGAAATTAACTATGATTTGATTAGAATTCTACAAATTCCAGAGTGATGAAATACAAAAGATAAAGTAAAAATTGAAATAAGGTAATAGCTCTTGTACCCCAGTAATCATTACTTTTTGCCACTTTGTAAATGGTATTAACAGTACTCTTCGTACATTATGATGAGAATGAGTTGATCATCTAGTACAGTGGTTCTCAGCCATGCATGCCTTGGGAACCCCTTGTGGACTGGTGGAAGTGATTGGGACCCCTTGCAGCAGACGGGGGGAAAGGGGAGGGGTACATAGGTAATTTAACCCAACTGGAGCATGAAACAGGTGCCTTTTATTGCTACCAAAACATCAAACAAACGTGCCACATCACTTGATTTTAGACAGTTCATCAATGCATGGCATAGTCAAGCTTAAAGAAAAATACAAGTGAGGGTTTCGCAGATCATAGAAATGGCTTCACAGACCCCCTAGGGTTTGCAAAGCCTCGTTTGAGAACCACTGATCTAGTGCTAGCTGAATGATATTTAAGATATTGAAAACTTGGCCTTATTGGTACAGCATAGCAAACCACCAATGCACAATCATGATGAAAAGAAGGCAGCACTATAGTGCGTTTCTTCTTGTTTTTGCCGTGACTGTGCAGTGCTAGTTTGAAGCATTGAGTGATATCACTTTTCTTTAGAATTACCTAACAAAATAAGCCAGTAGGTCCCAAAATCATGGGAAGCATAAATGAAATTAAGTCCAAAATGATGTAAAAATTCAAGCATTCAAGTTCTATTTCATTTTAAAAATTGATCACTGGCCTGAGCAGTTGATAACAAAGAAATAGAAGTGGGTGAAAATAGTTTATATTACAGTACCAACAACATTTTCGTCTTTGATGTCAATACCTACACGACACCCTTGTGAACAGCTATGTGGTTTAGATGGCCGCTGACTCCAGACTGGTCAAACGTGATGACCTGCAAAATGCACTTATTCGTAAAAAAATTTTGCACCGACAGAAACAAGAAAAATGAGGTTCTGGCTTTAAATCGGTTCACCAGACTTACAGAGTCCACGCCAAGGCACTTCACATACTTCTGCACAATCCTGCCGACAAGGTTAGAATTCCACATGCACTCCGGATCGTCGGGCATGTTGCTGGCAGAAAAATTAGAAATGCATGTTGAAATTGCAGAAACATGGTTGATTAAAGGCAGCAATCAATAAGCACTAAAATGTATAGCAGTCCCCAATTAGTGGGCCTAAGATAGTGCGGAATCCTAAAATATTTTAAGGGGCGAAGCTCCTTTGGGTTTGGGTAAGTCTATTGTAGGCACCCCTAATACTCGGAGCGCTCACTAGACGACACTGCGCACTCGCTCCACACCAATGCGTTGGAGACTGTGGAGTTCGGATGGACGGACGGACAGACTGCCAGATGGAGGATTCACGGTTTACCAGTGAAACCTTCCGAAAGCTTCGCCCAACTCATCATTATTAACTTCGTGGATAAGCTGTGAATTTTTTTTTAGATTACCATTTACCATAGTTCAGCCATCACCGCTAAAAACACACAGGAACTTTCAAACAGCTCTAAAAATGGACAACTATGTCCATCTAGAGGAAAACATATCATGCCTTTCCAGGGGCATGGATCGGGCGAACAGCAAAAGCTAGATAATGTGCTGCCATCTGTGAGGCATTGTGAGACTCTATATGGCCTCCGAAATGGTGAGCGCGCAGCGTGTATCTTAGAGGCCATGCAACTCTTGCTTTAGGTCAAAAACTTGTATGTACCATTTGGTCACCCACGCTGGTACAAAATACTGCATGCGCATGTGTGTGTGCAACAAAACATATTAATAAGTATGCACTTAGTGGCTGAATGGCACACTAGGGGCCGGCTTTCGCTATCGCGTTCAACACTTAAAGACGATGCTTAAGGGTCCCTAATTATTTTAAATGTGTAAATAAGTGCCATTAAACTCATTTGTTTCAGTTTTCTCAACTTCTGAGCACCAGTTCCTTAGCCTAAAGACTCAGTAAACCAAATCGAGTCGGGTCTAAAACCCCCGACACTACAACTGGTGGCAGCAGCGGGGTGGGGCTAACCCTGGACTACAAAAGCGTTACAAAAGACTAGACCAACTTTGTTAGGAACCAGAGTTTAATGACACAATTTCTGGCTTTTTCTGGCATGCTGACAATTTGACAGTGTAATTAAAACAGGTTGAAAAATCTCATAGCGGTTATAAGTTGCTTCTTTATTTTTAATTCCGTGAGACAAATGTCAGCTAAGGCTTTGAAATAATAAAACAATGGCTGTCTGAACTGACAAACGATACCCGACCCAGAAATGCTGATGGCGAGATAACTTGTCCGATATGTGTTGGCATGTTGACTGATATGAAAGGAGAAAGCACTTGGAGCATGTGACAAATGACTAACTCCAGCCTTACTTGACGGACTCTAATATTCTTTGTGACAATCGATTTGCGAGACAATAAACTGTAATACTGAGGTCATTCTATAATAACTTGGAAAAGTGTTACAGGGCCCCTTCGAGCGTTTCCTGAAGAGCGTACGTTCAAAACCTCTCCACATAGCTTATACACAGCCACTTCCATGACCGCGGTCAGATTAATTAAATGACACAAACCTGTGTTGTACTATGATCAAGTTTTCACTTGGGATCCCCAAAGACAGACAGCTACTGCGCAGCTCTTCCTTCCTCTCGCTACCTTGCTTGTAGTAGTTGCCTGCAAGCAAGTGCAGACACTGTGTTAAGTAATGCCGGCCGTGTGCACATTCTACAGCTTTTAATAAAGGCACATTGCACAGTCAACTCCTCACACCAAGTTTTTCCTATAAAGGGTATTCACTGAGCCTTGATTCGCAAGGGACAACACCATCGCCGCGCCATTTTGAAGGTCTGTTCATATGCGATGCCCCGCTGTCTTTGCTTCGGCATGCAGGTATGGCTCAAGAGGTCTCTAGACGTCCAAGATTCTATATGGATCACGAACACACGCATGCACCAAGTTTTTCGCATGTGCAGCAGGCGCGCGGATTTTCAAAATAGCAACCCCGATGCTATCAATCCCTACACATGACATCAAGTGCATACCCCCTATAGATGGCTCGGACCGATGTCACTGAAACAACCTTGGAGCATCAACATGGTGGGAAACAAACTTTGCGATGTCACGGTAGCGTTATTAATATCACAGCCACTGGATGAACAGTTTTCATCCAGCAGCCGTGTCATACATCACGTTTTTTTTTGCTACTTATGCAGAGGCTCAATAACATTCCAGGGATGTCATTATAACACCGAAGCAGGTTAATTGCCGCATGATTTTACTGTCTTGACGTCATCTAAACTTTCATGTTGGAGTCATGTTGTGCATCCATGACATCACGAGAAAGCTCTCAATAGACAAGGCTCAGAATCTGGTTTTGCATGTGACTGATGTAGTGAAGTTAAAATGACTCTGTACTTTGCTATCTCACTACTTGAATAAAAAAGAATTTCTGGCTAAGTAGAAAAAAAAAACATACTGGCATGTGTTTTCGAGCAATAATTGAAAACACTTAAATGAAATCCAAACCATGTTACTGATAAAGAATCGAGCACCCTGTAAGCAAGGAAAGAAGTTTTATCGAGTATCCCGAAATTGGACAAAAGAAAAATTCTTAGTAAAAAAAGTCCTTAACCATCCGTTTCATCGCTTTTTGTTTTCGCCATTTCAAAAACTCCTAGTAACAAGTAAAAAAAAAAGTCCAGCCAATTTTATTAGGCGCACAAGCGTTTTTATTAGCTTTGGCAAGGTTCGGAATAATTATATATATACTTCAGTAGCCATTCAAACGCACGTAAACGCGATTTTCAGAAACGTACGCACACACACATCCGGCTAAGCACAGTAGGCAGTGCATCGGCAGTGCTTGTAACTTGAACCTCTCGGCTGACACGCACAGTGCTTGGCTTACCACAGATTACTTCGCAAGTTTACTAATTCGTAATGTATTCGTACCAGCCCTTCTGCAATTTTCTGAGCCGAGCGGTATAAAAACTATGTTCACATATACGTTTCTGGATATCTTGAGGCTGTGTGATTCTGGAATCTCAGCGCCAATAGGTCAGCTACGAGAAAGAAAAGTCACTGCACGCAAACTTCTCACACACGCCACGCCGAGAGAGGCATCCCAGCATAGCACAACGCCGCACCGGCGGCTCACCGTTGGAGAGGCAGAGGAGGTAGAGCTCGCACTTCCGTTGGAGCAACCCGAGCACCGTCGGACCGAAGAACATGCACTCATCGTCTGGGTGGGCTATTACCAGCAGCACCCTGCCCACTGCACCGATGTTCTTGCGCGTCCTCAGCCGGCACACGTTGCACACGAACAGGTAAAACAGGAACAACACCGACACGACGAAAACGGTGAACGACAACCACCAGCCGTACTCCATGGTTGACACCGGAGACGGGACAGCTTCTACCTGCGTCCTTTCGTCGTTGAAAGAATGCGAAGCCCGAACGCTACGCCCATCGTTCGCTAGGCTACGTCGAGCGATTTACTAAACAGACAGTTGCCAGTACGGGCTTCGTGGCTCGCCAACATCGGTTTGCCACGACCACAATATAAATAAATCGCCGAAAGCGCTTTTGAAGGAAAGCATTTGGCGAGAAAAAAACACGCCGCGAGAACGGGCTCGGTCTGGCTCGGCTTGATTTTCGAAAATGGCCGTCACTCAATCTGCCAGACTCAAGAGTGGTTGCCGACCAAATCTAGCGAAATGTAAAGCACAATTTATTTAAGATGGCGGTTATGGCGCATTTTTTGTTCATGCAATGTACAATTGCCAAGCCATTGAGATTTGCCTGAGGTGCTGAGTGCGAAGTGGACGACATGCACGCAACGCATATGCCCCTGCACACGGAATGCGACACTACCACAAATCGCTTGACGTTAGAACCAACGTTTCTAGATTATGGTTAGAACCGAGTAGATTCCACTGATTTTTGAATGCATCCAGGGGTGTCATAGAGTTTCATACGTGTGAAACTTTACGAGGGGTGCTATTCTAGACACTGCCTGAATTTGCCATATTGTCAAACTTCGCAATGGCGGCACTTTAAGCCAATCAGAGAGTTCGTAGCAGCTCACTTGGCCAATTAGCATCGATAAATGGCTAAATCTGACAGCATTACGTAATTCGACAATGTCCAGAATAGCACCCCAGTTTTGTTGATGAAGAAACCACTGTGCGGACACAACTTGCACAAATTAATGGTATAAAATTTATATCATGATTTAATGTGACATGTACAACAACCGTAAACTGCTCGACACAAAAATGCAGTAAAAACAACTTATTTTAAAAAGTGCATCCAATTGTTCAAAACGAGAGGTTCAGAATAGACATGCGACAAATTTGTATAAATTAACAGTTGGAAACTTGTACGATTTCATGCACCTGTAAAATTCACTTCAAAAAATGGCATCAAAAATCAGCTAAACCTATTGAAAGCAAATCCTCTCATCGCAAACATTCACAATGCATAAATATTTACATTCTGGCTATACCAAGCACACTTATGGGTCCAGGTCAATTCCAACACAGATTTAGTCAGTGTTGCTTGGTGCAGCCACAAATGAACATGATCACAATGTGACTAAAGGCCTGGTGCTGTGAAGGCTGCATCAAGACGGGCTTGATGCAAACATTTCTTCGCAGCTGTCATTAGAGAGTTCGATCGGCTCTGTTTGGTTCACAGACATGCTCGACGTGTCTCCTGCCGGTAAGATGCTACAGTCATTAGAAGGGTCTATCCCGCGTGGTTCCGATTTGCAGCGCGGAGGAGAAAACTTCTTCATTTTGGCTTCCATGAATGTCTTCAGAGAATCCATGGCTTCGTTGTAGTATCGAAAACACTGGAACTGTTCCCGAATCCACTTTGACAGGGCTAGAACACAGAAAAAAAAAGCATTGTCAGCTTAGTGTAAAGAAATGTTTCTACAGTAGAAGCCCTCAAAAGCATTTATCACAAGATCGCGAAAGGAACACCACTGTACCCTGGAAAACATTTAGTGCAAACGAGCATTTAAAATTTAAAAGCAGCACTAATAAATAAAAAGACAACCCTACATGCAGCTTTGCCTCAGGGGAATTCATTCGTCAATTTATGTTTCAAAGATGTCCTTGATGGAAAGCTAGTGTTTATTTCGTGCCTCGACCAGAACCAGATGCTTTTCAAGCACTTTAATGACATTGTGAATTTCCACGTAATGAAACAAGTTGACATACTACATCAGCACATTTACCGCAACGACAGTTTGCGATGCATTAGGCTGAAACATTGAGGGAACGATTTCTAAAAACAGGATTTTAAAATATAGGTGTTGGTAGATTCCCGTGCTGGGACTTGACACCAGAAATGTTAAGCACGACAAAAACGTGTAAGTGAGGAATGTATAAGCAGGGCTTACTGTACTTAAGTTTTATCTAAACAGCCATCTTTTCGTACAGGCATGATGAAGAAAGAACAAATGTAGATCGATGGTGCAGGAAACAGCTCTTGTATACAGAGACAAGTTTCAGCTTGTGTCTCTTTCCAGTTTGCAATAATGGAAGTGAAACTTCAAAGCGATTAAGGATTTCTAAAACACATATCAACTTCATCAATAAAATTTTTGTATGAAGGTGCTTCTGCACAATCAAAAATGCAAAACCAGGCTAGCACAGTTGTGCTGCCCTCTACCAAGTCTCTTGCCATTTCTTCAGCCAAAAAACAAATGAAACAACACAGAACTTGTACTTTCAGATTGCACTTGAAGACCTTGCGAGTTCATGTTCTTTTCATGAAAAAGCTTTCTGCCATCTTACCATTCTGAAACTTTGGTTGTTGTGAAAAGCGGTGGTCTATTATAATCAAGGCACCCCAGTCTTCCCTGTAAAAACAAGAAAAATACGGGAAACATGAGGGAACAGTATATTGCAGAGACCTTAATTTAAAAATAGTTGTTTCACTTGAAAATTAGTGGCAGCACTTGCACAAGCAACAACGTTTTGACAAACCAGAGTACACTAACCCACCTGTGTCGAATGCACCTTCCCAGGGCCTGATTAAGAGCACGGAACGCCTGCGTCTCGTACCAAGAATTTCCAGCCATCACTTGTCTGCCAGACTTGAGCTGCTGGTCATTGTACTTGCGTTTCAGGTCAACCTAACATAAGAAGAGGGGCGGGACCAATAACAAACCCTGCATACTTTAGGCAAAGCAAGAAAATGGAACACTGCGCAGCACCCAATATCCGTGTTATACAATCTTGAACAAACACAACTAAGAGGCAAGTTCAGTTTATAAGTAACTCAGGTGCACTAAAAGCAAACTGTATTACCTATATTGTGTAGAACTAGAGCAATTTATTATTATTTTGCAGTGTTATAAGCATAACCTAAAAATCCTGCTTTCGTGAGTGAAAAAAAATCACATGACCGTGGGACATGATTAACAGTGGATGAAAATCCAGTAAATGCTACCATCACATAACATGTCCAGCTTATAATAGATAGAGTGTGGCTCTGCATTTACAAAACAGCATGCTAAGGGGAAGTAGCATGTCATATTTCTACAGTCGAACACTGTTGTATTGAACCCACATATATAGAATTTTCGGGTATATCGAACCCGCAAGTTGTCCCCTTTAAATTTCTTTGTAAGACTATAGAAATTCGCACGCTTATATCGAACGGTATTTTTACTCGCTTTCGGATATATTCAACGCCGCGCAAGCTGGAAGGTGTGCTTCGGCACTCGCCGACCTCTGCTCGAACTCGAGTGCGGTGTTCGAAACCCTCCTTCAGACACTAAAGAGCGTGAAAAGGCCTGTCTCTGCTTGTGCAGAAAGAAGGCCAGAAGTGGTGCTTTATGTGCACAAAGTGGAATACAATCTTAAATATGTGGCGTAATAAGTACAATGTACTTGTAGTTTTTTTCAGTGCCACGTGAACAGGCAGGGCTATGCTTTCACATTTCGGGACCACTTAAAAAATCACCGTGCGGAAAAAAGCCCGAACAACCCTAGATCACATGCGCCGTGGGTATCGCGAACGAAATCCTGCTCATTTGCAGAAAGGTGTCAACGATCGGACATGGGAACACGAGCAATTCGTTAAAAATAATTTAATGCTTCATCTGCCTATACATAGTAAGACCTGTGCATGAGAACCAGTGTTGTCTAGCATTCGAATTCTGGGCACAAGTAGAAATGCTATGGCGAGAGAACTAATGGGGGCTTATCACACTAAAAAGAAGGAAGGTGATCGTATTAGTGACACTTCTGTTGTGCTGCGCATCGGAAACTTGGCTATGATATGAATATATGTTGCTCTGCCGATCCTGATTCGCGTTGTATGTGATGCGAATTGTGCCTGCATGTGCCACTCGCTTGTGCATACGTATATTTAATTAAGGACATTTCTGGCTAAAGCTTATTGCGAGTAAACGCTCTGTCTTATCTTTCTGTGCTCCTGCCTGTACTCGCCGATTTTGAACTTCTAAGTTTTCAGACTATCACAATAAATGTCACAAGCTGTTTGCTAAGCAGAGCACGTGACGTGGCATCATTGCCACTGCTGTAAGTGTTTTTCACACTTGTGTGGGCAACCACCCAACGTGCTGTGCAGCTGTTCATGGCCACCTCCCGTATGGGGTCATTCTAGGTGTCGAGGTAATGCAAAGTGCACATCTCTTTTAGAAAACAAAATCAGCTAGATCTGATCACACACCCGTTACACCAATGCACGACACGGAGGGGTGCACTTCCACGGGAAATGCACGCATGTGGCATAGCAAACATTCTGGCAGTGACCGTGTGACCTTAGTAGGCGACACGGTGCAAGCAACTAGCTTGGAACAATTGGCTTCACCTGGCAACAGATTCCACATTTCCAAAAAACGGTGCCTGTTTTCAGATCACTGCGCAGATGTGCATGCACATGAGAGTCAACCAGACAAGTCTGTCTGCTCCTAGTTTTTCCGAAATGCTCCTAATATTGTCAGCAACATTGCACATTATCGCAAGGATGGTGAAGCAATGTGCGGGAGAGCCAAAATTGTTTTGGGGGTTTGGTAAAATGAAAGACGTCCCAGTGGTGCCTTCAGCAACACTTACTGTGGCATCACATTAATTTTTTTTTCAGTAGTGACGGCACATGTCGGCAGGTGCCAATTTATGCTTGGCGTCTACTCCATACTGACATTCGGTGCGCGGTTATGCCATGTTCTTGGCAGGTACGTATTAATAGATCTTACTGTACATTACTGCTTCATGTGATGGCTCTCAAATGGACCCCGTGTTGAGGAATGGGTGCCTAAACGAAGTTGGAGGACACTCGAGCTTCATTTTCAAGAGTAGACTGCGATAGTGTAATCAGACAGTGTTCATGTAGCCTTTCCATTCGCTAGCGTGACTTTACCTCTTCGTGAACACCTAAATTGCATCGCAAAGAAAGCCACAGTGCAGATTCCCTCTGGCACCTACATCCACGCATACAGCGGGAGGAAACGTAGCGGGGCAACATGCCTTGTTGCAAAGCGCAGGAAACTCAAAGTGTGCTGGTGAGCCCTTTGCGGCATCTCACAGCTGGCATTCAAGCCTCTGACCCATTGAAGCGCCTCCAAGATGTGCAAACCACCTTAGGCATAAAGGCGTATATACATAGCTCACCGTTAGTATGCTATAAGATGCATGGAAGGATGCTGAAAGGTTCCTGGCTTTGCACGGACAGTGTATAGTCATAGCTTTCATAGTACACAATTATTAAAGTATTCGGTTCCTTTACACAGATGTCATCTTTTTTTAACATTAAAAGACCAAGCTACAGGTCCTCAAAACATATCTCAGCAGCATGTGTGGCGTATGCTATACCTTCAGAATAATGTTCCTTCAAGAGTGTGACGACGACGCACTGCATGATTTACACAAAAATGCTGCTGGTCACCGAAAGGTGCAACACAGTAACAAAAAAAAGCTATTCACTACCAAAACAAATAAGCAAGCCATGTCTTACCTGTATATCCTTTACATTAGGAAATGGAATGCCAATCTGTAAAAGTAAACAGAAGTGCAGCTTAGACCTGTGATTGTGAGGACACTGCCTTAGCTAATCTTCATTTGAAAGCTTACATAGAAGAGTAAAATGTAACTTTTTTTCATTCAACCATCTTGTAAAGCACATGTCAACATCATCGAGCAACACAAAAAACAGCTAAAAAGACGGAGCGACCAGTGAAATCATTAAGAGCAAGTTCAAGAACATTACAACTCGCAATGTTACAAGTTGAAAAAGTATTATTAAATAACAAGAGTAACTGCACAGCTTAAATTTACACAAACATAGCATGTATTAGTGCGGTATAAATAACAAAAAACACAAACGTAGAGAAAGGTAGGCACTAAACATAGCACCTACCTTTCTTTTTTTTGTGTTGTGTTTCTTTCTTATTTGCACTGCGCTAATACGTGCTACATTTATGAATAACCAACTCACCCGAGCAGCAACCCTTCTGAAATTTACAGACTCGTAAGCTCTAGCCCACATATCTTCAGGGACAGTGCTACAGTCAAACCCAAACATTCAGAACTCAAGTAAATCAAATTATCCATTGTATTGAACTATTTTTTAACATGACAATGGGCAAACGTCGATGCTTTGGGAAATCAGCAGTCACAAAAATAACATCTTCCCCAAGAGAACCCTGATGGGATGCCAAACAGCAGCATTGCACACGGCGATTCGGCGGGCGATTCCCCAGAGGGCACGCGGTGCTTTCAATATGTTGCCGATGACAGCGTCGAGGATTCGCCGACATTGGCCTTTCGCAGTCGGCGCTCCTGCTCAGCTTCCTTGGCTCGTGTCTTGTCGGTGCTGCCAACACATTGAAGACTCTTGCGCTCAGCTTCCTTGGCTTGCGTCTCGTCGATGTTACCTGCATACCGTCTCCATTCGCAAATGCGACCAGCGTGCTTGACTCGCACCTCATCGGTGTTGTTGGTCTCCCACTGCCCACGCTTGCGTTCGGCTTCCCTGGCTCGCGCCTTGTCGGTGCTGCAGGCACGACGTCGCCATTCACAAACACGATCGGCTTTGCTAACCCTCACAGCGCCGGCGACAGCCAGATTAGGCGAAATCGCTACGGTGCATGTTTCGGCAGGCGAAGGAGCTTCGCTTTCCGGCATCCTCTCTATCGCAGATAAACGAGCCGAAAGAGTGTTCACTCGATGTGCGCTCAAACGTTGCGAGCAGTAGAGAAGATGAAGCGAGAGAGAGGTGACAAGCAGCGAGCGCACAGCAGGTGAGGGAGAGAGTGACATCACCACGCACTGCGAGGGAAGGCATGACCTACTTGGCACCGCCCCGACATCTGCGGCAAAGAGGAGCACGGCGCAGCGCGTTGGCACAAAAACACAAACGAACAGTGTTATACAGGCTAGTTAAAGAGCTGCTTCGCACCTAAAAAAACAGCTCAAACAGTTGATATATCGAACATTCAGCAGTGTGAAACACTTCAAGTTGGCCTCCTTTCACAAGTTTGCTTTTCCTCGTCGAAGGGGACTCTTTTGCACGCATCTGGAGAGAGTGAATGGCATGATTAAGTGGGCGTCACACAAAGCGAGTAGAAACTACCGCTTGCCGTCGTGTGCTTTTTACATGGTTTGTTGTGATCGCACCCACCACCTTGTTGTGCAAGGTCACCATTCGCCTTTCCACTCCATTTGTTAGAGCAACCCTGTGCCACTTTTTCAGCATGGTCAGCAAACGCTGCCGATTAGTCAATCATGAGAATACGCGAGCCATACATTATAGCGCGGCACACCGCCTGGAATTACAACTAATTCTTGAAAGTCAGCTAGAAATCGCCTCCGTTTCTTTCTAAAAAAAAGATGCCAAACACCCAAATTACTGCACCACAAACCAAAGCCCGCGGCTATTGGCTGACTTGAACATCGTGAGCTACGTGTCACCCTGACCATCGCAAGGTGGTGCCAGGTGCGCACGTGCGCGCTCACGAGCGCATTGAAAGCCTTGTGTTCAAACAAACAAAATCAAAAGAAAGCACTCACATTATAATGCACTCTAATGAAGGGATGCATCTTGTTTGCCCCTTTTCATTTTCCTCCCTGCGTAGCTTTCAGCGCACTAGCTGGTATGAAAGGAACGAGAAAGTGCTTACACCGTGCAGCAAATCCGAGTGACTCTGCTCGTAATTGATGAATTAAAAAAAAAAAGTTTTGGCTGCCAGCAGTGCACACACGTTGGTTGCCTAAAACATAGTCTGCTGTTGTCTCAAGGTTGGTCTTGTTTTTCTGTATACCAAGCGTGCTTTTCGGCTGCTGCACGCATCAGTGACATCAGTTTTCATTTCCCTACATTCGACTGTGTTGATTATCGCCAGCCTTGTGGAGTGCAGCCAGCATTTTTCCGTTTTATGGTAGCCAATGCGTCCAAGGAGCCTAGTAACGTTTTTCCAAGTACTGATTGTCAGTGACTTCAATAAAATTCATTAAAGTCACTGACAGAATTTCCGGCAGAGTTTTTATTCCGCTCCCAGTCATGATTTCAAGTTATCGGCAATGTGACTAAAAAATATTTCAAGATAAAGGAAAAAATATGTACGGGACGTATAATGCTCGGTTCTGCGGAAAATTTTGAATTTTTTGAGATATGGGAGTTCGAGTTAACGAGGTATTGCTGTGGTTGCACAATAGACATCATGTCGGAAACAGGCTGCATTTAGGGCATGTTGTGGTTGTCCTCCCATCCCTTTCTCTGCTGTAAACGTCCACGAACAGTCAATTCGTAATTTCGTAGGATCCACTTGGCATCATACGACACACGTCACTACAAAAATGAAGCAGTAATTTACTGCTGACGCAGCCATAATATTGCTTACCCAATTCCACAACACACAAAATGTATCACCCAACATTTTGTTCTTATGTTCCAATCTTCGCAGACTGTCCCCGATGAAAGCTTTGCATGTGTGTACCGTTTATCATAGCATTTCAGTTTGTATCTTAAAGCTTGTGAGTTGTAAGGGAGCTTATTTTTTAGACAAGTTCATTTTTCGTTTTGAAGCTTTCAGACTTTCACTTGACTCTTTTTTTTTTTTTTCTCGCCATGTCGACATTTTGCTATCCAACTTTCGGTCAAAGCTTGTCACATTTATTCCTCCTGTTGCGCAGTCTTGGTTACGTATTACATCTCTCCAAACGGCTGAGCTGTGACACGTGCAAGAAGAAGGAATCTGTGGCTGTCTCACCGTCACCACGGCTCTCGCACTGTTGTCGGCAAAGTCCAGGCCTTCGCTCACTTTGCCCCGACACACGGCAAGCAGAAGGGCTCCTCCCCTGTCGTCCTCATAACCTGTTAGGCACAGGAAGATACGAGGACAAGATTCACCGATTGTATCTGTCGAGATGATGAAGAAAAAACATGAAAAACCTCACGAAAGAAAGCTCAACCTAATGATTGCGACTGAAACCTTTTCCGATCGCAACCAACTGCAACTTATCTATGGATTGCAACTGATTGCACCTGAAATTAGGTGGCACGCTAGGCCGCATCAAGTGCTCAGCATACCACTTAATTTCTTTGACTACGCGTGCACGTAACGCTGCATAAACAGCATTCATGTACAAAGTTTCTGCTATAGTGACTTAAGATCAAGTACCTGCAGGCTCTCTACAAAGAGTATAAGTAAATTCTAAAGAAATACCAAGGACCGGCAAGCTGGTATAACATTGGTATGCTTATTGGTAATTACCATCGCTGTATTTTCCTAAGGCATGGTTGAAGTACTCGTTCATGGTGCAGTCGAAACTGTCGGAGTCTGCCTTCTGGGGTTCAATGGCAATGTGCTTCAGTCTTTCCAGCTTGCCCCACATTCCAGTGTTCTGCAAAGTTTTGCGATGTAAGAGACAGAATAGAAATTGTAATTATTGAGAATACAAAGAAAAGTTAGGCAATGAAAGAGACAAATTAGAATTCACTCGTTTGTAGCACAAAGTGACAAAGGAAATCCATACAGTATAATCTGGTTAATTTGGATTTCATGAGCACAGGAAAAACATCGAAATAGGCAAATGCGGAATTAACGAATGAACAGGACAAACATTAAAATCTACTTGGGCAAGCATAGCTTTATTTGCTGAAATATTTTGTGACGTTCGTCTGCTTTTTTGTGCAGATTCAGGCTACATTACATCTTTCCTCAGGTCTTCCAAATGGCCAACAGTACGTAAATGGTCAGAAGCGCTCAGATAAACGTCCTCAAGTATAAAAGCGCTTCAGAGATTTTCCATAAGGTGCGGCGAGGTTGCAGCTGCATTTCCTTGCAAGACTCTTGGCCAGAATCTTGGTCATCACTGTAGCACACGATCAAGGTGGCATGCAAACACGGCCACAATGAAAAAATAAAAGAGAACTCCGCAAGAAGCAACAGTGCTGACACAACACAAGGGAAATGGGCGTCGAATGTGCAGTGAAGTGAAGAAGATGCCGACCATGGAGGATCATGAGGGCGACGCTGTGGAAATTACAGAACAAGGTGAAAAAAAACTATTTGACAATTACACACCTGCCATCGCTGGGACAATTTGTTCATCATGCCATACGATGGGAAGAAGCATAGCACTCCATAGGGGACAGCCTGAAAGGAGAAAACAGGAGTTTTCTTGCATGATTTGCTGGTTGGGTTGACTTGCTTTTTAGCATGTACAGTAAAACCTCGTTAAGCCGTACCCGCGTAAACAGTAGTTTCGTTTTAAAAGTAGCGAAGTCAAATCCCTCGACTCGTCGGCCATTGAACATAATGCATTTTGTATCCGCATAAGCCGTACCAGCTTATCGCGTATGTATCGGTTAATAAGTAGTTTTTCCAATTTTCGTTGCGCACTCGCCGCGGCATGTTGTCCCCCACTGGGCGTCCCGACAGAACAGCAAGCCCCAGAGATCGAAACACGCCTCGCTTGTTTGTGTTGATGATGATGGCGGCTGTGTTGGTGAGCGCAATCTCTTGGATTTTTCTGCAACAAGAAGCACGTGGCCGGTTAGGCTTCTGGTATTGTCCACGCGATGGCGCTTTGCACAAACACGCGGGCAGGAGGTTCGGTAACAGAATGGGTCGCCAAGCCATAGCTTTTTAGGGAGACCCAGAGCCCTGAGGCCAACAGTGTAGCCAAAGACGAACCTAAAGGGGCACAAATATTCAAGTCACACGAAGTCCGTGGGAGAAGAAATTGACGTAAGCACAAGAGTTGAGCTAAGTCAGACGTAGGCTATATTAACATGCAGGGTGGCAGGAATAGGTTAAAGTGGGAAGAGATAGAAGAGCAGTTGAGGCAGGAGGAGCTGATGGTATATGGGGTTGTGGAGACACATTTTCGGGACATGGAGCAACCACCCTACAATCCGGACTACGTATGGTAATATTGCAATAGAACAGAAAGCAGTAAAAAGGGGGGTGGAATTGGTGCATTTATACATAAGAGCATGGGTTGGCAAAGAGTCAAGCAGGGATGCATGGAACATTTATGGTTAAGAGGGAAAGTAGCTGGGCAGATGACACTCCTTGGTTTGGTGTACTTGTGGACGGGAGCAAAGGCCAGAGAGGAAAACCAGGCAATGGTGGAATGCATATCAAAGGACATTGAGGAATTAGGAGGAGAGTGCGAGATAATTATACTAGGAGATATGAATGCGCACATAGAAGATATATATGGGTATACTGACTCAACAGGCAAAATGATCATGGATATGAGTGAAAGGCATGATTTGATCATTTGCAACAGTACCGAGAAGTATGAAGGGCAAATAACATGGGAGGTAAGAAGGCTGCAGTCAACGATAGATTACGCACTGATGTCACATAGGATGTATGATAAGCTCAGGGGAATGCACATAGATGAAGGTGGCTCCTGAAGTCTAGGTAGTGATCACAAACGTATCAAGCTAAGTTTTGGAAGAGCAGCGAAAGTGGGAAGGAGACAAGATGAGCAACTACAGGAAAATTTTCATTAAGAAAAGCAAATAGAAATTACTACTAAACAGATTGAGAAAGTAATCACTGAGGATAATAAAACTGTGTGGAAATACACAAATCTAATTAGACTGTTTGGGCTAGAGCTTGCTAAGGCACGTGACAAGTCACCCCGGAAAAGAAGACACAAGCCCAAGAGTTGGTGGGATCAGGAAGTTAAGAGAGCCATAGCAAAACATCAGGAAGCCCCTAGGGAACACAGACATGCTAAGCAACGGGGTGAACCGACAGATGATGTTGAACGAAAATGGGAAATCTTTCTAAAACTCTAGAAGGGAAGCATCCCTCCTGATCAATGAAAAGATTAGAAGAAAGGGTGCTCAGTGGCTGGCAGAAGTACATAAGAAGGACAGAAAGGCAGCTGCGAAATTTTGGAACTATCTAAACTCCCTAAGAAATGAAACAAACCAAGAGCAGAGGTTTATAACTACAGCTCAAGGTGCTAGGCTAGAAGGGGACAAAGCTACTAATATATAAGAACAAGGGTGACAGAAAAATTTCAACAAAGAAGTGCCTTATGCACCACAATAGACAGGGATGGATCAAGTGGCACAATGGCTCCATTTTCACAACGAGAGTGGGAAAGGGCTGAGAAGAGGGTTCCAAGTAGTACATCAACAGGCCCAGATGGCATTCCAATTATGCTGATAAAGACATTGAGTCAGAAGTCTAAACAGACTTTGAGAGAGACAGTGAGCAGAACAATAATCGATGGTGAAGTCCCTGATGAATGGAAACTTAGCAGGATGAGCATGATCTATAAAGGAAAGGGGGACAAAGATGACATAAACAACTACCGTCCTATAACAGTGACATCAGTGGTCTACAGGCTGGTGATGCAGATTATAAAGGAAAGACTGCAGGCATGGATAGAGGATGAGGGGATGCTGGGGGAACTGCCGAATGGGTTTCGGAAACACAGGAGGTTTGAAGACAATCTGTTCTCACTGACGCAGTGCATCGAAATAGCAGAAAAGGAACTCAGGCCCCTGTGGCAAGCATTTTTGGATATCAAGGGAGCGTATGATAGCCTGGTTCAAGAGGACTTGTGGGGAATACTATACACACTGGGTGAGGACGATGGAGTCACTAATCTTTTAAAGGAAATCTATAAAAGTAACAAGGTAATTATAAAGTGGGAAAAACAGGTATCCAAGCACTCAGAGGTGAAACGGGGACTTAGGCAGGGGTGTCCACTGTCACCCTTGTTATTCATGATGTACCTACGAGGATTAGAGGCCAAATTAGAGGGAAGTAGACTTGGCTTCAACCTCTCTTTAGTCAAACAAGAAAAACTCATTGATCAGGCACTACCAGCATTAATGTACGCAGATGATATAGTGCTAAGGGACGACAACAAGGAAGATTTGCAGAGATTGATGGACATCTGCGGTAATGAGGGAGATAGGTTAGATTTTAGATTCAGTAAGGAAAAATCAGCAGTCATGATTTTTAATGATAACGAAGGTAGTGAGCTTAGAATACAGGAGGTCATGCTAGAGATAACAGATAAATACAAATATCTGGGCATATGGATAAACAATGGGAACGAGTACCTAAGGGAACACGAAATATATGTGGCAACTAAAGGTAACAGGAATGCAGCTGTGATGAAAAATAGGGCACTGTGGAATTACAATAGGTATGATGTTGTGAGAGGAATATGGAAAGGGGTCATGGTGCCTGGGCTGACGTTCGGCAATGCGGTCTTGTGCATGAGATCAGAAGTTCAAGCAAGATTAGAAATTAAGCAACGTGGAATAGGTAGGCTTGCTTTAGATTGGATTGGATAAACTTTTATTTGGTCCTCCAAAACACAGATCACTGTGTTGCGGGCAGCTCCCACGTGGGGACTGAGATGCCAAGCTCCTCAGCCGCCTCGCGGGCTTGGTGGACAGCCCAGAGCTGATCTGCCAAGGACGAGCTGCGGATTGCCGCCTCCCATCTGGCAGAGGTGATGTGCGATAAATGAGCGAATTTGGTGCACTGCCAGAGCATGTGTTCTAATGAAGCTATTTCCCCACAATGTGGACAAAGATTACTTGGGTATAGGTCAGGTTACATGATGTGTAACATTTTCAAAGTAGGGTACATCCGCGTTTGCAAAAGCCTTAATGTAAGTGCTTGGGGCCGGGTTAGATTTTTGTGAGGTGGAGGGAAAATCCTTCTAGACAGGTAGAAATGTTTAGTGAGCTCGTTATATGTTGTAAGAATTTCCCGGTTATCCCCTTCACCGGTAGAACGCATCCCCGGGGAGGCGCGGTTGGAGAGTTCTCGCGCCGCCTCGTGTGCGGCTTCGTTGAGATTGGGAGGGGAATTGTTGATTTGTCCAAGGTGAGCTGAGAACCAACTCAGAAGATGATGTGTTATGTTCTTGCCTTGCAGTATTTTCAGCGTTTGTTCACAGACCGTCCCCTTGGCAAACGCCCGTAGTTGATGAACCTTGTGGATGAACCTTGCTGAAGACCTAGGGAGTGACCACTGCATTCTTGCCACTACCTTCTCCGTGGAGCGTAAAAAGGCTTGCTTTAGGAGCTCATGGGAATACACCAAATCAGGGAGTACAAGGTGATATGGGATGGACATCATTTGAGGGCAGGGAAGCTAGCAGCAAGATAAAATTTGAGAAGCGATTGAGAGAAATGGGGGAGGAGCGTTGGGCTAGGAAGGTTTTCAGCTACTTGTACGTGAAAAATGTCGATACAAAATGGAGGAAGCGAACCAGAAAATTGACTGGTAAATACATGGAAAACAGCAGGTGGCCAAACCAAAAAGAACTATCGGATAAGAAGAAAGCGAAGGAAACGGAGACTGACATGTGGAGAATTGGCATGATTAAGAAGTCCACACTAGAGATCTATCGAACTTTTAAGCAGGAAACTGCCAAGGAAAGGATCTATGATAATACTCGGGGTAGTTCTCTACTGTTTGAGGCCAGGACGAGAGTATTGCGAACCAAGACATATCGAGCCAAATACGAAGGGGTAGACACAGTACGCAGTGCGTGTGGAGAGAAAGAAGAAACTGCCGAACACTTGATAATGTTCTGTAAAGGGCTTCACCCTATAGTTCAGGATGATGGCGCAGTTTTTCAAAGCACTGGGGTTTAGGGACAGGGAGGGCAAAATAGACTTTAAGCGGGTAGACTTAACTAGAAGGAGGTTATCTGATTGGTGGCTAAAGTCAAGGCCCGAGTGAAAATTAAACTCTTCACTGCAAAGTATGAAGCCTCAACCTCACTATTTAAAGGAAAAAAAAAAATAAATCTAATGGTTAGTTCACTAAGTATTACGGCTAGGTGGCGCTAGCCGCCGCCCGAACTAAAGGGTACAGCCACATCCATCCATCCATCCATCCATCATCCATCCATCCAAACACCGTGTGCGCTTGCTTTGCTTAAATTGCTTTCTTTGTTCCTTTGGCGCCGTGCATAGGTGTTCTCTGGTTAATTCGTGCCGTCGTTTTCACGCGTCGTTTTTCACGTGTTGTGTATGTGTGCTTGTGCTGCTTCGTACTTGCGTCATGTGGAAGCTGAAAAAAAAGCACCGAGTGCTGAAAATAGAGGAGAAATTGGACATAATTCGTGCTATTGAAAGTGGCACGAAAAAATCGGCGCTGGCACGCAAAAAGGACCTGCCGTTAACCAGGGTGTGTGGAATTTGGAATTCCAGAGAGAAGTTGCTCAGCAGTACTGCTGCAACTGCGAAAAGGTGCCGGCTACGCGGTTCGGCGTTTTCAAATGTAGAGGAGGCGCTGGTGAAGTGGCTAAAAGCTGCACGGTCAACAAATCTGCTTTTCAGCGGACCCCTGCTCGTGGAGAAGGCCCTGGTTTTTGCCTCGCAGCTCAACCATGACAACTTCATGTGCAGCAATGGCTGGCTGGCCAAATTTAAGGCGAGGCACGGCATTACCACGAGGACTGTTTCGGGGGAAGGTGCTGCTGCTGACGTGGATGGCGCGGAGCAGTGGCGAAATGGTTAGCTGAAGAACATCTTGGAAGACTACGCACCTGATGACATCTTTAATATGGATGAATCGGCGCTATTCTTTAAGCTGCTACCAGACAAAACGCTTGCGTTCAAAGGAGAGACATGCACCGGCGGCAAGCATGCAAAAGACAGAATATCAGTGGCGTTTTTCGTAAACATGACTGGAACCAACAAAACTCCGCTCCTTGTGATTGGAAAGTCGGCGAAGCCTAGATGTTTCAAAGGCGCCCAGTTGCCATCAGGGGTCATCTATAGCAGCAACACCAAAGCATGGATGATGGCAAAACTCTTTGAGGAGTACGTGCGCCTCATCGATCGTCGTTTTGCGGCTAAGAACAGAAGAGTTGTTATTATTTTAGACAACGCTTCGGCGCACGTCGCCCTGGACAACCTGACGGCTGTGAAGTTGGCGTTTCTGCCACCAAACACAACAGCCATTGCCCAGCCCTCGGACCAAGGCATCATTCGAGCTGTAAAACAGCTCTACAAGAAGAATCTGCTGCGCAGATTTCTTCTCGCCACTGAATGTGGCAAATTATTCTCCAGCGAACTGGTTGGCGCAATTCACCTGCTCGAATACTCGTGGCGGCAGGTTGAAGCAATGACAGTTCAAAATTGCTTCAAGCGTGCTGGCTTCAGTGTGTGTGCGGGCGACGCAGATGACGCCAGTGACACCATCGACCAGACTTCGGACATTGTAGACGAAGCTTGCAAAACTCTGCTAGCTGAAGTGCTGGAGCGGCAGGGCGTTACGGAAGGCATTTCCTTCCCCGACTTCAGAGACGCAGACAGCGATGTGCAGACATCTCCGGACATGTCCGACGAAGCCATTGTTGCCTCGGTTGTCGAAGTGTCGCCAAATGATAGTGATGAGGACGACATGGAAAGCGACAACACGGGTGAGCCAGGTCCGACAGTGGCCGAAGCTGCGCATTGCGTCAGCGTTATGCGGGTATTTGCCGAGAAGAGGGGGCTGGCGGAAAAGCTGGCTCACAGCATAAGTGAGTTTGAGGCCGCTGTCGTTGCTGCTAGGCTGCCGCGTCGTCAAATGAAGATTACAGACTTTGTCACGCGAAGTTAATAAATTACTGCACGTTTTTTGTTCTTTCATCGCACTCCCTGAAGATTTCTTTTTTTGACAGGTAAGTGAGCAATCTGACGCTATTTCGGTTAAGCAGTACTACTGTTTAGTACATACTTTTTCCGAGCTCCGGCCAACTACGGTTTAACGAGGTTTCACTGTATATGTGTATGTGATGGGGTGGGATAAAAGTCAGTTTGTAGGCTCCCCTAAATATTCAGAGTTTTTGCACTTGCGCTTTCATTTGCCATGTGTCAGACACAGTCACTTGTTCAAAAGGAAAGCAACCGTGCAATTCAGCGGCACTACCACTATAGTATGCATCAACACCCTTAGTGATGAGAGCACTGCCGCACTGCCACAGTCTAGTGCTTCACTCAATAGCAAGAGCAACAACGAACTGCTGTGTTACATGCTGTGACACTGCATTATGACATGCTTCTTTATTAAACCATGCATGCGAATATGTCTCTGTATGTGCATGTGAGTGCGTGAATGAGTGATTTATAATCATGCTGTTTTCACATGTTACGAAACTCGGCCACGGCTTATTGCTTGATTGTATCTGTCCCGAGGTAACTGCCTTCACCGGCAGACTTTTGAAGAGCTTACCTTGCAGATGTCCCAAAGGATGGACCCTATCTCATCTTGAAACTCAAATGTCTCGGCAGTTTTAAAATTGGCGGTGAGGTTCACATTATTGGGTCCACATGTAATGCTTCCAATCCAGACCTAAACGGGAGGAAAAGCCGAAAGCGTACATTTGTTTCTGTGGCACGTGATTTTCTTTAAATGACCCTCAGTGACGCACAACAACTGAGAAAACTAATAACCGTAAAGATCTTGGAGTGTTACTAGCACCGACAAGTAGTTTGTATCATCTTCTATGCCTTTTCTGTAAATGTAGTTAGGTTAATAAAATTTGCAGTCACTCAAGGCACTGCACTGAATGCAACTATATTAGCAACTTGTAAAAGACATACTTGCTGGCAGAATAACTGTTTTAAAATTTGCTTTTTAGAAGAGCCACTATCCCTAGTATGTGCACGTTCAACAACACATGAAACTCACAGGCAATAATGGACCTTCTCCATCAAGGAGGCACTTTAACGTACCCAACAGGAATCAAGATGCACACATTTATATTTAAATGCACACAAAGCACAAACACTATGGCAGTCAAAGAAAATTAAAGTGGCCTACTAACATTCATTTTTCGAAATAGTACTGTTATAACAAAATCAATGACAAAAATAAATGTTGAATACATTGGTAGCTGAATGAAACAATACATGGTTTCCTGAACTATTCCCGAATGCAACAAGGTCGGTACTTAGTCAAAGAATATGACTTTAATATCCAGTGCACAGGCTGTGCAACTTTACAATAAAACTATTTGTGGAGCACAAACAGACAGCTAGGCAGTAGAAATTCGCAATAGCAGAAAAGAAACTTTTTTGTCAATTTATAGACAGGTCAAGCACTTGCAAGCCAACAGAAGCATTCTCATTTAAAATAGTACAACACAGTTTTCCAGGGTGTAACGACAAGCTTAACCACAGAGTGTCATCCTGCAGTGTACATTTCGTCAGTTACTTAAACTAAAATGTGCTCGTTTCTACCACTTTGAATCGTGACCTTTCTATGAAACCTATGGCGACAAGAATGCACCTTCCCAGTGTTTTTTTGTTTCATTACACAGGTTCCTTGACCCTATTCTTCAAGAGAAGACTTTCTTGTGCTTCACTGCAAAGGCATAGTTGCCGTGAACTAAGCCACAGAGGCATCATACCAATCGGCAAAGAAGTTAGGAAAACTGGAGAAGCCCCGATGTTGACAGGTGTGCTCCCTCAACAACAAGATAGTCATCCACAACGCGACCCAACCAACATCACAGTTTTGCTGCTGCTGCCGCTGCTAAAAATTTATGCCAGTGGTGAAGCAGAATGAAACACTGTAGTATCAGTATGCAGGTTTCTGTCAAAGTGAGTTTGCAAACTCGTGGTTTTAAACACAGCACAAATACAAACCAAGGAGAAACATTCAGGCCAGTTAGCCCTGATACAGTGTAGTGACTCACCCCTTCACGTGGAATGACGTGGTTGGCCTGCAACTGGCTCTTGAAAGGCATGTCGAGCTCAGACTCAAAGGACTCCATGGGCGTCAGCGTCCCCGATGCCACGATCAAGGAGTGTACCTTGTCCTTAATGTCTGACATGGCCTGTGATATGAGGAAAATAAGGAGTGAACGCTCCAATGAATCTGATAATGCATGTAGCCGAAGTGCAATGTGACTTGATATGAGTATGCATATGTTACGTTTCGATGTTCATACAACTGACTACTGCAACTGCTTTATGTTACAACGCTGGGCACTGGTAAATTGTGACAACAATGCCCCTTCAAGACTAGCTTTACAGCACTTGCAGGTCACTTGCGCTTGGTTTGCGGATACTTTGACATTGCTCGGTGATAACAGCACAGTCACTAAATCCGGTATGCCTAGCGAAGATGATAACAAAGGCAGCTTCATAATGCAGTCAAATTCTTTGATAACCAAACATACAAGTTCCTTCGCTGTAAAGGTCATGCACTGCACTACGCACATGTGGCTGCAACGTAAGAAATGTTTTTTATTTTTAAAGTATACGTTTTAGTAACAAGCAGATATCATTTGAGGTACTATCAGCGTAAAATGAAACCTGAACAGAGACAAGCCTTCTTGATGTTATAGTGCGTGCCGTCCACTTATCACCTTGAACAGACACTCGTATATGTGCAGAGCTGCTGAACAGGATGCGTGCGCCTGTCAATCATGATAACTGGACGGCGTGCCCTATACCATCGCAAGGTTTGCCGTTCATTTGATGCAGACAGTAGTACATGTTAAAACAACAACAGCAGATGCTATAACTCGGCAGCTTACTAAGCCTACACAGACACTAACACAACATTTATCAGCAGCTTATTGGACAGATTTGATCAAATAAATAAAGTGTGCCCAATAAAATGCTTAAAAAAATGTTAGTGTCCAAATGCTCAGAAAGCTGCTGTAATGTTTGCAATTAAAAAGGAAAGTGGCAGCTCTGAATAGAAAACACTGCAACAAAAGAAATGCATTAGTACATACGAGTAACTAAATTACCCCTACGCACGTAAGCGGAACACTTACGACAGCAGGGTTGAGACACCAGAAGTTGAGGCTATGCGTCCAGGCCGCATTAAATCCACCAACACCACCACCTGACAACCACCTAGAGGCCTGACAGAGCAAACAAGGTTTTTTAAAGTAACAGAAAAAAAAGAAAAAACATAAAAAATATCTAATATTGAGGTGTTTCCTAGGCAATACAAGATTCAAGCATGTCAAAGCATTCAAAGGAATAAACTGTTGTAGTAATAACTTCTGCAAAACTATAAATATAAATTTTTTTAATACGTACGTGAGAGTACAGAACTTAATTTCCAATTGATCGCACTTCCCCAAAGCAACTTCAAAAAACACAGAAACATTCTCACACTTTTTATGGTGCCGTCCCGTGGACAGTCTGGCCATAGAAAACGTGCCGCAGCACAATTTTCCCTCAAGTTGCACAAATGTTACACGAATGAACACGCTCAAGAATAGACACACCATAAATTGAAGGATGTTCAATAGAAAAAGAAACTTGCAAAAAGACCCATGGGCACACGCAAAACAAACAATAATCAACCCACTGTAGGGTCGCAAAAACAGTGCACCTTTCTTGCAACCGCTATCTTGCCCTCTCTTCCTTTTAATCCACATTTTAAAACAGTCTCACCTGATTTACCTAAAAAATGCACAACTTCCAAGTTCTAAGATGACGTAATGACAGTGTAATCTATCATGACAATGTACGGTTAGCTGGCAGGCAGTCTAGATCGCTTCTGTATGAACTCGTACATCATCCTGCTCCAAGCGCTTAACTTCCACAATGACCACATAACCTCGAACCCCGATATAAGAAGCTCGGATATGACGAATTATCAGTTATAATAAAGTAGATGAAGAATGGCTGTCATAGATACAGTGCAGCAAATATGTGTTCATAACAAAGTTTTGAATATAACGAAGTATTTTCGTGGCAGGTGTGACTTCGTTATAATGAGGTTTGAGTGTTACATTGTTCAGCCGACAAGTTTGCCAGCTGTCTTCTCGATAGCTGCCAAAAAGAACAAGCTCCGAGCTCTTAAATCCATAACGATCATGTAGTCCTACATAACAACATGTCGTCAGCTGATGTGTGGCCAAGTATGCTTTTGGGTAACCTAAGAACTTCACAGGCTACATAGAGCTGTTGCTTTCACATACCTCTGTTTGCTTTTTCTTAGATGGAGCCTTCACCATAGCAGCTCTGCAAAGAAAAGGCACCAATCACTGCAACTGAAAACAGCCAAAAACGCAGTAAATTTAAGTACGGAGAACATCTGTAAGAGTAAGATAACACTGTTAAAGGCAGAAGGAAGACCACATAGGCATCCTTATATGATGTCACAATACCTGTACACTCAAAGCTCAATATAACAAAGGTGCGTCTTACACAAATATAAGTTTGTTATATTTAAAAATTTGTTATGAAGGTATATTACTAGCACTGTATCTATTGCAAAATTGCTTTCCATTTACTTCGTTATAAACAATATTATGTTATATCTGGGTTCTTTATATCAAGGTTTCAGAGTTTATAACAAAGGCTTGCAGTGTGGGACTGTCAATTTCCTTCTCATTTCAACATAGATAAGGCTACCGATTCCCCAGAATTTCTCTCAAAATTTCCAGAATGAACTGTTCAAGCCAACTGACCACTGTTTGTAGGTAGTGCTACAGAATAACAGCTCCTTTGTACAACTTCACACAATGCCACAATTCCACAGCGCTATCTAAGTGGAGTTCTCGTAATCTTAACAGTGGTACAGGATTTCATAAAGACAAGTGCGTAACAGATGCTTGTGTGGTGCCTTTAGGCTTGGCCTTGCAAACATTCGGCAGACAACTGGTCTATTGATGACCATTTCACAGTGTGAATGACATGTCCTATGCAATAAATAATAACAGCATTTGTACTTCTGCCAATTCGTCTGCGTGAAGACAGTCCATGGCGTATTGTGCCTAAAACGTGCAAGAGCTTTACAAATCAGAGGTGTAGTCACTGCTTTACTCATGTACTTCACAAGTTCCACACGAACGGCCTTCGAGACTAAATATGACAGGCCATTGCCGCACTTTGGCTACACGGATTTATAAGAGTTGTCAGCCAACCCTACTCCCTCAGTGAAATATTCTTTACGCTAAGAGCACATCAGTGTATTGAAGGAAGCTAAGAGCTTCGAGGCACCCTGCAGAAGCCTCATACCTCAGAAACCGTGGCACAATACACGAACCCAAGATAACATTAAAGGGACCCTGAAACGGTCTTGGCAATCTTATAAAAACACATTGGGTCTGTAGACCAAGTTCTAAGGGTCATTTAGAAACCGATTTGAGCTGTCTCATTTGTTACAACACTTTAAAGCTGCGAATCGCTGGATGTCGTTGCAGACTACTGCAGCTCAGACAAATGTGTTTTCAACCGCCCATTCACAGAGCGACATACTCTGGCCATTTGACATCACCATGGCTGCTGATCTGAATGGCTACCATGAGCTGTAGTATGCATGGAAATAAGATTGGCTGGTAGGGTGATGGTATCTCTCGGAGCAGATGTGAACCACTCCGCAATCTTCGTCTCTGTTGCCAACCGGCGTGCGTGGTGCCAGGCGCACTGTGTGATAGCATTTAAGACTGCACGCAACCTGTTGGCGTGCGATCTCGGAGGTCTAGACTAGTAAAAGCTCAAATCGTTGAGCGTGCTCATGAAAGCTCTGCGATCGCCAGTGATGCCAGCGTGCCTTATGAGTTGAGGAGGCCAGGCCGATGTGAGAAGGAGGGTATGATATATTTGTCCGTAGAAACCTTGGTACACAGAGCGTCTTTATATTTGCAATGCAAATAGTTTAATGACACTTAAGTCCAAATGCTGACAAAACAAGAAACCGTTTCAGGGTCCCTTTAGAAGGGGACAAGTGCTGACTTTCAGCTAATGTTTTGTTGCAGATTCTGAATATATACTATAAACATTCATCTGAAATTGTAAGAGGAAACAACTGACAAAACAAAAGAAGGTGTGAAGACGTGTCATCTAAGCCAAGCAATCAAGCACTTTTTATATAAAACAGCAAATGGCCTGCTGACACATTAATATCTTGCCCTAGCTATTTCAAACACCTCTACGATTTCTTTATTTTTCTCTTTGAAATGAAGACACAGAACAACTGAATGTGTCAGTATGTCACCAGTTGTTTTACTTAAGATTGTTTGGCTCAGATGGCATGCGTCAACTTACGATCTCTCATGCTGTCATTTATTTCTTCTTGCAGTTTCAGACGCATGTTTTTATATGCTCAGAACCAGCAAAAAAACCTCAGTTGAAAGAAACCACGTGTCCTGCCTTCATCTTGTCTCGTGTTTGTCGAGTGCACTATGGTTTCTGTAGTGCGATGAACAATCAACAGTGCCCAAACTTCCTCCGTCCTGCAGAAGCCTACCTGAAGTCGCCAAGGTACTTAAGGTCGTCCCTGTACATAAAGTCGAAGATGATGACAAAGTTTTGCAACGTTGCAGATGTCGCTGCATTGACTGTTGGAGGCAAGACCTGCTCCGGGTCCATTTCTGGCGACGGTTTTTCAACAGTTGTGATAGCACTAACGAGAGTCTGAGAAAAACAAAAACAGTAAAAAAGTTAATCGACAAAGATTGTCAGAGCAGTGGGCGATACGTCAGGTGAATGTCGTACAGGAGTGCCATGCAATGAAATGCATTGCTGCACAAATGACACTTGGAAATCACTACTGGCAGCACGCATGAGTGCTGGCTCGTAGGTGGGAAATCGTTATTATGGCATTGCCTAGTGCCATCCTGGACATACAATCATAACATATTGTCCCTGGGTCGTGATGTGGACGAAGCGAGCAGACTGTAGGTCCAAGATGAAACTGTTTTTTTGGCCAGACTTGTGGCCCGTGAAAGGAAAGTCAGATTAGAGGGATACACACTGGCATGACAGCGGCAAACAGAGCATCGGCGGTCGATCAACTGACAAGCGGTGATGCGCGCCAGCATGCATACATGTGCCGTCGAATGTTTCAGCGTTATCACTAGCGGCAATGTATGTTCCAGAACAGTCTCTAATGTTCGCGTTGCGCACGTAATTGCATCGGAAGGTTCTACGATTTCCTTGGTGGTCCATCGGTGCGGTTTGCAAAAGGCAGCACTCACACATGTGATGGAGCAATAACAAAACTTGACAAAGAAGTGTGGCAATATGGTACAAAAAATCGGATGCCACTGACATTTCAAGTGCCTCATCATTGGCCTTAAGACAGATAAAGTAGCTACGCCACAAAGGTGTTCAGATTATCAGGCGCGTCTTGAAAATCTATTGATAATACAGTCAAATCCCTTTATAAGAGGCATGATATAAAAGACAAATGGGTATGAGAGACACCAGTGTGCTTACAGTAAAATACAAGTGGATAAGAAAATGCATACGAGGTACCCTGCCTATAAGAGAGATCTCAAATAAAAGGCAAGAATTGCTGCCTGGAGCATGCCTCTTATAAAGGGGTTCAACTGTAATACTTTCAGCAAAACCTCGTTAATTTGAACTCAGTTATTTCCAAACCCCGCTGAATTTGAAGTATTTCAGCGGTCCCGTATTTTGCGATGCAAATTTGAGCCGATAATTCGAAGCGGCGCAGCCAGCAGCAGTCCGGTCAATTCGAAAACTTAAGGTGCAGTGTACAAATTCCCGATCCCAATTTCACTGCAAAACTGCTGCAAAGACAGCCCTTCAGAGACACTAGACAATGCACTGTAGTGATACTACTCAGCGGCAGCTGAAATACCTTAGCCTCGATACTTCCAGCACAATAAACAATATTGTAAAAAAGAAAAAAGAAGGTTTCGTGATTAACTAAAATTTACGCCTGCAGAAAAAAAAAAGACGTGCTTCACTGCAACACAGCAATGACGCGCAAGCAGCATGTCTCATGCTTCTCGCAACGTCGGCGAGTAATGACTTACCCGCTCTTTCTGAGAATATAAAAAAAATTAATAAAGGGACAGTCTGGCGGAATCCTCGATGTAGGCGTACCTCTGATTGCCGGTTGCTCATGCGATTTGTGCACTTGGACTGCTGGTGGAGTTCTTGCCTGTTACGCCTACTTCAGAAATTCGGTTCGAAAGTTTCAATAATCATGTTTTCCAGCCAAAACTATCGTGAATCGTCTCACTGTTCATTGTAAAATTTTTTATCTTACTATAAAAATGGACGAATGGTCGCATCATGACGTGCTGACACAGCGAGGCACAGGCGACATGCTGCCTGCGTGTCATTACTGTGTTGCAAAGAAGATGTCTCATTTATCGCAGGCGCGCATTTTAGTTGATCATGATAACGTTTTTTGTTTGATTGTTTGCGATTGCATCAGCGAAGCTCGACGTTTCCCACCCCTTTTTTCTTGCGGACAAAACTGTGACTTTGCATCGCTAGAAAATATGCCCTTAGAGTTGCAAGCTGGCTAGCACAGCAAACGACCAGCCCTTATTACACTTTGAATAATATGAAGTTCTTTACATCCCACTTTTCGTATATTCTGTTAATTCGAAAACCCGCTTAATTCGAAGATTTCTCAAAATCCCAGTGACTTCGAATTCACCAGAGAGACAGAGAAAATTTATTTACAGAAAGGCAGAGAGGTTGGTCTGAGCGATAGCTTGCTTTAGCCAGCTACTCTACACTGGGGGAGGGGAAAGGGGAGGAGAAAGACTAATGGATGACGATGGTGAGATAGATAGGTGAGTATGTGGAATTCTTTCTAGCTGAGACAAATTTTATAGCCGTGCATATAGTCCAGTTGGTTCCAAAAAGGTTATAACCGCTCTTATGACAACAGCTGCACTGTTGGTGTCTGGCCAAGAGCCCAACACGGTTGCATCACTTAATGACCTACTGCGATATCGTTCAGTAGAAGAAATCAGCATTTATCATTCACGTGCGTATGCTGGGCAGACGCAAAATATGTGCTCACATGTTTCTGGCACATCACAGTGTTCACAATTAGGACCGGTGTCACTGCGACCAATGATATGTGCGTAATATCTGGTGTATGCCACACCAAGATGAATGCGGTGGATCATACTTGTGAGTTGCCGTTTCAATTTAGGGGGCATGCGGAACCTCATTTCTGGGTCCCATTTGTGAAGTCGCCGGTGTCCCCGTTCCAGTGTGATCCAGTGCTGAAGTGTGTAGCTGCGCATCACGCAGCGAAGCAGGGTGTTCAGTCTCAGCTCGTGAAAACGCAATGTGTACTTCAGGGGCACTGCTCAAGGCATTTTAGCTTCAGCGTCTGCCTCTTCGTTTCCCATCATGCCGCAATGCGTGGGAAAGCCATTTGTTGAAGCAATCTGAATAAGTTCTGCAATTTCTATTGCCAAGATGTAATATGGACCTTGCTTCATGATGCAATTAATGGTTTGCAAAGCGGGTTTGGCATCAGAGAAAATTGTCCAGGCTCGAGGTCGCTCTTCCGGAAATAAATCTTACTGCCTGCCGGATAGCGACAAGCTCTGCGGCAGTTGATGTCGTTTTATGGTCCACTTTGAATCGTCGAACGATATCCATGTCTGGGATGACAAAGGCTGCGGCGGAGGTGTTTAGTCTAGTGGACCCGTCGGTGTACACCTGCAGAGAATCACCTAACGTTGTATAAATGTGATGTAGGGTCAGTTGTCTGAGACCAACAGAAGAAACGAGCAACTTCTTTGTAATTCCAGGTAATCGTAAGACAAACAGGTGGTTTAGGCAGGACCCACGGAGGCACTGCAGGAACATTCGGCGGGGAAAACCTTGATGGTAGAATATTCTCATGCCGCGATATTACTCTTGAGAAACTGCACTCTGGGTGAGTGGCTGGTAGTAACTGATAGTGGGTGCTGTCTGTGTCGGCTCAGCAATCGAAGGTGAACTCTAAGTGGCTCACAGAGCATTTATACACTGATGAGACAAGCCTGGTAGACCCAAGCATCTTCTTAAGCATTGAGCTTGAACACTCTCTAGCGTCGTCACACAACTAGGTCTCATATTGGAGAGCACTGGCATGCTGTATCGAATGTATCCCACAAATAGGGAATTGTACAATTGAAGTAGAGATGATTCTGATGGGCCCCATCTTGCTCCTGCCACGTGGCAAAGAATGAGAAGCAAAGCTCTTCAAGTGTTTACGGTTATCTAACCAATTAATCCAAAATGTAGTGAATTACAGCTGGCTATTAGGAGATTTTCGAGCATTTATTCCCAATTCCTTACTTCCAAAGAAATAGTCTGGAATCGTAGTGCACTCGCACATTATAACTTCGGCGAGTTTCGCATCGATGCGAAAAAGTATATATATATTACGAAGCCCACTCACAGGACAAGAGTATACCGTATGTCTCATGCTAGAACATCCACAAACCTTGAAGTTCTTGAAACACTCTGGGCTCAGACCAACGTCAGTCATAAAAGCAAGGATTTCAGTGCCAGCCCAGACCTTCCCAGACTGTTCGAAGCCCCTGTAGTCGTCCAGGTGATCCGAATGTTGCGTTATCCAGAGACTAAGTTTGGACATCTGAGACATAGACAAAATAATACAGATGCTGTTACGATCAACGGGAGCATAGAAGGTCGTGCACAAAATAATACAGATGCAGTTAAGTTTAACAGGAACATAGAACGTTGTCTGGAGATATACCGTAAAGTCCCGAGCAAGCCCCCGACCCCCCTTGCAGTGAAGGTTTATTCGACAAGATTTGTGAAGGAGGCCCTTGCTTGGTCATGAATTGAAATTCAGGAAGGTGGCAGGGGAGCTGCTAAGAATAAAGAGCGAAGCACCCGTGCTTACAATTAATCCTTTAATGAACATATATGCCTTCACTGTTTTCATTTGCCCTTGTTAGACAGATAAAAGGATTGAATGAAACTGTGAAAATGATGGGAGAGAAGCGAGGGACGCATATTTGAAATCTCCCCAAGAAGAGATAGGGGTGCATGCTCGGGATTTCACGGTATAGTACGAGAAGCATGACACATGCCGATCCATTAATAAACAATAAATAGCAGGGCAAATACACTACATTGGAGACTTGTTGAGACTAGTTTTCCTGGGAGTGTGAGCATTTAGGGCCTTTTTGGCTAGTGCTCATCAGTTGTAACCATGTGAACTTCATAAACAGACCAACCCTAAAAATACATTCACTACTTCAATATTTTTATTTAATTTATTTATTTATAGAATACTGCGGACAAAATGTCCAAGCAGGGTGAGCATACATGAAACACACTAAATAACAGAATGAAACAAGATTGCAAAGCGTTTTTTACACAATTTCTTTGCTATAAGACAGAAGGGCTTATGACTTTAAAAAGAAAGTAACAATTGAACAACAAGGTGATAATATATTTAAGGAAGTCATGGAAGAAGAGTATTTACACAAATGGTCAAGAGCGTTGAGGAAATGCTTCGGTTAGTTTATTCCAATCATCTATTGTTTGTGGGAAGAAGGAGTACTGAAAAGTATCAGTCCTTGCGAAGATTGGCGTTAGGGAATGAGGATAGTGGTGATATTAAAGAATGAATTACTCACCACACTCGCAATGGCATAGTGTTCTTCAGGCATGTATGGAATGCGCTCTGAAAGGAGGCTATTTTTACTTGATCAAATACAGCAAAAGAACAAACACTGATTTTGATGCCAGAATAAAGGACCCACGTAGCAATGTGTGAACATCTCATATAAAAGTTGACTGCGGTGTTTTTTAAGCAGTATTCATTTTTGCATAACACACATCTAGGGCTATAGCAGCAAAGCATTTTTGGATTCTAATTTTCACAAACATGTCTTCCATGATCGTAAATATTGGCATAGCCTCAAATGAAGCACACAAGACATTAAAGGGACACTAAAGTCAAATAACAGTTTAACTCAGAGTAAAACCTCAATGTATGACAACATTTAAAACGACAATATTATCAACAACAGTGCCCTACTTACTGAGAAATTAAGGTAAATGCACAAGAACACAAGCACCGCAATAAGACATTTTCAAAATGATCCCCATGACATCAGATGAACCGCCTTAATCACTAGTAATCGATCTAACTGCACAAAGCAAAGAACCTTCCATGCATCAAGAGATGCAATAAAATGCTACTTGTTTGTTTCTGTTTGATTCATAGAAAAAAGAACCACTAGACGTTACTATGGAGAATGACGCGAGTGGTTCGAAAATTCAATTTTCGTGTGGTTAAACTGAACAGGTCGTATCATCTAGCGAGACGCAGTTTAACCAAAAACCTTCTGCCGTTGCCTTTGAGGGCGGGCACGCGCGCCCGCCATCACGGAGGTCATGGTTGTTTCTCCTGTGGCTCCCGGTGCTTTCGGTCTCCTGCTACTTGCGCGTCAACAGTGGTGTGACACGAGCCGGTCTAGTCAGTCGGATCCTTGAGGCGGGTAATTTAAAGCGCGCTAGCCCAATCCAAACCACTGAAACGTGATTTTATTTCTAAATAGGCTTTTCTTTGGCGCAAAAGTAACACTACGAGGTTTCTGGAGTGCTATCTCAACAATCAACGGCGACTTAATAGTTGCCTTTAGTGTCCCTCTAAGGCAAGGTACCATATTTACTTGCCTAAGAACCCCCCCCCCCCCCCCCTTTTTTTTTTCAAAGAAGTTGACGCCAATTTGCGAGGAGGGTTCATTACACGGGAGAAAAAAGTCACAGGAGTTATAACAGCGAAAATTTCGCATGATTGTTTTGGGCTGCGAAATTTGCAATAAGCATATTTTGTAGCCCAAAGCTCTTCCTGTTTTCTCCCGTAACGAGCCCACACAGATCGATGCCAAAGTGTCGTCAGCAGCTCGGTTTCCATGCTCCAGTGCATGCAGCTGTGTAGGCAGCGTACCGGCCGAACGCACCCTGCGCAGCAGATGTCCAACTGAATTCACTACGACAAACCTGACAACAAAAATGGAGCGTCGGATGGGGGCACACAAATATTGCAGGTGCACAAGTGTCGTCGACGCGGTGGACGCGGTTGTGCTTCGCATAGCCTCCGAGACGGTAAGTGCGCGCTCCTGTCATCTCGGAGGTCATGCACTTTGTTTCTTGCTTTGTTTTTGTGTCGCTGAGCTTGTCTGGCATTATAACGAAAAAAGGTTTCTCCTGCATTGGACAGATGGTGCTCTACCGCAAAAGGCGCAACTTTTAAATTTTTATTGCCGTCCTCCGCGCTCACGCTGCTCCCAGCTGTCTAGCATGATTGCCTAACTATGTTCTGACTTTTATTGCATCATTATTTTATGATATAATAGCTTGATTTAACATTGTTTCGACCATTAACAGCACTGGATATCACATCAAAATAAAGTAAACAGACCAACTAAGTTTTTTTTTTTTTTTCAAGGACAAGATGGGGGTGGGTTCATTATGCAAGTGGGTATTACATGAGTAAAACGGTATGTTTAGAGCAAAGTGCTATCTTTTACATCAGGCCAGTGAGAATATCAGGGTGCCTTAAATATTCAAACGAATGATACAGTAGTTGAATTTCCTTAGACACAAATCTAAAATTTCCCTAATTTCAAAGTTTTCGGAACAAGTGAACAGCTGCATCCCTCCCCCTCCCCCCTCAAGTTTGAACCACTTAAGAAAATGCTTTCACTGTAGCATGAAGACGTTAGGAAAAAACCACCTAATCAGGTCAAATCTGCATTGCCACAAAGCCACACTTCAAAGTAGGGTGCAGAATATAGCATATTATTATAGACATTGATTATTAATATCAATTTGGTATTTTTTAAGATTTAAACCATATTGTATGGAACTGTATGGCCTATGTATTGCAAATTTTTTAAATGTAACATATTTTACCACATATAACTTGCGCCCTACTATACGTAAAATTTTGTTACTCCTCAAATTGCTCTTAAAATTATGCAATACTAACTAGTTATTATTAGAGATGAGTGATTAGTAAATTCAAAGTTCGAAATAATTTTAAGCAAATAGTGATTTCATCAAATAATTTCAAATTGAATAGCTTGAAGAGTTTGTATTGAATATTGCAAAAAAAAAGTGAGCTTATCTGTCATGACAGAACTAACTTGCACAATATTTTTAAGAACTGAAACTAGGTGTGTACGAATGCCTCTTTTTGGTCGAAGTTAGAGCAAATTAAAATAGTGGGAAGATTTTAATAACAACAGGATGCAGATTATAAGCTCTAATATATGCAGTACTTAGCACACATAAGTGCACATAACATGCTCTTAAGCTTCAAAGAAAACATAATAATGGAGGTGCATGTGATATGTAAATTTAACCTTCAAGTGTGGTATCGTGGCAGCAAGGATTTTTTCCGCGTAAATGGTTGCACAGCACAGCAGTCTCACCTTGCAGTAAAATCATCTTTTCGGTCAGGTCACATGCAGTAAAATATACCTTCGTTTGTTTATCTCAAGTACTACTTCGAAATTCCAAATATCTTACATTCGTGTTAAAGAAAATTTGAATACTATGATATTAATTCAAATATTTGCCCATCCTTAGTTATTATCGTTGGCTTTGACCTCATCTCGAACCCAAGAGTGATATTCACGGAAGACTAGTCTCCATTACATGAACCAGCAGTTGAAAAGGTATAGAGTTGACTTTGCAGTATTCCAGAGGTGGTGTGGGTAGGTTAGGATATCATAACAATGGCTCTATTAAGTCACATCCCCCAACCCCCGGCCTGGTTGGAGTAGATGAGAGTAGACGGAGTGCGATAAGACTACAGCGCCCCTGAAGCCCTTTGCACGCCCATGCGTGCAACAAAGCACTAAAACGCTCGCGAGCTTCCAGAAGACTTCTTCGTAAAGTGGTAGCATGCTCTGACAAGGACACAAAAGAGAGAAACTCTCTTGCTGTAGTAAATTACCATTTAACGATACCAAAAGCATGATACCAAGTGCCACAAGGAGACACTCGGAAAGCCAGAAAGCGTGGAAAAAGAAAACGCAGGTGACGGCAAAGTCCCTAAGTTTACACACCAACTCGCCATCGTGACATGTATTTTGACAGCATCTGCTATGAACCACGTCATTCTTTACTGCTGAAAATAAATCCCATTGTGTTCGATGGGAGCTGAAGATAGCACACCAAGTTTCACTGAAATCTATTGAGCTAATGTGACAAAAATACAAGAAACACTGAATTTTGTAGCATTGCGTTGAAATTGAGCTGCAGAGGTTACGGCATAAAAATAAAAAATGACACTTGACCTTAGTTTTCAAATAGTGAACTTGTGATAACAACATCAATGACAACAGTGTTCTCAAAGACTGATTCATCAGTCTAAGACCAGTTTAGAGTTTAATTTTAGTGTTATCCCAATATGGAAAGAAAGCATCTTCGAGACCTTTCTTTAAAAAGAAACTAAACTCACGCATTTCTTCCAAGTCGGCGATAATGTCCCGCAGCTGGTCTTGCGTGACTGAGATGCTCATCACTTCACGACTGATGTCCTCGATATTGTGCGCTTCGTCAAGTACCACGACAGCATTATTTAAATCGATAGACAACTAAAAGAGAACAGCAGAAACAAAGCAAAAAAATTTAACTGCTTGACAACTCAATGTATACTAACACGGAATGAAAGTGATGCAGATGTTAATGCAGTAAATAGCCAATATTGGCCATCATTAATGGGATTAATGAGGTTCCATAATGCTATCAAATTATATTATAATCCCATTAACATTCAATATCTTGAGGTTTGACTATGCACGTGACCGAGCACACTAGTAAAAGTCAGCATAAAGCATTTCTGTTATGATCGCTGATACGTAATCACACTCAAACCTCGCTTTAATGAACCTAGATATAACAAAATACCAGTCTCATAACGAAGTAAATCAAGATTAATTTTTCAATAGATACAGTGTTAGAAAAAACCTTTATAACAAATTTTCGGATATAACGAACTTGTTCCCACGTAATACGCAACTTTGTTATACGTAATGAGGTTTGAGTGTACAGGCTTTTTTCAAAGTATGAAGAGCAACTACGGGAGGTGGACAGGTTGTTTCTTACACATTTCCTAATTACTGGATCGATGAGGTAGTTGTAAGGGCAGAAGATTATGTCCGCACCCGGCATCAGGTCTAGACTCCAGTAGTAGGGGCATACCTGCCATGAGGAAAAGCCAAGATTTAACTCACAACAGTGCCCTACCAAGATAGTGAAACATGCAAGGTGATCAATCGTCCTTCTTTATACGACTAGCTTACTTCTAAAGCCCCACAAGAACTAAATGACCAGAGTCAACTGGAGACAAGACGGAATGTAACAGTGTTCTTTCCTATCATTGCACTTAAGGGAACACTAAAGTCAAATAACAATTTATGTCACAGTGAAAGCTCAATGTATGACAACATCTAAAACGACAATATTATCAACAACAGTGCCCTACTTACCGAGAAATTAAGGTAAATGCACGAGAGCACAAGCGCCGCAGTAGAACATTTTTAAAATGATCCCGATGACATCAGATGGACCGCCTACAATTAATCACTAGTAATCGATCTATCTGCACTAAATAAAGAACCTTCCATGCATCATGAGATGCAATAAAATACTGCTTGTTCATTTCTGTTTGATTCATAGAAAAAAGAACCACCAGATGATGTGACTATGGAGAATGGCACGAGTGGTTCAAAAATTAAATTTTCGCGTGGTTAAACTGAACAGGTCATGTCATCTAGCGAGGCGCAATTGAACCAAAACGCATCTGCCATCTTGGAGCTAATGGCAGGAAATCGTTCAATGGCCGTTGTTGCTGCTGTGGCTCCCGCTGTTTTCGTTCTGTCTAGCAGTGTCGGCGACCCCGCAGCAAAGCCTGGCAACGTTGTGCACAGCAACAGTGACGTGAGTCGGTCCGCTTTTTGAAGCGGGCAACTTGAAGTGCGCTAATGCAATGCGGGTCACTAAAGCTCAATTTCATTTTAAAATAAGCCCTTCCTTGGGCCAAAAGTAACACTAGGAGGTTTCTGGACCACTATTTCAACAATTAATGTCGACTTAATAGTTGCCTTTAGTTCCCCTTTAATTAAAGTTATCAAATGCAGCATGCATTGTTCACACCCTTTTTTATCGAAGGTGCAAAGTATGTCATTTATTTTTTAAAAGTCACGTCCTCGAAATGTTTTGCTTCCGACAAAAAGTCACGGATGCGAACACACCTGATACAAAATATAAATGGCGACCAATTGTGAAACTGTCTTTGTCAGTAACAAGCATTCCATTTTTAGGTTCATTACCTAAGCATTCCTAAGACCAATGTCAAAAGAATCACCGCCCCATGGAAATGGCACTTATCAACAGGTCTCAATAAACACAAGAGGTCTGAAAAATTTCAAGTCAAAGTAGAGAGCATGGGTTCTTTAGCAAAACTTTATGCTCTTTCTACAGCACAAAGATGCGATATTTCACTTCAGTACTTGCAATAAGGTCATCCAGAGAGTGGTCAGGTTCATTTGAAATGTCCTAAATGTGCTGCAGGACCTTTCTATAATAACAAAAAAGTACCGACAGGCACAAATTTCCACTGAACTGCTTCTAATAGTTCTCAGAACTGTCGATAGTAATGCTGAAGAGATGACAAGAGGTCGGAAGGCTAGACAAACCCTTATCCTTTTCCCAATCTTCACGAGGTCTTCCAAGTCATAGGGCTCCATCGATGGAGCAGGAGGTGCCCTCTTCATGTTGATGTAGTAGCCACAACCCTAGAACATATGTGCACCAGTTTCAATGCAGCGTTAGAGAAAATAAAAATTCGCACTTTAAAAGTGCAAATTCTTTCACATTAATTTTTGCGCACGGTGTACTCTACCATTACACAAATGCTAAAATAGCATGCCCACTCGCACTCAGTACGAGTCGCAATGCACTGCCTCTCGTTAAAGTGACCCCAAACCTGAACAATGACACCGAAAAACCTTGAATCGAAATGTACTTTGCAAAACGTACTTTGCGAATAATGTCTTAATGCCAAAATATTAGCCTGTGATATAAAACCGATTATTATCACCTGAAGATAGCGAAATGTCAATACAGCACAACGCATCAGCTGCGTTGCTATGCGACAGCTTGCAGTACCGTTCCGTTTTCACTCCAATGGACAGCGCGCCGCTGCCACGTCTATGGATTACTGCACAAAATGAATCGTCTTGTTTTCTGCCATGTTTGGCAGTACATTATAACGCAAGAGCCTTACCTGGCCATGTTTGCAAAAGCGCACGCTCGTTTGCATCTACAAAAACCGCGCATGAAAAACAGGTGACCTCTACCGCTAAAAATGATGCCAGTGTCGACAACTACTGAAGAATCCACTCGCAGTCACAGAGTAGGAGAGAGAAATTTGAGCAGCAGGCGAGAAACTCCCGACTAGAAAGGAGCGCACACTTGTCGGACACATCATCTGGGACTCCCGAGTAGTCGAAGGAGGAGGTGAGGTTGAGGAAATGAGCATCTTTTCCTTTTGCCTTGTCGACACCACTTCGGTTGTACCAAATCGTGTTGTACCAAAACACATCGGTTGTACCAAAACACGATTTGGCCTCTGCACTGCCTCATTCTTCATGAGGCAACTAGGCGACAGCCTTTAGCAGCACCTCTCCAGCACTTGACCAAGCTAGCCAAAAGAAATGCTTTCATGATTCCATCTGACAAAAAATATGCTCAGGGATCCTCTGCAACTTTTTTTTTGCAATTTCGCTTCCAAATATGGGACAAGTATTTGATAAATACTTTACAAATATTTGTTTTAATTTGCACTCGGACTTTAATATTAGAATTCGCTTTGCACTGAAAATTTTGCTATTCACACGGCTATAATGATATCATTAGAGCCGTGTGATAGCGTGCACTAAAATCTTCTACAGTTATAGTACGTCATTTGGTCTCCGAGGCTTTAGCGGCAGCAAAGCTGTCTTGACTTGCAGTAAGTTAACCCTAGCACAACCTGGTCGTCTGTGTAACTTATGCACCCACTCGCCGGTTTTTTCGAAGACGAGCTTGCGGAAATGCAAGCTCTCTGGATTCTGCACGCGAATGCGCAGACGAAAGTTAGTATGTGCTAGACAATCAAGACATGCAAACTTAAATTTCTTGTACTTTACTTTCATTTAAATAAAGAGAAAGTGCACTGAAATGTATTTTGAGCATCGAGACAAACGTTGGCAATCTGCAGCAAATGTTCTTATGAAACATTTGAAGACAGAAGAATACTTATCGCATGTTAGTTAGCCACCTAGTTATGTTGGGTTTTTGTGGTGCAAGAGTGACTACGTCTGTGCTATGCATGACACATGGTGAGAAAAACCTACACATGGCCATGACTATTAAATGTGTATGCGGTGATGACACATGGGCAATGATATATACCAGGTGCCCCAGCTGTCTTTAGTCAAGAGTTAAAAAATACCATATTAGAGGCAGGCAGGGAAAATCAGTTGCATATCCCTGACAGCCATCTTGCAAACTACAATTTCTTATGTTGTTAACTAATTGTTAATTCAGATTATTTAAATAGATTTCTAAATAATGACTTTAGGAAAGAAAATGGGGCCTGCAGATTCAATAGCATCTTTGGAAATCTCCTTTGCCTTGTTTGAGCTAACGAAAGCCTCACGTGGACTGTTCTTTCTAAGCTGCAAAGAAAGCTTGCGAAAAAAAAAAAACTTGACTAACGCTACTCGCACACTGAGATTGTGCTGCTCTAAGCTATGGTTTGAGCAAACAAAATCAGTGGCGGCTGCATCTCACAAGCTTCATTACAGGGGTAGGCCGATTGAATTTGGTGGTGATTTCTTGGCTTGTTGCCAGCCTTTGCCCACGTGACGGTGCAAGTTGTAGCATGCGGGGGCCAAGAAACCACCACCAACTTATCGGCTTATCACTGCATTGAAGCCGGTGAGTCACACCTGCCAGTGATAGCATTCACTCAAACCATGGCTGAGAGCAGCATGTTTGTGCCATGCAAACACACTGGTCACGGGTTTTTTGTTTTTTTTCATGGCATTCTGTGGGAGCGCTTTCAGGAGTGCGGCACGAGCGCCTGTAAAGCTCACCACACGGACTACCTAGACAAACATGCATGAATGGTACTGCAAGTTAACACTGTCATAGGCGTACTGCACGCTTTTATTAGGGAATGGCACAAACGCACGTTGCATCTATCCGCTGCTGCCCTCTAATGCAAAACTGCCAAAGCATCACGAAGACGTGCCGCTTGCATGAAGCTATTCATCACCAGATTGACGCAACAAGGTACCCGCCTCAGCTATGCACGGTGCGAGGCATAACTGTATGAACACCCCCATGGCAAACGCGTGTGTAGGTGACCACATGTAGCAGCGTCGACGTGAAAATCGTAGCGACCGGAGGAACAAGCTATGTAAAAAAAGAACCTGAGAGTCCACGCCTCTACCCATGTCACTGGATAGTTTACAGTAAGTAGCAGCAGTGTCAAAGCACACAACCAAGCAAGTAGAAGCAGCATGTTAAGGGCACAGCAGCACATTTTTTTTTTTGGGTGGGGTGGGGTTTGGTTTATGACAGCACAATGCAAACCTTCATTAGTAAGGCACGTAACAGAATGCTTGGGTGCTTGTAAGTGTTTTGAAAGCATTATACTTTCATGTTATCTCTGGCGCTGTTACCGCTTGGAAAAATAATGTCAGCTTAGCCTTTTTTCTCTGCTGAAGCTGACATGGGCATAACCAATTTTTGCTTCTTGAGGCTGTTTTGGAGAAGTTCAGCGCAACTCCTGAAGTTTGTACGCTTTTAGAGAAGCTTGGCGCAGGAAAACCTAATTGTATAAAAAATTGCACAATATGCATGGCTGTCTCACCCCTTGACCTCTTGTCATGTCCTCTAGTAGCTCTTTGCACCTCTCGTTCTTGGCTGTCGACTTTGACACGACCGGGTGGACGCAGGTCCTCTCGCGACTTGACAAGATGCACATCCTGGACGAATGAAGACAGGCGGGAGGAAGAGGCATTATTACACCCGCCTGAAGTGAAGCTCTGCAATGCATGCACTGAGCTCGATCAACAAGATGACATTGACAGGCAAGCTTTTCTTTCTTTCTTCTAATGAGACAGATTGGGCAGACGCACGTATGCACTAAAGGCAATATTTATATTCAGGTCATATACTTGGTATTACCATTTGCTGTCGGCTTCATGAAAAGGATTTTATGTTGAAAATAATCTAGAGTTTTTTACCATAGCAGGCCTCACAATCATAACGCCGTCTTGGCTTGTAAAACACCAGTGCTTCTTTTTTACCGAGCTGCATGAGCCACACATGAAATGCAGGATCAGTTGAGATATCGCAGATTCACCCTTAACCCTTTCAGACGCCACCTATGAAGAACTGTCTGTAAATGTGTCAAATCATTACAATGTTGCTTCAAGGCGCTCAGTATGCATTTGCAACAAGAATGATGAAATAACTTGTTGAATTTATGTGTGTTTTAGCGACTCATCCTAATTAGGTTGTATTTAAATATCTCTTTATCCTGAAATTATTGATGCCTTCTTTTAGCATAAATAGAATTCAAGCTCAGGTTAGGAATATAGTGCAAAATTCTTTTTCTGTCACATACATTTTGAGCACGAAAAAAAGCCTTCTTTTCACACTGCTCGCAGGAAGCGGCACGTGACACGACTTGCAATGTTGAACATAGTAGTGCCTTCAGAAAAGTGATCATACGTATCAGTGCACTGCAAAATGAAGTTAAATAAAGACAAATGTATTATGCAGGAGATTCAGTTTCATCTCAAGTGCGATATCTCTTGCTCTTGCTTAGCCTCTCCTAACTGCAAATAGCAAAAACAAGCGGTGTACACAATTGTGTAGATAGCATCTCAAAGGGTTAACATGAAACAGTGGCAAGAGAGGTTGCAAAGTTCAATGCATTAGGCTTGTGCGAATATTGGAATGCTTCTAATATTCGAACAAACAGTAGAGTATTCGAATACACATTGATTTGAATTTAAATTATTGAAAATTTCAGAGTATTCGCAATGAACGAATATAGATGTATATTAATCCGCATGTAACCACCTGTGAAGATAGTTTCACTGCAGTATAGGTGTGCTAAGCCGTAAAACCACCTAGCCAGAAGGAATCCGCTCTGCAGCAAAGCCCCCCTTCAAATTCAAAGGGGCTCAGCAACACTTTTTGAGCATGGTCAGAAAATGCTGCCGATCGGTAGTTGAGGCTACAGAACACGCGAGCCAAATATTATAGAGCAGCACGCGGCCTGCAATTCACAATAAATTTTGACAGTCACCTAAAAATTGCTCTCTTCTTTTGGCTAATCATGCCACAAGCTTAAAAATCACTCAGTCACAATTGCTGCGTGACTTTTCTTCTCTTAAAAAAAAAAGAAAGAAAAGAAGAAAACTGGTGCTGCTCGTTGAAATCAGTCTCTGAAAACAAAATATAATTTGTTAAGTCTTATTTCTTGTCCTGTGCACCTTCACAGTATGAGCAAGGCCTCAAGCGTTATGTGGTGTGCAAGATCTGTATTAAAAAAATAGTACTTTTGTTTGAATTATTTTATGCATGTCATGAGCTGTTCTTGATAGTACTATGTCATGCTTTCTTTTTCTCTTAGTGATTCCGCTTTTTATTTTATTGTATAATTTATATATGTCCAAACCCTGTTGAACAGCGTTGAATGGTAGGGCCATTGTCAGGCAGTTAATCTGTCTTTAGCCGTATCACCCCTTCCCATGTAACATGCCGAGATGTAACATGTCGAAAATAAACATTATTATGACTATTATAAAAATATAACAGCAATGTTTTTTGTTTACTCTGCAAAGCCCATTTGATGTCAGCAAAAATTTGGGTGACTTGACCATCTTTATTTTTGATAATGGAGGTATAATTTATTTATTCAAAATACCTTATAGACCCAACAGGACATTGTGTAAGGGGAGCATAAAAAGAATAGATACACGAATTTGCACAACTTGCATACAAACAATAACATAAACTAATTGTCGAGTATTATAGAAGTCCTAACAGGAATAACAACGAAAATGAATGATGATGAATGGGCGAAGCTCCGGAGGGATTCATCGGTAAACTGTGAATCTTCCGTGTAATTCGCCCAGTCGATCATCATGTAAAGACGTGAGAAAGGCTGTGTGTGTATATACACAAATCAACTTTTATTTTGTTCTTAGACGGTGGATGGCTTGCGATGTCCCTTGCCTCGCGCGCTCGCACATCGGGATTCTGTCTGCGAGCGCGCGCTGCTGCCGCCTTGCGCTCTCTCCGCTGTGCAGCCTTATCCATCCGGCGACTCCGAGCGCGCGCCAACAGCGAACGGATTTTATTACAACGCTCCCCCTAGCGTACGTCGCCGCACTAAATCGAACGATTGCCTTCAACCAATGACACGCGCCATATGTGACATCATTCCTATTTTTATAAGATCTCGCGTCATTCATCAACTACAAGTACCGCTTTCTAGTTTATAACATCTTGCATTTTTTCATCATCAGCTACAAGTACCACCATCTAGTAAACACTACAAGAACTAAACGAGAGGTGGCTACATACAGGAGATGGTACCGCCATCTAGTGAACACTGCAAGAACTAAACTAGAGGTGGCTACATACAGGCTACAGGGGACGCACAGCCCACGCCCTAAGGAGCTTCGCCCCTAAAAAAAGCGAGATACTAGTAGTGAATAAACGCGTAGGTGCTGATCTTGATATGAATGAACCGAGCAGTTAATCCTCGAAATGGGTGATTAGAAGGTGCCGGAATTTTTGTCGATTGCGTTCAGCTACGATTTCATCTGGAAGGCTGTTCCACATGCGGATGACACGGGGGAGTGGATATAAGTTAAAAAAGTATGTTTTACCGTACATGCTTGTGAATGAAAGATGATTATTCAGTCTCTTTGGTGTGAATGCAGATGTTTGCAATGTTATAGATAATGGCCTTGTTTCGTGTACGTATTTAAGAAATAATGAAAGGACGGCTGCTCAAAATGGAAAGTGATAAATTCTTTTTAATTTGTGTTATGCTTGAGCTATGATCGTAGTTTTGGAAAATGAATCTAGCAGCTCTATTCTAGATCGACTCCAGCATGTTAGTTAAATAAGTGTAATGAGGGGACCAAACAACAGAAAATCAATTAGTTTACAGTGAATGTGCTCGCCGCCCGCGCAATGGAGGCTACTGGCAACAAGTAGAGTGCTTGTAACGACGCATCCGCAACGATGAACATATTGCGCCGCGGCTTCCACTCGAAAATGTGGCATTTCACATCTTACGTGAAAAGGAAACTAACTCCTCGCTGCTCTTGGAGCCTTGAAATGGATGAGCGAGTGCATGAGTTCAGTCTGCTACCTTAACAACTCAATCTGGGCAAGCCGGAAAACCAATTTATTATATGACGGATGGCACATAGGCATTATTATACGACATTCGTTGCACATAGGCGTCACCGAACTGATAAGCGGCCTAGTAAACAGACGAGCACATGGCGACCGCATCAGCTCGCAAGTGCGCCTCTGCGGAAAACATGCAGTGGACATGGAAAAAATGCCATTTAGGTGATGCAAAACAGAAGGACTACATGCCTGTTGCCTACTGAGAAAGCTTAACTTGCAAATCATTGTAAATAAACAGCTTTTCCATGCTGCTGTCTGCCCGAAATGGACTTCTTGTGTTTTTAAATGATTTCTCATGATTCAAATTTCGCTGCTGTTGCAAACTTGTCTCAAAGATATCTCTGCCTCCAGAGCAGCTAGGACTGTCATTTTTGTTGTGACATGTAGCTGTATCTTTAGTTTACACAATAATAGGTGTGAATTTTTGATTGAGATCTTCAAAAAATTTTATTTTTGTCAGAAATTCCGAGCATAAAGTGGGTGTGCCTGCAACACTGAAATACAAAATGCAACAAACCTTGCTAAAATTATCAAATAAAAAAAAGCACTCCAACCGTTGTGTAGCTTATGTTCATTAGTACAAAGGCATGTGCCAATAGTAGCTCTGCAATACAAATTTCTTGTGTCATTATACCGGCAAACAATAGGTAATTAATCTTAGGATATCTCAAAAACTACTTGGTTTAGAGGAACAGTAATTATATACATTTTTGAAATCAGCATCAAAAACTCAAGCATGCTGTGAATTTTCTTTATAAACACATGAAAATATCTGGCATTTCGTCTCAAGTACAGTGTCCCCCCTTAAATATTGTTCACTGTCTGCAGTAACATGGTGTACTTTTCACGGCCATATAACAAATGAGCACAGCAGACCACTCACTTGACATGGCAATAGTCCGTCTTCTTCAGCTCTCTCACCACCTGCGCTATCTGTTTGTGTGTTCTTGTGCCATAGAAAATTGTGGGTACCCTAGAATAAAAAAAGAAATATCACAGATGTGCGGTAAATTCCTTTAAAAAAAAATACCGCTAAAGCAGCTTCACACTATGAGTTTCAAGCCCGAAGCACGTGCGGAGCCAGGCAGCCTTCTTTCTCTTCGGTTTTCTGTGTCCTTCCTCTTTCTGTGTGTGTGTGTTTTTCTCTCTTTGTTTCTACTTATCCTTTCCTCTCTCTTTATTGATTTCTTTCTATTTCTTCCTCCCTTTTCAATTCATGCTTGCGTCCTGTTTTTTTATTTATATATACATGGTCTTGCCTGCAATACACCTAGTGCCCTACCAGATGTTTTTTTGCTGATGATAAGTGATCATCATTAAGGCGATCGAAGAACAAAAGAAAGAAAAAAAAAGGAAGACTTCTCTTTGCGTGAGCAAGCACTCAATATGCTACATGTGGAGCATTACACCAAGCGATAACAGCACACAACATATGACAGTCTGACCCCATAAAGTGTCTCGCTTTTAAAATACTGATTGCACCATTACAGCAAAGCAATGAATGTGATAGTAACAAGTTGGATTAGTACCGTATTTCCTCGTATAATAGCGCACTTCTTTTACAGAAAGTCCGTTGCCAGCTTCGAGGTGCACCTTTTATGTGGGACGAAATTTCCGGAAATTTCATTTCCGACTGCAGCATAGACTGCTCATAACAAAAGTCGCCGAAGTCATGACGTCCGCACTACAGGCGAAGCAACCTTCTTCATAGGCTACATTAGTGCAAAATGTGTTGAATATGCAGTCTGGCATGCCACAAATTGGGGCATGCAATGCAGTGTGCTTATAAGCATTCAAATTTCCAAAAATTAACAGCGGAAGACCCGCAGTTGCCGGATAGAGTGAAAACGACAAAAAAAACTACATAAAGCAAATGCCATCGCAGAATTTCACCAAATATGTTTCAGGCCATCCAATAATGCCCATTATCATGACCAATATTTTGTGCACTGAACAGTAGCAAATGTACATATTATGGTCTCGCACACCATATCCAAAAGACATTGCAATTGAATCTCGAACTACCATTCGAGTGTTACAAGAGCCACCCATGCCCTCTTTCCTTCAAGTAAAATCACCACAAGGAGTTAACTGCATTAATTCTGTACAAAACCGCAACTTTGGTCGCCCGCGACCACTACCGAAAAACAATAAGTGCCGATTAGGCTTAGCGTACCGTTTGGCATGTTGTCAAGGGAAGTTTGTACGAGACAACATGAAGAACGAGTGCTGTAAAGATCGCACTCTAGCATTGATCCAAGAGCAGGGCACGTGATGTGATGTTCACGTTTGCAGCCGAGAAATCAACGACGACAGAAGTCCGCCGAGTTGGTGCAAGTCCACGCAATATCAGCAAAGGCGAAAGCTCACGTCAAAAAGCCTAAATGCTTTCAAATTTGCACACGAGGTAGCAAACGCGATAACGATAACACTTTTGCCGACGAAAAATCCAAGTGCACTTGATGAGGACGCGAACGCACATTCTAAGCGGAGCATGCGGCCAAAGCCATGCCACCGCCAGTGCAAAGGTTCCTCCAACGCCCAGGCAACTGCCCTTCTTCACTCAGCGAGTCCACACAGCCCTACCGCTGTCTTTCATTTTTTTCCTCTTCAGTCCAGTTAAGAAAGAAGGCGCCGAACTGCAACTGTGCAAATACGGTATGGAACTACTGATCACAGCCAATGTCGGGGTGCGCTGATTTTGCGCAGAAATTTAGAAAAAACCTATTTCTCATGGCCAAACTTTGGGTGCACCTTTTAAGCAAGTATGCCTATTATGCGAGTAAATACGGCATATGACGTAATGTCTGCAGCCAACTCCTATAGCACTCGATCTGTCATAATTAAACAAAATGATGGTGTAAAAATTAACAAAAGGGACAGAAAGCCATTCTCATTAAAAGATGCTCGTAGCACCATGATCGCTCCGAGACAACTCACCTCTCCAAGGGCTTGTCCGCGATTCCCTGACACCCTTTGGATGGAGTGGGTTGTTCTGAAGGAGGGAGCTGCTGCTGTGATTGGATTAGCTGTTCGAGAACTGTTGAAGTGCTCGGGGCACTGCTAACAGCAGAAGCATCCTCCCGCTTTGGTGATGGAAGGCTTGCAAGGCTATTACGTATATGCTGCAAAAGAAGTCAATATAAAACAAAAATTTGGAGGTTTTACATGATATAAGCATGACACCATCAAGAGGCACCCTTTAGTGGGGGGGATTGTTCATTAATGCTGATTGCCCTCTGCCCCACTCGAAACTTGAGTTCTAGATGACTGCCTTCTGGTACAAGTACAACATACTAATCGCCCTGTAGCAGTCTTTTTTTGTGTGTGTGGAGAGAGTAAGTGAGTGATGATAAATTGTTTTTACTATAAAGTATTACTTAATGAGACCAAACTGCACAGGAACAAACATTGCATAATGTCACTTTCATACTGATGGTTCTTTACTGGCAGCATCAAGGGCCTGAAAGTAGGTGCCTCGCAGCTTTTGAGATGCCATGTATCTGAATACATGTACAGTAAAACCTCGTTCATTCGGACTCCGTTCTTTCAAAATCCCGCCTAATTCGAAGGATTTATGCAGTTCCGCATTTTACAATGTAAATTATAGGGGATAATTTGAAGCGGCAGTCAGCACGAGCCCAGTTAATTTGAAAACTTTGTGATCCCGATTTTGGCGCAAATGGGCAGAAATAACGGCCCTTAGGAGCCCCGAGACAATGCAGTGCAGCGATACTAATGAGTGACAGCTGAACCTTCCCAGTCTTGCCACTTCCAGCGAAGAAAAATTCGGCAGATCCCTCGTACGCTGCTGGTGATGTTCTTGCCTGCAGTGCCTACTTTAAAAACTCACTTAGAAAACTTTAATGTTTATGCTTTCGGCACAAACAAATTAAGAATTTCATAACAATGGCCTCTTTCTGGCATAATAAATCCTTTATTTTACCAAAAAGAACAGACGAATGGTCACATCACGTGCACTGGTGCTGCAAGGAGTCTGCAACATGCTGCTCGCGTCACTACTGTGTTGCAGTGAAGCTCGTCTCTTTTTTTTTTCGTTTCTTCGTTTTTGCAGGGAAACACTTCAGCTGACCACGAGACCGGCTTTTTTTTATCTTGCACTGGCAGCAGCGAGGCTTGCCACTTCCCCGGACTGTGGTAAAATTGGGACAAAGTATTGCTGAATAGCAGAACTCTTGCGACCTCAAACCATCAAGCACCACAAATGACCGCCTCGGACTACTTTCAATGATTCAAAGGTTTTGTGTGTTTTTCTGAATAGCAGAACTCTTAGCGACCTCAAACTATCAAGCACCACAAATGACCGCCTCGGACTACTTTCAATGATTCAAAGGTTTTGTGTGTTCTGGTATCTAAATTTTTGTATGTTTCTTTAATTTCAAAGCCTGCTTCATTCGAAGATTCTTCACAGTCCCAGTGCCCTCGAATTGACAAGGTTTTACTGTATACATTGCAGAAACTAGCGAACTTGGGATTTATGGGGGCTAGGTAAAGCTTCATTGGCTTCCACAACTGCTACAATAATGCAAAAGTTCTGAGTGGCAATGACGATAATGTGTCCCTCTTGTAATTTCAATTTTGGACTAAAACTGAAAGGGTCCCTAAAGCACCTCGGTAGTCAAAATTTAGTTATTTCAGTTGTGCATGAGTCTGTAACAAACACGTAGCCATGAAAATTTTTCAAAACAGTGCCGTAACAGCAGATTTACGCGCGTTTGAAGATCAAAAATGGCCCACGATCATTTAGATCTTTCCTTCGCTACACTCTGATCGTCAACTAATCTGTCCTCCTGGCTGACTAGACCACCTCTCCGTGCAAACAGGAAAAGAATTAAGCGTGTGTACCTGCAAACAGACAAACAGGTTCTTTTCGTTGCCGATGGTGAATCCTATAGGCAGATTTAGAATATTTCCAGTAGCAGTTTTTCTGCTCCATGTGGAGCAAGTAGGTTCCATACGCAGATTGAGAGTGCTCTCTGCGTGTTCCATAGGCAGATCGGGAGAAGCTCCGCCGCCAGATACACTCCACAGAGCAGGTCTCCTTACTCCGCAAAAAGTGGCGGATTCGACTAAAGTCTCAAGCACCCTGCACGTGCGCAGAACCTGGCGTACCACGTGACTAAGAGAATGCGCTGTTCGAGCCTGCTTGTTGTCTGCACGCAAGCTTGTGAAGGTGAAAACGAATGTGCACTAGTGCACCCTGCCATTTGCTTTGGTGGGAGTACCTGTGTTCCACTGGCAGATTTCCTTTGGTTGCGCTTTGCCGTAGTAGAGTGCTCCGATGCGAGTTTGTTGCCCAGTTCTAATCCTCCAGTGGAATTCACTATGACATGACCAGATACAAACGGTGAAGTCATGGCCAATGCTGAGGATACTAAAATGCCCAGAGAGGTCAGAGGGTTGTTGGTGAACTTGTGGCGTGGCCGCAGGCTCATCACACTGGTGCATTTGGCAATGTTTATTGCCACAGCACTCAGCACCTAACGGGCGAGGTTATTTGAAATGTTAGAAACTGAGTGCTATTTTAGGGGCCCTATATTGCACATGCCATTTATTAGCATTTTTAATAAGAAACACAAGCATTAGAACCAAATAAATACAGTATACACTGCATCATGGAGGCAAAAAAGTTGTAAATGCTTCCAACATGTGACTCACAGTATTTACAGACTGGCGCATTTTCTTCATTGGCTTGAAGTCGTCATCGTCGTCATCCATGGGTGAGGGAATAGAAGATTTAAGGGGAGTTTTGACAGGTTGCACCTTCACTGGCTTGCCTGCAAACATTTTGGGAGAGAATAATGCTCAAGCCACACAATGATACAACACAGTGTCCATTGAAAAACAACCAACATACAGGGCAGCTATAAAACTAAATGTGCTTGCGTTTATGTTTCCTTTTGCGATTTTGTCTGCAAGGACGTCTTTTGCAATGACGCCAATTTGTCATTGTTAATCATAAATGTGTCAGCATATACTAAAAAAATGCCAATTAAAAAGTCAGTAAGAGAGTTTTTTATTTATGTAAGATGTTAGTATTGTAAGAAATTTAGTGCAAATTTGTACTCCCACAAACACTCATACATTCACTCACTCTTCCCCCTGAGAAACACACACCGCGCTCTGTGTGGTGCGTGTATTTAGTAAGTGGTTAGGTTGCATAACATAAAGCGGAGTGGTGCGTGCACCTTGTATGAGGGGAGCTGAGTGCGATTAAAGAGTAAGCACCACGCAAGCCATTCTTTGCCCCAACTTATTTGCTGCATGAACGGGGCTGTGGTCAACTTCCTGCGATTGCTCTACATTGGATGGAAAATCGTGGAGGCCATGCTCTGCATTGGTCCAGTTGATCTCTAGATCATCAAGTACTATCTGCTTATCCTTTCTCCTCTGGTAAAAATGCTAGTAATACTACAGTAAAAGCTTGTTAGTTCATACTTCAAGAGAACTATAAAATTATCCAAATTAAATAGAGTTATAATTAGTGGGCCAGTGCTAGAATGAACAGACATCACACTACACTGCACAAGCAGAACTAGAAAAAGCCGTCTCTGTACTAGTTATTACGAATAAGGTGGTACTACACATTTGTGCCAAGTGATTTCATAAATTAGGTTTGTGGAGCTCTAACAGCAAACAAAATTAAATGATGAGTCAGTTATATGCCAGAAACGAGCAACGACATGCATTAAAGTGAGCAGTCAGCCATCACATGAAATACGTGACTGCTATTTATGCTCCAAAATATGTTTACCTACATGACACAGAGAACGCTGATGCATTGAGCATGGTATGGTCGATGGCGACACAGTGAACACAAACAAATGAAAAAGCAATCGGTAATTTACATTAGCTTGCGCTTCATCAATTTCAGCTGCATGAGCATCGTTTGCAGCGTGCCCAGGAGCTCCAGCACAGGGTCTGAATTTTCATCTGCTGAAAAATGCCGCTGTGTCCATGTCCTGCATCTCTACTAAACTTGGTCTGGTTTGGTTTTGCAATGCACGATGATCACTCTGGGTTTAAATCTGTAAGGAGCAATGAAAACCAGGGGCTCCCACAGTTTGAATTAACTATTGTTAATGTCGACACGTTCGAATTATCGGTGAGTTTTCCCCCATAGAAATACACTGAGCTGTGCCAGGACCAGGGTGTTGGTTCCAAGTTTACTGTTAACAGAGTTTGAATTAACAAGCTTTCACTGCATCGAATTGGTTGCACGATTGACACTCCGAAACCACGCACTCGTTGAAATGCGGGGGCACCTAAAAACTCATTGTGGTGCCACTGTGACCTGTAGCAATGTGTTTATTGACCCATGATTGTGATGGTGAAGGCTGCAGTAAGACTGGTAAATACGGAACTCTTTATTGGTTTCTTGGGCAAGCGTGTTCCCAACAATGAAAAATTGAAACTGAAAGGAATGCATGCTTTATGCTGATATAGGCAATCACAGTTATGGGCAGTTGGTAATCTAATCATCAGCAAGATGGGCTGTCTTTTAAGCATGAATTGTAGAAAATTTCAGCATTATCAGTGGGGAGCACATAACTCTACAATAAGCTCGACTACTAGTGTTGTGCATTCACTCTAATCAACATAATAATAAACAATGGCAAAGTTTCCCAGCTATAGTGGCTCTGAGCGATGGTTATGCTTTTTGTGGATGAAAGCCAATCACATTGAAATGAAGCACTAAGAATGCATGGCAATTCGAGTTATGCGCATTACAAAGAACACTAAAACTGGCCTGTTAACAATCTGAAGGGCTTGCTGTACTGGTTCAATGTTTTTGTGAACGATCGACAAAACTGTCTCCGGGTCACTAACTCTAAAAGTGATTTTTCACTAACCGACTGCTTGCTGCTTGGCAGGCGTCACTTGGCTCGCTTGGGCAACGATCGTATCCTTGTTTGTTTTCAGCTCAGGCAACGACAGCAAGGTGTTCAGGTCCAACATTTGACCGGTGGTGTTGCGAACGACCATGTACTCGGTGCCAGGCTTAACGTTAGCCGGGAGCAGATCTCCGGGAGCCACAGGGAGATGGGTGGCTAACGCGGCAGGTACAGTAGGGCTCGCCACCGTGGATGCCTGACTCGCCGAAGCCACGGCTGGGCTTGCCACGACGGGCTGGGCGGATACCACCTGCTGCCTCGGTGACTGCACTGCACCACTCGTCACAACACGACACGGACTGTTTGCCTTTAGCGAGAGTTTGCATGCCCGTGTCACTCCCGAAGGGCTTGGTGTTGCAACATAATGACTGAGGAGTTCAGCAGCTTCTGCCGCCTGTTCCTCTTTCAAAGGCGTATCGCAAAGCCCTCTCTCGTCATAAACTTTAGAACCTATACAAGCGGCGCCGTCCAATGCCACCAGTGAGCACGCAGCATCCTTCGGGGGAGGGCCTCAAGGTTGTACTGCCAGGCTGTAAGTAAATGCAAGTTAAATCGAGAGATAAGAGACCAATGCCAAAAATACACATAGCAAATGTCCGGTTATTTAGCTACCATTTGCTGTTTCATGAATAAGAATTGTGAAAAGCTTTGTAGTCAAATAACAGAAGTGACTAAGCTATGACAGCCTGGTTCAATGCGTAATGTTTATGGGCATTCTTTGGTGCAATGTGCTAATGTTTTGAGAACACCTTGTTGCAACCTGGTAATGGGCAATGAAATGGACTGGATAGAACAAGTAACAGCTATCTACAGTGAGTTATGCCACCATAGAGCTATACGGCTGTTCTCGCCTATTTTGTTCTAATGTTTAAGCAGCCCTTCTTACTTCGTAGCAGAAACAACAAATAGGGTGCTGGCACTGGTTGTGTGAAGAACGGAACTGAACCATTTGAGGAGTCTATGCTGCACTAGAGTGCTTGCACTCTCCACATCCTCGACTCCAGAGTTCCACACTCCCCATTCTCTTCTCCCTCTTGTAATACCCCCTCCCTGCTAAACTCAGCCAAAAAGAATGTTGTTTAACTAAATAGAACCAAAGACACTTCGCTAAAATAAGATTTAAATAAGTTATAATAAAGAGTTAAATACTTCATTATAGTGAGCATTTCATAATACACATAGGGAATCGAAGCTTAAGTTTACGAAGCGACGACAACGCCGCGCCTGGCTCTGGCAGCGAGCTTCGACGAACTTGAGATAGGCGCGGAAGAGGGCGCAGGCGAGTCAGTGTGTTTCCCCGAAAGGGGTGTGCGTGCGACACGCACGGAGCGCGTTTTACAGTCGGTGAGGGGAACTTCGGTGCCAAGCTGTCAGCTTGGCATGCTAAAATGAGACGCTCGCTGGGCGAAGTTGCTTTTCCTCGATAAAAGAAGCGGCCCCACGGAAGCCCCTGCAAGGTCCGAAGTATTGTTGTGTTGTGAGCTGCCACAATGCAGACAACAAGGGACGCTCTCCACGTGTAAAGCTTTATCAGTTCCCCAGAAAGTCACACCCGGCGAACACAGCCGCGTTCCCGAAAGATGGAGTAAGCATGACACGACAGCCCGAAAAAAACTAGCTGAGCACTTCAACTTGACTCACCGTGGTTAAAGCTCAGCTTGCTGCTTTGCAGCAAAGTCAGTAGGTCATGCTGCCGTGGCACAGAGGCCATGACTCTAAAGCTTCTCGGACATTTTAATGCCATGACAGTATAACTTTAGTTCTTATTTATTTTTTAGCATGCCGCAAACGTTTGCACATGACATCACACAGTTGCTACTGCTAGATACCACCAGAAAACAACATTTATATGGTTTTCATAAATGTCAACGCAGCACACCGATACAGTACGCTGCTTCACGTGGGCAGAATGTGACTTACCTTGAGACATACGTCATACACGGTATTGTCACGAACCTGAGAAATACATTTTACAGTGACTCGGGCGTTCTCGTCTTTCGTCGTCTGCTCCACATTATAAACTTGACTAACGAGCTTTATTCTTTTTGTTAGATTCGCTTTTTGGAAGTGCTTGTCCAGCTCAGAGATTTTTATGAAGCCGCACTGCAGGCGGTACAATGTGAGGTGACTCAAACGCACCACGCACTCTTTGCATGAGCACGTAAGTGAGTGGCAGCGCGTTCGCGAGAAGAGAAAACGCGCAATATTCATACCTGATTTCTACTTTTCTACCAGAAATGACGCTGCCTGTTCAGAGTCATAGCTCCACCATGCATTGCTTTGGCTTCCTATAGATGTCTGCATTACCCAAGAAGGCCTCGCTTGTTGCACTACCCAAAATGAGTCAATAAATGTTGCCCGTCTGCGGCTTGGGCAGCACTGGTTAGCGCATCGTGTGAATCATTTGTGATAAAAGCAAAGAGAAACTCATGTCTCGTACGTTTGACTAGTGGCGACTGTGGCACCTTTGAAGGTGTGGTGTGGCTGCCTCCGTCATCCACCTTGGAGCCTATACACGAGGCACCCTCCAATGCCACAAGTGGGCAGCTAGGACCGTTTGCGGGAGGGGGTCCTTCCAACTTGTAGCTCCAGGCTATGGGTAATGCAAAGTAAGATAAAAAAAATGCCAGATCAACACTAACAATACATACAATCAATATATGATTACCATCTAGCTGAACACAAGAGGAGACATAAGCCGGCAAAAGCATTGGGTTACACTACGAGACAGTACTTCCCAAGGGTGGTACAGTATATACCTAGAGACTGCTTATAAAATAAGTCGCAAATATCCGCACTATAATCAAAACAACCTTCATCAGAAGCTGCTTTTGCGCACATGTTGAGCATGTAGCCTCACGTGTCCGAGAATCGAAGCATGCAATACATGGTGCTTACAACCATTTACATTTTCGAATGTTAAAAAAAAAAACTTAATGTCCAAAAGCCAGCGTTGCCAACAAAATCACAAAGATGGGGGGGTGGGGGAGAGGTATAGAAAAAAGCAAGCACCATCGCGAAAATTCACCAACTACCTCTCAGACATTACACAGAAATCATGTCGAATCACATCCGAAATTTTATGCACAGAAAAACACCAATTGTTCAACTTCAAAGGCGTGAACCCAATTTCAAGACATCACAATCGAATCGAGAACCATCATTCGAGTGCTACACGTGTCACCCTCGTTTTCATTAACGATATGTATCCGTTTCCTTCAAGTGCTGTCGCCGCAAAGAATTTCGCTGATTCCATACTAAATTGCAACTTAGCATGCGACCGCTGCCAAAATCTAACCAACGCTGATTAGGTTTAGGCTACCGTTATGGACATTGTTGTGGGATGTTTGGCCATGACATAAAGATAGGGCATCGAAAAAATCGCACTCAAGCACTGAACCAAGAACAACAGCCTGCATGATACGAAGTTTGCGTTCGTGGCGTTAAATCATCTATGACAAAAAGCCGCCAAACTTATGTAAGACCGCACACTGGCAGCTAAGGCAAAAGCTCGTGTCATAAAGCTGTAAAAGTTTAAATTTACAGACGAAGTGGCAAACGCGATATCTGTAGCGAGCTCGATAACAATGGCGCTTTTTCAACAGGAAACTTTTAAGCGCACTTGATAAGAACGAGAGCACAAGTGCCATGCTGATCCGCATGTGACCGGAACCAACCTAGCGAGGCCAGCCAGACAAAGGGCAACAGCCCTCCGCCCTAACTCACTGAAGTGCGTTGCGTGCCACATTCTTCCTTCAGTCTCTTTTTCCTCCCTCTACCCTCTGTTCGTTCACTCCGTGTCACCTTCTTCTCCGTAACCACCTCGTCATTCGCACCCCAGCGACACGCCTTCTTTCAGACGTGCAACCGCTACCGCGTTTGCCACCGGCTTTCGGACAACCGCATAATAACCAGTCTTTCATCTTGGGGGGACTGCACAATAAGCGGTACGTGTATACATGGGGTTCCGTGCGAGGATAAACAGGAGGTGATAAAGACTGCATTGCGACCGGTCCTGCACTATAAGCGGTTCGTTATAAGTGGTCTTCACAGTAATTCAAGTTCATTAGTAGTAGCTCATGATCATAAAAACAGAGCAAAAGCAGCAGACGGACACAAAGAGACAAACTAGGCAAATAGTAATGTTTGTGCAAAGTTCATGTACCCGAAGTAACAGCACTTCATTCTAAGACAACTCACGAAACAAGTGGCTTTTTGCCATCAAAGGACCCCCCCTTCAGCTAATGACATCACTGTTTCATTGCGACCCGTAGTAGACCGCCTTCGTGCTGCACTCACGACAGAGATCATAAAGCAGTGTGTCAAAAAGCGGTCATGACACCACTGGCTGTAGCGGTGACCTTTCAAAGCTAAAGACCACTTTTCTCTCAAGTTGTATTGAACTATAAATAAGTTGTGAGTGTCGATTTAATTATTGAACGTGACCTATAGATTTTTTTTCATGGTATGCATCGTATTTTATAAGCAATGGGGTTATTTCCCCTAACCACGATGCTGGTTAGGGTGAATGGGCCATGTCGCATCAACTAAGCATGATGCCACGTCTTCTGTTTTCCAAATGACTTTATAGGATGCACTGGTGTGAATTAAATCGACAAGACCAGAGCTTCAGCTGCCAATAAGTGGCTTGGAACACCAAACACAATGAATATGGGTACAATTCAGTAGGCAATATCTTTTGATATGTCACACATGCAGTGTTTATAAGAACTCATTTCACTGATGTGCTCTTGTTCCAACATTCAACCTGAACAACATCCCAGTCTCTTTAAGCTACATTGTGCGTGCACCAACCGTAAATGCTAATTTGCCCCTTACAACGACAATAACTGGCAAGACCAGCAGTAGTATGTCTAAGCGTGCAAAGCATCTTCAGTGCAGGCGTAATCTGCTATACTATCTCTTTCGTGAAGACGCAAGCTTTATTAAAGTTTCGGGGTTGATCTCCCTTAAAATAAATAAATAATAATAATAATAATAAAACAAGAAACATGCACGCAACTAAGATCAGCAAGATTTTAGTTGAGCGCAAGTGTTGAAATTAAAAACGTGGCCGATCTCTCTATATAAGGATCAGTATAACACAAACGTGAAACGTGTCTTCACAGGGGTAGTTGAGCATTTATCGTGCAGTTTCAGCAACAGTAACCAAATTGCAAAGTCAAAGTGAAACGTGTCTTCACAGGGGTAGTTGAGCATTTATTTTTTTATTTACAAATACTGCTGTCTCAGTTTTTGAGACATTGCAGGAGTGGAATACAAATGTTCAAACAGTAAAACAAATTAACAGAATACATGACTACGCAACTCTTTTTCGAATTGCAGAGCATCGAGTCTGCGCAGAGACCCATCAAGCTCATTCCATAGATCCACGGTCCACGGAAAAAAGGAAAACTTAAAGCAGTCGAGACTAGCTCTAAAGGGCGTAATGTTTAAGGGATCAAATCGTCGGGTACGGCGCGCAGAAGCTGCAACAAAAGAAATGGGCGCTAGAACACCCAAGCCTGTGTGAACAGTCTTATGCAGGAGGATGATACGATCGCAAGTGCGCCGATGTTCTAGAGACTGCAGTGATAAAACATGCGCATGCGAAGTAGGCGAGAACCGCTGGTCATAGCGACGAAAAATAAACCTTATTGCTTTCTTCTGAACAGATTCTAACATAGCTATGTCATGTTTGTGGTGAGGCGACCAAACAACCGACGCATATTCAAGTATGGGCCTGACCAAGGTCTTGTACGCTGTCAATTTGCATTCTTTTGTCGAGTTGTTTAAAGTGCGTCGGAGATACCAAAGTTTTCGAAGAGCCTTGTTGCAGATTGTTTCGACGTGCGTGCGCCATTTTAAGTTTGTTGTCAGAGTTACACCTAGGTATTTAAACTCCGTGACACGAGCTAGACTGACACCATTATTAGTGTATGCAAAACTAAGAGGCTGTTTCTTATTTGAAAAGGTCATGGCTACAGTTTTTTTGAAATTAATTGACATTTGCCAGTTTTCACTCCAATTACAAAACAATGAAAAAACACTGTTCAGGGCTTCCTGATCTTCAACACTAGAGATGGTGTTATAGATAACGCAGTCATCTGCATACATTCTTAGTTTAATTTGTGTGTCACCGATAATTTCTGCTACGTCATTTATGTAGATAATAAACAAGAGCGGCCCAAGCACCGAACCTTGGGGCACCCCTGAAGTGATTTGTACTTCAGACGATTTCACATGGTTAAACGTAACAAATTGTGTGCGTGACCGCAAGTAATCTGCTATCCAGTCAACTAGCTTATTGTCACCAAAAAATGTGCGAAGTTTAACTAAAAGTTTAGCATGGCAAACCAAGTCAAAGGCCTTTGAATAATCAATAAATATGGCGTCAATCTGTCCTCGGTCGTTAAGAGAAGAAGCGACGTCGTGCGTAAATTCAAGCAACTGTGTAACAGTAGAATAGCAAGCACGAAACCGTGCTGTGATCGGGAAAGTATATTGTGTGCATTTAGGTATTCTACAATATATTTATGAATGATATGCTCCAAAAGTTTAGAGCTGGTAGAAAGTAAAGATATTGGCCTGTAATTTGGTATTAATTGCTTGTTTCCAGACTTAAATACAGGCACGACGTTTGCTAATTTCCACAGCTGGGGAACTGTTGCAGAGATTATTGATTTTTTAAATATTACAGTAAGATAATTAGCACACCACTCTGAATATCTTTTTAGAAAGACATTGTGAATACCGTCTGGGCCAGAGCTTTTCGTTACATCAAGATTTAATATAAGGTTATGTACTCCAGAGGAGCTTACTTCAAGATCAGGAAGAGCAGACAGATTGCTGCATGCAGAAAACGAAGGCTTAATGCCGTTATCAGTGGAAAAAACAGATTTGAAATAATTATTAAAGGCATTTGCTATAGCTTCGGGATTTGAGCAGGATTGGTCATTAACAATAGATGATGAAGGTATAGACGATGCAGGACTAATCGATCTCCAGAACCTGGATGGATTTTTTTTCATAAATCTAGCCAAAGTATTGCTGAAGTAGTAGTTTTTAGCCTCTTTCATTTTAGTGCCTAATTTACTTTTCAATGTATTAAATGAAGAAACATTGTCGTTACACCTGGAATGACGATTCTTACGTAAACGCTTTACGCGACGAGTGAGTTGAATGATTTCTCTATTATACCATGGGTGTCTTGGGTTCCGTTTAATATACTTTTGAGGCACGTACTTTGATTGGCATTCACGCACAATGTCACAAAACTTAAGGAGCAGCGTATCTACATTGCAAAATTCACTGCAATATACAAATTCATCATAAGATGAAGCTAAAGTGTCCAATACGGAAGTATCATCAGCGTTAGAAAAGTTCAAAACAGTTTTTATCTCAGGTCTTTGAGGCGGACACACTAAGTTCAAGGCAACTTCGACAGCTTTATGGTCAGATAACCCATCGATGACTTCGCATTTTACACCGTGCGATAAGAGTTGCTGGTTTACAAATACAAGGTCCAATATTGCGTCCTTGCGTGTTTCGGTATCTACAACTTGAGTTAACCCAAAAGAAACCGCCAGATCGATCAGGGAAGCGCAAAGTGTCCTGTCACGCCCTGTTGGGATAAGTAAGTTCCAGTTAACGTGCGGGAGATTGAAATCTCCAGCCAAAAGTAACCTACAATCGTGCAACTTGTTACTGACAAGGTAATCATTAATAGCAGGGACAATATCATCGGAGTTAGGAGGACGGTAGAGGACACCAATAACTATTACGATACCTTTAATGTATATTTTGCACCAAATGGTTTCTGTACCCGGAAGGTCAGGTAATAAAGAAAATTCAAGATTAGATTTAATTAAAACTGCCACACCGCCTCCACGGCCGGCACGCCTGTCTTTCCGAAGAAGCGCATAACCAGCAGGCGAAATTTCGCTGTCAATAACAGTATCATTTAGCCATCGTGCACTGTTTCAGCAACAGCAACCAATTGCAAAGTCACACTAAGAACGGCAAGCAGCTTGAAGCTTGCAGTGCACACATAAAGCAGAAAGCAAGCACGAAATTAGCATACACAAGACAAGCATGGACTAACAACTGTCACATCTTGACACTTAAGGTGCGCTGTTTAAACAGAAAGAAAGACGCATGAAACGACTGCACAAGTCTATACAAAACAAGTGCAAACAACTGTCACAACTCTTTCTTCGTCGTGTGTCAGCAGTGCGCCCCTTAGGTAAACCATATGCGTCAGCGAGCAAAGTTATGACTCTGATAAGTGCACACGCAGCAGAGAACATGCTCCGTGGAAGCTGTGCTTCGTGGAGGCGACGACTCTTAAAGCACGCCCAACGCGATCCGGTCGCACCATCTCTCTACTGATAACGAAAACTCGCTGAAATTTCGGAGCTCTGAGGATTGCCAAACTCTGTATGGTGTAATAAATGGCTTGCCGTTAACAAGCTTGATAGCGTATGCCCCGTGGCCGATTGTTTAGCGCTGTGCGCTCTGAATCGAGAGGTTGCTGGTTCACTTTGCAGGGTAAATTTTTCTTTCTCATTTTTTTTTCTTTGCAATTTGATAGTACATGTTTGACAACGCCATATCCGTGACGAAAATACGTCAGCTGAGCTGTGGTGGAACCCAGCATAAAACACTTTCATGTTAAAAAAAAAGTAAGCAAAAGCTTTATGATGTTGCTATGTGCTCCTGTCCACAAAGTGACCCTGCAGCTAACAAAGGCAGGGAATGCTTCTTTCTGAAAGGAACCGTGAAGCACACAGCACTTGCACTGGATATGGCCCTGTACACATGTGTGTATTACAGCCAGCACTGCAGATTATCGCCGGTGTAAGCCGTTGACAAAGCTAGTTATGAACATCGCATATTTGTACAACCATGAAAAACTTCCAAACAGTGTAGTCACTACTGCACCAAAAGACAGGCTACACAACGAATCTCCCGATAATGCTTGTGTAAACTTATATCAGGTAAATATTTCAAATAACGAGCTAAAATGTCTTTAAATTGTAACACAGCACATCATTGCAACACTTCCAAGTGGAACCACGCTGATCTGTGCATGTCAGAGAAGAGGGAAGGTGTGTTGGCCGTCAGACCCTAAAGCCTCGCTCAACGAAACGTTCTATAGTTTCCTAGAAAAGCGGAACTTTTCTAACGTTTGGTTGGTTGTGGCTGTTGCTCCTTCAATGGTGTGACTGGTTTTGCGCACCCATGCACTCTGGAGCCTTTGCATGATGCACCGCCCAATGGCACAGCCGAGCATCTTGGATCATACGAGCCAGTATCTTCGAACTCATGGTGCCGAGCTGTAAATATAATTGAAAGAGAGCAAATTAACACTAAATCTATGTACACTCATTATTGGGTCATCTCAATATAAAGACAAGAGACGAGTTGATGAAACCATAGCGTGGCTCTACGAGACACTCGGCTGCAGTGGTGGCTTCTGGGATAAAGGCCTTGGGTTTCATTTATTACTGTGGTCTCTTGAGTTACCGTAAGCTTGTTTTCCATTTTCATAAATTTGTTGATCATGTATCTTCTGTATACTGATTTCACCAAATTCATTCCCCTCTTATGTTGGAGGGCACCACTACTGCAGTGGCTTCTGTGATAAAGATCCTGAAATTGATTTAGCACTGTGAAGTTTTGAGTTACTGTAAGTTTGTTTTAAGGGCAAAGCTCCTTTTGGTCTAGGGCACTTCATCCCTCTGGCATACCCAGCACAAATTATCCATAAACAGACAGACGGACGGACAGACAGATAGACGGACGGACCCTTCACACCACTCAACAACATTCACTCCATGGATATGCAGTAATTTTTTTTTCCTTTTTATAAATTTTTTTATTACATATCTCCTGTATAATATATTTTTGCAAATTTATTTCCCTTTTTTGCTATATTAGAGGGAATCACTACCCAAATAGACAACTTCCACGTACTTTTCCTGCACTTTGCACTCACGATAGGCATTCTGATGCTTAGGCAATGATAACATGCACAATACATGGACAACTTTGGCATTGCGGGTGGCGAGAAAGCACAGGAATGTGATCCATACATAAGGGAAATTGACTGAAAGAACACTTAGTCGTGGGCAAGTAGAATTTGTCCCTCAACGGTATCCTCCCAAGTTAATGCAAATTATAGAGCTTGAATGTTACAAGGTTAAGGTCAGCAGCTGTCATGCAGGGTGAAACTTAGTTCTCTTTAGAAAGCAATCTCCGTAGAAGGAACAGTTGTGCAAAGCTGCGAACTCAGCGGGTCGTAGGACAAGCACAACGCCGTACACGTAACATAAATGTATGAACTTTGCCTTTCTTGTAAGCGTACATAAAGATGAAAGAGCAACTTGCCTTGCATTGCCTGCATCATCTTTTCCACCTGGGCTTGATGAATTTCTGGAAGGCAACAATAGGCAAGGCTTGCTGAGTGAGAGCAGTAGTGAACTGCTAAACCCAACTAAATACAAACAACTATATAATGACAAATATTTATACAATGCCACATGAACCGCGGGCAAGCATCAGTGCTTAAATGTAAAGGCCGCACATGAAAGTACTGTTCATAAGTGCCGCTGCCCTTCAATATGGCTAGACACAAGGCCACCAAGCCACTGTTGCACTGCAGAATAGTAGCAATTGTTGAGGTATAGTTACATAAAATCTGATAGCAATGATGTCACGAACCACATTACAGCTGTCGAAAATCGTGACAACAATGAGGAAAACATAGGCATGTTCCGACAACAGGAAGGACTCAGATATGAAGAATGAAAAACAGCAGAAGGGTTCTCCTAGCTAAGCACGAAATGTGATGGCATTTACAATGTTGGTGAAGAAGCGAGGAAAGGAAGGAGATAGCTTTTTAAGAGTTTCACAATAGACACAAAAAAAAAAAATAAAGTAAGATGGCACAACCACCTGAAATTTCACCTGAACTTAGCAAGTGCATTAAGGAATATAATGCTGCATAGAAAAAGTAAGTAATTGTTTTTGCTTATTACTTCGAGCGGGCGGTAACTGAGGCGTTCTTTTTCAGTTTCAATATTAGAATAGGCTATTTTTGTGAGCTTTGCACGATGCTTTTCTCTTACAACTCGTCATCTAATTTCGTGCTTGCTCAATCCAAAACAAGGCTTGTTATGCTGCCAGGGTGGGGCAGGGCTGGGTTGGCCTTTGAGAGCATCATCAAGTAAAGTGTGTGGCGCCCTTTCACGCACCTTTCTTTTTCTTTTGCCAAGCCAAGCACGAGCAGAGTAGGGCAAGGGTCTTTCCACTCCCCGTAGGTGACTCGATGAGACAATTCCTTCCATTTCTCAAGCCCTGTAGGACCTGGTGGGCAAAGCAGGACAAAGCATTCGTACACTGTGTTCTTAGACAAGTGTGAATTCACTTATATAAAGCAGTACACCAAAACACAGATCCCAGCGGTCAAACTGCTTCAATGTGATAACAATGTTGGAGGAACACCTCTGTGCTTGAACAATGAAACTACTTGCATGCGATGTTTTTATAGCCATAATGTGACATCACAAAGATTGTGTCCCCAATGCAAGTGCTCCAACACGGCGGTTTCAGTGACATCAAAGCAAGCCGTCTATAAAAAAGGTTGCACTTAACGTCATCCACCTGTAGCGCTAGCGGCATTCATCGTTGCCACCATATCTGTGGTCGCTAGTAGGTGTGCCCCATCGGTTCTTTCAAAATCGTAAGTGGAGAAGAAAGGGTGTGCGTGTCGGTAGTGTCTGTGAGTGAAATGCGGTTTAGGACCTATGCGCGTGACCTACGGGGTCTGGGAAAAATTCGTTTTGAAAATTTATTACTGTCGCAGTTCCTTAGGTTTCCGCGTTTAAGATGTAGAGACGGTACCCAATCTGAATAGGCTTCAGCCGTCGCATAAGAAAAACATTTTGCAAAATGCAACGAGCCACGATATCAACACTAATGTGCTTCGCTGAAAATTTTGTTAAACAGCAGTCAGTATTGCAGCACATTCTCATTTACCGATGGGCAGACAGGTAACATGCCTCACGCACACACGGAACCTAGATAGAATGAGATCTGCTGCATTTAAGGATGCACATGTTCTGTAAACGCCACAAAAACAAAGCACTTGCCACACAAGCAATAGTAATTTACCAAGCTGTCGAATTACACAAGTTAATAAACAACTCAACTGTTTATGTGCTTAACTGGCTGTTCCTTAAACAGCAACTCAGGGCACAGCACAAATGCTCACCTCCTGCTGGGTAAACAAAAAGAGGTTCATAACACGCCACGAAAACTAAGTTTTTACCACGGCCTACAGCAAAAACAAATCTCTTATAATGCTGAATGGGTTCTGAAAAGTTACCAAATATGAATTGTTTTTCAAGCACATGATGGTGGGTTGCCGGGCTGTTTCCTACTAATACTTCTGAAGAAAAGTATTTACACAAAATGACACAAGCACAGACACAAATACACTGGACTGGTGCAATACCGTTACCTTTCTGTCCTTGTATCATTTCGTGCTACTATTTTTCTTCAGAAGACATGAACAAACAAGAGTGGATGCTTGGGCTAGTTGGTGCGTAGTCATGTTCGTGCGCTGAAACATCTTGCAAATATGACATGAACTAACTAGCTCAAGAATACATCTGGCTTAGCTGATTGATATGTTGGAGTCACTCCACTTTTCATTGCTGCGTGATGTCTTTAACGTTCTTGCATCAACTGACAAATGACTTTTGGGATGCAAAAAAAAAAAAGTCGATTTTCGGAGTTCTTTTTCGAGTGGTTGTTGCAATAAAATAGAACACAGCTGACCATTGTCGCTGAAACCTGACTACAGACGCCAGCTGCCATATGTATGTGCTTCACATTCCCCACGAATACATTCATGCAACTGCTTGCTGAGCCAGCCGCGCAATCGTGACCTCAAACATAGATGTGCATCTGTTCCAATGCTGATGCCATCCCCCGCATGTGCATGCATAACAAGCCACTCCGCAACACCTCGCCCAGGCAACATAAGTTTGCGTGACATCCTCAGTGTCCTACTGCATATGGTGTAAGAGCATGCGGGTGTGAACAAAGTGCCCTTAGCACACATAATGACTGAGAGGCAGTGGGAAACTTGGCTGCCCAGTTTAAGCCCCGACGACCAGCTAGACCCAGTGGACAGGGAGCACGGTTTCCGGGAGTAAGAGGGCCCTCCACATAGAGTGAGGAAAATTTGCTCATTCAGTAGAATTAAAGCTTTATAGTTACTGCCACAATCCCAGTCACAGTCGGCACAGATTGCACCACGCACTGGTTATTCAATGTGTACCTATCTGCTGAAAGAGTGAAGTGAACGCTTCGCGTAAGGTTAACCAACCTTCATGATGGCTCATGTAACATTTTGAAACCTCATCACGGACACTGCGCTGTGTGTGTGTCGTGGGCGTACACGTACAAATGCGTAATTGCGCTCAAGCCAATCTAGTCATTTCGAGCAACACGTTAGGCCCATAGCCTCGCAAAAACGTCCAAGCATCAAGCACAGAACGAGTGTGTGTAACCTTTATGATGACCATCTTTTGAGATTGGTACGGCGTATGAGGGAAGTAGACAGCATGGGACTCGATGTAGAGAGGCTCCTTCTTCACCGAGCTCTCAGCTTTGACGTCCATCAGTATCTGCACGTCAAGTACCAAAGAAAATCACCCGATTAACAGAAATAAACGTTGACAAGACGCCAGCACAAAACGATCGATCAATGGTGGGTTCCACACTTCCTCGCGTCAGTGGGATACTCGAAAAAAAAAAAAAGGCTGAACGAACTCACGCATACATTTAGACACAGCGCAGACCTACACACAGCTGACGCGACACGCAATACACTTTGGCGATACGTTCGCACTAAACCGCCCAACTACTAGCGACAAATCGGTAGTATTTGACAGCTTTTAAATCCTTCGCGGTGTTTGACTTAGAACAGTGGTTGTACAATAACACTTGGGAATAACCCAGGAACACGAACTTCAGCGTGATCGACGGGGAAACCATTTCTGAACATGTAATTAGAGGTTGAACATACGACAGCGTTCGCACGTAGGTCAACACTTTACCTATGCTTTACCTGGTAATTTTCCTCGACTGGCGGCCCTTAGGCGCCAGTCTCTTCAGATCTATAACAGATGGTGTGTTTGGGCATTGCGACAACGAAATAAACAAGTATCCGGATGCGATCATTCAAGTCAAAACACGCACGAATTAGCGCGAAAAATTGCGCGCCACCGATAACACGGGAAATGGTGCGCAGGCACTTCCTCCGGGTGCGCAGGCATGCGCAAGGCGATTTAAGGATACGACTGCGCTCTAAATGGCTGAAATGTGTCTCGGCGTTAGAAGGTTTCGGTTTTGAGTTTGTTGAGAGATATTAACAAAACACTTGATTAGTTCAAAACAATAAGCTATCTCATAATAACCTTATTGTAATTAATTTTATTAGTGCAATTGTGTCATCAAAAGAGTAAGTGAATGTCCAAATTTTGCGCCGAAACATGTAGCATCTGAATGTCAGGTTGACGATAGTTATAGCGCGAGAACAAAACGACGACACAGAGACAAGAAGGACAAAACGACGACACAAAGACAAGAAGGACACGAAAGACACGAGCGTGTCCTTCTTGTCTCTGTGTCGTCGTTTTGTTCTCGTGTCCTTCTTGTCTCTGTGTCGTCGTTTTGTTCTCGCGCTATAACTATCGTCATGCCATACCAACTAGCCCAAGCTGCCACACTTCTAAGTCAGGTTGACGTCAGAGATTTCAGTCTCATTCTCGCTCTTTGGCGATTGGCTGAGTAAACTTTCCGTTACCATCTGGCATGTGGAGTATTTGACCCAGTCAGAATATATACATGTGCTAACATTTTGCGATAATGGGGCCAACCAAACTCCGGCAAAATCTGTGACGTCAAGACGAGTTGTGCGATCCTCTTAAGAGTCTAGGTGTTCTGCGGTCTAAAGACTTGGTATAGACCATGGACGAAGCAAGCTGTAGACAGCAACGTTTCTAGAACGTCGGTACACAGAATCACCACCTGTACATTCTTTTTTTTTTTTTTTTCTCGCTTGCCAATCGGCTTTCACGCCAAGACTGGTGCTTTTAATTCGGTGAAGACGTGACTTTCAAAAAGAAAAAAAAAAGGAAAAGCATCTTTACAGGAATGGCAAAGTTAGCTAATTAAGAGACATGCAGTGTCGAACCATGCACTGGAACATCCATTTGTGGCATTCCTCCGTGCATTTGCGGTGAGAAGCATTTTATCTAAAATTTTCGACAGTATTGAGATGCGTTTTTAAGATACTTCAGAATACAACACCCCTTAGGCAGAATTACTATGAATACTATACTAAATATGAACCCTCCCTCTCTCTCTCTCTCTCGTTTCGCCAGTGCCCCTGGAAATGACTCCACGAACATAACGTGGGCACTCATCCCCGTGGCCACTGGAGCCATTGGCAACAGCACAAACTACTCAGAGAGTAGGTTTCCTTCCTCTGTTTGAAGACTTGTTGAATGCACAGCAGTCCCCTGTGCTCATATGCAGTTAGTTCCGCCAATTATTACAAGCTTTCCTAACGATTTCTCAACCTATTTATTCTGGAGGGTCACTTCTAGCCTGGACCGGGACTCCAGTGTCTACACTGCGCTCCTTCACATCTCTGTATGAGGGGGCTGCTTCCATAGATGGTAAGATTAATGGAATTACTTGAATGAAACTGTGCATCTTTTTCCTACAGCAGATATAGAATTAATGTAACCCTGTCTTCTTTCAGAAATCCAAGACTTCCCAGTCTTCTCTTCATGCAGAGCCGTCAACATCAAGGCACGAGACTAGCAAGTTGACGCTTTCCTAGTACAGAGCACCATGCATTTGCGCCTGGTTTTAAACACATGTATAGTGACATACACTGCTTTTTTCCAGTGCCCTTCGAAATGACTCCACAAACATCACGAAGGCACTCATCGCTAGGACCACAGGAGCCATTGCCAGCAGCGCAAGCTACTAAAAGTAGGTTTCTGTCCTCTTTTTAAAGCAAGGTTTTCAGTTAGCCGATTACATAGTAATGTCAGTAAGCATGCCTTATTTCTTCAAAACAAGAAGGAAATATTTCCACATACATCCTCTGTATATATATACAAATATAAATGGCACCACAGCTGGTTCAACAGAGCTCATTACTTGAAATGAATCCTTTAACTGAAGAAGTGCACCTTTATTTCATGAATGTTACTATCTGCCATGGTCCGCAAGGTGTGTACCTACTTTTGGTCAATCATATACAGTGACTGTGCGATAAATTCATTTTCTGTTTGTTTGTTTTCATTGTCATGACTTTCAAAAACTCCATATGAGCCTTTAACACTAGCCTGCCCTGGTATTTAGACAGTTTGCTAATGATGGAATAAAGTAAAAATGCATTTTGATTTCTACCATACTTAGCAAACCATTTAACCAATGCCAAAGCCTCTCGCATAGCCTTAACATTAGTGGTGTGGCCTTTTGATTTTCCAGAAACTCCACTTCCAAAGACGAGGACCAAGAAGGTGCTGACTTCACGTTCTACGAAGAGGCTTGAGCGCTTCCGTGATGAGAACTCCCACCTCCATCAAATAGTTACAAGACTGCGAAAGCCCAAGAGAACAACTTGCACACAGCTACTTTTTGAAGCGAGCAGGTACCTAAGCAAGGACTTTTTGGAAATTCTAAAAGTGTAAATGCATCTGCAACCACTGAAGAAACATGGGAGAAGACGGCCTGTGCAATTTAGACGGTTTGCTCTCAGTCTGTACTTTACAAGCCCTAAGGCATATAAATATCTATCACAGCTGCTAAGCCTTCCCACTGTAAAGACTTTAAGGACGTGGCTGTCTGCCATAAATGTAAAGACAGAAATAGTACCTCAGGTTCTTGAGTTAATCAAAGAAAAGGCGAAAAATTGGGAGATTCAAGACAGCTAGAGCTTGCTGCCTGATTTTTGATGAAATGTCGTTAAAAAGAAACCTGTATTATGACCCCAAGGAAGACTTCATTCGTGGATATGTTGATGACCCCAGAGAAAGAACAAGTGGCATAGCAAACACTGCAGTACTTGTGTTAGTTTCTGGGATAGCAAAGAAAATGGATACGGCCTGTTGCATTCTTGACAGGAGATGGGACAGTTTGCTCAAGACCACTCTTAGTGTTATTGAAAAGCTAATCACTGAGCTGAAGGCATGTGGCCTCTGTGTCAAAGCACTAGTTTGGAACCAGGATAGCAGCAATTGCGTTATCGCATGGACCCTGGGTGGGAGTCCTGAAAGGCCTTTTTTTATCACCGATAAAGAGAAGATTTACTTCACTTTTGACGTCCTCTACCGTATGAAATGTACGAAGATCAATCTCAGAAAGCATGATCATGAAACATAGGGGATAAAGTTGCTTCCTTGGGGCACATTAAGACTTTGTATGAGTCAACACATCACCTGAAACTTAAATACCTAACCAAGCTCACTGAAAATCACCATCCATGAAAGTGCATTTGGTAACATGAAAGTAAAGTGGGCTTCTCAGGTGCTCAGCAACAGTGTTTATCTTGCGATAGAAACATTCATAGCATTTAGCGTGCTTCTGCCTCAAGCCACAAGCATGGCTGAGTTTGTTGAGCAAATGGATCAGTTGTTTGATCCATTAAACAGTTTTTGTGTCAATATAACAGAGAGGAAAATGAGATGTGCAATCAGTTTCTCAACAGACCACATTGAATTCTTAAATTCTTGCATTGCATGGATTAAGTCTTGGAAATTTCAAGCACCTAGGCAGCCGAGAACTATTCAGGGATGGCAGGTGCATAGAAAAGCAATCTGTATGTTGTGGGAAGACCTACAAGAGTGCTATAACTTCATATTTTTGCTCACTCGCCATCTGAATCTAGATCCCTTAGAGAATTTGTTTGGGATCATTCGGCAGCAACATGGCTGTAACGAAACTCCAAACACTTTTCAATTCACTGCCGGCCTCAGGCATGTTATTGTCGGGAAGCTATTCAAGCTGTCTGATGGCAGCAACTGCGGAGCAAATAAGGCTGTTCTTCTAACTGTGCTGAAGATTAAGACTTTGTCAGGGAGGTCCTGCAGTGGCAGGTGCCTCTAGCTCTAAAGTTTCAGACATTGAAGGCACTGAAGAGCCAGCCGATGTACTAGGATAAAACATAGTTTGTTATGTATCAGGATACCTAGTGCAAGCATTTTTGAAAAAGGCACCTTGTTCGTACTGCAGGAACCTTTTGAAAGACAAAAGCCAAGATCTGTCTTTGCCAAGCCAAATCTACATGATGTTCAAAGCAGTGGAGGTGCAGGACAAGACTCTAGGAAATTTGACGGTGCCCCCATAAGCAGCTTTCAATTTTGTCAGAAAACTAGAGAAGCCATTTTCTGTTCAGATAGGTACTGTAGCACAATGGAAAGGGGTGTCAGAGAAATTGCTTTGCATGATGATGGAGGTGACCAATGGGTCATTTTGCGGTGATCACTGTCACAAATTGTTTCTGCAAATGTTTGTACATATAGGGATTTTCTGGTACTTGAAATTAAAAAAACAGAAATAAGCCAAGCAAAGGCTTGGAAGTCTGCTGCAAAAATTAATGTAGCAACTTGAGACCTATTTGTGTATGCACGTACTATTTTTTCACAATTGTTTTGAGCATAAAGAATAAGCAGTCCAAGGAACTCATGACTTGTGATTGTGATTATGGAGTGGTTTTTGTGAATCTGTGGTGTGAATGAAGTGGTTACTTGATAAGCAGGAACGCACAGAACGACTAGACCATAACTATTAGTTTTCGGTCACTTGCCATCTGACAAGTGAGCTCCGTAACCAAGCATGGTGGGGAATCATCCCAGCCCATTTGTCCACGGTCAGATGCAATCTGCAACAAATTTCGTGCTACGAGTCAATAATTGCCTCTTATGAACACAACTTAGCCGATTGCTTCTGCAGAAAGAAACTTGAGTTAGGATAATTTTCCACGCATAACAGGGTGCATTTATTAGGTTAGCTCAACCAGTGTAACAGTTGTTGCATTATTAGAACCATACCTTATTCGTTTTTAGATGATCGCGTGCCAAAATTGTGTGCCGATACAGTCAAGAGGCACACCATAGTAGGTACTCCGCATTAACACAGCCCACCTCAAGTTTTTTAATGCACACATTAATTTAGATACACCCCACTAGAACCCCGTCGGCTGCGTTGGTTTTGTCGCCTAGTTTTTTCTAGACTACAAAGCAAGTGCGGCCGTTGTGCGCACTTACCTCCTCGGGAACCTTATGTACTACAGATGGTAGAAACATGTTGAGCAAGGAGCCAGTAGTTTATCAGAAAAAAATCTGAATTAGCTGGTTTCATAACGTTAAGTCAAGAGGTAAACAGTTCACAACCTAATCGTATTCTTTCTGCAAAGCTGCCGGCCAGATTGTTTCAAAGAGGCTGCGTAAAATTGGCACGAGGAAGTAGGCAAATTATTATAGTGTACACATACAAATTGTAGCTCAGGTCTTCTCGGTTGTGTGTTCATGCTTTCAAAACTGGTACCTCACGATGTAACTGCATTGTTTTTTTGTGTGATTGCTCGCTGGCATATTGAATGATTTATTACCTTGTAATAAAACATTATGAAGCTTACTCAGTTACTCGTGTTGTGTGCGTTAGTGCCAGTCGAGTCCTTGGTCTCCTGGCAACTTTGCAGCCTTTTACGCAGCTGACACACGAAACATAGTTTAACACAACATTTGCAACACTCGTGAGACTCGGTAAGTGAATAAATCGTGGCATATACATTTATTTATATAGAATAAGCACGGGCAACCGGCGCGCGTAACCTGCAGCCAGCAACCCAGAGCGGCAGCCATATTACATAATTACATAGCAGCCATTTCCTGATGGATGGACGTATTCGGCTGTGCCAATTACATAGCAATGCCAGTAAGCATGCCTTATTTCTTCAAAACAAGAAAATATTATCTACATACATCCTCTGTATCTCTGTATATATATATAATATATATATATATATATATATATATATATATATATATATATATATATATATATATATATATATATCTAAACATAAATGGCACCACAACTGATTTGACAAAGCTCATTACTTGAAATGAATCCTCTGACCTTGATTGTAGTCACCATTCAGTTAGCCTCCTCCTGGTTATTTCTACCCGTTTAAAGTCTATTTTGCCTTCACTGTCCCTAAACCCCAATGCTATTAATACTATATCATCTGCATACATCAATGCTGGTAATGACTGTTCAACGTATTTTACTTGCTTGGCAAAATAGAGGCTGAATCCGAGTCGACTCTCCTCTAATTTGGCTTCTAGTTCCTAGAGGTACAGCATAAATAACAAAAGTGGCAAGGGACATCCCTGTCAAAGCCCGCGTTGCATCTCTATAGGTTCATATACCTGTTCTTTCCATTTGATAACTATCTTGTTATTTTTATAGATATCCTTTAGAAGATTAGTTATTCCATCTTCAACATCTAGTGTATCCAGTATTGCTCACAAGTCTTCCTGAATCACCCTATTGTAAGCTCCCTTGATATCTAGAAATGCCAGCCACAGGGGCCTGCGATCTTTTTCCGCTATTTCAATACACTGCATCAATTAAAACAGATTGTCCTCCAACCTCCTTCGTTTACGGAACCCATTTTGTAGTTCTCCCAGCACCCCCTCACTTTCCACCCATGTCTGTAGTCTTTACTATCTGCATCACCAGCCTGTAAACTACTCATGTCACTGTTATAAGACGGTAGTTGTTTGTATCGGCTTTGTCCCCTTTCCTTTATAGATCATGCTCATCCTGCTTAGATGATGATGATAGGTGGCTGCTCCCTTTGAATTGGGTGGTCACAGATGGTGTGACCCAGCCGGTAAAAAAAGAAAAAAAAGAAGGCTAGAGATATAAAGTCTCGGAAGAGACAGCGGGGCACACACTTGTCACATAAGCCTTTTTGCACTATAGAAGTGCTGTGTCTGTCCTGTCAATCCCTATCGCATTGTAGCCTTCCACCACATTTGTAGATGAGCTTTTATTGTCGTCACGGCAGTGACGTTGTTGGCGTCGTGTTCTTCTGCTGCAAATCCGAGCGCTTGTGGCAGAGTGGTGCCCTCTGCTGGCTGTGGAGAAAGACTGACGCAATCCAGAAACAGGTGTTTAGCCGTCTCGTTCGTTTCCGTGCAGCAGCGACAGATAGCAGCTTGAACCTGTGGGTCCTGATCGAAACGACGACGGTATGCGAGTGTACGCAATGCTCCTGCACGTGCGTCAAACAGCAGAGGCACGTGAAGTTTCCTATTGTACAGCGCCATCTCTAGGTCGGCTAAGTTAGTTCACAACGCCACCGCTACCCTTATTTTCGTTACACTGTCAAAAGTAGACTTTCCCTTCTCTAAATGGTAGTGTGTAGGTGTTCTGTGGTGGAGTGCAGAACGTGTGCCTACACTGGGGGAAAGGTTCCAAGAGAGCGGTTGATGTTTTGGGCCGTTCGCTGTATATGCCATTACTCGAGTAGTAACCTTCTTCTCCACTTCGTCTCGCTTTCAAGGATGGTCGTTGTTTCAAAATTTATCCGGTGGTCCAACGCAGTGCATGCTCGGCGACTGCGCTGCTCTCTTTGTAGAGCCTCCACACATCGTTGGCGAGTTGCTTGAGCCGTTCCGATAGGTTTTTCATCTCGCCGATATACGAAGAAGAGCACTCGGCACACGGGATCTTGTAAACGACATCGGGGGTCCTGTTGATTGTTGGCCGGTCTTTCGGGCGGGGGAGGAGGCGATCCAGCGTACACGAAGGCACGTGGGCGATGCGAAGCCTTTCTTTTTTGAAGATCTGGGCTAACATCTCGCTGGTTCCTTGGACGTATAGAATCGGAACGCGTTTTGGAGGGCTGCCAATTAAAGCTGATCGAAATTTTAGTACTTTCTGTTGCTCTGCACGGCGGGTGGTGACACAAATGAAGTTTTTTGAGTATCCGTTTTTTCTGATGTCTGCAATTACGCGGGCTTCTTCTTTCTTTCGCTCCGTGTCATTGGAGCATATGTTCTTAGCTCTCTGAAGTAGCGGGGTCACAACCGAGGTCTTGTGGCAGGCGGGATGGGATGAATCATACTGAAGGTAGCGGCCGGTATGCAATGGCTCCCTGTGAATGGAGAACTCCGGCGTCCAGGCTGTTGCGCTTTCTTGCCACCTGGACGCCGAGAAAGGGCAGGCAGCAGCGCACTCGGCCGTGAATTGTATGGTTGGGTGCACGGACTTCAGATGCTGTCTGAAGTTTTCAATTTCAGACGTCTTCATGACGCCAAAGCAATCATCCATATTACGAAAAAAAAGCTTGGGTTGCGGCGAGAAAGAGCTGAGTGCTTTCTCTTCTATGTGCTCCACAGTCAGGTTCATCATCGTGATGGAGATGGAAGCTGGTAAACCTGACCGTGGAGCACATAGAAGAGAGACGCTCCACAGCGAAACGAGAGAGAGAGGGTCATTAACCGCCCCGCGAGTACTTTGAAGACACCGCTGCTACGTAGTCCCAGTTTCCCCTGAGGAAGGAACCGAGTCGGTTCCGAAACATCAGGTTTCTTCAGAAACCTTTTGGCTGGAGTTTAAATAATTTCCCAGTTTACATACCCAATCAGACAGACATCAGTCGAATGCTTATATTTGAGGCGAAATTCCTAAATTGTTCGTGGGGAAAATCTGCTATATCAACGTTGTTGTCTGCTGTTACATACTTTGTTACATAAAGGTCGCAAAGACATGTGCTTCTATGAGCAACGGAAAGGAATAGAAAAACTTCGTTATACCGAGGAATTCGTTACGTGGAGGTTCAATATGAGCAGGTTTAACTTTATATACATGCAGTTAGTATATTCAGCCACTCATCACCATGGTGGCTGAATGATCACAGGGCCAGAGTTCCCTCTAGTTAATATTGCGACACCCTATGGTTAAGGGTTAATTGTATTTCATAAGATAACCTGCAAGAACCAGGAAACCAAGAACCAAACTGACACAGCTGCACGGTTCCAGTCTTGACCTGCATTTCGACAATGTTAAACATAGCTGGCCCAGCTGTCTTGGGAACAGGCCCGAAGGCAAAGATATTCTCCTGTACAAGCCAATGAAATCGAGGAAAGTGCAGGGGCATTTTTGTAACCGAACAGTCAGCCATTTAGCCCGCCAGCAGGCTAAGACTCCCAGATTTACGTGCTAAGAAACATGTACACAGCAAAGTGCACAGGACGACTGCCATTGTAGCTGAATCGGTAGAGCACGAGATGTGTTATCCAAAAGTTAATGTTTTGGTCCCTGCCAAAGGCAAATTGTTTTTCATGCACTAATTTCTTTACGTATGTATCACAATCACCACACTGCAATTCGGACTACAATCGCCCTCCTAGCTTTTCCTGGCTTCTTTAGGTTGTACATAACTGAAGATAACGAGTCCTTGATCAATTCTTTTTTTTGATCAAAGGTGGAAACGATTCATACCTTTTTTAGAGCTCCCAGACTTGTACTATGTCTATTCACTAGTGATACAGTTGAACCCCTTTATAAGAGGCACTGATGTAAGAGACGATTGGGAATAAGAGGCACCAGTGGGCCTACACTGCATTAGGCGTTGATAAGAAAATGCATACGTGGTACCCTGCCTATAAGAGACATGTTATACAAAAGACAAGAATCGCTACCCAGTGCATGTCTTATAACGGGGTTGAACTGTAATTCAAGTGGGAATGTTTGCAAAGGACATGCATGTAGCCTTTTGCATGTGCAGGAAAACAGCACCCCGTAGCTGTGTATTCTGGTGTAGACACTTAGAAATCTTGAGTTTGCAGAATCAGAACATGATTCCAGGATTGGGAACAGGCAGTATTTTCAACTGTGTAGACTCTTGATGCTACTAATAGTAGGCTGAGCTCCAAAATCCGCTAATGCTGGATTAATCTCAGCATTTGCCACTAGACTTGCACACACAACGGCTTTGTAAAGTCTCCGCCAAGTGAGAACAGCCACCACCACGTTTTTCACGAACAGATGTCCATTTATTGTGCTGCATCCACAAGGGCTGCAACTCTTATTACCATGAATCGACAGCATAGACTAGACATGGCAAAGAAAACACAGTAGCTGCCTGACACAAGGACGGCAAAATGAAACAAAGGCAATGTGTATTGTGCGATTTCCCCGAGATAAAAAATTATGGCTCACTAACAAAGAACACCGAGCCAACCACCATACAAGATGACAAGCAGACAGGTACCTCCACCACAGTCCAGGTGCACAGGGGTGACTCAAAATGACAGCTTCGCTGCTGTTGCCTTAAACACGCGACTGTAGGCAATGATTGCAGCGATCCATTAAAAAATATTCATCAAAACAGGGTAGTGAAGACAGAAACGCACACATGCAAGAAAGCAACACACATATTATATTACTGGCCGACAAGAACAGGCCGGGCTCAAAGGACAAGAGCTGCGTTTAGTTGAACTACCCGAGAACCCTCAAGGCATATCAAATCGTAGAAGCTACAAATTGGTTCACAACAGAGCAATGAACTCTACACAACTCAAGCAGCTCCACGAAGCAACTCTGAAGGAACTCCATGCTTCCCAAGTGAAGCGTGCTCGGTTGTCTCACACTACGCACAGTATAATCAAACTGTAACAGTGACGAAAGGAGACAGATGCAACAAGCAAAATTTTCATTCCTAAAAACGAAGTTGCTCAGTGAGTTCCTTAAGATAAGGACCAAATGAAAATGCATCAAATCAAGCGAGACCTGTTTGCAATGTGAGGGTGTTTAAAAACAGACTAGAAATGCACTAAACACTCATCAGCAATCTAATTTCCTTCAAAGTTCTCATTAAAATTGTGCTAAGGGCAGTATTGCAACGCAATGCAAGATTTAATAACAAATGATGTAAGAACAAGAATGCTTCAAAAATACGTCGCACGCAGTTAATGCTTATAAGTGAATGGATGAAATTAGTCAGTGCATGAAAAGAAGCAAACCAAGAAAGGTGAATTGAAATTATTTGCAATGAATACTCTCACATTAACCAACACAATCATTAATAAGACTGTCAAAAGGACACACAAACACTCTATACATTAGGAATGAGGAAAAAGGGATTGTGAGAATACGACTTGTGTAAATCATCTTGAGGGTTCCTGGCTTTGCACTTGGCCCCAAACCAAAGAGCTTACGGTTAAGGTCATTGGTCCAAGGTCTACAGAGAAGCCTGTACTTTTCGGAAAGCATAATTACTTCATCATCTATAATGCTAGAAAGCATAATGCTTTCTAGCATTATAGATGATGCGAGGCAATCGACTTTCTGGCCTAAGGAAAATGACATTATAAACGATCAGAAGTGTGTTACGATTTTTTTTCCTACTGCTTTGCATCAGCACAAGTTTCTCTTGCCATTCTAGACAAAAGACCGAAATAATTGGAAAGATTTGTCTAAAATGCAGATATCGACTGACGGGACAATGAAACGTTTAGAACAAGGACAGATCATAACAGTCATGCTTGCATTCATGTACGCTTGAAATCTGTTCGACGTTGCCTCGGTTATCTTAAACTTCATGACCCTATATAGATTGATTGCATGACATTTCGACAAAAACATTTTTTGGTAAGCCATTTGTGTCACATAGTAGCCGCAACTGATGGTAGAACACTGGCAATGTGCTGCCTTCAAAAGTTGTCCATACTACTGAGCAAGGGTTAGCTGAGAGCTTCAGCATAGCTGAAGCACATACATAAGCGCCCACTGGGGCATGATACGACATGTCTGACCACAAAGGACTAGAAATGTTCTTCTCTCGTACAAGTCGCTTCCTTGAAGGAACCACTTTTGTAGTTGTGACACTGCCATCAGCATACTTAACATCACAGCCATCAAATCGAATTCCTCGGCATGCACACTGGTAGCGTGGTGCCAAAAGATGTCTCCGCATGGGCTGCTTCTTTAATGTCTTCGTCTGCCAGAATACGTCTAGACTAGCACTGCATCTTGACCACGCTAAAGCTTTCTCATCCAATGACTTCGTTGTGCTAGTGACCGTAGTGGAGTCTCTGTGTAATGATTCAAACGAGCAACATCGTAAAACACTACAAAATGAGGGCTAGATACTTTACGACATTCTAGCTTCAATGACAACCTTCGCAAAGATGAGACTGCTTTTTCTACATGTGTCGACACAAAGCCGAAACAGCGTCGAGAGCATTTCGGGCTTGCTAGCACAAACACACACACACACATACACACACAAAAGCAGGCAAGCTCCACACACCCTCATTGCTCCTAATGGCAGGTTGTGCAAAATCGGTACAATATGATTGCTCGATGCTTAAGAAGCTGACGAAGTAGCACAAAACGTTCGGAAGAACAACTCCTCAAATCCGTTCACACAAGATCCTTCAAAATAAGGAAGAGAAAAGACTGATATTCCAGCACCTAATCTCAACGTTTCTTTCAACTACACTCAAACCTCATTATAGCAAACCTGCAGCTCCTACGAAAATAAGTTTTTTATATCCAAAATTTTTTTAAAAGGTATATCCCTAACCCTACATTTATTAGAAGACTTTCAGTTACTTCGTTATAACCAATATATCATATCTGCATTCGTTATATTGAGGTTTAAGAGCAGACGGTCTTCGACAGATTCCTCTCTCACTGTGCATTCTCCCTCACTTCAAAGGACTCTGAAAAACCATGTGCATGACTGGGGCATGACTAAAACACAATGGGGAAAGAAACCAACTTACTGAAGCACTAGCATGTGTAAAGGCATACATGTCCGAAACATCCGTATTGAAAAGTTCCGTATGTACACAAATATGGAATGCAGTAAGGAACAACATGAAATTCAGTTCCATAACAATTCCATATGCTGTTCATAAATTTGGTAAGAAAGTTCAGTCAAATACACGTGTAACTCACTATTATATGGAAGACGTACAACTTTAAGAATGGTTTACCGAATATTTCAACAAGGATGCTTCAACAGCATGTCTGCTTGGGCTGCTTTGTACACCTCGGTAAAAAAAACGCCAACTTGACAGTAGTACACACATCACAGTGAAATCATTAAGGGCATCCATTGTTTGTCACAGTGTCCAGTCTCCTAGACATCATGGAATGCCTTAGTTATATTGCACGCATCGACACACACACTGCTGTTTTCTAACATATGAAACACAGCACCGTGTTTGTAGTACTGAGCGAGGCTTTGAGCTTCCTTTACCTAGCCTCTTCAATACAGGCTGCCTCCTATCAGAGAAACAGTCTACGGTGTCAGAAGCAGCCACGGGCAAATGTTAATTGCAATTTACAACACGACACGATCACCTTAGTTCGTTCTTGCACAAAGAAAGAGTTTGAAGAGAAAGTCCACACAATTGCATCCAGTTAAATGTAACACTGTACAGATTTGAGTAAAGGCTGCCCTACCCTCCCCTCTTTTCCCCCTACAATATGTAGTCCCACACTCGTCACCGAGCCATCTAGTCTAATTAATTCATCCGATTGAGTACCCTCATTAAACCATTAGATGCATTAGGTGAGAAAAATGGTCAGAATTACGGTAACTTTGTTCTTCTCTGTTTAATTTCTGTTCCACCAAATCTAGACTGCCCAGTTGGTTGCGCTTTGATACGTAGATGGCTCAACGGATAATTTCGGCCAGCTGAGGTTCATAAACGTGCACTGACATCACAGAGCACATCGGCTAAAGTATTTTGTCTCCGCTGGAATGTGACCGCTGTGGCCAGGATAGAGCCCATATCTTTCGGGTCAGCAGCCAGGCTTGGTAACCATAGAACCACCGCGGTAACTGTGCTGCCAAGTTGAGAGTGCAGCCCTTATGCAAGTTTATCGTGTATACTGCGAAAGAGGAGAAGCGACAGATAATGACACCAGACATCGTTGACAGAGACCACTAACAGAGGGAAGTAGAGTGGGCTTTGGCTCAACACCTCACTTTCGGCAATCATTCTTTCTTTCTTCACTGAAACAATTTGTGACATACTTAGCGAGGGCTCCCTAGATAGCGATGGCTCTGTGCTGGCCGCACCTTTACTGCAATACAGTAAAAGCTCGTTACTTTGAACAAGGTTATTCCAAATTTACACTTAATTCTAACTGGTGCCTCTGTCCGGGCACAGCCCTGTGTAGATAATATGGGAGAAAACTCCCAGCAGTTTGAACGCGTTGGTATCCACAACGGCTGAATTCGAACTGGGAGTCCTTGGTTCCTGTCGCTTCTCGCAAAGTCCGCCTGAATTTATCGCAATATGTTGCAAGACCGAATCAAACCAAGTTTACCAGAAGTTCAAAACAGCATTGCTCAGCAGATTACAATTCCAACAGTGCTTTGAAACCCCTTAGGCAACCTACGAACAATGCTCATGGAGTCGTGACATAAGAAAAGCAAGCCAATGAAAATTAGTAATTACTGATTACGTTTCGTTTTTATAACGTTAGCAACCATGTATATAAACACAATTCGGTGCACAAATAGCATCATATATTTAACATTAGGGTTCACTGTCCACATGAATACATGTCAGGGTTTGTATCTGGTGTATCACAGACTGTCTGCTACGGGAGCTCCATCAACTTAATTTACGAAATAACCTATCACATATGTGTAGTTGCACCTAATTCATGAGAGCGAGTCAGCTGTGCCCACGCAGTGTGGTGCAATGTCCATTCAGTATAGTGCCAGCCTGGTAATACAAACAGTATTATAGTCCTTTACGAGTTCAAATTAACGAGCTTATACAGTAACATGCATATAGAAAGTACAGGGCACTTATTAAAATAAAGCTAAAAGCAAGAAAACGCCACAAAAATGCAGTTCGAAATGTACACACACAGTTGAAGATGCCAGAGGCCACGACATGGGCAGAACGAACACTTGTGTTGAAACTTGGTTGCAATGGAACGAGGAATGTGCGTGACCAGAATACGCTTGACTAAGACTGCGGCAGAAGAGTCACATGTCGAGAACTTTCAGATCCACCGCTGAGAGTGACGGAAAGTCCGCCTCCTGAGGAGTGAACTTGCCTATGGGCTTCACCGTCTCCTGTTGGGAGAAAATAAAAAATGTGGCAAAGAAAATTATACTGCAAAGAAGTGCCACACTGTTATGTTTTATTGTATACAGAAGAATGCAAGTAATACAGTAGTCTCTAAGTAAACCAAAACCTCTTAAGGAAGTGTGGTAGGGTAAGCGGTATATGTCAGTTTTAAAGGAGCAGTGACATCAACTTGACGCATGTTGCGTTTTTTGTGTGAACTGCTTGGTTCTACCTGATGATTCAAGTGCGTGTGATGTATGATGTAAAGTACCCGAGTTTCGGTTCCAGAGGTCAAGAATTCAAATCCTGCCATCGCAACATTTTGAGCTCTTGACTTGACAAACTTGCGTCAATGTAGGTGCACGTGTCTGACACTTTCGTGCACATGTATCATATCTACTTGCGTAATTCTCTCCCCCCCCCCCCGCATTGGCTAGCAAAAATAATTTTTTTTTCTGCACGTAATTATTGCACCTGCGAAAGATTGCAGCAAGAATGTCGTCTGCTCTTTCAACCCACTGATGATGACAGCGCACAATAGCTTGGTGCCATCTTATAAGCATTATGCGTACTATCAACACACGAGCCCTAATCTAATCCAAGCCAAAGTGGCCAGTGTGCGTTGTGTTCATTCTGTGGTTACTCTCCAGGGCGATAAGGAAGTTACACAACTGCTTTCTAGTTGAAAGAGATTGATCATAAACTAAAAAACGGCAACAGGGCCGCCAGTAGGCATTTTAGAGTCGACGAGTTTTGTGTGTCCTACTGGCGACGGCAGCACGATCAGCTGAAAATCACCAAGATGCGTTGGGCCTTCCGTGTACCTAAAAGTGGGATGGATGGTAAAATTTTATCTCGTTGGATGGCAACTGCGGACAACTTAGTGTTAGATGGCCATCGGCCCAACGTTGACGCCGTAGGTTGACGCCAACCTCTTGGCGGTTGTTGTTTTGTGATGAACGCTAACACTATGCCCACAATGCCCGAGCTTTGCATACGGTATTTCTTTACTATTTGTTTGTGGCTTTTTGGCTCATATAAATCTTGTCTTGTATTGAACCTATGGTTTTATTGTTGAGGTAATTCTTGATTAGTACTTCCCAAAGCTTGTAGACTTCAGGGTGTCTACCAATTTTATATTTCTAAATTCCCTGACCTTTCCAGGTTTTTCATGATGATTAAAAGCAAATTATGTGACCCTGGAAACAAATTCTCGAGTGGTAAAAAAGAAAAATGAGGCGCTCCATATGAAATAAGAAAAGATATTTACTAGACGCATTCAGAATGTTCTGAGCGCGTGTGGTAAATGGGAATAAATATGGATATCTGGCAAAAAAACCCTGAGCCAGGTAGTGAGCAAGTCAGCTGTTTGACGTTCGGAAGAACCATGAAGCAAACCCACCAGTTAAAAGTCCGACATTCCAGTCAAAGCTGCTAGGAAACGTAGAAGTGGTGCCATCTCGCGGCATCCGTGCAAAATGAGGACACGGGAGCCTGGCCAGTTCTGCCACCGGAGTATAATCTAGTTGACTATAATGGCTGTAGCCCACGCCGCTTAGGATGTGCATTGCATTGAATTAGATCGACCTGAACTGCTGTGTTTACTGACTCAACTACTTAGGATGTGAATTGGACTGGATCTGATTCGACCTGGATTGTAGTATTGACTATTGACTTGCGTCCCCGCCTAATTTGCGCACCTCTACAATATACTTCTCTGAAAAAAAAAAAAAAAAAGAACAACTACTTCTCGCGTATTCTGTGTACCTTGTCTTGACAACGAGTAATGACAACATTGCAAGAACAGAGTCGTACTGCAAAATTTTCTTTCTTTTTCCAACGAGCGCATGCGTGTTTGTATTTTGTGTCTCTGGGCTCTGACACTTGAAGTGCAACTGACGCTTGAAGTGCAACAAAAGTCCTCGGACGGCTGCGATGATGAAGCTGGGGACAGCGTTTAAAGTGCCAACATTTGACTATGTGGGGGCAAGATGGAATCTGCCAATGTGCAACAGCTACCTGGATTCCACAGATGAATCAAGAATGTCGGCAGTTACCTTTAGCCAATGTTAAGGACAAGTTGCTGAGCAGATTTCCTTGGTCTTGTTCATACCGTAGGCTGCCACAATTTGTGACAACCAGTACATCAGTGAAACTGGCGATCTCAAAAAACGGTTAAACAACATAGATTATGATGCCACGAAACGCGTGGCCCCGAATACCCTCGCCGAACATGCACAATCTACAGACCACCAAATATGCTGGTCAAACACGTGTGTTCTGATAAAAAAAACAACAAAAAACGCCCCATCTTCTTACGGGTGGGGGGAGGGGAAGACCTCGAGTCAATGCGTCAAAGAGTGGGGGGTATCACGTGAATGTTGCGTAATTGGGTATGGTTTGGGAATGCTTAATTGTTATTTCGTCTTTATTATTTGTATTTATTGAATGGGTTAACTGGCGGAACATGGGAGAGGCCTTTGTCCTGCAGTGGACGTAGTCAGGCTGATGATGATGATTTATTGAATGAAGGAGAAGCGTTGCCTTCAACGAGTGGTGGAACACTGATGTTAGGTTGTGCCCCACGGCTGGTTGAAGGTACTGATGCTTCCATCGCATCGAGTCAAGAAAAGCGTCAAGTCAAGCGAAAGCCAAGTAAAGATGCTCTTGAGTGAATTATGAACACCGGATTTAGTGTGTACATATACGAGGTGGCCAGTGAACGGTTGTGCAGCACGAGCAGCCGGTTTCTACAAGCAGACGCTGCATGAGTAAGCCTTGCGAGGCCAGAAGGAAGGGAAGCACAGTTGGCACGAGGCGCGAGATGCAAGCATGCACAGTAGGGGCGTAGACACTATCGCTAACGCCGGATTTGCGAGTAGGTTCGACTATAAAATGCTCCGAAATCGAAAGAAGGTTTCAGTCATGCCTGCACCTGGAATCCAGATACAGACAACTGTACACACGCTGAACAGGAGTGATGGGACGCTTCTGACAATATACTTTCACTGCTTACGTCACGTATTTAGGTGTACTTAAGTACGCTGTGTCTTTATTGTGGCTTTTATTGTGAACGAGGCTCTCTCCCATAATGGGTGCTGAAACGTCAGTATACTTTGTGTTCCATGAGTCGGTGTATCCTATCGCGTTTACGATAGGAAGCAACAGTTACGCACTGTTTTTTTTTTCCCCACCTCTTCTCGCAGCTCACTGTAGTTGCAGTTAGAAGAGCGACTGTTTAAGCTTTGATGGATGGTAATGCTTATTTTTGTGATGGCCGCACAGAACTAGTTTCCATAACCCTGAAGCAAGACTGAAAGTTGGGCTAGTTAGGTGATACATTATGGGCAGAAACAGCGCACAAACTCACGGGACGAAGAGAAGAAACACAAACAAGCGCTGTTTGTTCCCTGGCCAGATTTTTCAGAAATTCCCTTACTTTTCAATGTCCTTTCCAGAAGGGTTCGAATTTCCCGACTTTTCCAGGTTGGTATACACCCTGTTGTAGTTAGTCGCTCGCGTAAAAATCCCAATTCGCGGCCCCTTAATTTTCTCTTTGGCATCTGTAGAATTTTGGCAGAAAATTTTCCCTGCATCATTCTCGCACCCCACAACTTTTCACCTTTTTTTCGTGAAATAGAAGTGCGAGGATTATGCGAGTAAATACGTGATATGTGTGACATCGCGCACTGAATGGTGAATGACCTGCTCATCTCGAATTGGCCATGCTAGCAAAAGAATTACTACCGTATTTACTCGAATAATAGACGCATTTTGTTTCCAGAAAATCCGACCCCAAGTTCGAGGTGCGCCTATTACACAGGGTGAATTTCTAGAAACCTTTGTTTTCAACTACAGCAAAAACCACTCGTGACGTATACATCGCCGAAGGCACGAATATCCGCACTACAACTTAAAGAACCTTCTTCCCAATGGTGCAAAACACGTGCATGCAGTCGCGCGAGTTCGAGAATCAAGGACATGCAACTGCAGTGTCCATTCAAATGTTCCAAAGTTAGCATCAGAAGACCCACATTGCCAATGAAATGAGCACGAAAAAAATAACTACGAAAAGAAAGTGCCATCGGGAAAATTCGCTGATTACATTTCAGGCCACCTAATTATGCGCACGACCGAAATTTCGTCCGCTGAATCATACCAATCGTTCGATTTCACGGGCCTCGCACCCCATATCCAAGACATTGCAATGAATCGCTGAAGCACTATTCGAGTGTTTAAAGTGCCACCCAAGCCCCCTTTTCCTTCAGTAGAGCCACTGAAAAGAGTTACACTGATTCCGTACGAAATCGCAACTTTGACCGCCCACGGGAAGCTTGCACACATGAAGATTAGGCGCCAAAAAGATCGCACTCGAGCAGCCACCATGATATAATGTTTAGGTTCAGCACCAGGAAATCAATGGCGACATAAGTCTGCCGAGCTTGAGCAAGCCCGCGTTGTGGCAGCAAAGGAAAAAGCTCGCGCCGGAAAAGCCGAACTGCTTTTAAACTTGCGGACAAGGAAGAAAATGCAATGGCCACGACTACTTTTCCTGACAAGAAACTCAATGTGCACTTGTCGAGGACACAGTCGCACGTTTCATGCAGAGCACACGCGGCCGGCTAGCGGCCAGAGCCACGTTGGCACCCGTGCAAAGATTACTTCGATACTCCGGCAGTCACCCTTCTCCCTCACTCCACAAGCCTGCGGAGCTGGCGCAGGTATGGCTGTGGTCATTTTGGGGGCGAAGCTCCTTAGGGTGTGGGTCTGTCCATTCTCTGATGGTGTATGTAGCCACCGGTGGCACATACTCGAAAGAGCGGTTCTTAGAGGGTCCGCTGGATGACGGCACTTGTATATGATGAATAGATGATGAAAAGATGTGAGATGGCTGTACTTGGAGTGTCCACTAGGTAGACGGACGGACAGACCTGACGGACGCACAGACAGACAGAGGAGCGAAAGCACGGACGGACAGATGGAAGGACGGATGTGCGAACGGACACATGAAGGGAAGGAAGGACGGATGGACACACCGACGGTCACATGGATGGACGCACGGAAGCAAAAACGAATGGGTGGACGAAAGCATGGAGAAACTGACGAACGCTTCGCCCCACCAATCATTATTCACTCCGTGGACATGCCGTGATTTTTTTTCTTTTTCCTTGCTTCAGTTAACGTAAGAGGGCATCCAATTACAACCATGAAATTACAGTACAGAGCTGCTAACCGCAGTTTGGGGTGTGCCTCTTATGCGCAGAAATAAAAACAATCTGATCTCTCGCAACCAAACTGAGGGAGCGCCTATTATGCGAGTAAATATGGTACTCTCACTTAGGCGACACTGAAGGCCTTTAATTCAAACGAAACCTTCAATAAAAAAAAAATGTTTCATGCTTCAGAGTCAGCTCACCGTCCGCTCCTTGAGCTTCAACATTTCTTCCTTGAGCTTGTTGCAGGATGCTCAGGTTGGGTCTGTTGGCACTAGCCTTGCTTTGCAATCCCGTGATGCGCTGCTCTTCTTCCTGCAAAGCACCAGCTCCCATTGATGCAGCACAGTTGCAGGCAAGACTTTAAGTTGCAGTGCGACCCCAATTTATACTATTGCTTATGCAGGACTAAGTGAAAATTCTGAACAAAGGAAAACCTCGCTGATACGAACTTAGCGGAATCGCATGAAATATCCGCACCCTACTAAATTTCTGTCATCAAAGTTGCCAAAAATATTAGATGAATAATGAATCTCTTTGAAGCTGAAGAATTTATCATACTATCTGTCTGTGTTGTCTTCTAGCCCAAATCACTGAACAATCACTTTATGAATAATAAAAGTTGCGCACGTGACATCCCTGGTTTTCGCACAACTCATCAATTGACACGACGCATTTCCGTTATCAGTACTGCAGCATGCGTCAACCTCCTTCCTTGATGACCAAAGCATCAAGCTGTGATGTGGAAAGCTCCCTGGCAATGCCCTTCGCGAAATGCAAACGGCAGGTCGCGTGATGTTCATCGGTGGCAGCAAAATTGAACTCTGTGTAAGTACACTCAAAGCTAGATATAACAAAACTGGATATAACGAAATGTTGGTTATAATGAAGTAATTAAAACATAGTCTTGCAATAAATATAGTGTTAAAAATAAACATTTATAACGAATTTTCGGATATAACAAGGTCGTTTTTGCATAACATGTAACTTTGTTATAGTGAGCTTCGAGTGTAGTAACTCCAAGCTCGCTCCTATTTTCAATTCCAACTGTGATGCTCGCTCCCAAAACCATCACCTCTTTCTTGAAACGAAAGATCAGTCGGCAACTGTGCATTGACGTTTGGTTGGATTATAATGGGTACAAAGTCTATGAGACCGGGATGAGGCACTATGACCGAACTCACTTTCTTCTCCTTGAGCGTCTTGCAGGAGCCCTTTCCGTAAAGCCTGAGCAGTGAGCCCCATGACGTGATATGGGGATGCAAGGCCTGAATCAGGGACAGACAGAAGAAGAAGCGGCAGTATTGTCAGTCACACATGGTGTGCTAGAATGTTCTTTCCATGAGGTTCCCGATGAAGCACACTTACGATCAAAAGCAATTAAACCGGGAGTCCTGTTGAGAAAAGTTAGAGCAGCAGTCGACTGACATCCATTATCAATGTCAATGCAAATAGCATCACCACAATGAAAAGTATCCCATTAGCATTAGAAAAAAGAGAGAGAGAGCTGGCTGTTGTGCTAAACATTTTAAGTGGTGGTGTATTCTGCATAATGAGGCAAGGCATCAAAATTTTACAACACAAAAGTTACTAAAAGCGTTATGTTTATGCAAGGGACACGCGTGCTGCAATGACAATTAGCGCGTGCATGTATGTGACCTACTGATGGAAGCGAGTCAAATGGCCACCTGGAACCTATTGTTCTAGCTAAAGGAATGCTTTGTAAAATAGTGCAACAACCCACGGACGCGGCAAGAATTTGACACGCCCGTGTATGTTTGCGATATTTTACGATGCACCGCCAACTAGCCCGGATTTCTACACTACTAAACGAACACTCTTCGCACATAAAGTGCTTTTAACACTTGAACTTGCTGCAATGTTTTCAAGCAACCAGAACCGGGACAAGTTCTACGAAATTTTATTAGGCCAATACGGCTAAAATATGGGCCATGATGCCGCCATGGCGTTCAGGCGCCAAGACTTCAGCGTGAAATACAGGAACGAGACTCACTTGAAGAATTGCTTGAGACGCCCTCTGCTTCCCGTCCTTCTTGTTTCTACAAATTACCTGAAGGAGAGGAAGAGGAGCACTGCTGAAAAATGGCAACGATCACTCTAAAGATGAATACAATTTCAGAATAGGGTTGCCACCTTTCTCGAACAAAAAACCAGGCCCTGCAATGAGAGCAGCAATCGACTGACATTCATTATCAATGTCAATGCAAATAGCATCACGACAACGAAAAGTATCACATTAGCATTAGAAAAGAGAGAGAGAGGTGACTGTTGTGCTGACCATTTTAAGTGGCAGTGTATTCTGCATAATGAGGCATGGCATCAAAATTTTACTACACAAGTGTTACTAAAAGCTTTATGCTTATGTGGGGGACACGTGTGCTGCAATGGCAATCAGCGTGTGCATGTACGTGACCTACTGATGGAAGTTGAGTCACCTACTGATGGAGCTTCTCATCCTTTAATGAGAAGGAGCTTAGGGGTGAGGGGGGGCTGTGTGAGCTAGAAGGAGATTAAATTAGTGTTGAACTATGGAAGCCATGTCAGGTCTTTGGCACTGCTATTGCTTTCCTTGCGTCAATAAACTTGATGTACAAACAAAATCGGCCCGCTGAGTTAACCTATTATAGCCTAATTGCTGACAAAGAAATACCCTCGATTACAATGACGCTTTGTTTACAGCTCAGAGAAAACCGGCCAATGGGGGCCGGTGAATCGGCAACTGGCCTGCCGTCTAAAAAACCGGCCAGGACTGTCAAAAACCAGACAGGTGGCAACCCTATTTGAGAAGCCCAGCGAGGCCCCGTCCAGACAACTGAATGGGAATGGCCGATTGTCTCCACAACTAAAGAAATATTCCTCCTCATGCTCTCGGCAAAGTTCTCGGACGGCGGGGTCACAGGCCAGCCGGCTCACGTTGCACAGTTTGGAGTGCATGCCTATTGGCGCAATTGTGTGCAGATGCACACAAGCTTGCCTTAGAGGAGAAAATGCCACGGACTTTTAAAGTTGTATCCAACTATAGTGTGCACGTATGCATGCGACATGACCCCCTGGAAGAACAAGATCCAATTCCTTGAAACTGCACTCTCGAAAATGGTCGGGGCACCCTTGAAGGAGTACTGACACAATTTCAAGACAAAATTTAAAGGGACATTTTTCGTTTTCTTGACATGCAGTGTCAACAATCTCCCCCCGCCGGAGTCAGGCAACACATAAAAAATATTTTATTTTGATTTTAAGATTTCCGTCGTTGAGCATCTGCAAGCCAGCTCCACTGCAATGGACATCATCCCGACGAGTGAATTCGCAAGCTTTGCATCCTGTGCGCAGCTAAAATTGCAGAAATCACCGTCAGAGTCACTGGACTAGGATAGGCTCCTCGTTGTTTACGTGCCGCCCGAGCAGATGACTTATTTGCCACAAGTACATTGCCAGTCTGTCTTCACGCGACATCACACCGCTCTGACACGTCACCGAGAAGCCATGCCTTTGATATTGAAACCGAAATTCGTTTCAGTACTCCGTTAGAGAAATGAGTCAAATGCAGTCTTTCAGAAGATTAGTGGTGTGGGTGTGATTTTGCGTGTTGTATGCTTTTTTTAAAACCAGAAAGTTTTTGCGGTTCACAGAATGACGTTTTGCTTTATAAAATCATTTCCAATGCCCCCACCCCCCATCACGTAATGTTCGCACGTTGAAACACACCCTGACACCTATATAAATAAGCGAGTATAAAAGCACTTACACTAGCCGAATGTTTTCCAACTGACATCATGAACTCGTTTCGCTGGCGCTTCGTGGTCCTCATCTCTTGCTTGATTTCTGTGTCCCCCATGCCATAGTTCCTGAACAGAAGAGAAGTTTAAGAAGCAAGAAGAGATTTAGGAACAGCACTCTATGAACAACTTGCAATAAAAAGGTATAGTAAGAGTAAAACCTTGGTAACACAACACTCATGACAGCGCAGTGCAACATATTTGTAGCACCAGGAACTTGCAGGCTGCAAACACGGTCAAAATTGTCACGAAAGAGCCAATTTTTTTGCGAATCAAAACACTCCAGGTATGCAGCAAGAAAGCACACATAACATAACCAGCTGCATCACCCAGCCTCAGGAGTCACATCAGACCTGCCACACAGTTAAAAATGTAGGGCAACATTGAAGAGGCCCTGCAACACATTTTGAGCAACGCATTTCAGAAAACACAGCCTATTGGTAGTATAAAGGCTTTCGATAACACCCGAACCAAATATTACAGCACACGGCCTGGTATTCACAATAAAATTATGAAAGTCAGATAAAGATTACTTTCTCTGCTCTCAACAAATGACAGAAAAAACTCAAAAATCACTTATAAGGCCCATCGCATCCCTCCCTGCTTAGCTTCCAGCGCTTTCATCAGGACGAGAGAAGAGAGAATGCAATTGCAGCATGCAACAAATCTTTGCGATTCCGCTCGTACTGGACAAATTCTTAAAATTTTTGCAGCAGCGAATTCGTGATGCAGTAAGATTTTTTGGTGAATCCATTCCGTCGCTACTTGAAAAAATGTTTAGGGCCCCATGAATCTAGGCACCTGGATTACCTGAGCTGAGCCCCCAGGCAGCCCTTGAGTAGCAGTTGATTATTAACCCTTTCCGGCCCGCTGTCGGGCAGCGCCTGACAAATTAGTATGGCTGTAGCTGTCCACTGTCTGGCACCACCCGACAGGAGTGTTTAGGTTTTGATTTCGCAGTTTTCTCACTGCAAGTGGCCCTCATTTTCTCTAACACATGAAGTGCCATCTTTTGAGGAATAAGTGAGCGTTGTTGAGGTTTACTTTTTTTTACACAGGGGTGCAAAACTATGTTCAGCACGGAGGCCGGAGCGTACTTTCTTGCACCCGGTTCCCTGAGAAGCCTGGTCGTAATTTTACTGCGTACGTTTTAAGGTGGTGCTTTTAGCGGAAGCTTCAGTAAGGAAGAGAATTACGTGCCTCCACCAGACAGTCATGACAGTGGTTCAACAGAAGCGAGTGACGAAGACTGCGATGATGGAGGGAGACCCCGCCTACACAGAAAACATGGGTGCACAGTACCAGGTGGATCATTACTGCGCGAGTGCGAGCTACGCATTTCGTCGCACGATGATGAAAGTTTGCCAAAAGCTTTTTCTATGGGTACTGGAGGTTTCTATAGTCAATAGTTCTATTTTGAGGTGCATACGGCTGGAGAATCATAGAGAGACCGAATAGCAACACCTACAGTATGGCCGCAACCTCATGCAACAGCTTGTGGGTGACATGAGGGCAGGAGCCCGAAAGCGGGACTTATCTGCAAGGATACAGCGCGGAAAAAAACTAGATTGAAGGAGCCATTTCATCCACAAGCTCCTAGGCCAAAGCAGCAAAGATGGCGCCATTTGTAGCGATAGGCAAATAAAAGGAGGCAGGAGGGAAACTATTTTTTTGCATAACCTGCAGTAAAAACCTTAGCCTGCACCCGGGAGAATGCTTTGAGCGGTATCATATGCAGCCCAAATATCGCTAAAGGAGTCACCTGTAGAATGCAGGAGCAAAAATAAATATCCTGTGAGTTTGTCTTTCAGAGTTTGCATTTTTCTTCGGGGTGCTAGACACTGGTGAAATACTTTCGGACTGGTAGAGCCAGAAAGTGGGTAAAAGTTTTGAACTGCAAAGGGTTAATAAAAATATGCGGGGTTTAACGTGCCAATACCACCACCATATGATTGAGAGACGCCATAGTGGGGGGCTCCGGAAATTTCGGCCACTTGGGGTTCATTAACGTGCACCCAAATCTGAGCACATGAGCTTACAGCATTTCCACCTCCATCGAAAATGCAGCTGTCACAGCCGGAATTTGCTCCCGCGACCTGCAGGTCATCAGCTGAGTACCTTAGCCACTAAACCACCACGGCGGGGCGTACTTGATTAGCCCAGTGGCAATGAGGTTCTATCTGGAGTCAGTTCGCTTGAACATATATGCAAAATATGTCATTTGTTGCGGAATGGCAGCTTTTCTACTACTGAGGACATTGGGTCTTAGGTGAGCCAACAGACACTGAAAACCATAGTGCTTTGCATTCAAGAAACACACACACGCACACAAAGAAGACATAAGGAAGAATGGCTACCTTTTGAGGCATTCTAGAAGAATCTGGTAAGGAGAGAGCTGGCCAGTTTTCGCGCACAGGTCAATCACACGAGGATCTTCCACTTTGATGTTGTCGAAGAACTGCAAGAGGGAGGGACAAAATAAAAAATACCCACACAAGCCATCTTAAGCATCGCAACAGAAGCATCATCCGACAAGTGCCACGAAACCAGCACAGGTGGCGGCTTACCTTCAGATGCCAGTTTAGCATGAGTGAAAACTGGCTAATAATAATAATTATAAACTCAAACCTCGATATAATGAAATATCGGTTATAATTAAGTAAATAAAAGAATACCCTCGCAATATATATAAATGTCAGAAATACACCTTTACAACGAGTTTTCAGTTATAACGAAGTTATTTTCGGGTAAGATGAAACTTTGTTATAGTGAGGTTTGAGTGTAAAAAAAAGATACAACAAACTTCAAAAAAAGCTTGCCATGACACTACGCACAGCTATCAAATTCCTGGCACCAGCAACAGGGTCAGCTAAAAGAAACATCAGTGCGCGAGATCAACGAAGAGCCTGTTGATCTGTCCGTAAGATAAGGCTCCCTTCGGATCCCTTGGAACCTCAAGGGACTGGAAATAAATCTGTCTGTAAGATAAGGCTCCCTTCGGATCCCTTGGAACCTCAAGAGACTGTAAATAAATGTTCTGGTCAACGGGAGTCCCATTTAATAAGAACGATGTGCAAATGTGCAGCCCTGCCCATATGCTCTTTCAGCACTGTTATGTATGCCAAGCATGAAAAAGTTTACATATCATAAAGTAGTTAAGAGTACTTGTGCAAATATTAAAATGCTTTGACTATTTGAATAAATATTACTGTATTTGACTTCAAATTGTTGAAAATTTCAAATCGAAATGAACACATGTATGTTAGTCTGCATGTATCCCTGTAAACGTGGTTTCACTGCAGTGAAGAGATGCTAAGCCGCGAAAACACATATGCAGGGCAAATCCAAACTGCTGCGAAGCCCCACTTTAACGTTAAATGAACGTACCGTAATTACTCGAATCTAACGCGCACCTTTTTTCCGGTTAAGCCAGTTCATAAATCGCATGCTCGTTAGAATCGAGTACGAACAAAAAAATTACGGTCAATCTATTGCCATCGGCAAATCTAAAATGGCCGCCCCCTACGAGCGTCGGCATGGCGCGTCGGCCATTTCTGGCTATGTGTTTCCCATGTGCGGCACTTCGTACGTGTGCTGAGGAGTTCGTTATCTAGTAGTGCATTAGCATCGACGGCGTGGAAGGGCCGACTCCAAAAACTCGAGTGCACGACGATGCCGATTTTAAAAGAAAAGTCATCGCGTGTGCAGAAACGGACGAAAATCGGGCCGCATCGCGGTCGTTCGAAGTTCCTGAAACGTGCGTGGGGGACCGGCGGAAACAAAAGCAGAAGATTGTCGACAGCAAAGCTTCACGCAAAGGCTTCAGTGGACCACAGCAGGCTCGGTTTCCACAAATCAAAGAGCTGCTCGGCGAGTATGTGCTTGAGCGGCGAGCGGCACAGCCGCCCGTGACGACAGAACTGCTCCTAGTGCGGGCTATGCAATTATTCTTAGAAAAAGGTCTAATGCGGAGCCAGTTTAAAGCGAGCAGGTGCTGGCTAACTAACTTTATGAAGAGGAAAGGCTTTTCCCTACGAAGAGGAACATGCATATGCGAAAAGTTTTGCGGAGGAGTACGATGAAAAGCTTCAGTTTTCAGAGGTTCGTTCTAAACTTGCTGCGCAACAATGGCTACCTGCTTGCGCAAATCGGGAATGCCGATCAGACGCCTCTTTACTTCGACATGCCTGGCACCACAACCGTCGAGAAGAAGGGGGTGAAGCAAGTTCGCGTGCTGACATCGGTCCACGGTAAAACTACAGTGACGGCAATGCTCTGTTACACGTCAGATGGGCACAAGCTTCGCCCGTACTTCATATTTAAATAGAAGACGCTCCCGAAAGGAGTCGTTTTTTCGAGTGGTGTGATCGTGCGGGCCAGCGAGAAAAATGGGTGAGCGTTGCAATCGATGTCTTACTTTTTTTTTCGCGGTGGAAATCGGGTGCGCGTTACAATCGAGGGCGCGGTAGAATCGAGTAAATACGGTATTACCCACGCGCCAATTCATCCTTTTTAAGTTTAAAGGTAGTTTACCGGCTTATATGCTTCAAGTATAGCAAACTTCATAATGTAAAATATCTTACAGATTATCGCTGAGAGTCAAATCTAGCTACCACTAAAAGTTTTTTATACTTCCTTTGAACCAAGGAGAATGGCATTTGCACTGGCCTTAGTTTAAATTTAGAAAAATAATAATTGCGCAAGTTAGGTCATGACAAATGAGCCTCTTTTTCTCTATAATTTGTGACGTAGATTATTTGAATCAGATTCAAAATTATTCGACCAAGATCACTATTTACTTCGAACCTAAAATTTACTACAGTAGACTCGCGATAATTCAAACTCTGATAACTCGAACTTTCGGTTAATTCATACAAAATTCAAAATTTTGGTTGGCTCGCTATGCTTTCAATGTATTTAAAAGCCGCTTAATTCAAACTTCGTCATTCGGTTAATTCGTACTTTCTGCCTGTCCATACCGGAAAATTTCTGCTGATTTGCCGGCAATATTTGAAAATTTGCGTGCTTATGATTATCATAATAGTCTGATATTGAAAAATAAGCGCCTTAAAACTTCAAGGGAAAAGGTTTTGCCACACAATCATTTCTCAGCATTCCGCGCTGCGGTGGAAAAAAAACGAAAAACAAAAACGGCCCGGTGGTTACGAAGCTGGCTCGCGGCTTATCTCTGCTTTTCCGGCGTGCCGGTGGCGCCGGCCGACTCCGAAGCACGTGACCTGCCCACAGAATGCGTACAGGTCTGCCCGTCTTTCTTACGTGCTGCGCATTTTTCGATCGACCATGTCACCGCGAGGAAAATATCGGACACTACCCCTAAAAGAGAAATTGGCCGCTATCCAAGAAGTCGACGCTGGGGTAAAGAAGACCGAAGTGGCACTGAAGTATGGAATAACCAAAAGTACTCTCACAACCATTCTGAAAGCCAAAGACAAGCTGCAGAATAACGCGAGCCGCTTCGCTCCCGATCGGAAAAGGCTTAGGGAAGCTGCGTACCCGGATCTCGAAAACGTTGTGCTTCTTTGGCTCAAGCGCGCACGGAGCTCCAATTTACCGATAAATGGGCCAATCCTACGAGAGAAAGCTGAAGAACTTTCCTTGCGCTTGGGAATTGAAGATTTCAAGTGCAGCGATGGCTGGATTTCTCGGTTCAAGGAACGCCACGGTCTCTCCTTCAAAACAGTGAGTGGTGAAGCAGCAGTGGTCGATGAAGCTGTTTCTTCTGACTGGCGGCAGACTAGACTTCAAAGCCTGCTGCTTGAATACTCCCCGGCTGATGTATATAATGCCGACGAAATGGGGCTGTTTTTTAAGTGCCTGCCCGATCAAACCTTGTGTCGCAAGGGAGAGCGTTGCACTGGCGGAAAGCTGAGCAAAGAACGGTTAACCGTCATGGTTTGCGCCAATATGGACGGAAGTCACAAGCCAGAACTCTTCGTTGTGGGCAAGTCAAAGCGTCCCAGGTGCTTTAAAGGCGTCCGAACACTTCCAGTTGCATATGACGGAAACACGCGAGCCTGGATGACGCAAGCTTTGTTCGAGGGTTGGCTCCGCAAACTGGATGGGCAAATGAAGCGAGCGAAAAGGAAAATTTTGCTCATTGTTGATAACTGCCCTGCGCACGGCGACGTGGAGGGGCTGGAAGCAATTCGCCTTGAATTTCTGCCTCCTAACACTACAGCTTTCCTCCAGCCCCTGGATCAAGGGGTAATCAAATGCTTGAAGCTTAATTACCGGAAAACACTGCTAAAGAGAATGCTGATATGTATGGACAATTCCATGCCTTACAGTGTCACACTACTCTCATCGTTGGGCATGCTCGCCGACGCATGGAATGCTGTCACATCAGCAACAATAAGGAACTGCTTCGAGCATGCCTTCCGCATACCTGGCTGCAGCATTGCCACTTCATCTGACTGCTTGCAGACTGAGGGCGACGATGAAAGCCAAGTGCTGTCTGCTCTAAAAGCGCACAACATAGCTGCCGACCTCGACAGTTATGCAGCTACTGATGATAACCTGTGCGTGTGCAGGGAGGACACACTCGATGACTTGGTGGCAGAGGTGCTGCCAGCACAACACAGCAGTGAAAGTGAAGAAGAACCGGAAGTGGAAAATGTGACAACTGCACAGGCTTTCCAGTACATTGCTAAAGTGAGAAAATTTCTGACAACAAGAGAAAACTCTCAGAATCAACTGGCAGCACTTACTGGCATTGAGAGCTTTGTGCTAAATGCGCATGTGGCAAATAAGCAGTTGACCATCCATGATTTTTTTAAAAGGCCTAGTCAGCAGTAGATAGTCAATAAACTTGTTGACCATACATGCACCGCTCTCTGTTTTTGTGTAGTTAGGATCTAGAGATGCTTAAAAGTGTGAATATAGATGTCTGATCATAATTTGTGCTGTCACCTTACCCAGAGTCGCATATATGAGAACTTCTGATAATTCAAACAGCCTGATAATTCAAACAAAATCCAGGGGTCCCTTCGAGTTTGAATTAATGAGAGTCGACTGTATACACATTTGCCTATAGTTGACATATCGCCAACATTGCATCATGCTAACAGGCAAGGTAGGCCGCTATTGGATGCACTGGGCTTTGTTGAGTTTCCGTTTTAGCAATGAGCCAATAGAATAACACTACGACTCTTATGCTCCAGTAAGTGGACAAATAACATGCAGATGTGGCCCCGCCGCAGTGGTCTAGTGGCTAAGGTACTCGGCTGCTGACACGCAGGTCCCGGGTTTGAATTTTGGCTGCAGTGGCTGCATTTCCGATGGAGGTGGAAATGTTGTAGGCCCGTGTGCTAAGATTTGGGTGCACGTTAAAGAACCCCAGGTGGTCAAAATTTCCGGAGCCCTCCACTTAGGCATCTCTCATAATCATATGGTGGTTTTGGGACGTTAAACCCAACATATCAATCAACATGCAGGTGTGTGTCTTTATCAGTTGTTTCAGAAGGACCAGAGAGACCGTAGGACCGATACGTCTTCGGTTCATTGTTGACAAAACAGGAAATTAAAAAAAATACAGAGCGTGCCCCTGGCCACTTCTTCTTCCTTGCCCCCGAGCTCCATCTTCAATCTGTTTTCTACATTTTCCTGCCGGCCAGATTCAACCGAAGCAACCTTGGAGCGAATACAACAGTTGAATTGGCTTCTTGACTAGTTTTCCTTCAGGTGTACGAAGCAAGCATGTTCTCACGAGTCCATCCTTGCCTGGAAAAATGTTTTCAACCTTGCAAAGTTTCCACTGAGTTCTTTTTCGCCCTTCTCCAAGCTGAAGTACATCTCCTTCTTGTACATTTGTGTGACGCTCATTTTTCTACTGGCACACTTAAGCTCCCTCAGGTACTCCTTTTTCCATCTGGTCCACCATGTTGTCATTGCCTGTTTTCTCGCACTCCAGTAATTCAGCAAACTGTATTCTCCGAGTCTGTTTTCTTCCTGCTTGTTTATTGCTTGCCTGCCTCCTATAACGTCCGCCAGTGTGATGGGTTGTGGCTCGTTAGGATCGTCCTACACATAAGTAAGAGGCCGGTTGTTAATTACTCCTTATGCTTTAACAACCACAGTCCATAGTTCTTCTTCATCCAAAAGTCGAGCATCTATAGTTTTTGCCATGGACGCCTTAAAGCTTCTGATCAGTCTTTCATAAAATCCTCCCCAACATGGAGCCAACTCTACAATAAACTTCCGTTTTATTTTCAGGTTACTGATATACTGTTGCACCCTTTCATCTTCCATCTTTAATATCTTGTTCATCTCTTTCTCAGATTTCTTAAACGCTCCTGCATTATCACTGTAAATAGTTGTACACAATCCTCTTTTAGCTACGAATCTTCGGAATGCTTGTATAAACGCTCCTGATGACATCCTCTTGACCAACTCCAGTTGTATGGCTCTTGTTACTGCACACTTAAATATCACAATGTAATACTTTATAATTTCATTGCCTTTCTCCTGTCGACCATTTAGCGGTCCAGCCAAGTGTATACCAACTGTGTCGAATGGCCTCATCTGTGTTATCCTGTCAGCTGGTAGTGGTAAAATTTCTTGTGCCATTGATCTAGAATTAAATCTCCTACATGTGATGCATTTTTTTATCACATATTTCACCATATGTCGGCACGCACAATCCAAAACTTCGTTCTTAGATGTGTCAATGTTGCCGCAACACCACCGTGCATTGTCACTTGATGTGCGTTCAGCACTCCTAGTTCTGAAAAGTGACTTCCTCTTGGTAAAACAATGAGATGCTTCTCATCAAAGCTCAAATCACTCCACTGAAGCCTCCCTTTTACTCTTAGGACACCTTGATCATCTTCGAAGATGTTCATGCCGTACAGATTCGTGTTGTCAAATCTTCGTGTCATTGCACTTTGTAACGTTTTCTGTTCCTGCTTTATCAACACAAACTTTGCCTTGTCCAATTCTTCTCCTGTGAGCGAACCTGTTTTCCTTTCTTTTCGTCGGTTTCCTATATAACGCATCACCCACGCGGTAACTCATAACGCTATCTCGTATGATCCAAACCTGTTCACATCAATTATCTTTTCTTCACTCGTGGTGGTAGTTAAGCTTGCCACGATCTTTTGTTCGTCTTTGTTGTCATCACTGTCCGATTCTTGCATGATGTCATAATCAGGCCTTTGTTTTTCATTCTTGATCCACGTGAGGCCTTTCCACCATAATACACTGTCCAGCAAGCGTTTCATCTTCATCCCCCTTGTCATCCAATCCACAGGATTTTCATCACTTTTAACATAACCCCATTGACTCTTGTTGGACTTGCTCTTAATTTCTGCTGAGCAATTGCGAACAAACAGATCTTTCGTCTTGTTAGACTTTATCCAGCATATTACAATTTGAGAGTCAGTCTAAAATTTCACACTTTTTAGTTTCCTGATGAAATTCTCAGTTATATGACTGGCCAATCTGACTGATATTGTAGCCGCCAACAACTCCAATCTTGCTAGTGTAATCTTTTTGATTGGAGCGACTCTACCTTTTGCAATGATTAAATTGGCTTCATTGCTTCCATCGGAGTATTCTGTTACAAAGTATGCTGCTGCTCCATACGCCATTGGACTTGCACCGGAGAACACGTGTAGAGTCGATGCTTTCACTTCAGCTTGCCTGTTGTCATAGCATCTGTTAACGGTGAAGTGATCTAAGTGCTGAAGCTCCTCTGACCAGTCTTTCCAAGCTGATCGATGCTGGCTTGGTAACAGGTCGTCCCATTTCAGTTTATCCATCCAAATTTTTTCAGCAATATTTTTTCTCTAACTGAAAATGGTGTCAAAAAACTTAAAGGGTCATATAGTCTTGCCGTGGCTTGCAAAACCTGTCTTTTTGAGAGTTGTCTCATGTCTTTGTCATTTCGCCATGTAGTGTTGGGAAAGCTCAACACGTCGTCTACAAAATTCCATTTCAGTCCCAAAAGCTTGATTTGTCCCTCTTTTCTTATCCCTCGATCCAGATCATCTCCTTTTTCATCAAATAGTTTTCTTAGTTCGGCGTCATTTGAAATCCATTTTCTTAAATTCATTCTCGCATTATGAAAAATGTCTCGTGCTTCTTTGTATGTCTTTGTCGATGTCGAGTATTCGTCGGCTCCCAGTAAAACGTCATCGACGTAGATTCCTTTCAAGAGTTGTGCCACAACTGCAGGATATTTTTCTTCGAATTTATCAAAATGTCGATGAATCGTGACCGCTAGAAGAAAGCTTCTTGGTGTAGTTCCGAAAGTAACCCTCGTCATCCTCCACGTTTTTATCTTCAGGGTTGGCATATCTTCGCTGGGTATTCTTTCCCACCACATAAATCATATCAAAGGCAGTTGTTCCATTTAAGCAGCAGTTTCGTTTAACAGATTTTCATTTAGTGAGAGTGCCAAGGTACACTCCAACCTCGATATAACGAACATGAATATAATGAATTATCAGTTATACCGAAGTGCATAAAAACCAGTCTTGCAATATATACAGTATTAGGAATGCGCCCTTATAACAAATGTTTGGATTTAACGAACTTATTTTTCTCTAAAATGAAACTCTGATTATAATGAGGTTCGAGGGTACCCAAAGTGTATATGGGGAATTAGAAGAACTTACGGTAATGTCCTGTGGAGAGTCCTTCACCCTTTTCGTTTTTCTGGTTGGCATCCCTCATTTGCGGGATCAGAACTAACAGTGCCGCTTTGGCTGGAAAGGAAAATGCAGTCAGCGGGACAAGCAAGCAAAAACTGAAGCGGCACTCGTTAAAGGAGTATAATCGTACTGGGACTTCCGACTTGCCACTCCCCTACTATTTAATTATTAATTACACAAAACTACAAGCTCTTTAAACCAAATAAAAGTTGAGTCAGGTGGAAACTTAACCAGGGGATGTTCCGATGCCTCCAACATGTACGTTAACTATGTATGAGTGCATTTGTGGTACACATTGTTTTTTGCAGGGGAGGGAAAGGTTTATGTTGGGTACGCGCATACAGTTAGGTGAGCAAATAATTGGCTCAAATTTGTGTTTTTAAAATACAGTTCTGGTTCTGGCGCGAGGAAAATAAGGAACATTGTGACACTACATACTGCGACTGCTGTGGCTGCTAGATATCAAAGCAGCCTTCTTGTTCATTTTGTTTTTATTTCTCGAAACTGACATCCCTGTACTGAGTCTCATCCTCGACAAGACGTCGGCATGTTTCTGCCGATCGTCCCAACAACGCCATTGATACCAGTTCCACTATTTCGAGGCCGACATAGTAACCAATTTATTAGAATGTCTAGCCCGTAATTCCCAAGGTAGCACAAGAAGGGACACAGATGAATGAAATAACAAAACTGCAGTAAAAATTACTGCATCTTCAAAGCGGGAGGATAAAATACCATATTTACTTGCATAATATGCCCACCCGCACAATAGCAAGCATAATAGCGCCCCCCCGAGAAATCAGATTTTTTTTTAATTCCACACATAATAGGCGCACTCCAGACCTGGCCGTGATCAGTAATTCTGTACCGTGTTTGCACGGACCTTTTACGTTGATTGAAGCAAGGAAAAAAAGAAAAAAGAGCATGCCAGTGCTGTACCAGCCCCGCAGGCTCACCGAATGAAGAAAATGGCAGTCGCTTGGGTGTCGGAGTAACCTTAGCACTGACACTGGCGTGGCTCTGGCCGCGCTCTCTAAGCATGAAACGTTCGATCACGTCCTTATCAGGTGCACATTGAGTTTCCTGTCCGGAAAAACATTGTTTATATCACGTTTGACACCTCGTCCGCGAATTTCAGCTTTCCGACAGGAGCTTTTGGCTCTGCTGCCACTACTCAGACATGCACAAGGTTTGTGGACTTTTGTCACTGTTGACTTCCTGGCCACGAACCTTAACAACGTATCACGTGCCTTGCTCTTGGATCATTTGCTTGAGAGCGATCTTTTCGACGCCCAATCTTTATGCTGTCGTGTAAAAACTTCCTACAACAACATGCTGAATCGTAGGCTAGCTAGGCCTAATCACGATTAGTGCTTTTCGGTGGCGGTCGCAGGCAATCAAAGTTTCGGTTTTGTGCAGAACCAATGTACCTCTCTTGGGTGGCTCTACTTAAAGGAAAATAGTGGTTGGTAGCGCTTGTAACACTCGAATGATGATTCGCGATTTAATTGTAATGTCTTGCATATTGGGTACGAGCCCGTGAAATCGAATGATTGGTACCGTTCAGTGCACTAAATTCCAATCGTCATAATGCGCATAACCTAGGTGACCTGAAACATAATCAGCGAATTTCCGAGATGGCACTTATTTTTCTTTTTTTTTTAAACGTTTATTACGTTGGTAACGGGGATCTTTCGATGGCAATTGCTGAAAATTTAAATGCAGACCACATTGCATGCCTCAATTCTTGGACACGCAAGAGTGCATGCTCAACACGTTTTGTGCTAGTAAAGCCTATGAAGTAGGTTGCTACAGATGTAGTGCTGATATTCGCAACTACCTCGACATTAACAGTTTATGCTGTAGTTGGAAATGAAATTTTCGTGAATTTTACCCCTCGTAATAGGCACACTAAAAACTTGGAGCCGGGTTTTGTGGAAAAAAAAGTGCCCATATTATCCGGACTCGGTCCGTCGTCTCAATACACCATTATGCATTCAGACGACGGACGGCGCGTCACGTGACCTCACATTAGCGACTCCCCTCGTCCGCACGGCTCGCGGACAGATGACCCCAACCTGTTTCTCACATCGGGATTCTGGCGGGAGAAAGCCGATACTTCAGCGGATTAGCTCGGGGTTTCTGGCAACCAGTACACTTTTCGTCTGCTCGCGGCATGTCCTCCATGGCTCGCGGACAGCTGCATTACTGGTCGGCATAATCTACGCTCGAGCATGGTTTATTTAGTTTCCGGGGGCTTTGTTCTCGGGTGATTAAATACGCAGAAATGTCTTTTGGTGGTTCGGGAAATGTCGTCGCCGTCGTTTGACATGCGAGATTTTTAGCCGTCATGGTGGTGAAATATTCTAACTTCTGCAACCGGCCACGTGCCGCTTCTAAAAAAGAATGGGAGACGCATTCAGAAGTTCTACAAGCGGGGAACAATGTAGTTGAAAGAACATTCTGCCAGCGACTCCCTTTTCTCCTGAAAGAATAACACTCCTCGCTTATTTGTCACTACGCCACAGACATTGCAGCCAAGCGTCGCCTCTTGCGGGCATCCATGTTGAATACTCTCAAACCGGTCTGCTGCCAACGGGCGCAGGTGAGCTCTGAATCTGCTGTTGAGGGTAATCTGGCTGTTTTCTCCTAGGATACCGTACGTCATGTGGATGCGTCTGCAGGGGGATCATCCGCGGATTAGCCGTCCACGTCCACGACAAATCCGGATTCAGTCCGTCGTCTGAATGCACCATAAACTTGGCAGGCAGACGGCGAAGCGAGCATTCCCTCTGCCACTTTTACGTCGTGTGTTTGTTTCGCTGTTTGGTTGTGTCGTCCAGGTACGTGGACTTTTATTTTAGAACAAAATACGCATGAATGAGATCCGCTTATAAACATTTTGTTTTATAAAAGCTTTATTTACGCAGTCGCATTTGCTTTTGAGCTGAAGCCTCGTTCGACACCAGCCAACACAAGCCTCGTAGACACACATACTGTCATTCCCAGAACTCGCATAGACAATGGCGCCACACTTCTCTGGGTATTTTTGTGAGAAACGCTATGTCCACCGCTCTTCGATGCCCTACTCTCAACGTCTTTCAACTTTGGCTAAATCTACACATCAAGAAACTACATATGTCACAGTTGTTTCTTAGGGTCACATCGACTTTACAGACAGCTGTGAATGATTGCCAATGATACTTTCAGAACTGTTATGGAGATATTTCCTGGTATGAACCAGTAAAAAAAAAAAAAAAAAGAGCTAACCTGCTTTAGTATGGTCCAACTGGACCAACAAAATATTTGAGTTTTTGTTAGTTTACTGTATGCTCAGCACTCCACAATGAGACACGAGAGAAAGGAAAGATGAATAGACACTATACTACCACGTAACTGTTTTCACCCACCTGCCTCCAACTTGGCTTGTTTTTTGCTGCTCCCTAAACCAGAGCCGTACTCCATCTCGCCGATGACCACAGTGGCCATGTACGGCATGCTCGAGCTCTCTGCAATCCAGAAACAAAGAATGCTTCAAACTACTGTTCCTTCAAGTTGCTGCCAAGCCGAACGAAGAACGAACAGGTGAGGGGCAGCCACGGAGATTGGCAAAACTATGCACGTACCGAGTTCCTTGAATTTGTACTGAGGCTGAGTTTTCATGGCGTGTTGCACATATTCGTGAAGAATGCAGACATTTGATTTTCCGCTCGGGTTCATGATGAATTCTGGAAAATGGAAAATAAGAGGAAAAGTGACTATCGGTGAACTTGCAAAGGGCTGCCGAGAGTTGCAGAAGTAAACAATTGTAGGAATATTAGGTCTCCCTTTGCTCTCATAGCATAAAAAAAAAAAACTGGTTCTAAATCAGCATGTTACACCGCAAATGTCGTCGAAAGACGATAGTCTTGCGTCTGGAGAGAGTGAACAAAACGTTTATTTGATGTTCTGCGCAAGAAAATCGGTGAATGATATTCTGCAGGCGCTGCGTTAGAGTGCCTCGAGCGTGTAGCGCCAGCGGAGGCGAACAAGCGCATCGAGGCACGTTAGACACAAGTGCCATCCGGCAGTTATCTTCGAAAACAAAGGCGCGCAGCCCGCAGAGAAAGATGCGCGCCAGAGGTGATAAGGTGTAGAACGCAAAGCGACGGACAGGTGACGTCGTAGCAAAGCGGTGGAAACGCCCTTTTGAGCATCGCGTTGCACTGTCAGCGCAGCGCGATTATACGCTACATTCCTAAGAGTTACTTGTGTGTGCCTCTTCTAGTATAAAGGCAGACATAGAAAGCATCTAAGCGTTGTTGTGGCGCCTCAGATATGCGCAATAATTGCTTTTTAATTGACAATCGCACAACTATGAACGCTAAACCTTGAGCAATATTGGTAAGCGCTGCAGATGGGGTTGGCCGTTTGAGGTATCGTTAGGGTGGACAAACAGACAAGTGTAAACAGACAAATGTCGAAGGTCCCCAAAAAAAAACTATCATTAAAAAATAGCAAGCCAATTTCATCACAAGCAACCAACAAAGTTCCCCTTTGTAAACATTCATTTGACACCAGTCCTTGCTTAGCCACTAACAGCCTTCACTTTTGCAGAGAACATAAACAAGCAACAAAAACATGCAACATACGAATGTCACAAGAAAATTGTGACAAAATGTTGTTCACAGTGTTTAGGAATAATGGAGACACTTTCCGTTGTGGTACACGTTTTGCCTCTCAAGAGGACACTTTTGAAGTGCGAATTAAAATACATTTTGTCACACATTGTCATTTTCGATTCTAGAAGATGGTTGCTGCTCGGATGTACACAATCACAAGGCGTTGCTCAACGATGTCCACATTGCTGTCATAACCAGCACAGTAATTGAGACAATGCTGAAAGTGTGCTTAAATTTTTTTCACACGGTTTCGATCCCATTAATGACCAGGTTAATGTTCTTCTGCAAGTTGTCTTCTGCATGCACTGCTGCACCACCAGGCATTGAAATCTTTGGGAAAAATTTTCTCCTACGGACAACATTAAGCAGCCAGCGAAAGCCTCTTGCAACACCACAGTGCAACAAAACTTCGCTTCTGCTGGTTAACACGCTATCAGTTATGCCACCGGCATTCCCAATAGTGTTGTCCAACGACACATAAAAAAATGTAGGCATTTCATCAGCACAGTAGATTTGTGAAGACAAGCAGTCACATCCCTCAACACCAATAGCACATGAGCTTTTCCTCGCTAGCAACTAGTAACAGCTGGCCTAAGGCCATCTGTGACGTCGTTAAGGGGAGATGCGAGTCGAAAAAGTATTTCGTTAATATGTAGCATAGAGCAATGAATTTCTTTTTGTGTAATGCGAATGTTTATGCCGATTTCAAATATGTACATTATAAACTATTTACAACAGGCCTCCATAGTGAAGAGGACTTTGGTCTGTTGTAAAGGGAGTATGTAAAATCCAAGTACTGTTACAACAGACTTGTATGGAAGCACTAAATGGGTTTTTATAACCAGAGAAAACTATGAGTTCTACGAATTCATTCTCAATTGGGCCATTAGAAAAATTGATTTCTTTAAAAATAACATCTTCAGTTTCTGTGGCTCATTTCCAATCTGATTTTAAATTATCTTCACCGAAAACTACGTAGAAACGGTGTAAAAGGTTTTTGCACCTGCCGAGGTGCTTAAAATCATTGTGGAAGTTGCAAAAAAAAATCAATTTTTATCAAAAATTTGCCGCTTCGCAACATAAAGAGCAAAGAGCAATACATGTTCAAAAAGCAGATGTTTGAAATTCATTTCGAGGCCTCCGACTGGCTGCTTCTGCCATACTGCTCTAGTACGCCTCACTGATCTGATGCTCGTTCACAGTTTGAAACATCGGGCGCCGTGGCCATGCACATCACAGCCGCGTTCTCTGCTCCGAATCATGCCTAGGCCGAACTCCGCCCTGAACTTGGCGTTCAAGACCCTCGCGCTACCAGATATGCGAAAGGGAAGAAGCCGTAATGTGCTTTGTCGCGAGCAACCAATAACCTTGGCAGGTGGCTACTTAAAACCGCAAATAGCCATCTTGCATGACGGTTGCAGACTCCAACTAAGCTCACCACTCACTGACCCCTTAGGAACAGCGGTGAGCAAACTCGCGCTTAAGTGCCCCAACATGCAAAACCAAGCACACTGCGCGCTGATTTTTCGCCGCAGTAGCTAAGCATAACGAACCATCAACAGACCCGAAATCGGCGACCTTTTTTTTTAAATCGGTATGTCGATATCTACGATGTTATTCACGTCCCGAAAACATGCCAAGCGATGCTTGAAGTCAAAAGTCATAGAATTAGGACGTCAGTGGTAGAAAAGTCCACTATAAGTGAAGTTCTGGCCACCTTTCTGGCCTCAGATTTCGGTCAATTACATATGAATGTCCATTGTACCAGAATCTATAGTAAACAAAGCTCAATTAATAGAATAAATAGGGAGGTTGGCATAATGCCGACAATTAGTATGTAGGATCCAAATGTCTACTTTAAGCAGATCCATTGTACCGAGGTTATACTGTAATTAATTTTATAGTAAGTTGCACAATATTTGCTTTGTGCCATCACAATGCCTAAAATACAGTTGGTTTTAGACAAACTTTTACGCTATTAAACCTCTATGATACTGAGCCATTAGTGGCTCATATTGCTCAACATTAACTGTAGAATCTGAATGACTTTCAAGAAAGTACGTATGAGGCATTTTAATAGACAATAAAAATTCTGATGTGAGAATTATTAGAACCCTCAGCTTATATTTTCTTTCTTTCTTTAGGTTCGTAATAATTGTACAGGTGATATCGAGTGTTAAAGGTGATATTTGACCCCTCACAAGTTCAGGAGTATGTGCGCAAAATTACAGCTTGATCTGGCTACCAGAAGTACCAAAAAACACGATGTCTAAATTCAAGACGCTGCCCAAATATGGACCTTGAGAAAAATTCATTTTAAAAACATAAGTCAAACCTCATATTTACACCAAACATGTGTCTTTTAAAATGATTTTTTTTCCCTGTGAGAGCTAGGCAATCATTGTCATTTTGAGCACGTGACTTTAGTGAACTCCTCGTGCAAAATGCAATGGCAAGCAGCCAGGTGACAATTTCCAGGGGGACTCTATAGACAGTGAGCTTTTTTTAGTTTTAGTAGCTACCTTGTACTCGTTAAAAGATAATTGAACCTACTTTGAGCTGAATTACAATTTGCAGTTTTTTTTTGTTGTTGTGAAAGCAAATAAAACAAAACATGTGATTTTAGAAGAAACTTGTGTTTTTCGACTCGCACCTCCTTTTAATAACCCCTGCAGTGTTTTATGATGTGGCGCAACCAGCCACAGCTCAAAGGAAACTCGTGAGCAATGCTCCAGCTCAACCGAGGTGGCTTTCACTTGACAACCTCGGTTCATACGACGTGAACCAGACTTCTTTCTTGGATGAACTTCCCACGTAATATGTCCCGCTCAGGGTAGGTACCAGTTTTCAGGCTCTCTTCTTTTCTCCGCCACCACACAAAGAATTAATCGACATTATGTCTTCGACCCGCTTTCTGGATTCGAATGCCCCAGGGAAAGGCGATGATTTTTGTCTTTCACAGTGCAGTGAGTGAGTGCAGCCAAATGTAGCACGCGAACAAAAAGATTGGTCATACCTGGGTATGTCTGGCATGTGAGTACTCACAAAAGAGAAAAAGAAAAAAAAGAGAGAGAGAGAGGATGAAAATTATTCAAGCATTTCATCACCATCTAACATGCATGTACAGAGCAGCATTTTATTGAGCGTCAGCAGTTCGCACTTTGCACACCCTCAAGCAACAGCAGCTCTACTAGCGAAATGAGAGGTATTGGCAAACAGTGTAGACCACTTGTAACGTAACCGCCCATAGTGCAGAAGCGCTTACAGTGCGGTCTTTTTCTACTCCCGTTTATCCTCCCATAGAACCCCATGTATACGCATACCGCTTATTGTGCAGTCCCCCAAGATGAAAGACTGGTTATAATGCGCTTGCCGGAAATTGCAACAAACGCAGTAGCGAGTGCGCTTTTGAAAGGAGGCGCGCTGGGTGCGCCGCTGGGGAGCGAACGACGAGGTCGTTACGAAGAAGAAGGGGACACAGAGTAAACAAACGAAGGGTGGAGAGAAGAAAAAGAAAATTAAAAAAGACCGCGGGACACTGTGCACACTCGAGGAGTAAGAGAGGAGGACGGTTGCCTCGGTGACCTATAAGCCTTTGCGCCGGCGCCAACGCGGCTACAGCATACTACGTCGCTAGCGTGGCTTGGGCGGCGTGCCATTCAACGTGGCACATGCGGTGCGATCTCGTCCTCATCAAATGCATGAGCCTAAACAGTTTCTTGTCGGGAAAGACGTCTTTATCGAGCTTGCAACAAATATGGCGTTTGCTTTCTCGCCTGTAAAATGAAAACCTATATCGGTTTTATGACGCGAGCTTTCCCTTTTGCTGCCAGTGCGCTGTTGTTTGTAAGCTTGGCGAGTTGCCGTCGTTGCTGATCGCCCGGCCGCGAATGCGAACTTCGTATCACGCACGCTGTTCTTGGTTCACTGCTAGTGCTATTTTTTATTAACCCGAATCTTCACGTCTTGGACAAACGTTCCATGACAACATACCAAACGGCAAGCCAGGTTTAATCGGCATTGGTTGCGATTCGATCTGTAGCGGTCGCGTTAATTTAAGTTGCGGTTAGATACCAAATCAACGAAACTCTTTCCGGTGACCGCACTTGACGGGAAAGGTACATCGTTACTGAAAACGAGGGCGGCACATGTGGCGCTCAAATAGTGGTACGTGATTCGATTGCGACGTCTTCAGTCGGGTGCGCGCACGTAAAATTGAATGGTTGGTGTCTTTCAACAGGTTGAATTCTGGACGTGATTCAACATAGTTTCTGTGTAATGCGCATAATTGAGGCGGTATGATAGTCGGCGAATTTCTGCGATGGTGCTTTCATTTGTTAGACATTCGCCCTCCCCTTATTGCGTTCATTTCATTGGCAACGTGTGTCTTCGGAGGTTAAAATTTATTGACATTCAGAAATGTAAATGTTGGCAAGCACAAATCGCATGTTTCAATTCTCGGACACGCGAAGCTGCATGCTCAACACGTTCTGCGCAAGTGCCGCCTTTGAAAAAGGTTGTTTTGGTTATAGCGCGGTACCCCTTACAGTGTGGATATTCACGAGTCCCGCAACTTACACTATGAGCGGTCTATACTGTACCTTGGCAAGGATTTCACACCCCAGCACAAGGAAAAATTGTGCACAATGCGCTACATTTACCACTAAATCATCGCATCTTTAGAGGGGGCTGTACCCGCAAATACACGGTACAATATTTCAATACAATGTAGTTTCTACACTCCTGGGTTTGAAGTGGTCGTTGAACGCACAAGCCTGCTTTTTTGCAGAAATTCAGAAAACTTCGCGAGTGCCGCAGGTAATGTCATCTTCTTGTACGAGCTAAACTGCTCACCTCTCTTGGAATGGCCACCGGTGACTTGGCTTGTGTCTGATGTAGGCGGCAGTGAACACATAATCAGCTTTGTACTTTCCGGCTGAAATGGAAAAGAAAAAATTCCAGTAAAGAAAGAACAGCGAAAAAAGTTAAGAGAGCGAACATTATGTGGGCAGATAATGTAACTGTTTGAGGACAGCTTTGGCCTCAGCCTTCCCGAACCATCAGAGAACCCTCTCCTGCCGATTCAATGAAGCCACTAACCCAATATTGACAGCCACAATTCTGAATATATTTCTTTCCGTCATACTTGTACTACTGCCACACACCCATTTCTCTGTGACCACAGAAAGTGCCAACTGTACTGTCACATCACGATGGGGGAGACTTCAGCAGACAGAGCATGAAAAAAAGAATGCACTGTTTACAGCGTTAGCTCATGACCAGTGAGCAGTAGCTGGGCATTCAAGATATCATCTGTGCATCTAATGTATCGGCTATTTATACAGGAGTCACAGAAGGGGTTGCAGCATAATCGCCGATGCTTACCCACGTCCGAGATTGAACACCACTGTTCGTACTATGCAAGCTATGTCACCAGGTCAATTAAAACACTCGACAAGGTTCCCACACGCCTAAGTCTGACTGGCATTGAGAAATGCCGGGTGTTCGTCTTGCATGGTATAACCGGGTCACAGTAAATAACGTAGAGGTGTGCAAATATTAGAAAATTTAGAATACTGAATCAAACAGTGTTCTACTACTGGAGTCGACAATCGAATCAAATTGCGCATATTAGAAATATTGTACACCAGAATTACTGGAACCGAAAAAAGTAATGATTCTCGTTTTAATTAGTCAATTACCAATATACCAGCAGAACAATGCTTTACAGGAGTATCAGAGCTATACTGATTGCAGAATGAAGGTGTTCTTGCTTAATCCTTAAAGGGTTGAAATTTTTCACGAAACACAGTCCAAAAATGTGTTACTTTTTCATCGCTGCACTGAATTCTTAAAATGATTCTATTAAAGAAAAAAATTGCCCGAAATTCTTTTGTGTAACCACATGTTGACAAAAAAAAAATCCTTGTTGTTACATAGTCATGGTTTATACATATTAAAATCAAGCAAGATAAAAAAAAACACTTATAAATTTTTAAAAGATAAAAACATAGCTCACAGACATACAAAAATAAACACACCAGAGTACATCTTTGGTAAAAAAGAAAATGTTTATGCTGTAAAACTAAACACAGGAAAGAAGCGAGGGCTGCTTACTGAGTGAAGGACGTCACGCCAAGGTGACGTGTGATCGCATCGCGATGACCCTTCCCTCATGGGGCTAAGATCATCGTCCACCGGATAAATAAATATTTCCTTTTCTCTCTCTGTCTAACTAGAGTACCCACCTTTGATGCACCTAAAACCTCAATGGTGCGAACCAGTGCTATCGTGTGTCGATCAGTTTGAAGCTGTAACAGTGACCGCAAGTCAGCTTTGCAGCAGTGCCTTAGTATTGTGGGATGAAGGAGACCTTATATCAGTAGGGGCCACTATCACGGCACAGGGCGGTGATGCCTTTGCAGATATGCACAACGCGGTCTGGAACAAAGTGGGCATCATGAACACTTTCTTAATGACAAATGCGTGCGCACGGTACCGCAAGCATCCCGGAAGTGACAGTATCAGCTAAGTAGGCAGTGTGCTGCCCACAACTAGGAACAGTCGGCTTGGCCTGGCAGCAACCCTAAAATAAAGAAATAAAGATACGTATGCTGACACAATCAGAGTGCTACTCACAAGCATAGGGCGTTGCATCTGCTTAAGCTTCTTTCTGTGTTTGCGACGACCGGCCCAAGTCCTAAAAGAGAGGCAGGGGAGAGAGAAGATAAACAACTAAACTCGTAGCCAACTGAAGCGTGCAACTGACAGTGAAGTAACATTTTAATAATGCAAAACACAGGGAGCCATCTTGTACAACACTATAGACTCACATAATTGGATCTTATTTCAAGTCGTCAGTGCTTCCAAGGGTTCAAGAGTGTTTGACAGGTCAGAGCAAAAGACGGTTTTAATTCTCTCCTACTGCTAAGATACCGGATGATACTGCTAATTTGACAGAGCGAGAGGCAACAGAGAGACTACAGCATAAAGACGATGACTGGCATTTTATCAAATATTGCGCCTTTCCTTTTTGTCACTTTCCATTACATGCCTTTCAATAAATAAGCCTTCAGTTGTTATACGAGGCACAAGCAGAGCTGCCCAGCCTTTCTCCCTAGTAAAGCCGTACCAAACAACACAACTCCACTTTGCCAACGGTAAGCACTCATGCGAGTGGTTAGAAAAAACATTAAGACAAAGAGCCTTCCAAGAGCTCTGCTAGCAAATGGGGTGAGCTGACGTCACTCACTTGAACTTTCGCAGCTGAAGGGTCTGAAAGTCAAACACCTTTTCACAGTACTGTCGAAATGCCAGGGCATCTGCAACAAGCGACAGGGTTAGTTGATTAAACAAAAATACACGCATAGCTCTAAATCGATCACGAAGACTCTTTTTGAAAAGATACCACAAGGACAGGGGATATTGAGATAAGCGGGTGTGAAGAATTTGGAATGCAAGCTTGTCTCAATATCCCCCTTTGACTTATTCTTCTTTCTCACCCCCTACCCTCATCAAGTGTTTGTGCCGTGACCCTTCTCTGTTCTGGTTGGGAGAGAGGGTACAAAGCATGCACACACATGCCCTAAAAACACACACACACTACATATGAAAGACGCTGCGTGGTGCTCTCTCAAGGACTGCAGAAATTAGGCGTCTTTTCCTTCTTCTAACCACAACCACCACTACATATGAATGTCATTTAGTGGAAGCAGCCGCCTTCAATGCATATGATATCATGTCGCAGAAGCGTAGAACTGCAACAGGCGTCAATACATGCGATTGCAAAATGAGTGAGTGTTTTAGAAGGCCCACCTACTACAAAGTGCTTAGATAGTACAGTGCAGTCCACTTATAACGATATCGAGAAAACCTAAAAATATGATCGTTATAACCGGTGATCGTTATATCTGGACTGCCGCCAAAAAATCGTCGCCGGACGTACCTTTTGTAGCTCTAGGCTTCATTTCGCTATTTTCACCAATTAATAAATATTGTAGATAATAGGATGTCAAAAACAAGACTTTATTTCTTACTCCGAAGAACGCATCACGGATTCGCTGAGGAAGAGAGACTGACCGACGGCGGGGTGGGAGCAGTGGGAGGAAGAAAGCACAGCCAGAGGTACACAGCCGGAATGCCAACGAGGCCCCGCCCCGATGCCGCCGCGCCGCTTTGCTTTTCGCTTTTTTTATTTTCTCTCTCTTTCCCGTGTTCGTTCGGCAATCTACGAGTAGCTTGCCGTTGTAGAAGGCGGGGAGCCGCGGAGCGCGGCACTTTGCTTTTCGCATTTTTTTTTTTTTTTAAATTCTCTCAGCCTCTTTGCGGTCGACGCGCAGTGAGGCGCAAAACGTGACACAGCTGGCGCCATCTGTAGCGCGTTGCGCCAACTCGCGATGCTCTCCTCGGCTTTTTGAACGGCCGGGACGCGCTGCCGGCGCTGTGCTGCAGTGGCGGCAGATACGTACTCGCCTACGCTAACTTTTCGTCTTGTCTCGGCAAAGTTAGTTTCAGAAGAACTTATCAATCTAAATGTTACGATTATTCTGAATGAAACATGCCGTCCACGGCAAACTTTTCATCGTTGTATCCGATATGCGGTGGATAACATATCGTTATATATGGTTTTTTTCCCCATAGCCCCAATGCATAAAATGAGACTGTTAAGTCGACCCATCGTTATAACCGATATATCGTTATATGTGGTATCGTTATAAGTGGACTGCACTGTATTAACCATCACTAGCTGCAAAAGCATGAGCAAAGTGCGCAGCTGCACTGGTTTATGTGTTGTCTTATGGACCTGTAGTTGGCCCTTTGCCGATTCGCAAAAGGTAGAATAATAGCATTGTGTAGGCTCAAAAAGTGAACTTGCCACAGGCATTCTACGATACATTAAAACGGCCAATGTAACACACATGGTATTCGTTTCCTCGCAGCCTGGTTGGGGCATGTACCAGGAACAGAAGCTGGGCTAGTATTTGAAATGGTGATGTGCACAAGGCCCCAAATTACGTTTCATATTGTACTCTTGAAAGGTAAAGCTGAAGAGTCCTAGTTTTTTTTTTTTTTTGTCAAGATTTTGTCTCCCTCTAAGCTTCCAACTTACTTGGATGACTCAGGGGAAGGCCTCATGCAGTGCCCTAGTGGCACAACCTTAACAAGAATGTGGTACCAAAGTACAACTGCAGCTAATTTGGCCTCCCCTGCCCCCCTTACACACACACACACACACACACACACACACACACACACACACACACACACACACACACACACACACACACACACAAAATTATGACACGATGCTGCAACTGCAGCTGTACTGTCCATAACACTACAATGAATAAAACCAGTAGAGGAGGGCGGGGCACTTGAAGTTACCTAGTGACAGTTCCTTCTGGCTCTCCTTCACACTCTCCACCTTCGCCATAGGAATTCGACCAGCCAACTCGGCCATCTTCTCTGACAAACCTGAAGAAGATAAGAGTGATCATATGCAAGTAGGAACATGATGAGGCAACAGATTGAATCAATGTTGTGAGAACAGCCTACTACAGGCCAGATAATCATATTAAAGGGATGCTAAAGCGACAAAGCAAATCAGTTTAGGCCAATGAATTGTTTCCGAATGCTACAGTCGTTATTTTCATCATGCGTTTTAATAGAAGACGAAGGAAAATAAACGAATTGCAGAGTAGTTCTGCACTACCAATAAAATTAAACCAGGCCGGTGCTTGAACGCATTTATTTTCGAGATCAATGCATTTCGTAACGTCACAAACACAGCTTGCAAAAACCAAGGAATGTCCCATTACCACAAAGCTGACGTCCTATTAGAGGTGACTGAATATATTTAAGTACTATACAGACCTTTCAACTCACGGTACGAGCAACTATTGTCCAAGTTTACTCCTCTAAAAAAAGCAAAAAAAAAATATACAGAAAGAAAAAAAGGGGGCATCAAGGTGTGCTGACCTTCACTTCCTTCCGACACTCCGTTTGTGACTGGACATTGCTCTTCTTTTTCCTTCTCCCTCTTGTAGTGGAGGCAAGGGATACCAGAGATGGGCACTTCGTGTCTCTGACAAAGCAAACAGGACAATGAGGTTGGTTGGTGAGGCGGAGAGAACACCGCGAAATACGACAGAAATGAACTGAAAAGGAGCATTAATGTGGGATTAGTCAGCACATACTAAAATTCCAAGACTGTGCCAAGACGGGAATAGAATAGAAGCAAAACGATGCCCTCAACTTGTCGCTTCTAGTCGGTGTCCCATTTCAGCGCTGTTCTCAAATTTCAACATCGCAGAACTCATACAAAAAGATTACGGCAGTAAAAAGCATTGAAGGCGCACCAAAATGCTTGCCAAACACAGAATACCAGTGCAAATCGCTAGCTCCTGACAGCAAATGCACAAGCCAAATGTTTGTTCCCCCCCCCCACGATGTAGGGAAACCAGCACCTCTTGTGAAGCCACAGGACACCCTTCTGTGGCTTCTCTGGGCCCCCACATTTCCTTAGAAGTGATGAAGATACGATAGGCATGCCAGCCCACAGACATCAATGACTTAGGAATATCAATTACTGTTTGATGCGAAAGCCTGTGCACTTAACTGCTCCCTTCCACAGCCAGAAACCGTAATATCAGCATGATTTTAGCTTGTACGCCTGACATTTGAGGCCACACAATTAGTGGTCAAAGGCAGTACTCTTGAGTTATCAGTAGTGAACTCATTACTACTTCTCAACTACCAGTTACATTTCAACTGCTAGATGACTCCTGCACATTGACAGGTGCAGGGGTGTTTTACAGCGAAAGCTGTTATGAGACCAGAACACAGGTCACGTGCGGCACCGCAGTTGTACGCCGTGGCCGGTGCGCGTAACTGATATCTCAAGAAATAAGAGAAAAAAATAACTCGGTAAATAAAAGACACCAAGGACACAATGGGATTCGAACCTGGGTACGCTGCATGCTAGCCCAGTGTTCTACCACTGAGCCACGCCGGTACTTGAAACACATTTAAAAACTGGCCTTAGGCAGACTTGACGACTGGAAAGGAATCGCGCTAATGCGAGTAGTAAAGCATTTTAGAACATCAAAGGAAGACCGAGGCATAACAGAATACGAATTGCGTAAAAAGTGGGTCGTCCAATGATCCAACCTGTTACAAAAGCTTGTTCTTGTTCACCTGTGGTGCATACCCACCTGAGGCATAATTCTTCATCCTCATCAGTCTCTGCTTAAAATTATTGCTCAATACTCCTAGCAAGTGCGTAGGGGACACCACGCTTTTCCGAAGAATGATGGATAACACAGTGAATGCCAGCCTAGTACAAAGAAATCATGATTATTTATGGCGTAAAGCATTTTAAAGCCCAGCAAATGTGCTTGTAGCAGTTTCTCAAAGAGTGTTGAGAAAAGGCTCTGAAAGGCCGCTCATCGAGCTTCCGCTGCGACAGTGCTTTGCGTTCCGCGCAGCACTGTCACAATATTTGTTTTGAATATTTTTTGAATATTTTTTTTCAACTGTCACGTGATAGCTGTATTTCAGTTTTAGATTGTTGTTTCAAGCATGCATGTCCGTATTCAATGAAGAATAAAATCTGGCCAGTTTCTGTGAATAAACTTTAGTTTGAAGTGAGCGCTTGTTTGAGTAATTCTGTCTCTTGTATCTTGTTTGCTTACGTGCTCTTAATTCCACTATGGATTCTATCTAGCAATGATTGCACTCCCTCAAAGAAACCGACAACTAGCCAGCTCATGGAATTTGCTCCTGGTTGAAATGAAAAGACCCTGAACTGCAGTAACAAATTCAAGCATTCTTTTCGTTATGCGAGTAGGACTTAAATTTTTAAGTGGCATTTAAAAGATTACAAAAACTGATAAGTCGCACTGCCGACTACTTTACGCTGGAATATGGAGTGGTTCACTCTCCTATTCAAAGGGGCCCACTGTTAAAGGGAACACTGGAGCGCGTGTCGTCTGCTTGGCACCTATGCCTGCCGGCTGCAGCAACTAGTTGTGTGCAGGAGCAGTGAGCACTGTAGGCAGCGCTTGTTCGTCGTCTGCTGCGGCCGCACTTCAGCTCATCGCGAAGAGGGGCCGAAGTTTCAAAATTTTGAAAACAGTCGCTTTCCTTCGAGCAAGAATGAAAATGATGGGAATGCTCTATAATCAGATAAATGTCATCCGACACATCAGACGGATCGCCGCCTTTCGTTCGCCTCCTTGTTAGATAAGCAATTGCCCGTTTCGAGAAAGCAGTCTGGTGGTGCCGATTAAAGGGCGCTTGTAGATTCTTTTTTCAATGTACCCACTGCAGCAGCTCGAATCCGCATTAGTGCAAATGAAATATGCACTCAACAAGGAAAAATATTCCTTATTATAGCTATGCAAGAAAAAGGAGTCTGTAAAGCAGAAGTGATGCTTCTTTAAACCTCCGAAATTATCTATGAGGTAGAACTTTACATAATCAAATTTTCTTTCAGTTTTGCCGCAGCTTACCATCCGAGCGTAACAATGCAGCCTGCAGAAAAATTTCAAAAGCATGGGGATGGTTGGCCTCGTGGCGATCCGGAGCGTGGCTGGAACTGTAGCAGACGACAAATGAGCGCCGCCCACATTTCTCACTGCTCCTGCACGAAACTAGTAGCTGCAGCTGGCCGGCGGTGGTGCCGAGCAGGCGATACGCACTCCGGTGTTCCCTTCAACAGTGGACACCCTCTGAACATAGTTTGATGCTTTCATACACACCATAATTGGAGGTCAAAATGAGAATATGTATAACGTGAGATTCCGAGCAAGCGCCTCCACCCAAGCAAGCGCCCCTCTCCTAGTTTTGGGGAATTTGAATTTGCCACCCACTTCCCGAGCAAGCGCCCCCTATCAAAACTGGCGCCCTTGCTCCGTCTCTAGCTATTGCTGGATCTAGCCATAGCCGTTAGGCTTGGCGTATGTTCGTTGCGTTAATGTAGCCAGTTGGCATTTGTTCGTTGTTCCTCGTGGTTGACTTTGCTGCACGATGTCGTCGATGTGTCCTTACATTGTTGCGAAGAAAATTGAGGTGGTTCAGTACCATCGCCAAGGTTGAAGCAATGCGCACGCCACCTCGCGGCACTTTGACATCGATCGCAGGAGGATTCATGAGTGGGACAGCAAATATATAGCTTTGCTGCAACAAAACTTCGGCAAGTCGAAGCCACGACGCAAGTTCAGCAACGGTGCTCCCGTATTAAGCGAGAAAGTAGACGATGCCCTCTTCGAGTTTTTTTAAAGTGAGCGCAGTGCCAGGCACGCTGTTAGCAACAGGTTGTTTGCGGAAGAGGCTGTGTGCGTAGCCAGGAGCCTGCCGCTCGAAAACTTCGTGGCGTCGGACCATTATATTGCCAGGTGAAAGAAGCGTTTCAGCATCTCCATGCGACAGGCAACGAATGAAAGCCAGAAGACGCTAGATGACTACACAGAAGCGGCGCGTGCCTTTTGGTTGTCCGTGAACAAGCTGCGATTGATGCACGACTACACGCCTTTTAATATGGCCAACATGGACCAGACAATGGTCTGCATGGACTGCCCGGCATCTCGAACAAACAACATTATCGGGGAAAGTTCTGTCCGGATCGCCAATAGTGGATGTGCAAGGCGAGGATTCACAGTAGTGCTCCCTGCCTGCGCGTTCTTTTTTCTTTCCCCTTGTTAGTGGTGGGTAGTAAGATCACGCTATATTATTACTTTTTTATAGTGAATGTCCATGAGACAGCATCGAAGAACGGGTGGATGACATCCGAGAAATTTCAGGAGTGGCTGTCACGGGTGTGGGGTCCAAACACCTACGACGCGAGGTGGTTGTTGGTATTAGACCAAGCTCCTATTTACAAAACGCAGGCAGGAAAGAATGCCGCGGAGGAGCGAGATACAGACATTGCATATGTGCCGGCTGGACGCACAACTTTACTGCAGCCAGCCGACGTGTACTGGAACTGGTCTTTCAAAGCCAGCCTTCGAAGGAGCTGGGAGGAATTCATGCGCATAGCAGAAAGAACTCTGAAAGAAAATCTGCGGAAACAGTCGCGTGACGACTTATTGAATTTGGAGGCCGCAGCATGAGACGCTGTATCAGAGTACGACCATTATTCAGAGTTTCAAGGGCTGCGGAATATTGAATGCACTGGACGGATCGGAGGAGGGCCTTCTACACGGCCAGTTGTCCAGCGTTGGCAACATTCGTCCAGACGATTCTGAGAAACTGCAGGCTGAATGCTACAGCCTGTTGTCTGACATAGACTCTGATGGGTCCTTTGATAGATTTAAAAGTGAATAAACAATCATCGAAAACTTCCCAACAAAGCTTTTGTTCACTCTGCACACTACTGTAAAAAGCCTTTATTATTGTTTATAAAAAAAAAAAAAAACGACCGGCCCCGCCATCTTGAATTTTGCAGCACTTCCATACAAGCGCCCCCTACCCTTCACCGCGGTCATTAGCACCACCACTAGGGGTGGGGGGGGGGGGAGGGTCTTGCTCAGTATTTTATAGTATTTTCATCCTTCCCTGCTCCATTTTGTGCTGCTTATGAGGTAAAAGAAAATGTTGTATGCAAGTAGTGCTGCGTGCACAGCAACTCGTGAAATATGTGGAGTAGTGGCACATTTGTGCAGAACGCATGCATGCACAGCACACCACTCAAACCAACAAGAATTGCTCTCGTGCTCACCTCTTACTGTGAAACAATATTCGTTTTGTGGATACGACTTCACAGTCAGCACAGATTGGAAAATGTTTATTATAATTGTTTCATGGCATTTTCTTTGTTACTGGTAAGCTTTCTGTTGCTTGAAAGGAAACAGGTACCATAAAATATTGTTGTGTGTCCATTTAAGCACCTCGCAACCGAAATGGTGGCCTCACCCGAATGCTGCCAGGACCGAGGAAGTACGGCTTGGCCAGCGTGCACACTCTGGACTGCCTGTGGAGGTAGATAGGCATCCCACTATTGTGTGTGACCTGGATCCAACCTTCTGGTAGTACTTCAAAGTGGTCATGTCCACGCACTGTCAAGAAAGAAAAGGTACAGGAGATAGCCACGTGCAGATTTCAAGCTTGCCAACATTGCTACAATTTTCACATGTCTGCCGACCTTGGTCCTTGTGGCGCGTATTCGCTTACTTCAATTTTATCAACAGCGAGAAAGGAAAAGACTGTTTCTTTCAAAGTTCACTACAGTGAGAGAGAAGCTTTGTCTTTGCCACCCGCCTCTCTCAATCCACCCACCGTTAATCTTTCAAGCTTATAGCTGTCTACATGATTCAATGCATGCTGTGCACCCTTGAAAGTGTTGGAGGTACAATGGGTGGATCTGTAGTTCAAAATGTAGTAGCTGCATGTGGCAATAGCCAATGAGGACAGCATAACCAGAGCCCCGGACACAAAGCCCCTCTTCCACCATAATCCTGCATGAAGAAATCCTCCACGCTCGGCGTTATGGCGGCAAGCAGCGCTAACACTCCCATATTCGTGTGAACATAAATACCCAATAAAATGCACAGGAGAATGACTGCTGCCGTAGCTCAGTTGAAAGAGCATTGAGCGTTCTAACCAAAAGTTGCAGGTTTGGTCTGCTGTTTGCAGGTTGTTTTTTCAACAACTTTGCTTCTTTAGCACTTATATTGCAATTACTACGATTACATACAAAGGTACAATTAATGTCTTCTATGTATTCCTTGGCTTTATTATCTGTTGGTCTTTCATTAGGGTGAACAAAACATTTTTCAGGTTAATGAAGAGCTTCCCTTCTAACCTTTTAGGATCACCTTCTCCTTGACCTCATGCGCGACGTCATCGTCGACCCCTGGCTTGCCGGGCGAGTGCATGCCCGCCTCGAGCATGGCTTCGATCTCGTTGTCCGAGATGTCGCTGTCACTTATCTCCTCCTCTTCTTCGCCGGGACCACCGTTGCAGCCATTGTTCGGGCTGTCTTCGTCCTCGACGTCTTCCTCGTCGCCACGACCCACTTCGTCCAAACGTCGACGCTCATCACGGCGGCCGGCCGGTCGTTGTTGCTTCCCTGCTGCTGATCTGCCCTCCGCGTAACCGCCTCGTTACCGCTTGTAAGCTCGCTGCGATCGCCGAAGCTGTCGACCATGTCATCGTCCTGGAAGTACGCGTCGTCCCCCAGCAGAGACGTCGACGGCAAGCCGCCGCTGCTGCAAGCGTGCGCGTTATCGGAGGAGGACGAAGAAGACAAGCCGTCGAAGCGCGGCTGCTTCGTGGGGGGAGATTGCTCGCTGCCCCCACAGCCAGCAGCTCCGTCGGCCATGCGCTTTGCCGCCATCGACGTTCTCGACTCAGCGCTCGCACCGTCGCCATGCCCAAAGTCCAACCCTTCGTCTATCGTCCGATTGGACATTTGCATGGACAGGGGTGAGGCTGGCGCTACTTCCTCGGAGCCGGCGGCGGCTACAGCGGAATCGTACCACTCGGAGAAGTTATCCATCGTGAGGCGCCGACGAAGACAGACACTGCAAGATGCGCTGGTAAAGAAGGAGCTCTTTTCAAGATGTAAACGGCTCCATCTTTATGAGGACATCTGCAGCGCTGCTCAGCTCAGCTCGAAAGACAAGAGTTTTAAAACGATTGGAACCATAGGAATGAACGAGAATGAGCGGAGATGAGTGAAAGTGCCGTCACAAGAGCACCGCGCGAACACACTAGCAAAGGACGCCTACTTATCTAGAATGGTATCGGGAATGAGATTGGGATGAGATGGTGAAAAGCCGATAATGCTGCGCTGCTGAAGACGCGAAGCGATTCCCATGTTTTCTATCATCTATGGGGCAGAAAACGTGAATGTGGCAATATAAACACTCAGTCCTTCTCGTGCACCCGACTGAACTAACCGAACGATCCACAACCACCGTGTCCACAACTACCACAACGACCAACAACAATGGCGGGTTACTGAGTAAGCCTGTTTTTTTGGGCCACTGCGGTTCCGCATCACTGCATCTATATACACTCTCACTGCTATCTAATGAACAACAAGTAGAAGTTTAAAAAATTATTTAATTAAAACAGGGGTGCACATGTACTTTGAAAAGCTTATTTACTACTCTAAAATGGCTATGTGACTTTTGTAAACTGCGGCTACAGTTAACGCAGTATGCTGTATGTGCTGCGGCGAAGACCGTTCCCAGGGTCTGCAAAGAAGCGACAAGCGAACGAACGCCAAACGCATAGCAACAAGCCGTGTTGAGATGTGCAGTTCAGAAGTTCAAGTGCGTATCGCCAGCAACATCTTCAGGCATCTGAGCGAGTCAAGCGATTGGTGGGAAGTCGAGTCAAAGATCTGCGAGAAGTGCAACACGCACTACCTGACGGGCAAGCGAAGCAAGGACGCCGAAGCCATGCTCCTAGTGCCCATCTCCGTTAATCTCGCGCTCGACTTCGAAGCCATTGAGAGCATCCTATCTTGTCTGCCGAGTGTACCGAAAGTTACTCTCGCTCTGCAGGACGGCGACACAAGTGTAGTCTTCTACGACGTCGCTTCAGGAATCGTGCATCCTGCGCAACAAGCGAAGGCCAACGGAGACGACGAGCTGTCGACCGAGAACTGAAAGTTCTGTTGCGATCATGTCGAACGCAGGAAAAGCGCAACCGGCGGCCGCCACGGAGAGCGCAAACTGGCGCTTGCTAGCCTGCCACAATTTCGTTTCCCAAGACGTGTTCGTCACCCAGGACAGGGACATCGCAGCCATGTGCGCGGCTCGGGACAAACTCCTCATCGCCACATTCAGGATGAGCGTGGAGGTTCGCGATCTCAACTCGAAAGGATTGCTGCTATTTGCGTTCCCGACCACCGACCAGGCCGTAATGATTGACTACTGCGAAGGGGCCAACTTTGTCTTGTCTTTGGAGAAAACAATGACGCGGTCCGTGGACGTGTTTCACGTGCGTGCATACTTCAACTGGTGGGTCGAGCCTTGCAACCAGGTCCCAAAAATGAGGGAGGCTGGATCCGAACCGGAGAGCAACGACAGTGCTGCTGGTAGGCGCCTAGAAATAGTCGAATTGCCGGCGAAGAGGCACGGTCTGTCTTGCGTGGCTTGTTGCCGTCAGTCGGGCACGACTCTTGTCGCAGCCGGCCGTACCGTCAGCGTGTTTGTTCTCAAGACTGCGTACGACAAGTCAAAGAAACAGGTGTACAACGACTTTGAACGGCTGATGCAGCTTGAGATTGGCTTTGAGCTGAACAGCGTTCACGTGTGCGAGGATCATGTAGCCTGTTGTTCCAACAGCGAGGTCCTCGTCATCCAGATTAGGCAGGAGTCCGAAGCAATTAAAAGCTCAGACACCCCAGAAGCCACGACTACTGGCAGCCAAAAGAAGAAGCAGGTGGCGATGAACATTCCAGAAGGTGACACCATTCTGGACGACCCAAACTACGTCCAGTTGAGATTTGAATCCGACGAATCTACAGAGTGGGTTAACGCGAGTTGGGAGCAGGAATTGAAAACTGTCCTGCATCCTTTGTGCTTTCCAGTAGAACTCACCCTCAAGCCAACGGGCAAGACCCGCAAAAAAGATTTGGAGGACTCGGACGTGATTGTCCTTGGGCCCAGGGTAAATCCCCCGGACATTTGCAAGGTTGCCATCACTGTTGATCCCGATACCGACCTCGTTTCCTCGCACGAAGTCTCTACCATTGTGTTACTGTACAGGTATTTCAACAAAGACAGTGGACCTGTGATGGCGTTCCATTGGATGCCATATTATGTCAATGACAGCATGGCGCACCCTCTCACAGAAGCTATGTCAAATGCCCCAAAGACTGCTTCGTTTGTCCTTCATTCCAGAATTTTCACAAAGCTGAAAACATTGGCCTGCCTGGTCTCATCGGGAAAGCGTGGCTATCTGTACAGGTTGAATGACGTTCCACAGCTTGTGAGCATCTACAGGTACTCCAAGGAAGCAAAGAGTGTAGCGGTTGACACAATCTTTCTCCACGCACTAACCCCTGCGGGGCTGGAAACCTACACTGTTCCCATTTTGTATGAGTCGAAGGAACTTGTTGATGCACGCAGAACCCCGCCGGGAAAACCGACAGTGATGGTTGGCTTACGACCATTCCTAGGTCTGAAGACATTGCTCATGTCAGACCAGCATGTAGTCATGGCTTCGGCCGCAGGTGACGGCACAGCAGCGAGTCAGGAGGCGATGGAGCCGTCTTGCACACTGTATTCTCTAATGAAACCTTCCGTGGATCAGTTCTTTTTAGATCTCAAAGAGGCTGCAAGCATGCGCAAAGATGATGACCTGCTGTCGTACATAAATGCTGTAAGGCACGGGTTCCGCCTTCTAAATCTCAGCATCGCACTCAAGGGCCGGTATTCCTGCAGTTCTGAATTGCTTTCAGTGTACTCTGATGCGTGTTGCATTCTAGGGGACACTTTCCTGAAAAGTGATTTATCTGCTGAAAGAGAGAGCGCTGCATTGTTTTACAGCTTGTCGGAGGAGTGTATTGAAACAATCGTTAATAGAATACTCTTTTTCAAAGGCCTTGTAAACAAAGCTCACTTGGATAAGACTGTTGCGCAGTACACCAGAATGGTTTGTGAGCAATCCGCTGTAGTGTCAACCAAGAAGTTGGTGTCCATGTCGCCCACCCTAGCAGACACTATACTCGAAATATTCTCGGAAGTGTGTCCAGAATACTTGCACAAGCTTGTCCTGTGTACGTCATTTGTGGCCTTCAGGTCAGAGAAAGCACTGACCCTGTTGAAGAGAAATTTGTTTGACAGGCGACAAAGTCAGGGCCAAGCTGCGGACAGCTTGGCATGTGTGCAGTTGCTGCTCCAAAGTGGGAATGCTGAGGCAAGTAAAGCCATGCTGAAGACTCTTTCCAAGGAGTTCCTGATGCCCGTGCTTTTGGAAATGCACGAGCTTGTGCACAGGAACCAGGTCCTCACGCCACTGGGCGAGCTCATCAAGGCCGCCAGGCCCGATGTTTACTTTTCCATGCTGGTGCACCTGAAGAACAACGGAACCATGGCACCGGAGCAGATTGTCCTGATCCTCCAGCACTCTGCAAGCCCTCAGGCTGAGCCCCACTGTGTCCCGATGCTGAGAGAGTTCTTGGAAGCTATGCTTTCAAGCAAGCGTACCAATGCCCAGGCATATCCTCACCTCCTCATGACACTCATCAGGGCCTACGTGGGCAAAATGGCACCCTACAGTGGTTCAGGAAGTCCCCAGCAGACGCCGGTGCAGCTGGTTCACACGAAGCCAGCCACCCTGTTTGGGAACCGAGCATCTTGGCTTATGGAACTGCCCCCATTCTTGGGGCGGACAGTCACGAAGACCTGCAACCAGTACTCGACCACAATAAACCTCGCTGAGTGCTGCATCTGTTCCAACTGTTGGGACGAGCTGCTGCGGATGCAGTCACTCCTGTGCTCAGACCTGCTGCCTGCCTCGCTCCGACCGCAAGTTCTCGAGCTTCTAGAACAGTCATCGCTCTTAGAGTCTGAGAACTATGTGTCTCTCAAGGTCCTTTGCTTGCCTCCCGCCAAGGCACTTGCGCTGCTCCTCAATTCGTATCCGGTGGCAGTATTGGAATTCATGATGCACAAGTTCCCAGAAGACAGTGGAGAGTGGGTCTCCCTGTACACGTCTGTGAGCATGAAGCTGCAAGCGGCTAGCAAGAAAAAGAAAGTGGGCATTTACAAAAGCATCATGGATGGTGCGCTGTCTTACCTGAGCCAAGCGCTGACGCCGGAGCAGCTTGTTGATCTTCTTCCTCCTGGCAAGCAAGAGTACGCAGAATATGTGAAACAGTGCATGGAACGATACCAAGCAAAGCTTTTGAGAGAGAAGATTGTCGCACTTGGGACAGAGCTGAAGGACATGATGTAATTATTAAGCGAATTAATGTTTTGCAAATTTTTTATATTTATTTGTTTTGTTCTATCTGTGCTAATTGTATTAATATCTTCTAACTACTGTGTATTGTGCAATGGGTGCTGTAAAATGTTGTTCAATGGCTGCACCTCGTAGGTAAAGAAAATTATAGTGGTAATCGAAATAAACCTTTATTTAATAAACCTAAGTTCTGCTAGTCGCAGCATGTTCTTGCAGATGGGGCTTAAAAGAGAAGTTCGTGCAGATAAGGCTCAAAGGAGTAGTGACATCAACTTGACGCACGTTGCGTTCTTTGCGCAAATGCAGGGTTATCCATCCCCTAGTAACACTTCCGTACTAATAATGCAACAAAGGGATGAATTAATATATGCAATATCAATTAGTATGACCAGTATTGTGTCTAATTCAAAACGGATGCAAAGCCCGCCAATTTTCCGCACTGCCAAGCAGCCAACTCCCGTGGCCATGTCCTATCTTATCAGGTAGCTACATGAAATGGTAATGCGAGTTTCAGTTGGCATTTCGTCTGCTAGGCACGCATGTGTATAGGCATGTCTTAGCCACCCCAGTGTCATTCCCGCTGTTATCACCGTACACAAGCGACGATAAAAACACTGAGGAATATGAATCATGGTGATTTGCAGCATGGCGAATTATTTTCGGTTCAATCCTCTTCTGAGCGATGGTTTCGAAATCGACGCCGGATCAAGCAGCGCCGACGCAGCTGGAGACGCACACTTGAACCTCACTGGCTGGTAAGAGACATGAACACTGCGTGTGTGTTACTTGCTCACTTTGACCGTAGCTTTACGTAATCACATTCGCGCTCACAACTCCACGACAACTCACCCTAAGTGGCACAACGAAAACACAGAATTCACATGAACGCGCTACACGAACAAAGCAAGTGAAGCCGTTGCCCGGCAACCAGCTGTAGACATGACAATGACAACACTAAAACCCTCGACGTCATTGCTGCTAGCTTATTGTCACTCGGCGCTTGAGGCACGGCCTAGGGGCTCGCTGAACACGTCAAAATATTGTTGCTGTCTTATGACCAGGAACGCGCTGCTGAGCCTTCGGATGCCTTTTCCCCTTGAAACAGAATAACTCCTACTTAATGCACGCCATTCATACTTCGCTAAAGTAGCTCATTCATACCAAGCAATCAAACGCCCCATCTAGAGTTTTAAATTTGGTGTCTGCTCTTTTAGACACTAGGTTGTAATGTGCCTAAAGATTGCATGCTCATGGTATTCAGTTTGTACTTTGCATCCCATGCAAGAATTGAGCATTCTTCGTACAGATAGATTCACATTTCTGCATTAACATATTTTTTTTTTGTCATCTGTACAGAACTTCTTAGATATTTTAGCTAAGCCATGGGTCTTTGGCAAACTAGCCCAGCAGTTAAAACAGTTAATCTGTATATCAGCCTTGCTGGGTTAGGTTCTGCATGTAGCGGTAATTATCTGGACACCTTGTTTATGTTTTAATTTAGTTGTGTGCATCAGCGAACTTTTGCCCAAGAAGTGCTGTGCTGATTTTTCTGATCTGCTGGTGAGGTACAGTACTTCTTAATTATCTTGTCTTGACCACGAATGTTCTAGTGGCTTCCGTAATGGTCCTAATAATAATACTTTTTCAACATTTTGGAACAGCAACAATGCAATACAAAAATTGGCCTGCCAAAGCCTCGTTGTGCTTGAAAGGCAGAGCTGACAGACTGTAGACAACATGAATTGATCTAGCCAAGACCACACAAGCGCAGACATGTTTTTTTCTTTTTACGCATTTGTACATACAAAATATAGAAATGCATTTAGAGCAGTGAATGGAGAAATGAAAGAGATGCTAACACATGTAACGTCACTCAGCCATACACGAGTAACCGTTCGTACATACAACAGCGGGAAAGCAGAGAAAAACAGAATGCACTATAAAGCATTGTAGCATCATTCTAACATCTAGAAAAATTTAACTAAATTTTAACTTCTTTAGTACACCAATAGCTATGTGCCGCTTGAAATATGTGGTTACCTTAAGGTTCTGATATCGCAGCGGCATTTACCGAAGGAAAAGAAGGGATATCACGAAGGAGTTACAGATTAATGCGACGAAGAATTCGCTGAAGTTCGATATAGGTTTACAGCACTGCACTTCAACTGTGCCTGGTGCTGTAAATGTACCAGTGGCTCCATTGAATGTTTTTATTTTAAGCTACAGTCTATGCAGTTATAGAGGTCTTAATGAGGAGGCTATCAGAGAAAACTGCTATTAAAGCCGGCTTACAGGGTCCCCCCCTCATCCCCCCCTGTAGAAGGAGAGAAAGGAACGTGTTTAGCATAAATTTCTATTGACCTTCACAAGACAGTCACTTCATCCTCTCTATCAGTCTGGGTCAAATTAATGTTACCAAGTAAAGCCTGCATCTAAATCAAGCAGTGCTATTTCTAACGTGTCCCATCGGCTTTCCTGTGATTGCAGACGACTGTATAGTGCGAGAAATGCAACGTGTTGCACATATTGTTTGCTTCTTGAATCATGAATTGCTTGTATCCCCTGTCGCACTAGCTAAACCTTCGCTTTAGTATGTCTTCAAATAACTGTATGCTTCGGCCCCACAAAAGACACACTTCATGTACGGCTATGGACGTGATGAAGCAAAGTTAAGGAACATATTGCTACGTAGCTAGCAACAACATATTTAGCTAACAATATATTTAGGCCACTAAAGCTAAACACAAGGCCTTGAATGCAACCAGGAAGAGGTGAACCGTGTCGCCATGAAATGCAAGAATCTTTCTGATATGTCGCATTTCAATGTGGTGGAGTGGGGTGTACAAAAATGCGTCAGCGTGGTCCAAGCTGCATGACTGCGAGAACAAACCTGGCAGATTCCAAATTCGTTCTGTGTCGGGAGCAAAAACGGCTGCAAAGTCCATGCATTGCTAGGCCTGCGCATAATATGCAGCAGTCACAGCTAAAGCTGGCAGAGCAGCTTTTATAGAGCCTTTTTTTTAAACACTCTTCGTGTAAATTCTGCAGGTACACTTGCATGGCCCCGGATTGGCCACAAGTCATCATAATCTTCATGAAGTAGAGAAACACCCACTGCGCAGTTATTTGTTCTTTGGAGCAGTGTGGTAGCTGGGAGACACTTGTAAAGCATTACGTACACTTTTTTGGCACTGTGGCTGACGAGGAATTACGGCTGAGTCTTATGTAACGGGTTGGAAGCATTCGACGACCCACTCGTTACGCAATCCGACCAGAATTCATGTCATATTCTCTATGCTTTATTTTTTATTTCATTTTTTTTTATAATTTAATGCACTAGTCATTATAGACACTGGCAGCAGCAGCCGTGAAAAACGATCATTGTTGTGATCTCATTGCAGGTTTCGCTGCAAAAAAAAAAGTGAAACTATTTTTGCAATATTTACTACTAATGTCTGTGTGTGCAAACATGTAAGTGTGCTGACTCACTCGCAATGCTGCCCTCTAGTTATGAGTTAAAACAATGGGATACAGCAGAAGAAATGGATGCTCACGGACAAATAAACCATTTTGTACTGTTTTGAGAAGTCGTGACTCGCTGAAACCGACATGTCGCTGGTTTTTTTCTGCATTTTTTTTTTCTTTGCTAGTTTTGTGTAACGTTAACATAACAAAAATATGCAAGCAATTTACTGTATAGCATGAAGTCTGCAGTGTTTCTACGACTATGTATCGGAATGCACCAGATGTGCAGGATATATTGCAGTACTTCATATCACATGTTAATGATAGCTTTTGTACTACGAGAGAAATTCATCCTCTGGAGTGATTTGACAATTTTGGCATCAAGCAAGTGTGCACGAGGTAGCATATTCGACATACAGCATTACAGGTGCCTGTGGCTCTAGACCAAAAGATCTGTATATAGATAGTACTGCCCAGGGAAGCGGCCCCCGATGAAGACTGCTTCACATCTTCGGACATTAGGATAATGTTTTTCGCTATCGGGCAATGTTGGCTGCACACTAAAGAACCCCAGGTGGCTGGAATTTTCAGAGCCATCTGTTACAGCGTCTCTCATTATCATATTGTAGTTTTGGAATGTTAAAACCCCAGCAATTACTCCTATGATCACATTATTGGGCACTGTTGACACTAAAAGGGCCCTGTAACTCCTTTGCAAATAGCCGTGGTAAAGATTCACTAAAGGAGCTTTTTGCCTCACGAATTCACCAGCGCAAAAATTTTCAGCATCCATCCAGTATGAGCAGAGTTGGGAAGATCTGTCGCACGCTCTAATTACATTCTTTCGTACCGACGAAAGCGCTGGAAGCTAGGCAAGGAGGCATGGTGCAGGTGAAGAAATTGCATCCCCTGACCTGGAGCACTATTTCTATAGTATATATATTTTTTCCTGGAATGCGCGGCTTTTCAGTCAATCGCCCGCACACTCACCCAGGCAAGTCGTGGCCTCGCGCAGCAGTGCCAGTGCTGACCGAAAGTGCCTTGCTTAAATCGGCCAATGGCTGATGCTAGGCCTGGGATGTAGTGATTTTGAGCCTTTCACTTCATTTGTGGATAAAAGAGAAAGCAATTTCTAGCTACCTTCGAGAATTTATTATAAATTTCAAAAAGTGTTGTGGGGCCTGTTCAAGTTCGTTTCGCTGCGAGTCCTTTGCCTTGCTTTTATTCACATGCAAGTGATAAAATGTTGGGTCCTATGCACAATTATTGATGACAGCAGCTCAGACAAAAAGTAGCGCATTTATTCCATCTCCATGCACAAGGGTGTGTTCCAATTTTCTACTCGTATTGTTTTGGAAATCACAAGAACAGGCATTGTGTGCTCACAGTGTCACCAGCTGCAGCAGTGACTCAACTGCGTGTAATGACGACAAATAAAGCACTAGATAATCCAACTACGCACACAAAGGAACACGCCAAGGTATAGAAGGAGTTTGGCTCACTACCAATAGGTAACATTCTTAATTAATGTACACGGAGCTAGAAACAATTAGAGTCAAGAGGTTTTCTGTCGCTTGGTCCCATTAGGTAGGGCTAAATGTGCTCACAAGTGTTTCGTTTAATCATGCATGACACTCCACAAGCTGAAAAGGAAAGAATGAATGCATCGTGCGCCCGTTGCCAGATGCAGCTAGCATTGCCATACCTGCCTTAATTCTTGTTCTGTGCACCGATAGAGCACTGTCTTCTTCAGTGGCATTTGAGTGCACATAGAAACCACTGGATTCTAGGAAGTGAGATTCGCACAGCAGTAACTCAATGGGACATGTCAAAATCGCATTTCTTTAGAATACTAAAATTCTTTGCTAAAAGGTGGCGTAACACACACACGCACGCAGACACACACACACACACACACACACACACACACACACACACACACACACACACACATATATATATATATATATATAAACAGTTGCGACCTATATAAACGCATAAAAATTATCATCTATAGAGCGACACGTGAAACATCACCTGTACTTTCCAGTCTATTAAAATTGTTTCAATAAAAAAATCTGAAATCTGAGATATGTAAGTATGCTGTAACAGTAATGATACAAAAACAAAAAATTGATTGGTCACTTCAGTGCTAGCTAAAACCGTTTTACCAAAGATACTTGACCGTGGCCATTGTAAAACAGGTCGCAGAATGACAGCGCTAACAGTACACTTGCACGCAAACAAAACTGCTGATTTAGTGAACGGATGAAGCGTGACATGATTTCACAGCATTCAAGTGCATTGTAAGCAAACTGTCAGCAGAGACGCAATGTCTCATTTCTGCATTCCATACTTGCAAGGGTGGAATACATGACGATAGTTATAGTGCTAGAACAAAACGGCGACACAGAGACAAGAAGGACACGAATGTCTCTGTGTTGCCGTTTTGTTCTTGCGCTATAACTATCGTCATGCCATACCAACTAGCCCAAGCTGCCACACTTCTAAGCTGAAATACACTCACACCCCGATACAACGAACCCAGATATAACGAAATACAGGTTATAATAAAGTAAATTATGAACGCTATTACAATATACTGGGCATTCCAAAAAAGGTGTCCAATATTCTTTAAAAATTCGCACAAGGCGCTATTCACTTGCTGCCTTCACAGTTGCTTTTTCTGTAGCGGTAGTCATCTTGAGAGGTTTGAAGACGTCCTTCGAAACAGTAATAAGAAAAATTAAATTAATTATCTTTTTAATTAGTGGAGTTAGGACAATTGGATTCCTTCATGCAGAGAACCAATTGCCAACATGCTTTGGCCGCAAATAACACACACAGAAAGTAAAAAAACACTCAACGACAAGCACAAGCGGCTTGTACATGTTGAGTGTTTCCTTACTTTGTGTGTGTGTTATTTGCGGCCTAAGCATGTCAGTAAGCATGTACCAACTAGGCCAACAATCAGTATTGTAACCAATTGCCGCTTCCATATTTTGGAAGAACGATCACTAGTAGTAACTGCGAGTTAATGAGATTCTTCTAAATTCTGTGGTGAAACCAAAGGACCGGTTATTGTAACAAGCAAATGACTACAATGACATCACTGTTCAAAACAGCAGTTATAAGGGTGCAGTTCTTCCCTTTCGTTAATGTATGTGCATCATGCGTGCTGTAGTTACCATTGCAGCCCGCACACCTGCATAACAAAGTTGGTTGATGGTTGATATAACAGCGCTCCCTCATTTCGGACGTCTCAGACAAATATTGCAGTCGCGCTTTTTGGCGTTTGGTTTCCGTTTCCCCGCAGACTTTAGGAGAAATTCATTAATTCGCAGTTATTACTTAGAGGCCACTTTCCTGAAATCTCAAAGCACTAATGGTTTTTCGCGTGAAGGACGTGAATTCTGCCATTTGACTCTACTACCTAGCTTGACTAATCAAAATGTTAAGTATTTAACTCTTCTAATTGCTGTTACAAATGATGTATTCAATCCTTTTAAGATGCCTGCCGTAACATAAAAAACAACTGTGCAGAAAGAGAGCAAACAGCGCCTCTTCCTGATTTAAGAATGTTTGACAGATTTCTTGAAACACCCTATATATAGTGCTAAGAATATATTTTTACAACAAATTTTCGAATATAGTGAACTTACTTGCATGTGAGATGCAACTTCATCAAAATGAGGTTTGAGTGTACATCACACTTCACCCAGGAAGTGAGTTAAGAATTAGGCCTGCCTCGAATCAGCATCCATCACTCTGTGCAATGCGGGCAGCCGACGATTTGGCGTAGTTGCATCTGTTGTGCCGCACCAGGTCACCCCAGAGCAACCAGTTGCAGCAGTCGAGGCAATTGCCACCCACTGGTATCGTCTGATTACGCTCATTTTTGAGGAACAGTCCAGCAAGACAGCAAAGATGAGAAACGGCGATACACTCGGTGTACGGGCACTCCATTAGGCTTCTCGTGCCCTCCAGCGGCTCACCGCACACGGCACAGGCTCCCGTTGTGAGGGCAATGTCAACAGGTTCACGCATGGCGGAAGCACGAATGGCCTTGACAGGTCCGTACGCTATGGCCATGTGAAGGGGTGGTCGCAAGTCCGGCTGTAACGGTACCGGAGAACTGCTGATGAACGAACTTGTTCTGATATTGTTTGCTGCTTCCACACCTCTCAAAAGCTTTAGAGATGAGCAATACATTAACGTGAACTTAAACAAATTATAGGTACGACTGCTAATTGCAGGAAAAGAAACCAAGAAAGCTTTCCTGAGTAGCTGGAAGCAAAGGTAGACTTTATCATAGGCTTATTCTGGGTACAGCACAAAACACCAGACAGTGAATCTTACATGCGCTCCTGAAAAAAAAAAAAGAGAAACATCAATTTCATTCACTAGCCACTGAGGCACCTAGATTGCCAGGATTATATTGGCATTGCATGTCCCACAAGCCACCGTCACTTCCTTTCTTTCACATTACTGATTTTCTTTTCGAGGGCTCAAAGGTGGTACTTAAAAGGGGCCGAGTTCCACATGGGTGCAGTAATTACAAAGACGCAGAAAAAGCAGTCAACATAAACAAGCATTGCATAAAATGACGGCATAAGGCAATTACAATTCTGATAGTAATGACATTACACGTTCCACACATGCACTGGCAAGGAGAAGATTATTACAATTATTAAATCTTCACCACCATTAATAATTGAATCCCTCACTCGTTCAATAGTGGTGTGTGCTAGCCATAAGCGCGACACGATAGTCAGCATGGGTCGTGTGGTGCATTATTGCACAGCTTCTTGTGTTTCCTGACATGATGTCAGCTGCTAACATGCAGGATTATAATTTGCAACTGCCATTACGTGATGATGTTATGCCCCCAAGCATTTTAATCCGGTCACTGTGCTTTTGGTATGGGACATCTTCACAGCATACTACTGTGCACATGCCAAAAGAATCACGATTGCAAAAGCTTTTAAGCAAGCTGAGGCACACATCAAAGAAGACATTGCTTTCGGACAACTAAGAAATCAAAATGGTCATCTGGGAAGCATACATGCAATGTTGTTCTCTGCTTTGACTTCATGTTATTGATATGCATAACTCATACTTGTTCATAACTTCTGAGACTGACTTTGCAGTCCTTCAGCTCGCATGTAAGGAGGGTCTGTACTGTTTTTTTATTGTAACTCTATTTTCATCTTGTCAGTCTATTTTTCTTACTCGTGAAATACCACTCACATATTTTTTAACTAAGCCGAGCCACTTAAAGTTGAGCCGCATCTATTTGCAGGAACTCAGTCGGTTGAACCTGTGCAAAGAGTTTTTGATCTCACCTGAAAGTCTAGCTGATAGTGCTCGATGAGCCATTGTATTGTAAGGGGTAGCCTAACCCATGGGACAGCCCTGAGCATATGACAGACCACCCTGAAGGCATATGCAAAACGGGTTTCTGTGCGAAGCTTCTTTCCGACATGGCTGAGACGGCGAGATCGGTCTGGGTGCTGCCAAGCCCATTCAAACTGCAGTTTGGAAAGAAACATGATGTGCGATCAGTAGTGCGATTATGAGATGGGCAATTACAATGTGCATTTATTTCTGTAGTCACTGGTAGAAATATTAAGCTAGAGCATTCAAGTTTGCATGTACAGTTTGCTTAGTTTTGTATATGCATATCGGTTATTGGCACATAGCGATAGGTTCTATGCAATAGAAGAAAAAACTGAGATGTAGTAGTGATGATGCATTTATGCTGAACACATCAGTCAAAATAGATCTTCTCTTCTTTCTTCCATGTGCTTATGGATTAAAACATGACAATTTAGGGCTAAGAATGCACAAACTTAATTTTCAGCATCTTTAGTTCGTGTTGTATCGATGTAACTTTTACTCTAGAATAGACATCAAAGTTAACATTAGCTTTTGCAGCTATATTCGTAGGTACATGACGCAGTTACTTCGAGTGATTGGGCATACCAGTAGTATACTAAATTTTGTGATGTTGCATTTGAATCCGTGAGTACTTTGCATGGTGATACATGCTAACATAATGAAATCGGATGGAAAGATTGAAAGATGAAAGTGGCGACCACAAGTGAAAAATACAGTAAGAGCTCCTTAAATCGAAATGGAGGGACACTATAAAAGTGTTCGCATTGAGAGGACTTTAAAATAGTGGGTAGGCCCTAGAATGAATTAGGATTATGCCAAACTACGCAGGCAGAACCCAAAAAGCTACCTCTTGGCTCGTTATGTGAATTGGGAACAATGTTTGTGGCAGGCAATTTCATGAATTACATTCGTTGAGCCCGAACAACAGAAAGAATTAATTTATCAGCCAGTGATACACCAGAAATATGGATTCATATGAGCAGTGATCCTTAATATATGATGCTATTTATGCTGCGAAAATGTTTATTTAGAGACAGAGCTAACAATCAAAATTAAAAGTTATCAGTAATTTGAGTATTGTTTCTCTTGTCGTGACTCCATGAACATTGTTTGAAGCTTGCCTAAGAGCACCAGCTTGGCATCCGAATTCCAATGTGCTTCAGAAAAGCTGCTGTTTCGTTGTTTTTCACTTCCAGTAAATTTGGTTTGGTTTGGCTTTGCAACACATTTTGATCACTCTAGGCCGACTTCTGTGAAGAGCGATAAAAACCTGGGGCTCCCAGTTCAAATTAACCATTGAGAATATTGACTCATGAATTATTAGGAGTTTCCCCTTGTAGAAGTACACAGGGCTGTGCCTGGACCAGGGAGTCCATTCGAATTAAGAGTAATTGCGAATTAACTAAGCTCAAGTTAACAAGCTTTATGTAGTAATTAATGCAACAGCTCTGATAATGAAATGTCCCAAAGTAGTTTTAAAAGATCCAATTAAAGACTGATTCCCAATCTCGTCTGTAGTTTGCACAGACTTCAAATGTGCATGTGTTGCTTCGAAGACGAGAGCAGTTTTGAGCTTCGCCATAATGATACATTTACATTCTGTGGGAAAACGCACGAGATGTAAAGAGACATACTCGCAGGGCAGATATCTCATTTGGGAAACCGTGTACAATCAATGCCATGTCCCTGAAATGATAGAAATGCAACATCAAGTCAGAAAAACTTCCCAACTTTGCACTCCTACAATATTTATATTACAGCAACGAGTTCTCATTTTGATTAGCAGAGATAAAACAAACCTTGAAATATAGTTCACAAACTATGCAGTTACATGACACTAAACAAGATCCTGTGATAACTAATAAGGTAATAGGATCATGAACAACATGAATGACAAAGTGTAGTTATAATTTTCCTGGACTGTTTTAATTGCTGACAATATGTGGCATCTTTTGTATGTTAGCTTGCAAAGGATGCTGAGCTTACCACAACTTAAAGCTAACTCTCAGGTTGATTGCCTTTAATAACATTGTAGAATGTTCCACGACCTCGTACAGCGCATGAGGTCGTGAAGTGCAGAGCGTGTCTGAGAATGCTGGTATGATGGACATCACTAGTTTTGCTGTTGTTACTATTTGATCGTGATCAAATGTGCCGACGTGTGAGACGAGCATTACAGATCAGAAATATAACAGTACCCATGCTTGTGATTTGGTGCATGGACATGTCAACTTTGTCGTTGTCCCTGGTAAGCACCGAGACAAAGTGACACGTAGTTAACATCGCCTAGTCCTGCCCGATGAACGCATAAGTTACAACGTGCCTAAGGCATTTATGCCACCAAGCCAAAACACGTATTAACTCAAGCAACAACGCAATTGAAGCGGTTGACTGGGGATACGTCAAGGTCATGGTGACATTATGTCATATACAACGGCAACAGACTATGGAAATATTTTGCGGAACACATCTCACCATGGTCCTTTCCGGCTGGTGCGCCACGCTCCACCTGCCTTGAATCCTTTATTATGTTGCTTAATCCGTCGGTTTGGGTCCACTGTGAATCCAATGTAAGTGTGCCCCTTGTACTTGGGATTAGTGCAGTAGAGCAGGTAGCAACCATAAAACTGCTCGACCTGCATGCCGCGGAGGATACGCACTGACGCTTGAACACACACACAAAAAAAAACGTTGTTGGAAGTGATTTGCGGCGCTTGTTGTTGTTTGTGGAGAGTTGCGATTCCGGAAGAAGCGTCGGGAAGATTCACTTTTGGTCACGACGGTTGCATGCCAGCGCTCAGTATTTTAAATCAATTTACCCGCCTCGTGGAAGTCGAGACAAGCGACTTCAGCGACGCCACTGGCAACTAACGTGTTTAGCCAATGCCTCATTTAGTGTTTAGTTTCAGTTTCAGTTTCGCTTTCAGGTGACTGTTTCAAATAACTCGCACATGTGAGTAAAATACGTGAAGTTCACTGTCGCGGTGTATTTTTGCGATATAATTAATGCCGAAACTTCTTAATTGATTCATTTTATTATTGTTTTTTCACTGTTGCACTTCGCGCTGGGCGCGTGCGAACGCGAAGCTCGCGCAACAGATACCCCGCCGCGTTTCATTCGCAGAGGTTCCGTTGGTTCCGTCACCTTTCTCTCAAGAAGGTAGAGTCGCCTTGCTTCCATCGGTGCGTTCCATCGCGTCGCTTTTCACACCGCTGAAAGTATCGCACTTACAGTAGGCGACTGTGAGTAGCAAGTCCAGCCAGAACTCGCACGGTTAGTTCTGAAGCACGTATGTGTGACCTTTTCAATTACTTTCTACTTCCCTTAGAGCCCATCGAAGCGTCCGCCGAGCTCATGGCGAGTGGATCTGGAGACATGTCCGATCTTGCCAAGTGCCGCAATGTATCCGTGCTGCTGGATGCGCTGGAGCTGCGCGAGGACAACGAAGACGTCAAGCGCGTCTTCTTAGAGCCAAGCAAGGAGCGCACGGAACTGCTCCGCTGGGTGCTCGGCATGACGGACCCCTCCAGGGCGGCCATGAGCTACATTAGCTTAGCCAAGGGAGAGGACGAGCTGTTCCAGTGCCTCGTCAATGTTCTCATGCAACTCGACTGCGTGCCCGACGGCAAGTACGTATAGCTGTAAAAAAATTACATGAGCCAGTTTGCTGCATATAAACGTGCGCAATTTCGTATGGGTTAATTCATCTTCACCACACGTGAGAAAGGGTTCTGACAGACTAGCGAATGCCGGGTAGCTGGTATGTTTCATGTTATTGTGATCCTAACTTACCAGCGCTTGACGTAAGGCGACGTACTCTGCCTGCTGTAGTCCCTGTGGCTTTTGTTAGTGCATTCCAGATAAGCACTGCGTCGAAGTTATGTAATTAAAGTAGCAAGAATGATTTCCTGTGGAGCGGGTGAGTCATTGAGAGGCACTCCTGGTGCCGCCAGGGTGGAGGAGGAGGAAAAAAAAAACCTTTATTGAAGCTGACATATAGCCCTTTTCCCCACCGGGCTGGTCGACATCCCTAGTCCGGGACGTCATTAGTCGAAGCCGCCACCCGAGTCCGCTGGACCAGAGTTCGCTGTTCCTCGTGTGGAGCTATTGAGTAGAATCATCTCCCTTGGCCAGGGTGATGCTCGGCAGAAAGCGTCTAAGCATAGAGGAGACGCTGGCTAGAGAGAATGAAGGTGGGTGCCTTGTGCGTTTGCTCTTCCAAGACAGCCATGAGTACTCGGGCTCCCTACCCCATAGCCAAATAAAAATAAACGATACAACAAAAGAATAACTGGAAAATACTTATAAAATGTACCAGAAAAGACTTGCACATAAAGAGGCGATGAGTGTTTGGGTGGCGGCATCAGGTCGGCTTTTTCGACGGCTTTACCGAAACAAAGCCGGGTGCACTTTTTATGCTTTTTTTGCGACGAGTATTTCTTTAAAATTCTTTTTGTTGCCCATGTGCAGATACGAGGACTTCGTTCGTGGAACGTGCGACAGCAAGGAACAAATGCATTTTTGGTACAAGCTTCTCAAGACAGCGGAAGCGACACAGTACAAGTACTAGATGACCCACATCTTTATTTTTTCTCCGCTCTTCCACATTGTTTTGGCTGATAACTTAATTAGGCTAATTGAAATTTGGCTACTTAAAGAGGACACTGCAGCACACATGCGAGACGGTCAGAAAGCAGTGGGCCACGCTGCAGCTGTTCTTGAATGGTACGACGTGCGTGCGGTGTGTGTTCCTCGAACATTGAGCACTGTAAAACAAAAATAAAATGCAAGAACAACAGCGTTGCTTGCCTCAATCGTAGTATGTCACGATAAACCCTCAATTGTTAGGCTACATAGTGACATTCTTACTACGATATACGCTTTAATAGAAAAAGCGTAGTCGGCGCTTGAGGCGCAATGCAAAGAGACAGTGGTGGTGACTGGCCACTACGTGTATCTGTCTGTTGCTAAGTCTTGCAGATTTCTCTTCGTTCTCGTATTTACCTGTTTTATTGCCGTAGTGGGTACCCAGCAAGTGTGTTTGCAGCAGTTACCAAATGAGTGTTCAGGAAGGGCTCTGAAAGGCCGCTCTTCTACTATGGCTTTTGCTGCGAGTGTACCGCGCCTTGCGTGCCAGCCTGCCGTTTTTATGCAGTGGGATGCAGATATATCCGAGTTTATTAGTAATTTTGCCGAATACTTTTTGTTTCCCTTCTTTTTTTTTTTTTTTGGAGTCACTGGATATCAGTCAGCCTATTTAGTAAGGAGAGGAGATGGGCGGACCGACGTGAACGTGCCGTGGTTATCATCATCACTCGGTTATCGTGGCTTATTTAAAAGAAAAAAAAAGTGTGTAAGTTTACACTAACTTGCAAGCGGTATTTATACTATGTTCACTTATCTTAATACACCCGATGTAATTCCACAATAGAACTCTTATTTCCAAACTGAAATATAAAAAAAATGGCAGCATATCCACGGAGTGAATGGTGTATAGTGGGGCGAAGCATCCATCCGTCCATTCGTTCTTGCTTCCGTCCATCCACGCGTGCGTCTGTGTGGCCGTCCGTGCGTCCATCCGCCCGTTCGTGCGTCCGCACGTTCATCTGTGCGTCCGTCCCTGCTTTTGTCTATGCATCCACTCCTGCGTCCGTACATCCGTCCGTGCAGCCATCCGTGCGTCCGTCCATGCATCTGTCAGTGTGTCCGTTCGTCCACCTATTCAACACTCCAAGTACCACCATCTCGCATCTTTTCCTCATATATTCTTCATTAGAGTTACTATATATGCTACCTTTTGCTACTAGAGTTACTATATATGCTACCTTTTGCTATATGCTACCTATATATGCTACCTAAAGGTAGCATTTACAGTAACTCTATTCCTCATTAGGGAGCCTACCTGAACGGCTGTTTTTAGGGTGATGTCAGCCTTTGACCCACTACATGCCGCCAACGCACCGCCGCCCGCCAAAACACAATGTTGCCAGACAGCAACGCCACGCTGTCGCCCCATCTTGGTGCCCGCACTGATTCTACGTCCGGTTGCGTTTAGTTCTCAATAATACAGCGTCGAACGTTGCGGTAGCGTGTTAAACGCTGCCGGTGAAGCCTTAGAATGCCTGGATGCTGCGTACCGCTCTGCACTAACCACAACAGAAAGGGGGTGCGAATGTTCCGCTTCCCAGCGAGCCCTGGCCGACGACAACTATGACTGGCTCAAGTGAAGCGAGACGGCTGGGAGCCCACCAGTGCGTCTCGTGTTTGCTCTGTGAGTATTGCGTATTTCGTTCCCTGTTTTTTCCTGCGGCACACGTATATGTGTTTCGCGGTGTTCGCGAATGAGTAGATAACCGAAGTTGTCGTTGCTGCGTCCACGCATTGCGAGTAGGAAGCCCACAAATGGGACGCGTCCGCGCGTTCGTACGGAGACGCACTCGCTAGTCTGAGCTGTTGCCACGCTTGCGTTCGTGTCAGCGTAACCTCAGTATTATGTCGCAAGTGTTCGTGTGTGGGCTGCGAATTTCTTCGTGCGCTCACTTTGAGAACTGGGTCGCTTACACGACCCTGAGAACCACCGCTGTCAAAAGCCCAGGTGTTGTGTGTTGTTACAAGGGCTGGGCACCGACGCCGTACGTAGGTATACATGCTCGGTCGGCGGCTGGCTAGAAAATGGCGGCGCACAGATAACTATGCTGAATTTGGTGGAAGCTGGCAACAGCGTGCCCCGTTGCCCGCTGGTTTTGGCTGAGTTTCTTGAAGGCACTTATTAAGATGTCTCCACCCTAAAAACGGCCGTTCATGTAGGCTCCCTATTCCTCATATAGAGGCACCGCCATCTAGCGGACATTCCAAGGACTGAATGAGGGGAGGCACACGCACACTTTCTTACGGCTTGCGCTTCGTGTCTACTTCCCACCTTTAATCACCTCGAGTTCATGGTATATATTAGTTCACTGTATTCATGGCACTGCGGCCCAACGCTCGCTAAACCTTTCTAAAACCTTATAACGCGAGTATAACGTAGCAACCCTTTCTTGTCTTCTGTGCGTTGTTGAACAATAAAAAAATTGCAGCGTGCGCTTTAAATAAAAGCCAAAATTTCCTGTCTCTCATTCCCCCTTAGCCGCCATTGGTACGTACATTGAGCATTATCTTTTTTGTTCAACAATGCACAGAAGAAATTTCTCACCGGCACCACCTTGGAGGTCGGAACGTTATACTTGTTACACACTAATACAACGGCTTCGCCCCTTAAGAATCTCCCACATCCTCGAAGAGAATCGTGAGTAAATGCAAGTGCATTGCGTAGCGTCTATAACGGCGCTCGCACGTGAGAACCCAGCGTAAAAAGAATGTTTTTTTTTTAAACTGCGTGCAGCCGATAGCGCCGTTCACTGCTCGTGACGTTTTTTTATCGCGAGAAACGCGGTATGCGTTTCCAGCTCTAGTAGCTATATAGCGTTCACGGTTAAAAAATACTATGAAGTGAGCAAAACAAACAGCGTTCTCTGCTCGTCGGTGTTGGCGTTTCCCAGCGGTGTCTCGAGCAAACATCTTCGATGTTCTTGAGAGGCACCCAGCCAGAGAACAGTCTAGAGTGAGGCGTGAGCGGACGAGAAAGTGGGCGCAGGAAGGAGAGAGAGTGTACAGCGAGAGAAGGAGAGGCGAAACACTGCTCCTGTAATTCTACCTGACGGTCATAACGTCAGCGTTCTATCAACACAAACGCCACACAAACGCTGGCAGCACAAATGTTACAAACACGTTTTAAATGCACTGCATTTAGGCGGTGGCAACTGCCAGCGCTCACTGACCAGGGGGAGCTGCGTTGCTCACACTGCCTCGTCTCAAAGTTTCTGACACTCGCCGTTAGGAGCACGCAGAAAAGAGACGCATGCTCGCGTCCCCAATCATACAGTTTCTTAAAATTAACTAGAGGTGACTCTGAGGCTGCGATCATTCAGCGACCATGGGAATGATGGGTAGTACTACAGAGGCTAGAACGCTTCCAGCCTCTCTAGTTCCAGCCTCTCTAGTAGTACACAGCCTCTCTAGCCTCTCTAGTAGTACACACATTTCCAGCCTCTCTAGTAGTCCAGCCTCTCTAGTAGTACACACATTTGCCTAGTCTTCGTACTTGCGGGAGGCGAATTGTACTTGCGGCTTCGTTTATTTCTGGTTACGGTTTGTTTTGAAGGAAAGAACGTATCCTTTTGGGCTTTGTGACCCGATTCAAAATGGTAAGCCTAAAAAAATAAGGTTGTGAAGCGCAAACGCTGAACAGTTGCTAATTTATTCTTTCGTAAAATAAAAAAAAAACAGGTCTAAGCCACACGAACACACATGGAGCCAAAAGCAGGCAAGAAGTACGAAGATTAGACAAATGTGGGTACTACCCATCATTCCTATGCTGGCTGAACTGCCACGTGTTCCAGCTCCCGTAGACACTAGCGCCAAAGTTCCCTCTAGTGTATACTAGGAAACTCTATGGCTGGCAGCTGCCGACACCGAAGCGTGACATGGTAGGGAACCCGTTTGCTAGGGGCGCCCGCGGCAGCAGCTGTTGCTATGGGAGATAACGGTGGACGGATCCCGATGGATGCCTGACATAGCCCGACTGATAAATGCATTCGCATTTAAAAGTTCTTTATTTTTTTTACGTGGAGCTATTTTAGATGGAACGCAGCAAATACAATCCAGGCAGTTGTATTTATTTCACTTTACAGCGTTTACATATGTGTGGGAAAGTACCACGTTTCTAAGGTACCTCAAACTCAAAGCGGCGTCTGTATCTACACGAAACGCCGATGGTACGCCCCTGTCACTTTCCACAGCGTTACGAGACGCGTGCGTAATCGGACTACTTCGCGAAGGGCTGCGTGTGTGGAAGCTCCGCCCCCTTAGGTTTCCCTTCAATGCCAAGAAAAGTTGTCGATGAGTATCTACTCGCCAGTTCATTATATTCGCCAGCGATGGCACAAGCGACTTTCATTAAAAATAGGAGGCATTGCTTGGAAATAACCACGGTTGCCAACAGAAGACGTTTCGCCACCAGGATTTTGTACGTTTCGCCAAAAATGATAACTGAAACCACTGCGATTTTGGACTCCGCCGTTTCACTATAGTGCCAAGAATATACCAGTATATTCTAGGCACTATAGTTTGACGAATCGCTCCCGTCAGACCGGAGGAGGAGCGCAGTAACGGGTGGCGTATGGTGACGTGCACGATTCTAGGGATCGAATTGCTACTTCTTCCGACGCGTGAAATCCAGCTTTACTAGATTCACTCAACCACCTTGGTCTCCATGCATGGCCATACCATCAGAATACAAGAAGAAGAGAAGGCAAAAGAACCCGAGGCTCGTGTTCCTCGGCCGCGTCGAAATTCCCCCATTCGATCACCTCTCGAACCAAAATTTTTGAGGACGACGCCAATGGCCCCGAACAACTGGGACCCGCTCATCTTCGCCCACGAGCAGCCGTCCGAGCAGTGCACGGTTAGGGTGAAACGGGACCTGGCCGAGTTCAACGCAAATCCTCCACCGGGCATCTTCGTTGCGGCTGAAGAGAATAACATCTCCAAGGTGCACGCCATCATCGCGGGCCCCGTGGGGACGCCGTACGAGGGGGGCTTCTTCCAATTCTTTCTCAAGTTTCCAACCGACTACCCGATGAGTCCACCACGGGTGCGACACATAACCACGGATGCCGGCCGGGTGCTCTTCAACCAGCACTTCTACCGGAGCGGTGAGGTGTGTCTGAGCATCCTGGGCACGACAACGGGACCCGCCTGGAGCCCCGTCCAAACGCTGTCCACCTTGCTGGTAAGCGTGCAGTCGATGATGAACGAGAAGCCGTACTTCGAGGGTTTTCCGCGCAGAGGAAACGCCGGGAGCATCGGACCAATACAACGACCTCATTAGACACGAGACAATGAGGGTCGCCGTGTGCGACCAAGTCGAGGCCTGCCTCAAGGAGACCATCAAATGCCCTCCTTCCCTGAGCAGCCAGATTCTGAAGTTGTTCCTCGAGTCATACGACAAGTACGAATACGCCGTCTCGACCAAGCTCCATCTGACGGACAGGCAGATGAAAGACCCGTACACCAGGGTAGTGTCGAAGTACCAATACGAAACTCTGCTGAGTCGTCTTAAAAGCCTCAGGGAGCAGGTCGATAAAAAGAACGAGGAGGCTGCGAAGGCTGCCGCTGAAGCTGCCGCGTAAGAAGAAGATCAAGTACAGCTGGCCAAATGAAAAACAAAAACAAAAATACGGCCTCGATGCCCTATACTTAATACAAAGAATGCGACGAAATTCTAGGCGAGAAAATTTCCTTCTGCAATAAAATTATTGAATTTATCTGCTACCATACTTTTCCTGTGTGCTTGCCGAGTCGCAGTCCACGTCTCCTGACATACTTAATGTGTACTCTTCATTATTGAACAACGGGAGCTAAAGGTATGAATGGCGTTAGTGCAGAATAGCAAGTATACGCTTTGTGTGGTATTGTATAAACTTAAAAACAAACTTCTATTGGTGCGTATGTAGATAAACAATTTTGCGTCCGTAGATAAACAAACTAGACGTCTCCCACAAGGAACACTGTTATCGCCACTGTTATTTAATATTTTACTATGCGCTATTCCTGTACAGATGAACGTGCAAGTGTATGTATATGCCGACGAAATCGCTTTTTTTTGCTACAGCTGCAGGTATACATTCACTTTATCGAAGTATGCAGATGTATATGAACGCTCTAGAAACGTAATTAGAAGAAATAAATTTATCACTTAATGTAAAAAAAAGTGCAAAGGATCTTGCGCATTAGGTTGGATGAAAACATGGTCTTGAGCCCATGTCGAATTGGCTTCAGGTGTGGTTGCTGAATTTGGTGTGCCCATGTCGATTTATAAAATAGAATACAGCTTTCCCATTATAAGAAACAATATACTGCCTTAGTAACCCTAGACATCACAAAAGCTTATGACAGCGTGGAACATTCAAAACTAATTAAATCACTTAAAAACGCAGGTCTACCACAATACTTCGTAGCATGGGTAGATTCCTTCTTAAACGGCAGGGAATTTTTACTGTTCTCAATCTGGTTTGTCCTCTCTAAGGCACAAACAAACTAGACGTCTCCCACAAGGATCAGTGTTATCGCCACTGTTATTTAACATTTTACTATGCACTATTCCTAAACAGATGGACGTGCAAACGTATGTATATGCCGACAATATCGCGTTTTTTGCTACAGCTGCAGGTATACATTCACTTTATCAAGTCTGCAGACGTATATACACGCTCTAGAAACGTGGTTAGAAAAAATAAATTTATCCCTGAATGTCAAAAAAAGTGCGATGGTTGTTTTTCTCTGAGTGTTCCGGTCCATATCACTTTGCATTACCAGCAAGAAGTTATCTCGCAGGTAGAATCTGTTAAGTATTTAAAACTTAATTGAAGTCCACATATAGAAAACATGGCTGCCAAAGTAACTCGTCCGCTGGGGATGCTTCGTAGACTCAGCATCAAACGTTTAGGTTTACGCCGTGATGTTTTCATGATCATTTACTGCATGTATATTCGCCCGATATTAGAGTTCGGCTGCGTCTTGTTTTCTGGTACACCTGCATACAAACTACGACCACTGGTTCTTTTAGAACGCGAATCATTACGATTATGTCTTGGACTTCCAAAATTTGTATCAAATACTATTTTATACAAAGAAGCACGCCTGCCTTCTCTTCGTACTCGGTTTAACATCCTAACCGTGCGTACATTTCTAAAGATCCATACATCGCCATTGAGGAGATCGCAATATGTTTTTCTAGAACATCCGACGGAATTTTTCGGTGATCAGTGGCCAAGATTACAGTGTCCCCAAGTCATTTTCAGACAGACACAATTGGAAACATTACAAGTGCAGCTTCGCGAGATACTAATCATAAGCAGATCTGTACAAACAATTCGAATAGAATTCGATGACGTATTTCCAAAGAATTACAAACATCTACCGAGTAGATGCTTAAATTGCATTTTGGAGGACCATTTATCTAGATTAGAAACGGCTGCGGTGATTGCAACTGACGCTTCAGTTTGTCAAGAAAAGGCAGTTGTGGGAATTGCATCATTATATTTAGATTGGTCTTTTTCAATTCGATTACCTGACTTTACTCCTATTTATCATGCGAAATTACTAGCCATTATATTAGCTCTACGGAAATTACCTCTATCATTATCAGAAGCCGTCATTCGGACAGACAGCCTATCCGCCTGTTCCTCTTTAAGTGCATCAAAATTTTTCAATTTCTTTAAAAATATTTCATTCTCTCATTCCAAGACATATACGTATTATTCGCTTGGTATGGGAACCTGGACACAAAGGTATTCATCTAAATGAACAAGCGGATGCGCTCGCACTTTAATCATGTAATGGTCCGATAATGTCTATTTTGCCGACGTTGGCGTTTGTAACTGTGGCACGTTTTGAAAAATTTGCCGTATCGGACAACTTCGCGAAGTCTGCGTTGTCAGTTTCTAAGTTCCCTCACCTCAATTATCACTGGAAGAATTGATGGTGTTTCTCCAGAAGGACCGAGATCGCAGTTACCAAAATAAGGTGTCGAGTCCCCCCACTGAATTTTTACCTACACAGGTCTGGTCTGCTACAGTGACTTTTATGCCTCCATTGCAATAAGTGTGAATCTCTTGATCATTTATTTCTAACGTGCAGATTATTCACCAACCAGAGGAAAAGACTTTTAGACGAACTGCTTCGAAGGTTGAGATTAAATTTATCCCTTCTGGTTCTTCTTTCCTATGGGGCTACCGTGCTGGGTTCTTGCCACAGGAGCGTTTGCGAAGCCGTTTGCGATTTCCTTCGGGAGACGAGAAGAATAAAATGCTAAATTCATCGTTAAAAATATCAAAATCAAGCATATTCATTAAAAACTTGACATTTCGAAATTATGAACATTTCCTTTTAAATTGCGAGACACAGTTCGTTTCACGGCCGATCCCCCATGGTTGGTTGCGCCAGGATAAAAAGGGACAAACAAACAAACAAACAAACAAACAAACATACGTGAGTAGACATTGGTGGACGTTTCTCTTTTATAGTTGCATCTCTTTATTTATTACTCATGATATCTTTACCATACACTGACGACAAAAGGTATTGGTGGAAGCGGTAACGATGCTTTGCAGTTATCGAGTGCTCTAAATCAGAGAGAATTAGCAGGGTTACCTAGCACAGTGCTGGCTATAACTGATGTTATGGACTAGCAATCTTTCGTCGCGTTTTTCAAATGTACTGATATCTCTATGCCCTTTCCTTTTTTTTCTGACTTTGGAAAACCAAATGGTCCGAGAACGAAAGAAGGGCACAACTAAAAAGTTATAGTGTGTTTTTATTGTTGTACACTGAAAATGAACATCTTAAAGTAGATCTTATGGTTCGACCGCATCATCGTAGACAGGCGCCGCGAATCAACTTGTCATTGTTTACGAACGTAGCGTGCACTGTAAGCAAGTAATGTACGAGTATGAATGCATCATTGTGCACAAGCGTTGTTTGCTAGAAGTGTAAGAAAACTGAATGAGACCGAAGTACACATGAGTACGGCTTATATTTATAGCACTGCTTTTACAGTGATGTCTAAGATTCTGAAGGAATGGCTTCATTTTTATTAGAGGTATTCAGTATTATAAAAAATGACACTGCACTTACAGTTTGTGTAAATTATTGCTCTGATTTGGGCCATGATGACTCGAGATTCTCGAAACATGCAAATTGAGGCAAGGATATGCAACTTTCAGGACACATCCTAGCGTGCATGTTTATCGATAAAAATGAACTACGCCCTCCAACATAACGTAAAAATTTGCGACATGCGATGATGCAGAAAATTAAAGAAGACGTCACCTTAAGATTTTTGTGTTAGTGTCTTAATTGCTCGCCATTCCACCTGATTGGACAAATTACTTAGTTCATTGACACTCCAGACATGCAGTTCATAGCAAAACAGCTTCAATATTTTTTTTTCATCAGCAACACTTTGAGAATCCCGGATAAATGTTGTAATAGTCCGTTCATCAACGTAAAAGGAGTTGCCATAACTTCGCTTTTTTTCAAAGAGTGCCTGTGCTCGGCAACATGGATGTGTTCTTGACGTTCTCTCACGTTTACTTTAGCGTAAACGATGCTCGCACCATCGGCGCAAACATACAAGTCTAATGAAGTGGTTTTGATGGCCAATATTTTTCTTATCACGCATGTCTTATCAACGTGTCTTTCTTATCAACGTGTTTTTCATGTCAACGTGTCAAGCGTTGTTCACGAGAATTAGGTAGAAAGCAAACAAATACCTAGTGGTGTCGGCAAGGAAGTGCTATGAAAGCTTGTTTAATGTGATGCCACCTGAGAGACTCTAGCTTGAAAGTGTGGCTTTTAGAATCGCTGCAATAACGGATCGCCGAGTATTTCTTAGCTTAAGAGACGTGGAATCCGTAATAGACAAGGGGGAGTCCGGGACCACATTACCTGAAGCCGCCGCAGTAGCTACCCCTACCGGGGCCTGCTAGGCCTGGAGGTCTGAGCAGCCGAGCAGCCTCCCCATAAGTAAAAAAAAAAAAAAACTGTGGAGCGCACTCAGACTTACTCATGAAATAAATTTTGCGCCTGGACCTCACCCTAACTAAGACTCACGAAAATTTTCTTTAACTGGTCTCACTTGGGCCCGAAGTAATCTTCTGGACTCGCTCATACTTCTGAGTCTGAGTGAGTCGAGTTTAGTGTAGGTTAGCCTAGAATTAGCTTGTTTGACCATAGTGTTAATGATCTTTAGCAGCAATATCTCACGTAATCGGTGCTCTTTTTGGAGCCTTTTGATATAGTGATGCACGAACTATGAGTGGTTGCAAACAAGTAAGAATTTTTTTTAAATATATGACAACATAATATATATTTATGAAGAACTTCCTTGTAAGAGTTGGCGGGGGAAGATTAAAGCACCTTCTACGTAATTCATGCATCTGATCAATGCATAATGATATGGTGTATGCTTTGGAAAACGTCTGAGTAGATGTGAGTATAAACGTGAGTCCAGATAAGGCCGATGTTTATTATGAAGAAGAGTAGTTAGGAGTCCATTGGTCGGCAGAACAAGTGTAACTTATTCAGACTCACTCTAGAAATATATTTTGACCTTGGACTCAGTTTGCCCGAAATTTTCCTCAGCCGGAATCACTCGTACTCACAATACCGAAACATTTCTTCGACGGCACTGACTCGGACTCGACCTCACCAAAATATTACTCGCCAGGACTCAGGCTCATTGATTGATCTGTGTCTGGGTGAGCCCGAACGAGTGAACCCATGAGTGAGTTTGCCTAACTGTGTTCCCAGCCCTCTCGTGTGAGGTTCGGGTGAGGAGTAAGGGATGTCTTGTTTTGACAGGCCCACGTCATATCGCAGGTGTACGTCATCCATTTGCAGTGCTGGTACTGTCCTGTGACCGTAAGGCCAAAATGTTTATAATTGCAAGGCATGGTATAGAATTGGCCTGCAGCCTGATATGATGCACTCGTCGGCTTTCTCCAATCCCGTTGCGGGGCGAGGGCTGCTGTGATCACTAATATTTGAGAACTTCCGCATACTGGAGGAGAGACTAACTCTCCCCGTCTATATATTAAATGGGGGTGAAATAGGAAATGCTGAAATGAGTGCTCGGGCAGCCGAATCTGCAGCCTCACTTTCCCACTGTTCTTCATGGCCTGGCGTCTATCTAATGTGTTTTGGGTGAGCATCCGCGCGTCTTATGCAGTTTCGCAGTATTCTGTCGTCTTAGGATGCGATGTCTCTTCATACGTAGTTATGACATGCTCCCTGGGAAACCGAAATGATGTGCCTGAAATTTCTGCGAGAGACAGCAAAGGCTATGGCGACCTTCTCAACTTCTGTTACAGTGCGCGTCCTAAACGTTAGCGCGTCCACCTGGGTTCCTTTGTGAACGGCAGCCATTAAGGACCCTCGTCATGTGGGCACGTCCCTTGTGGGACGTTCACATCTCTGGAGTGCTCATGAATTGGGCATGTTTGTGGCGCCATCACTGTGATTGCGTCCTCAAATGAGGCTCATGTAGCCCAAAGAGTTTCCTAAAAGCATCTGATGCGGATGAACGCTGCGATCATTCTGCCACCATGAGAATGATGGGTAGTACACCATGGAGTGATGAGTGTATAACAAACTTTCCTATAGTCTTCATGATTGTAGGCTTCAAACGTGGCCTTGTTTATTTGCGGGTTTCAGTTTTGCCTCGAATGAAAAAAAAAAAAAACAGGTCATCATGAACTTCGGGACCCGATTTGAATTGGTGAGCCTAAAAAGCACAAGGTACTAAAGTGAAAAAGCTGAATTTTTGCTGATTGTAGTTTCACCGACAAAGCGTCTCTAAGTCATGTGAAGCCAAATGGACCCGAAAGAATGAAGATTAGTCAACGTTGTGTACTGTATATTCATCATTCCCATGCTGGCTGAAGCACCCTGCGTTGCAGCTTCCATAGACACTAGCGCCAGAGTTCCCTCTAGTGTATTTATAGGAAGTTATATGCTATACCACACTAAAAAGACATGACATATATGGCATACCCCACTAAAATGCCTGAAAAAATAACAAGTACATCAAAAAAGTTCATTATTTTGAATTCGGCTAATTCTAACTTACAGTTATTTCGAACTGATGCCCTAAAGTTTCGGCTGAGCTCTTTGCGCTCATGTGGGAGTGAACTCCCGATAATTCGAGTGGGTCGGTATCCGCAATGGTTATTTCGAACTGGTAGCCCCTGGTTTTCATTGATCATCACAGAAAGTGGCCCAGAGGGACGACAATGTGTTGCAATGTGAAACCACACTAAAATTGCTAGGGATGTAAAACAACAAAACAGCGGCGTCAGTGGACAGGTCAGGATATCAACACTGCGCTGGAGCTCATGGGCAAGCTGCAAACGACGTTCATAAAGTCGCGGCTGCAGAGACTCAAGGAGACGCAAATCACTGAATACTTTTTATTTTGATTACATTACTTCGACATGTAAAAAAACGTGTTTTCGAGCACAAATAGCATCATATACTTCGCGATTAAGGTCGATGCCCACACGAATGTATGTATAGGCACTTGTTTCTGGCGTATCATTGACTGACCAAATAACTGCGTTCACTGGGCGAGCTTTTTAACTTAATGTACGAAACCATCTGCCACAAGCGCGTAGTATAGCCTATTTCGTGATAACAGCTGCAGATGTGGCTTTCTCGTGTGCTGTGTATAGCACAAAGTTCATCCAGTCTAGCACCAACCGGCTGATTAGAACTCCACTCAGTCAGAATAATTTGATATATATATATATATATATATATATATATATATATATATATATATATATATATATATATATATATATATATATATATATATATATATATATATATATATATATATATATATATATATATTGTTACAAGCTGCAACTCTAGCGTCGCCAGCGCGAAGTCGGCGACGGGAATGACAGCAGGTTGGTTCGTTCCGTACGCAAGCAGAGACAGTAAAGAGATCAGAGACGTGGGAAAACAAAACAAACTTTACTCTAGTGATATTGCAGCAACACGGGATCTAATACAACACTTCTATACAACGACACTTGATACAATTAAAGAAATATATAACAGAAACAATAAATCAGCTTACGAGAGAGAACTATGACAAGCTACACAAACTAACAACAATAGAACTACGCAGGAGAAAGTTCCAAGATATAAACAGGTGAAGGCATACGTGTGATGACCGGCAGCGTTGCGTCCCCGACGATCGGAAGCGAGAAGTCGAAGAGAGTTCTGGCACGACTGCGATGTCGGCGGTGTTGCAACGCTGGTGGCTCCGGGAGGCTAGTGCTTGCAGGTGACTTCGAGCAGGTTGAGCTAACTCGAGGCGAAGTCCCGATGTCTACGTTGCAGACGTTAATATCGCGTCACAACTAGACGAACGGCTAAGTTTAGGTGGCCAGCCGATACAGAGCCACACTAAAAACTTCTAGAAGAGATGCTTGCTGATCTGTTTCTACACCATCTTGGTCAGCGACTAGTCTGCCTAGCAGGGCAAAATCCTGCGCTTAAATCCCCCTCGTGTCTCCTCGCTCTCTTCCTTGGGGACAAGAGACCTCTACCTGGGTCCAATCATGCGCGTTTAATTGAGGGGAAACTCCGCCCCAAAATATTTTTGACCCCACCCCTTTTTAATAGGGAGAGGGCCCGCAACTAGCGAGAGTGACAACCTGTCGGGTTGTTGGCATACGGCTTGGCCACCAGAGCGTTTCCCACGCTTTTCTCCGTGGGAACGGTCAACCACTTAGCTCTCAGCCGGGCGTCTTGTAGTCTAATCCTTGTACGGGGTATACCGCGGCCTTCTACGACCTTGCAGACGTCGCCACAGTTACAAAAGGATTAACTGTCGGCGGCGACGTTCTAAGGAGAGCACCCCATTTTGCACTTATCGGTTCCCTTTCATGTGCCGCCGTGAAGTGACCCGAGGGAGAGGGACCCGAGACGTCCACGTAGAAAACACCAGGACGATCGGAGTGTCGCGTATGAAGGGCCGCGGCGCGTGCTAGTCTACGGCCAGGATGGAGGTCAGGGTTCATATTACGGGGTAGAGGTTCCACCCATAGCTTTTGACGCCAGAGCTCTGGTACCGGCTGCAGAGGGTCTTGGTCAGATATCGGGTTAAGGCCAAGTCTGTGTAGAAGACGGCGCCCTGAAGGCGTCTGTGACAGTCGATTGATTTGGTTAACGCGATGAGCTTCGCGCATCTCTGCAAAGGTGTTGTGTACCCCCAGAGCCGTGAATCGGCTGTTGGAAGTTGCAATAGGTAGGTCCAGAGCGCGTTTGTATACCGAACGAAGAAGGACGTCCAGCTGGTGCTCGTGTCGACGACGCAGGTGAAGGTAAGGCAAGGCGTAGAGGACGCGACTGGTCACAAACGCGTGGGCCAATCGGAGGGACTGAGACCCGCGGAGGCCGCCGCGCTTGGTAGAAACTCGCCGTATCATGCGGCTCACCTGTTCGCTGGTGCGTCTGAGGCCTGCTATTGTGCCCTTTGGATCCAAGGACGATGTGAGGTGAAGGCCAAGAACCCGAATATTTTGCACTGACGGGATGGGCCCGGACGGAAGAAAAATTTGAGGCGGCGGTAGCGGAGAGACTGAAAGAAGAGCCGATTTAGCTGGAGAGCACTCCAGGCCGCATGAACCTGCGTAGGTGTCCACCAGAAGGGCAGCCTTTTGCAGGCGTTCTTCGATTTGCGCTAAGGAGCCGGTGTTGGTCCAGATTGTGATATCGTCCGCATATAGTGCGTGTTGTATTCCCTCGACCTCGCTTAGAAGAGAGGGGAGGTTCATCATCGCAAGGTTAAAACGCAGAGGAGACAGAACTGCCCCTTGAGGTGTACCCCGCGTGCCTAATAAGTACGGGCCGTGTTCGGTAGAATTAAGGCGAATGAAGGCGGTGCGATGTGATAGAAAGGCGCGAATGTAGTTGAAAGTCTTCTGCCCGCAGTTTGTGGTAGACAGGTTAGTGAGTATAGTGCTGTGTTTGACGTTGTTGAACGCCCCGCGGAGATCGAGAGCGAGCACGGCTTTATCGTTATGGCGCATAGTAGTCGGCTCTGTGATATCGTGTTGAAGCTGGAGCAGGACGTCCTGCGCCGACAGATGCGGGCGAAAGCCAAACATCGTGTCGGCAAAGGTGCTCCTGGCCTCCAAGTAGGCTGAAAGGCGTTCGCGAACCATGGTTTCCATGAGTTTGCCTGCGCAAGACGTAAGTGAGATGGGTCTCAGTGCCTCAATACTAACGGACTTTGCCGATTTGGGAATGAATGTCACGACCGATGTGGTCCATTCCGTTGGAAGCGGAGAACCGTCCCATATCGAATTTATAAGCTGGAGTAGCGAGAGGTGTGCTTGGTCGGGAAGATTTGCCAGGAGCGATACTGTGATTCCGTCGCGTCCAGGGGCCGTGCCCCGTCGCATTTTCGTGAGTGCAAATCGTAAATCAGAAAGCGTGTATGGGGCGTCGAGGTCGGTGTTAGGGGCGCCGGAATACGTATATGCTGGGCCTGCGGGATCAATTGTGCGGCAGATGTAGCGGTCACAAAGTTCTCGCGCGAGTTCATCCGTAGTGCCCTGAAATGCATGCAGAACACGGTGGAGCTGGCGTTGCGTTTCTCCCCTGGTGGTGGAGGGATCGAGAAGGCTTCTAAAGAGTCGCCACGCACTCTTAGAGCTCATCTGGTTTGCAGCCTTCGAACAGGTGTCTGCCCAGTTAGCATCGGAAAGTTGTGCGGAGTATGCGGCCGCCTCTGCAGTGAGCACCTCAATGCGAGCACGAAGTTTCCGATTAAGTTTGTTGCGTTTCCAGCGCCTTATGAGCCCGCGGCGAGCGTGCCAAAGATGTAGGAGGTGTGGATCGATTGCAGGAGTCAAATTAGAGGTTGCAAGGGTGCGAGTGTTCGCTTGTTTCATATGAAGAGCGTATGATGCCCACGCTGCATATTCGGTCGAGGAGAGGCTGGCGGGGAATGGTTGCATTCTGAACTGAGTCCAATCGGTGAGACGGGCTTGGCCCCAGTGTTGGCGCATTTTCTGCCGCGGTGTGAACGAAATGCGGAGTAAAAAGTGATCGCTGCCTAGGTTTTCGCCTAAATTTTCCCATGTAGCATCGCGGATGTGACGGGTGAGGGAGAGGTCGGGGCATGTGTCTCGCGTGACCGAGTTGCCGGAACGTGTGGGTTGTGCCGGATCGGTAAGAAGCGTCAGGCTCAGCGAGGAAATGAGCTCCTTGAGCTCTCTGCCCCGGGCCTTCTCGTAGTGGTAACCCCAGTGAGGGCTGGGGGCATTAAAGTCCCCGACAATCACCAGTGGTTGTCGGGCCGCTATACGCAGTGCCCGATGGAAGAGATGCGCAAACGAAGCCCTCGCAAGGCGAGGGGGACAGTACACGTTTAAGATATGTATTGATGGTTGGCCCCTCCGCTGAGACAACACTGATATCATGCAGTAGTCGTAAGGAAGATCAAGATCGAGATCGATCTGTATCGCCGTGTAAGCTTTATGCACGAGGAGGCATGTGGTGGTGCCGCCTACATAGGAGCAGTATCCAGAAAGGGATGGAGCAGGGCCAGATTCTTGGAGCGCCAAGACGGCCGGCTGAGAGCCAAGTGAGCTGAGGAAAAGGGAAAGATGTGAACGCTTTCGCCTGTTCCCGAAGCCTCCAGGGTTCCACTGTATGATCTCGAATTTAGACGCAATGTTTGAACGGGACGTACGATTGGTAGCCATCGTGACTGTCCTAGGTTTTATATTTGGTCCTCCATGTCCCGCTCGGAATCCTCAGAGGCAGGGAGGGGCACGGAGGCCGGATTGTCCGACGACGGGGTGGTGGTAGCCACCTTACGACGACGCCGTGGAGCTGTACCCTCACTGCTCACCGAGCAGGAGCGGGAACGCGATGCCTTGGGTTGAAACTGGGTGATTGCCCAGGCTTGAATAGCCTGGGTAACCTCTACTACTATGCGTTGGACCGAGAAGCTGGTGAGGAGGTGATTAATCGAAGCTTCGACGCGCGTGAGGCGTTCCTCTACGCGCGGGGTGTGCTCTTCGCTAGGGAGAGTTTGGTTAGCGGGCAAGAGAACCTGAGGTGCCCCAGGAGCCTCAAGAGCTTCTGGAGTAGATGTAGCACCGGTTCCGAATGCTGGAGTACACATGGCTGCTTGAACCGGCGGTTTAATGGGAGTGGACTTAGCGCGAGGACTAAGCTTGGACATAGCTGGCATAGCCGCCTGGACAGAGGAGGCAATACCGGATGGCTTTGCAGTACACTGTTGTTGGGGTTGAAGTCGCTTATTTAAGAGTTCGAGTTGTTTAGTTAAAAGAGAATTTTGCTTTTGAAGTGCAGCAACTTGCTGGCGAAGGGCCGCAAGTTCGGGAGAAGGAGGATCGACAGAAGGGGGTGAGAGAGGCTTAGAAGCAGCTTTCCCTGCCCAACTGCTCACCTGAGGTACCGCCGCTGGTGCTTCGAGCGGTGGGAACGCTTGAGAGTCGGCGTGGAGTGGTGGAGCCGAATGATGCAGGTTTGTGCTGCTGTCTGGCTGTGACGAACATGAGGTGGTCCCTCGAGGAGATGTTGAGGGCTGCTTGCGTTTCCGATATTTTCGGTATTTTGCCGTGCAGCCACTGGTCCCAGTCTCATGGGCGCCATGGCAGAGGAGGCACTTGGGGTGGCAGTCGTGGGCATCTAGACCTGCAGGTGCGGGGGTTCCACATTTGGCACACTGGGTTGGAGCGGCGTGAGGGCACTGAGGTGGTCGATGACCGATGGTACCGCACTTGGTGCATACAGGGACCGTTTTCTTATAGGCGCGGATATACGTCGCCACGCAGTGGTAGAAGAGGAAGCGGGGTAACTTCGTGCCCTCGAAAGTCACCACCGCCGCCGCGGAATCTCCGAGTTTGCGGACCGCAAGGATAGTACCTTGAGGCCAGTACAGTTCAGACTTTATCTTTTCCGGGCTTTCAGCAGGGTTTACATTGATGACGCCCTTGCATGTATCCCCTGGTGCCTTGGCGTGGCCTCGAACGGGCAGCTGCTGATCCCCCACTTGCAGCTGGAAGTCCCCGAGGAGTCGCTGTGCCATAGGCAAAATGGTGGTGCTACAGACCAAGATGTTCTGTTCCCAGATTGGCCACACTTGAATTTGCGTGGTAGTCCGGTCGCCGAGGTAGCTGCGGATGGCGTCGCCCGCGCGATCGGCCGGGACAAATGTGCGTAGCTCGCAGGGAACGCGAGGTTTCAGCACTACGATGTAGTCGTCGCGAGAGAGGCGAGGAGTTTGACGCGGACGCCACTTGCGTTGCTTCGCTGGCTGCGAGGACGGAGCAGAGGTAGGCACACCGCCGGAGGGATGGCGCGCCGGCGTTCCTTGCAAGGCTGGGGAATGGTGGCCCGCCGTGGCGTCTCGTTGTTGTTGAGACGCAGACTTCGATTTCGCTTGCTTGCGTTGCCACAGTTTCACCATGTCGTCGAGGTATTCATCTTCTGATGGCATAGTGTTTTCGGAGGATGAAAGCTCCATGGACAGCATTTGGCTTGAGGTAGGATCATAGCCCGTAACCACGTTAGCGGCCGCCATCGCCGGGCTGAGAGCCCTTAGCGAGGCGGCGTTGTAGCCGGGAGTGAAGGACGTCCCTCAAGTTGTCAAAACTGGACCCACCTGCACGAAGGTGTTGTCTAGGCGAAGCGGAGAACTTGGCGGTGACGATAAATCCAAGTTTCAGGGGTACCAAGGTGGATGTCCGCAGAAATAGCAGAAAATCTACGGAGGCGATGTGGAGTGCGTCCGTCACCATCGAGAACTCGCAGCGCCCCCCCTGAGGAAGGTTGATATTTCACTTTAAAATGAGCACAACGTTACGAGGTAGAAGTAAATTAGGTCGTATATGACGTCCTTGTCATTATTATCATGTTTGAACGTGTTATTTACTTTCGTCATCTAGTCACTTCCCTTGATACTAAATTTGGTATATGTGGAGCTAGCGAAACGGCCACAAGTGCATCATGATTGGCCCAATACATTCCGACGTAACGTTGATGTGCGTGCAACGCTGGGCACAGCAACACTGCGCTAGCGACGCGAGCACCCTATAGTCTCACGCCAGGCGCGACCGGCGCGACCAGTGTTCGTCGGCGTGGCCAGGCGGCAACCGGCACGAAATGCGACATAGTGCATTTCGCGCCGATGACTTTACCTAGACAGCACTGCGTCTGCCTCTCTTCGTGACGGAGGGACGCCCGTTGCGCTCACTCGCGCATGCGTCGAAGCAACGCAGCGCGACGCGCGCATGCGAGTATCCTGGCGCGGCATCGCCGTCGTGACGCGACGAAACAAACGCCGGCGCGCACACGTGCCATGGTCCCGTCGAAGTGTATTGGTGCCTCGAGTGAGGCATGTAGTCATGTTCTTACATGACACGCATCTCAGGATTATCATGTTTGGACCAGTCACATATTTTGTAATCCATTGGCGTCCCATAATACCAAATTTGGTGTATGTGAAGCTAGGTAAAAGTCCACGAGCGCATCATGAGCGTAGCATGTAGTCATGTTTTTACATGCCACGCATCTCAAGATTATCATGTTTGGACCAGTCACATATTTTGTCATCCATTAGCGTCCCATAATACCAAATTGAGTGTATGTGAAGCTAGGTAAAAGTCCGCGAGCGCATCATGAGCGTAGCATGTAGTCATGTTTTTACATGCCACGCATCTCAAGATTATCATGTTTGCACCAGTCACATACCCTTAGTCATCTATTCACGTTCCGTAATACCAAATTTGGTATTTGTGAAGCTAGCGAAACGACCGCTAGCGCATCATTGGCGTGGCATGTAGTCATGTTGTAACATGACACGCATCTCATGACTATCATGTTTGCACTAGTCATATACCTTAGTCATGCATTCACGTCCCGTAATACCAAATTTGTTACATGTTAAGCTAGCTAAACGACCGCAAGCGTACCACGAGCGTGGCGTTTAGTCATGACTCATAATTTACATGACATGCATGTCATGATTTCTACATTAGGGTCTGTCGCTTGCGTTCGCCATGCAGTCATGTTATACCATACCAGTTTTGCAACATGTCAGGGGAACGAAACCACCGCGAGAGCAGCTGCAAGACCAACAAATGTAAATCATGACTTTCATGACATACTTATCATGACTTTCATGTTGTGACTAGTCACTTAAACTCGTCATACAGTAACGTTATGCCATACCAAGTTTTGTATTGATACCATTATTGAAACAGCCAGGAGAGCTAAAAGTCGTAAGCGGCCAGATGGATAAATAGATACGCTCAAAGTCACCGGAGTTCGCTAAGAAATGCTTCACATTTAAAAGACGGGACCTAATAACAAGTACAAACAAAAAGTTCATTAATTCAAACTCTGCTAATTCTAACTTACAGTTATTTCGAACTGACGCCCTAAAGTTTCGGCTCAGCTCTTTGCGCTCTTGTGGGAGTGAACTCCCGCGATAATCCGAGTGCGTCGGTGTCCCCAACGGTTAATTCGAACTGGTAGCCCCTGGTTTTGATTGATCCTCGCAAACGTTGGCCCTGAGCGACCAGAAAGTGTTGCGATGCCAAACCACCCCGAAATCACTAGGGATGTAAAACAAAAACTCCCAAGCATTTCCCCGAGGGTGAACATGGTTAAGTGCGAATACACGGGGTGATGCTATGAGGGGTATTTATTAATTCGCACTATTATATTTATCAATCACACCATGGTGCCTTTATGGTGTAATGGTTCATGGGAATCGCAATTTGATCACACGGGGGAGTTTACGTTAACTCACTGGCGAATGCCAACGGATTTTAACTTTACTCCCCCTCACGACCCGCTCTCGACGGGAGACTGAGAGAGAAGGTGGGCGCGCGAGACAGAGGGGTGCGCGCGCAGCTGCAGCGAGCGAGGAGAGCGGAGGAGCGAGCGAAGGGGGAGGGGGTATAAGGCGCGTTACTGACACCGATATCAGCGCCGCGTCCGTGGCTTATTCGGTAGAGCGTCGCGCTGCGGCCCGCCAAGTCCTCTTTCTTTTAAAGATAGAGAGAAGACTGCGGACGCCGCCGATGGTGGTGGATGGTTTGGGTCGCTTATAAAGTGTATTCACACTTAATAAAACAGCGGCGTCAGTCGACAGTTCAGGATTTGAACACTGCGCTGGAGCTCATGGGCAAGCTGCAAACGACGTTCATAAAGTCGCGGCTGCAGGGACTCAAGGAGACGCAAATCACTGAATACTTTTTATTTTGATTACATTACTTCGACATGTAAACAAACGTGTTTTCGAGCAAAAATAGCATCATATACTTCGCGATTAAGGTCGATGCCCACACGAAAGTGTGTATAGGCACTTGTTTCTGGCGTATCATTCACTGACCAAAGAACTGCTTTCACTGGGCGAGCTCTTTAACTTAATGCACGAAACCATCTGCCACAAGCGCGTAGTATAGCCTATTTCGTGATAACAGCTGCAGATGTGGCTTTCTCGTCTTCTGCCCGTGCCGTGTATAGCACAAAGTTCATCCAGTCTAGCACCGACCGGCTGATTAGAACTCCGCTCAGTCAGAATAATTTTATATATATATATATATATATATATATATATATATATATATATATATATATTATATATATATATATATATATATATATATATATATAATGTTACGGGTAACTTATTTAATAAATTAAATACGAGGCACTGTGCTCGGCGAACAAGATGGCGACAGTTCATAAACAACCAGCCACCAACGTCGTCTTTCTCTTTCTTCCAGACAGGCTGTGCCGGCTGTTGCGTATCATAACCCCCCGGTGGTAGAAGCACCGTCTCGGTGCTTGAGCGACTCGGATGTGGTAGAAGGAGGGTGATAGGGCTTGAGTCGAGCTATGTGCACGATGTCACTCGAAGGCGACGATGATGACGTTGAATCGGCTGGAACGATCTCGTATGTAACGTCAGTCACCTGGCGAACGACGCGGTATGGTCCAGTGTAGCGTGACAGCAGTTTTTCAGAAAGCCCTACACGCCGAGTGGGGGACCAGAGGAGGACAAGGGAACCCGGTGAAAAGTGCACGTTTCGATGATGGGAATCGTAGAGCTGTCTTTGGCGCTCCTGTGAAGCCTGCAGGCGGTTGCGGGCGAGTTGGCGTGCGTGGTCGGCTCGCGCGATGGCTTCGCCGACATACTCAGTGACCGAGGGCAGCAAGGTGTCAAATGGTAGGGCGGGTTCTCGGCCGTATAGAAGATGAAATGGTGAATAGCCGGCAGTGTCGTGACGTGACGAATTATATGCGAACGTCACAAATGGCAAATGAACGTCCCAGTCCCGGTGGTCGGCCGCTACGTATTTAGAAAGCATGTCGGTTATGGTGCGGTTGAGGCGCTCCGTAAGACCGTTCGTTTGTGGATGGTACGAAGTGGCAAACTTGTGCTTGGCAGAGCAAGAGCGCAGGATTTCATCAACGACAGCTGATAGGAAGGTGCGGCCCCGGTCAGTGAGAAGTTGGCGTGGAGCTCCGTGTACTAAAATAATATCATATACCAGAAAGTCCGCCACATCGGTTGCGCAACCCGTCGGAAGTGCTCGTGTGATAGCGTACCGTGTCGCATAGTCAGTGGCGACAGCGATCCATTTGTTGCCTGAGCTGGAGATCGGGAATGGGCCAAGCAGGTCGAGGCCAACTCGAAAAAAAGGTTCGATGGGAATGTCGAACGGCTGAAGGAATCCAGCTGGTAGGGAAGATGGCTTTTTGCGGCGCTGGCAGGGTTCACAAGCGGCGACGTAGCGTCGAACAGAGCGGGCAAGACCAGGCCAAAAGAAACGACGACGTACACGGTCGTATGTGCGAGAGACGCCCAAGTGGCCCGCCAAATGAGCGTCATGAAGTTGGTTGAGAATAGTCGCACGAAGATGTGCTGGTATGACGGGGAGCAAGTCATGGCCATATGGATCGAGGTTACGGCGATACAGGATGCCGTCTTTTACCAGGAACATTTGTAGAGATGCGTCGCGAGGCCTTGACTCAAGTTTGCCAATGATGGTTCGCAGGGAAGCATCCAGGCGTTGTTCGTGCCCAAGGTTGAGTAGCTGCGTCACAGACAGAAGGTCTGGAAAGGTGTCAGTATGGGCAGCCTCTTCCACGGGGTAGCGTGATAAACAATCAGCATCTTGGTGTGACCGCCCTGTTTTGTACGTTACGGTGAACGTGTATTCTTGTAATCGTAGGGACCAACGAGCGAGGCGTCCTGTGGGATCCTTGAGTGAGGCCAGCCAGCAGAGCGCGTGATGGTCGGTGACTACCCGGAATGGACGCCCGTATAAGTATGGGCGAAACTTGGCGACTGCCCACACAAGAGCGAGACACTCACGTTCCGTGATTGAATAGTTGCGCTCGGCTGTAGATAGTAGGCGGCTTGCATATGCTATAACACGGTCATGTCCGCGTTGATGTTGCATTAGCATTGCCCCGATGCCATGCCCACTAGCGTCAGTGCGAACCTCGGTTGGAGCTGATGGATCAAAATGGGCTAAAATCGGTGGTGTTGTAAGGAGCGTCGTGAGCTGGGAAAAAGATGAGGCTTGATCAGCGCCCCAGAAAAACGGGGTGTCCTTCTTCAGGAGGTTTGTGAGTGGGCGTGCAATGATGGCGAAGTCCTTAACAAACCGTCTAAAGTAGGAGCACAAGCCCACAAAACTGCGAACGTCCTTTGTTGACTTCGGAACAGGAAAGTCCGTGACGGCGCGAATTTTCTCGGGATCCGGGCGGACTCCTGCGGCATCGAAGATGTGGCCAAGTACGGTTATTTGACGACGAGCAAAGTGGCATTTCGACGAGTTCAGTTGAAGTCCGGCTCGACGAAAAACTTCAAGAATCGCCGATAAACGCTTGAGATGGGAGTCGAATGTGGGCGAGGAAAACGATAACGTCGTCTAAATAACATAAGCAGGTTGACCATTTAAACCCTTGGAGCAACGAGTCCATCATTCTTTCGAATGTGGCCGGCGCATTACAGAGACCAAAGGGCATAACTTTGAAGTGATAAAGCCCGTCAGGAGTGACGAATGCTGTCTTCTCACGGTCCATCTCATCCACAGCGATCTGCCAATAACCAGATCGAAGGTCGATAGTGGAAAAATACTTAGCACCGTAAAGGCAGTCTAAGGCATCGTCGATTCTAGGCAACGGATAAACATCTTTCTTCGTAATTTTGTTGAGATGCCTATAATCTACACAAAAGCGCCATGTTCCATCCTTCTTTCTTATCAGGACGACAGGAGAAGCCCAGGGGCTACAAGAGGGTTCGATTATGTCTTTTGCAAGCATCTTTTCGACTTCCTGTTGTATGACTGTGCGCTCGGACGCGGAAACACGGTATGGACGTCGGTGAATGGGACTCGCGTCCCCGGTATTGATGCGATGAGTAACAGCACAGTGCCTCGTATTTAATTTATTAAATAAGTTACCCCGCACCTCCACCAATAATGTTACGGGTAACTTATTTAATAAATTAAATACGAGGCACTGTGCTCGGCGAACAAGATGGCGACAGTTCATAAACAACCAGCCACCAACGTCGTCTTTCTCTTTCTTCCAGACAGGCTGTGCCGGCTGTTGCGTATCATAATATATATATATATATATATATATATATATATATATATATATATATATATATATATATATATATATATATATATATATATATATATATATATATATATATAGTGCCCTTTGAGTTGAACTTAACGAGCACTTACTGTACTTTCCTTGCCTATCTAGCCCTCTGTCTCGCTGATGACTTTTTCGTCTACCAACGAGAGGCGACATTAAGCAGGAAATTCGCTCTCAAGAGTGCCGTTTCTCCGGCTAGTTATTCGGAACAGAATATTGCACTTTTCAGACGCGCTTCGTGAAGACACGGATGCAGTGACGCTGCGGGGTTTTCTGTGTGCTTTATCATTATCATGCCCGCCTTGTCGTCATCAAGTGCGTCCGAAAAAAAATACATATTCATGTGATGACTGTATATTTTGTCCTTTCATGGACAGATGTATTCGAGTGTACAGTCTCTGACTTTGGGATTCTGCGTGCAGTTGTGACCTTCGGGGCGTGCAGCACGACCGACCAGTGTGCGGCCACCGAGGAGAGCGCGACATGCGCGGACCACTTGTGTCGCTGCCCGTTCCTTCGAACCCCTCGCCACAGGCACATGGTGCAACTCTACCCATGAGTCCACTTTTCCATCTGCTGATTGAAGGAAGTAAAGCACGGAATGCGCTCGAATGGACGAATTTCATTTGCAGCTTAGTCAGCTCAAGTACTAAACATCGAAATGCTCGCCAATGCAGAGCATGGTTCTGAAAAGTGCGCCCGACTGCTTAAACGAAATGCAGAAACCTGGAGTTATCGCTCCTTCTCATGACTTGCGCCCGTCAATACCTGATTTTCACAATCCTACTTTACGCAACGTGGCAATTTCAGCGCTAAAAAGACGAACACCTGTGAGAGACAGGACAGCTGGTATTTTTTAGCGCTAAACTCGCAATGTTATGTAATCATCAACTCGCTCAATAAAAAGTGTTTAATAAGTATACTTTACGCACAATGTTGAGCAGCACTAACATAGGCAGTTGCGTTTGTAAGGTGGCGCCATAGCCGTTGGGGGCAACTTAAGAGCATTCTAGTACAAGCGTTGGTTACTATTGGCGTAGTCAGGAAGTGGGGGGGGGGAGGGGTTGCCAGGTTATTGCGAATAATTGAACAGTTGGCAGCATGGAGTCACATAGACACGAGACGTATCCCCGTAGCCACGCCGCCGACGCATGTGCTCATGCTCACTCATTGATACACGCACCAGGTTTGTGAATATGCGATGTAATTTTGCGTCCTTTCAATTGCCAGGGCATCGTGCTGTGAACGACCGGTGTGTAGGGACACATGTACTGGTATCCGCTATCGCTGTGGGATCGTGGACACTATTGCTCACGCATTCTTTTGGACCCAGCTGATGTGAGCTACTATATATCGAAAGCCGTCTTTATCCTGCTGCAGGCTCCGTCCTTCTCTTGCCGCTAGGAAAAAAACTACACTGTAAGCACGGACTGCTCGAGAACGGCCACGTGTGTTGCAGGACAGTGCCGTGGTCCTCATGGTTACCAGCCTTCCGAGGAGCAGGACTGCAGTGTCATCAGGCATAGTGGTACTATACAGCTTCACTAAGAGAGAGAGAGAGAAAAACAACATTTATTCACGCATCCGGCTTGCGGGAAGTCACCGGCCACGCAGGGCGCTGGTATTCCCTATCTGAAGACTATGGCTAATAGTCCTATTGTCCCGGGGCCTAGATCTTGAGGACGTTGTGCTCCGGCTAGGCGTTGGATACTCGGGCTTCCGTTGTCCGGGGCGTCGGTTCCCTTTCTCGTCTGCTTTGCCAAGGCTTCCTCAAGCCGCTGGATGGCCCTTCGTTGCGTGGTTGAGTCTTCGGAGCATATCCATGCCCCCACTTCTTCGGGATACGTGGCGTCCTGGCACTGCCCATTCCCATTGCTCACACCACTGTTACACTCGCCCCACATGATTTGGCGGAGGGTGGCTAGTTAACGCTCGCACGCGCTACACTTTGCGTCCACAAACATGTCGGGGCATACGTGCCGGGCCAATGCTGGCATTAGCACGCATTCTGTTTGCAGTTGTCGGAGCTTCACTGCTTCCGCACGTGACAGTTCACGATGCGGGGGCGGAAAGGCTCTTCTGGCCTCTCTGTAGGCCGCCAGGATCCCTCCGTAGTCGGTGAGGGGATCAAACTCTTCTTCTCGTTCTTCACCGCTGGTTTCGGGGAGGCGGTAAGAGGCTGCTTGATGAAATGGCCACATTCACAATAATTGTGAGCACTGAATCAGCACCACATAACGTGCGTAGTGTGTCACAAGGCCCGAGTGTACTTCCTTCACTGTTACGCTTTTCTGAAATGGTCGCAGTTAAAAAGATAGTAGAGAAGGTTTTGTACTGACGAAAATTCCAACTAGAACGTAATGATTTTTGCAGAACTCAAGTGGTTGAGCTGCATAATCAAAGCAATGTAGATTATTCTCACAATTTGAATCGGCCACGCAAAGCGTACAGCCGAGTAAGACTTCTTATCATTCGGGTAGGAGTTCTTGCGGACATGAAGGCATACTTTACTGAAAGAGATCGGAGAAGGCAAACGAAAAGATCTTATTAAAGATGCCCGATTGGGCTCTGGGGACGCGAAACACACTATTCAAATCTAAAAAAAGAAACTGTCACTTAGACAACTTGAGCAGTCCCGGACAAGCTATCGCTCGCGTTACCCATGATTATATATTAGGAGCGAAGCTCCTTAAGGCGTGGGCTGTGCGTCCCCTGTATGTAGCCACCTCTCGTTCAGTTCTAAGTATTACGCTAGCCACCGCCCGATCTAACGGGTACAGCCATATCCATCCATCCATCCATCCATCCATCCATCCATCCATCCATCCATCCATCCATCCATCCATCCATCCATCCATCCGTCCGTCCGTCCGTCCGTCCGTCCGTCCGTCCGTCCGTCCGTCCATCCATCCATCCATCCATCCATCCATCCATCCATCCATCCATCCATCCACCCATCCGTCCGTCCGTCCGTCCACCCATCCGTCCGTCCGTCCGTCCATCCGTCCGTCCATCCATCCGTCCATCCGTCCATCCGTCCGTCCGTCCGTCCATCCGTCCGTCCGTCCGTCCATCCGTCCGCCCGTCCGTCCGTCCGTCTGTCCAAAAGATGCAAGATGTTATAAACTAGACGGCGGTACGTGTAGTTGATTATGAAAGATGCGAGGTGTTATAAAATAGGAATGATGCCACATATGGCGCGTGTCATCGTTCGATATAGTGAGGCGACGTACGCTAGGGGGAGCGTTGCAATAAAATTGAGTGGGCAAAATGTACGGAGGATTCATGGTTTACCAGGTTTACCTCCGGAGCTTCGCCCACTCATCATCATTCACTTCGTGGATATGGCGGCATTTTTTTCTTACATCGCAACAAACGTTCGTCTTTCGCATGATATAAAATAAATGTGCGTGAGTTCCACTTGTTGTTTACGTCAGAAATGGTTGTAATGTGGCGCAAGTCTCATACAAGTTCCATAATAACGCACGTTCGACAGACATTTGTACAGCCTGGGGAAAGTTTGCACCAAGAAACCGTGGCGACGTAATTGGAGCTTAATTGATTTGCCAATGTACATCTATGTCGCGTCTTCGTTTTCGTGACTTTCAGAATTCATGACATCGTGGTTCGCTTTCATGATTCTGGCCTCAAGTATCCTTCTCATTCTCGTGCTTGGGCTCTACCTGTGCTTCCTAGGATACCGGTAGGCAGTGCTATATTTTTTTTCTCCTTGAAGCTCGTGACAGTAGCCATACGGCGTTGTCTTGTTGAGAGTGAAGACATACGTAATAATCAGCATAAGTAGAAAAACAAAGAAAAAGAAATAAATACAAGATTTTTACGACCATTACGTCATCTGTAGATACATCATAAGGAATTTCCGAGGAAAACTTTCTTTTTCAACAAGCAGCCTGTAGTGGAGCATACGCACTAACGTGTATGCGCCTTCCAAAGAGAAGGAAAAACCCCGTGCTCTGATTGCACGAGAACCTGGGCCGCCTTTTGCCAGACTTGTCGTACGGCCATTTTTCGTTGCGACATCGTTGCGACTTCTCCGGTTCAATAAACGTCATCACATTTGGTGGAGGCTGCTGAGATCCCCAAGCAGACCTGGAGCTCCGCTCTCGCAAGTTGCCCGAGAGACCACTGCAAAACATGACTGACGCAGTCGCCAACCAGCCCATCCCAGCCCAGCCAGCACCACCGGCTGTCCCGTCTACCTGCCCCGGCGCTACTCGCCAACGGGACCCACCAATCTTCAGCGGCAGTGGCGAGCAAGACGTCGAGGACTGGGTCTCCTTGTACGAACGCGTAAGCGCCAGTAACAAGTGGGACAACGACTCTAAGCTCGCCTACGTTATATTTTACTTGGCAGACGTAGCTAAACTTTGGTTTACGAACCGCGAAACCGCCATCGCCAACTGGTCTTCCTTTAAGACACTCGTCACTGAAGCGTTCGGCCGACCAGAGGTCCGCAAGCTCCGCGCTGACCAGCGCCTGCGCCACCGAGCCCAGCAGCCTGGCGAGACGTTTACTAGTTACATAGAGGACGTGCTCGACCTCTGCAAGCGTGTGAATCCATCTATGCCCGAAGAAGAAAAAATTCGGCAGATTCTCAAGGGCATCGAGGATGGCGCATTCCAGATGTTGCTAGCGAAAAGCCCGAACACGGTGGCAATCCTCGTAAGCCTCTGCCAGAGCTTTGATGAATTGCGCCGTCAGCGTTCCATCGCCCGACAGAGTGTCCTACCACCGGATTCGATCTCGGCCGTCACACTCACAAATGCCAACGTTTGCAAAGAAAGTCTGTCCAACCAGATCAAAGACTTCATCAGGGAGGAAGTCGCCCGACAGCTCTCCCTGCTGCCGCATAGCGACGCGCCCACCGCAAGCCTGCCTACGACACTGCAGCAGGCCATACGCACGGAAATTTGTGATGTCCTCCCTACAGTGCAGGCCCCTTACCCGTGCACTTCAGTAGCGCCTAATCTTTCAGCTGTCGGCTACGCACCACCTGCACCACCTTCACCTCTCAGCTACGCAGCTGTGGTCGCGCGGCCCCCACCGCATCCAGTCGCCTTATCAGCTCCACCTCCTCCGGCCTCGCCTCCAGTTTACAGGCCCTCACCTCGCTTTTTCCATCGATCTAATGAGTGGCGCACTCAAGACAATCGTCCTATCTGCTTCGCCTGTGGCATCGCTGGCCACATTGCACGCTTCTGCCGCCGTCGCCCCACACCTGCAAACGCATACTTCGGAACTCCTACCTACGCGCCGCAGCAGGCCACCGCATCTGCATATGAACAGAGGCACTCAGACTCGGATCGCCGCCCATCGACTGCTCGTTTCCCATCCTCTCGTCGCCGGTCGCCATCGCCTATGCGTCGTCGACCACCTCCTGAGGAGGGAAACTAATCAGTGCAGTTCCGGAGGCAAGAACTGCAACTTGTGCGCAATTCCCAAGGCCTCCGTTTTCGCCGAAAAATGTTGTTGATGTCGATGTTGAGGGAGTCGCCACATTAGCGTTAATTGATACCGGGGCCGCCGTTTCTGTGATGGACGTCAAACTTTGTCGGAAACTGAAGAAAGTGACCACATCTCTCTGTGGCATGGTGCTGTCCATGGCTAGCGCGCAACGCATTCATCCCTCGGCTCTGTGTACGGCGCGCGTCGTCATCTAAGATGTTTTGTACGTCGTACAGTTTTTTGTTCTGCCATCTTGCTCTCATGACCTTATCCTCGGTTGGGATTTCTTATCAGGTCATGAAGCTATCATCGATTGTTCCCGTGCCGAAGTGTCCCTTGTGCCAACATATGAATTTCCACCACCCGACCGCTCTCCTCTGCTGTGCAAAGTCATCGCTGATGACGACATCACCTTGCCTCCTGCAGCTTCGGTCCCTATCAGCCTTTCATGTCTGGCGCAACCTGACGGCATGGTGGTGTTTACGCCATCTCCTGTTTTTACTGAACGCAAGGGCATCGTTATCCCATTTGCCGTTCTTACAATTGCATCTGGTTTAACCGTAATGCTGGTTACCAACCACTGCAACTACCCCATCAGCTTACTTCGTGGTGAAACGTTGGGATATGTGCAACCTGTCGACCATATCGATGATATTATTCTTCCCGACGAAACGCCATGTCACATTGCCGCAATAACTCATGCGTCTGAACCATCAAGTTTGTCAGCCTTCGACAATGCTATTGACGCAGACCTTCCCCTCTCGCATCGCCGCCAACTTGTTGCTCTCCTTAACAAGTTTCGCTCTTCTTTCGACTTTCAAGAACCTGCTTTGGGCCGCACCACGACTATCACTCATACTATTGACACCCGCTCACATTTGCCTCTGCGACAGCGTCCTTACCGCGTTTCCGCCGAAGAGCGCCGCGTCATTACGGAGCAAGTAGACGACATGCTTAAACGTGGAGTGATACAGCCTTCTCAAAGCGCTTGGTCATCACCTGTCGTTCTGGTCAAGAAAAAAGATGGCACCGTTCGATTTTGCGTGGACTATCGCCGCTTAAACAAGATTACGAAGAAAGATGTCTACCCGCTACCACGAATAGACGATGCTCTTGACTGTTTACAAGGCGCCGAGTACTTTACATCCTTGGATCTGCGTTCTGGGTATTGGCAGGTGCCAATGGCTGAATGTGATCGCCCTAAAACAGCCTTTGTAACGCCAGATGGTTTATATGAGTTCAAAGTGATGCCATTTGGGCTCTGCAACGCACCTGCCACATTTGAGCGCATGATCGATACCATCTTGCGTGCCCATAAGTGGAAAACTTGCTTGTGTTACCTGGACGACATCGTAGTCTTTTCGTCTGATTTCCCGACACATCTTGTTCGCCTCCACGAGATTCTGACGTGTCTAACTTCTGCGGGCCTACAACTTAACTCCAAAAAGTGCCACTTCGCAGCACGAAAACTAACCATCTTGGGACATGTCATCACAAGAGACGGTGTTCTTCTGGATCCCGATAAGCTTCGGGCTGTCGCTGACTTCCCGTTGCCCACATCACTGAAAGCTCTAAGAAGTTTCGTCGGTCTCTGCTCGTACTTTCGTCGCTTTGTGCCCAACTTCGCGTCCATCATCGCGCCTCTAACAAGTCTGCTCTCCAACAGCAAAGGTATATCTGCATGGTCACCTGCATGTGACGACGCATTTCGCCAGCTGCGCCGCCTGCTGACCTCACCACCCATTCTTCGTCACTACGACCCCGCTGCTGCCACAGAAATTCACACCGATGCAAGTGGCATCGGTCTTGGTGCAGTTTTGGCACAACGGAAAGGCACCCAAGCCGAATACGTAGTCGCCTATGCAAGTCGCGCTCTCAAGAAGGCTGAATTGAATTACTCCGTGACAGAGAAGGAGTGTTTGGCCATAATCTGGGCCTTGACGAAGTTTCGCCCGTACCTTTACGGCCGCCCTTTCGACGTGGTCACAGACCACCACGCTCTATGTTGGCTGTCCCCATTGAAAGACCCGTCCGGACGCCTGGGACGTTGGGCACTTCGATTGCAAGAATACGACATCCGTGTAGTATATCGTTCCGGTCGCAAGCATGCAGATGCCGATGCACTTTCGCGATCGCCTTTGACCCCAGATGTGGCTTCTCTGTCACCACTTTTTACCACCTTGTCACCAATAGACACCACTGACATGCTTTCGGAGCAGCGTAAAGATCCATACCTTGCATTGTTACTCGACTACCTTACCGATCCGTCTGCTGTCCCTTCCACGAGAGCGCTACGCCGACAAGCAGCACACTTTTCCGTGCGAGACAGCATTCTGTACCGCCGCAACTACATGCCTGGTGGTCGGAAGTGGCTCCTTGCTGTCCCAACTCATATGCGCTCTGACATCTGCATGAATTTTCATGCAGACCCTCAAAGTGCTCACGCAGGTGTCCTGAAAACCTACGAAAGGCTGCGCCAACGATATTACTGGCGAGGAATGTATCGCTTTGTGCAGAAATACGTTCAGTCTTGCACCACTTGCCAACAGAACAAGACACCTCCGCGGCACCTTACTGGCATGTTACAGCCGCTCCCATGCCCGGCTCGCCCATTCGACCGCGTGGGTATCGATCTCTATGGCCCCCTCCCATATAGTCGCTCTGGAAACCGGTGGATTATTGTCGGCGTCGATCATCTGACACGCTACGCTGAGACTGCAGCTATACCAGCAGCGACCGCCCACGAAGTTGCACTCTTCATTCTCCGCAGCTTCATTCTCCGCCATGGGGCTCCACGGGAATTACTCAGTGATAGGGGTCGAGTGTTCCTGTCGGAGGTCATCCAAGCTATTCTCGCTGAATGCAACATCATCCACCGGAAATCTACCGCATACCATCCACAGACGAATGGTCTCACTGAACGGTTCAACCGCACACTTGGCGACATGCTGAGGATGTACACCTCCTCCGACCACACTAACTGGGACGCTGTCTTGCCTTTTGTTACCTTCGCTTACAACACCGCGACGCAAGCGACTACCGGTTTTTCCCCGTTCTTTCTGTTGTACGGCCGCGAACCATCCCGCCCACTCGACACCATACTCCCGTACCGCCCTGATGTATCGGAGTGCTCCCCGCTTTCGGAAGTCACCAGATACGCTGAAGACTGCCGTCAGTTGGCTCGGTCTATGACAAGTGAGGCTCAAGGTCTACAAAAAACCCGGCATGATGACGCTCATCACATAGCGCCTACGTTTCGTACTGGCTCCCTCGTGTGGCTTTGGGTGCCCCCGCACGTTCCTGGCCTGTCTTCTAAACTTCTGGCCCGGTACCATGGTCCATACCGTGTCATTGACGCAACCTCACCAGTGAATTACATCGTCGAGCCCCTAACACAATCGCCAGATTTGCGCCGTCGAGGACGCGAGACCGTACACGTCGACCGTCTCAAGCCCTACTACGACCCTCTCATTGTGCCTACTCCCTGAGTCGCCAGGATGGCTACTCTTCAACCCGGGGGGTATTGTAGTGGAGCATACGCACTAACGTGTATGCGCCTTCCAAAGAGAAGGAAAAACCCCGTGCTCTGATTGCACGAGAACCTGGGCCGCCTTTTGCCAGACTTGTCGTACGGCCATTTTTCGTTGCGACATCGTTGCGACTTCTCCGGTTCAATAAACGTCATCACAAGCCTTTCTTTCCTGTTGGAACACGAACGGTATTTGCAAGGCACCGACCGCAATAAAAATTTGAAGGCAGCTTCACACTGGTTGCGTTAAGCCTGAAGGAACAAGGACGGCTTTCCTTGTTCTTAATTTTTCTCTTTACTCATTCCTGTCTCCCTTTTTCTTTCTTTTTGTTTGTTATTTTTATTCTTGTTTCTGTTTATTTCTGTTGCGTTTTCACTTTTCTTCCCATCTATTTATTTATATTTCGCACTCCTTCTCTCCTTCTTTGTCCCGATGTCTCTGCTTCTCGTTTTCACCTTCTTTGTATCTGTCTTTTATTCTCTTTCTCAGTGTTTGCTCTCTCGACCATCCGAGTGATGGCATCCCACGCCGCAAAAATCTGTGCGCGTGTTGTTGGAGCGAAGCAGAAGGTGAGGAAAAGAGCGCGTGCCGTCGGAGTGATTGCGTTCACGGTTACGACATGCAGTTTTTGCCCGCGACTACGGGAGTTTTCTCGAGATTGAATAGCTCCGCCGTTGAAGTGGTTATTCGGCGCCCATCTTGAAGCGTGACGTGAAGTTTTCACGAAGCAATGAGTGATGCTGTACAGCTACAAAATGCCCTACAAGAACAGGAGTAGTAGTAGCGATCAGTGTTTCCTGCACATGACGCCAGTAAGATCAGTGGTTATTTTTTTGAGATCACATTCCAACTGCACTAAAGCAGAAAGGTACGATGTGGGCTTGTTGTTGTTGCGTTGTTTGAAGTGAAAAACAGCGCATAGAAGAAGAAGGAAGAGAGAACGAACGACAATAAGAGCGTGAGTCAAACAACGTTTTTGTTTATTGTACGAAAGAAATATGTAGAAATTATATATATATCAGGGAGACAAGTGCTCATTTAAGAGACAAGTGCTTAAGGGCTCATTTTTTTCGTCTTTAGGCACAATAATAATAAGATCTAACTGACAATAATGCCAAGGAAAGTATAGGGAAAGTTATTAGGTCAATTGTAATGTAAATGTGAAGAAATAAAAGTGGGTGAAAAGATAACTTGCTGTGGGCAGGATCCGAACCTGCGACCGTCTAATAACGCGTTCGATGCTCCATCACTGAGCTACCACGACAGCTATCCCCCCAGCCACTTTCTTGGGTATCTATGAGAAATTAAACGTGGGAGTGTCAGTCAGCGCCACCTGTAACCATAGCGGCGAGTGTGGCAGACTCTTTATGAGCCTGTTTTGCGTCACGTAGCGCGTGAACGTCTTACGAGCTGGCAGCTTGGTGCTATGCAGCGAAATGTTTACCGACTCTGAAAGGAAAACAACTTTTCCGGGAATACGTTGCCCCTCGCGCTTACTGGTTCGTTTCGACGTGTTTGGTGTGCAAGCAGCGCAACGTAAAACGCATTTCTCACTCCGCTTTGTCGAGTCGGTTGAGCAGAACGTGAAGATGCGAGTACGCTTCGTTTCGCCGTCGTTTCTCAGCCAAGCAGACCGCGTCTCCAGAAACGCACTCGTCAAAAACGCGAAATGTATGCAATTCCTAGCATCATCTTCCGACGATAAGCCATCGCAAGGGTGAGTGTCAGCGACGCTCAGCTACGAATCTCTAATGTCAAGGCTTACACTAAAACGCCAGAAGCGCACACGGTATAATTCTGCAAACAGAACTGAACGTGTTAGAGGTGGGAAAAAAACAAATTGTACGGACCCACACATACCTTCGAATAACGGAAAGGCAGCTCACTCTCATTTCGCTTTTCAGTTGTCTTGTAAGAATGAAAACATTCGGACCTTCGGCACAGTGTCAATATTGGCAACAGTTGGGCCTACAGCAGCTTGATGGTGTACACAGCGCGAACGGTGAGTGAACGAGGCGCTTCATATTACCACGCAGCACTTCATAGTATTCATACTACTATCATACTATCATCCATACTATCCATACTATCATTCATACTATCATTCATACTATCAATCAGGTAATAGAGAAATGCTCAGAATATAACCAACCACTATACATAGCCTTCATAGATTACGAGAAGGCGTTTGATTCAGTAGAAATATCAGCCGTCATGCAGACACTGCGTAATCAGGACGTAGATGAAGTATATATAAACATTCTGGAAGAAATCTACAGGGCATTAGCTGCTACCATAGTGCTTCATAAAGAAAGCAACAGAATACCAATCAAGAAGGGTGTAAGGCAGGGGGACGCAATCTCCCCAATGTTATTTACCGCGTGCTTACAGGAGGTTTTCAGAAGACTAGAATGGGAACAGTTAGGGATAAGAGTTAATGGAGAGTATCTTAGTAACCTGAGCTTCGCCGATGACATTGAATTGCTGAGTAACTCAGGGGACGAATTGCAACTCACGATTACGGAGTTAGACAAGGAGAGCAAAAAGGTGGGTCTTATTATTCTGCAGAAAACTAAAGTAATGAACAACAACCTCGGAAAAGAGCAGCGCTTGGAGATAGGTAATAGTGCACTTGAAGTTGTAAAAGACTATGTCTACTTAGGGCAGGTAATAACCGCGGAGCCGAACCACGAGATTGAAGTAACTAGAAGAATAAGAATGGTGTGGAGCACATTTGACAATCACTCTCAAATTAGGACAGGTAGATTGCCACTATCCCTTAGGAGGAAGGTATATAACAGCTGTATCTTGCCGGTACTTAGCTACGGAGCAGAATCCTGGAGACTTACAAAGAAGGTTCAGCTTAAATTGAGGACGACGCAGCGAACAATGGAAAGAAAAATGGTAGGTGTAACCTTAATAGACAAGAAGAGAGCAGAGTGGATTAGGGGACAAACGGGGGTTAAGGATATCATAGTTGAAATAAAGAAGAGAAAATGGGCATGAGTCGGGCATGTAGCACGTAGACAGGATAACCGCTGGTCATTAAGGGTAACCAACTGGATTCCCAGAGAAGGGAAGCGGGTTAGGGGGAGACAGAAGGTTAGGTGGGCAGATGAAATTAAGAAGTTTGCGGGTGTAAATTGGCAGCAGCAAGCACAGGACTGGGTTAACTGGCGGAACATGGGAAGGCACGACGAGAAGGCGGTCAGGACCGTTAGGGCGCATGTTGTGGCGGTAGAGAACTCCTTCATGAAGGAAATACAAGTTCAGAGAAGTGGGTGGAGTAGCGGAACTCAGGCTTTGTATGATGGGAAGTAAATCCGGGTCGCGGCGTTGCTCAGAAGCGATATCAAGAAAGTCTGATATTGATAAGACGCAAGCCTCCGTAGCTCTCTCTGTGGCGTCTGGTGGATCCACTGGATACCGTGACAGGCAGTCGGCGTCTTGATGGAGGTGACCAGATTTATAGACGACCGAGAGGTGTATTCTTGGAGGCGTAGAGACCAACGACCGAGACGTCCCGTGGGATCCTTTAGCGAAGAAGCCAGCAGAGTGCATGATGATCAGTTACAACCGTAAACTGCGGCCGAAGAGGTACGGGGCGAAATTTAGCGACAGCCCAAACAAGAGCAAGACACTCTCTTTCGGTGATGGAATAGTTCCTCTCGGCAGGGGATAAAAGGCGGCTGGCGTAGGCGATGACACAGTCACGTCCATGCTGACGCTGAGCTAAAACAGCACCAATTCCGTGGCCACTCGCGTCCGTACGAACTTCTGTCGGGGCAGTCTGATCGAAGTGGGCTAATATTGGCGTAGTCGTGAGTGCTGCAATGGGCGCCGAAAATGCAGCACTCTGAGGCGAATTCCAAGTAAATGGGACGTCTTTTTTAAGAAGCTCGGTGAGAGGCCGCGCAATATCGGCGAAATTTCGGATGAAGCGGCGGAAATAGGAGCACAAACCAAGGAAGCTCCGGACATCCTTATGAGAAGAGGGCACGGGAAATTGAGTCAATGCGCGAATTTTGTCCGGATCGGGCTGTACACCAGATGCGTTAAGGAGGTGACCAAGTACAGTTATTTCGCGACGGCCGAAACGGCATTTGGAGGAGTTCAGCTGGAGACCAGCGTTGCGAAATACTTGGAGAATACTGGACAGTCGCTCTAGATGGCTTGCGAACGTCGGTGAAAAAACAATTATATCATCTAAGTAGCATAAGCAAGTGGACCATTTGAAGCCGCGCAGAAGGGAGTCCATCATGCGCTCAAAGGTGGCCGGCGCATTACAAAGCCCAAACGGCATTACTTTAAATTGGTATAACCCATCGGAGGTTACAAATGCTGTTTTTTCTCGGTCCAGTGGGTCAACAGCGATCTGCCAATAACCAGATCGAAGGTCAATAGACGAGAAAAACTTTGCGCCATGAAGGCAGTCAAGGGCGTCATCTATTCTTGGTAAAGGGTAAACGTCCTTCTTAGTGACCTTGTTGAGATGTCTATAGTCGACGCAAAACCGCCATGTGTTGTCCTTCTTCTTGACAAGCACGACCGGGGATGCCCACGGACTAGATGAGTGTTCGACGACGCCTTTGGCGAGCATTTTCTCGACCTCTTTCTGGATGACAGAGCGTTCGGCAGCGGAGACGCGGTAAGGGCGGCGATGAATTGGGTTGGCATCGCCGGTGTTGATGTGATGGGTCACAACTGATGTCTGGCCTAAAGGGCGGTTGTCAAGATCGAATATGTCCGCATAGGATGTCAACAGACGGTGGAGGTCTTGTGCTTCAGAGGGCGAAAGATCTGGTGCTATCATTTTGGCAATGTCAATGCTTGACAGGTTGGGCGCAGTGAGCAAGTTGACGTGCGGAGTAGGTTGCTGAGCCGACAGTTCAGAAATATCACACTCTTGCAACGACGACATGATGCCTAGTTTAATACCAGCAGGCAGCACATGCGTGGAGAAACCAAAGTTCAAAAGAGACAGATGGGTCTGATTGTGGCATACTCTCACCACGGTGTGCGGAACAGCAATGGAGTGCTTTAGCACAACGTCGGTAATAGGTGAAACGACATATTCACCATCGCGCACAGGCGGATCACACACGAGCTGCACGTAAGTCGCGGCTTGTGGCGGAAGATGCAGGAACTCGGTGGCACAAAGGCGACTTTGAGCGTCATGGGCAACAGCGGCGTCAAAAGGCAGTTACAACTGAAGAAGACCCGTCGAGCAGTCGATAAGGGCGGAGTGCGCAGAGAGAAAGTCGAGGCCAAGAATCACGTCATGTGGGCACTGCTCAAGCACGGTGAACAATACGACGGTCTGGCGCCCAGCAATACACACGCGAGAGGTACACATGCCGAGAACGGCAGATGTGCTCCCATCGGCAAGCATTACTGCACACTTAATAGGAGGCGTGATCACTTTTCGCAGTTTAATACAGAGAGCAGCGCTCATGACTGAAATGTGTGCACCAGTGTCTATGAGGGCTGTAACGGTAACGTCATCCACCAAAAGGTCCAAAATATTCCGGCGTGTAGGAATCGTCAACAGAGGATTTGCAGAATGGATCGTTAATGCAGCGTCACCTCCGGGAGCTGCATGGTCTAGTTTCCCGAGGTTGAGGGCCCAGGTCGTGCAGGGGACCTGGATCGAGAAATCATCGGCGAGAGAGATCGGCGGCCTTGGGGTGATGGTGACCGGCTGAACCTTCGGCCCTGAACGTTAGTAGGAGCAGGCTGTGGATCGTGCGGAGTAGAAAAGCGGCGAGAACTGCCTTCAAAGCGACGCCATGCCCCAGTGTTCCAAGATGAATTGGATGACCAACGATTGCGACAGTAGCGTGCAATGTGGCCGGCGCGAGAGCAGTGAAAGCAGATCGGTCTATCATCCGACGTTCTCCATTCAGCAGGGTTCCGGTAGCGGGAAGGGTAGCGTGAAGGGTACACCGGAATCTGGTTTACAGAAGCCGAGCTCTCGGTGGGGCGAACGGCGCAAACAGGTGTGATGCCGAGATTTGCTATTTCTTGGCGAACGACGGCTTGGATGAGGGAGACGGTGGATGCGTTGTCTTTAGGACCGTCAGAGGCGATGGCTGCAGGAGCCATTGCTTCGAGTTCACGACGAACGATTCGGGTGACATTTTCGGACGATGTAGCTTGTGTGAACTTGGGGCTGTCTTCACAGGTCGAAGTGGCTGCAGTATTAGGCAGACGCGCAAACTGGCGGGTTATGCGACGGTTCTTGGCGTGCTCGAAGCGCTGACACTCCTTCACAACCGCGTCGACGGTGGCGCAATCTTTAACGATCAACAAATTGAAGGCGTCATCGGCAATTCCCTTCAATATGTGAGCGATTTTGTCAGTTTCGCTCATGTTCTCGTCCACCTTTCGACAGAGGCCCAATACGTCCTGTATGTAGGATACATACGATTCCGTCGATGTCTGCACGCGACATTCCAGGTCTTTCCTCGCGGCCTGCTGTCGCCCAAATGGCCTGCTGAATAACTCGAGAAGCTTCAATTTGCAAACGTCCCAGCTGGTCAACTCCGACTCATGCGTCTCATACCAGGGTGAGCGCCGTATCCCGCAAGTAAAATACAACGTTGGCCAGCATCAACGTAGGGTCCCACCTATAGTATTCGCTCACGCGCTCGTACAAAGCGACCCAATCTTCAACATTCACCTTGTCCTTGCCTGTGCCCGAGAAGTTTCCGGGGTCTCGTGGAGGCAGGAGAATCAGAGGAGGCAGCTGGTGCTGCTGGTGCTGGTGCTGGTGCTGGTGCTGCTGGTGCTGGTGCTGCTGGTGCTGGTACTGGTGCTGCTGCTGCTGCAGCTGCGGCTGCTGTTGCTCTTGTGGGTGGGCCTGTTGAGCCATTGCAGGAAAATGAAGGTGGCGACCACTCCGAAGTTCCGTGTTGGTTTGCCGGAAAAGCCAGAGGTAGGCGTACCCAGCACCTCCACCAATAATCTTACAAGAAAACGTATATTTACAGATATTTACAACGATTACACGTGATGACAATGCCTGGCGCACTGGCGGGCTGGAACCAGTCTCTATCCACTTCGTAGTCTTTTCTTTCAGTCTGGGACCCTCTACTGCTTTATGCCCCAATCCCACTACTGCCTTGTGGCAATATATATATATATATATATATATATATATATATATATATATATATATATATATATATATATATATATATATATATATATATATATATATATATATATATATATATATATATATATATATATATATATATATATATATATAAGTCACCAGAAGAAGCGAACAAGCAAACGAAAAAACGATGCTTTATTGCCAACGTTACGGCCGGGTACCAGCCTTCGTTAGGGCATACGTGCATATTACACTAACACGCACTTCTTAAGGACATAGCATGAGGGCCCCCAATTGTGAATAATCACTCTTAGCAATATTGACATACATCTTAACAAAAAGATATTCAGACATGCGCAGCATTTTGTTGAAAGCGGAGCAGCAGTGCGCTATACAGAATATGGTAGGGCAAGGTGACTTGAAAACATAGTTACAAATAATATGATGGACACTTGTGATATCGCAACATTTATGAATGAACGAAAAAAGGCAATGCCATGGTAAGTTACGTTCGTTGTCAATGAAATATACATGAGCATATGTCACAGAACGAGCGCTCAAAAAGGGCGCGCCGCCAAATTCTCGCGCCGAAACGCCGGAGTGGCGCCGCGAGGACAACGATAAAGAAAAAAAAGAAAACAAACAGCTAAAAACTCCCCGGGCGCGCGACCCTCCCCTCTCGGAAGCGTAGGCTCGCCGACGAACCTCCTCACCCCACCACGGCAGCCGAGCAAGCATTGGAATTTTCTAGATGGAAAGGGGCGTGGTTTATGCCGGGTTGAGTCATCTGTCGCGGACAGCATTCCAACCGTCTCGGCCTCTCCCCAGCCTTCGCTGCGCATCGCGCCGACGAAATGATGAGAACTTTCTGGAATCTCGCGCGGAAGGTATTTAATCGAGCAGCCGAGACGAGAGATCAGGAGAAGACGGAAGTTAGTTCCAGAGCGCGTAGGGATTCCGCCGTGTAGTCGGCGAAGGTTTTGTCCGTGGAGACAAAGCAGGAGAAGAAGATGATTTCCACCTGAGGGGTGACGACTCGAGCTACAGGCAAGAGTGTGTGTGTTTACCGCTATCGAGCAAAGACGCGTGGCAACAGCTGCGTGTGTGAAGCCGACGTGTTTCCGGCGAAGAAGTTTGAAGCTTGGAGAGCGGCCAATTGAAGACGCGAGGTTTCCTGGAAGAGAAACTTCGGCGAGGTTTACTGGAAGAGAAACTTCGGGGGCTGCGGAACGACAACGATGCTGGACTTTGAGTGAGTGATTCTCGGAAGAGTATCATCCAGACTTTCGTTCCAAGAACTTGGACTGAATAGGTTTCCTATCTCTTTAGTCTTTAAGTGTCTTGGTTGTTCAATGCATGCGACTGCATTGTAGTGCGTGTTGTTGACTGTGTCCGTTGTTTCGAGTGTGGCTGATTGTACTGTGTAGTACGTTGTTTGTTTGGTGACCTATTGTACTCAACTATTGTGGAGTGTGCATACTTGTGTGTTGCTTTGATCTGCCTTTATTGAGAATATAATTTCGTTTGTTTATCAACTCTCGGCTCTGACTTGTTCTTTGGGCCACAGCCGGCGTCCGCTGGCGCGCCAAATAGGACCACTTCTAAATTGTCCACGCTTTCGTGGTGCGGTTCGGGTGGCCAATACCTCGGCCCTTGGAATTAGCCCGGCGATCGCCTCCCGAATTAACGGGACCTGTGTGACAATTATTCTGGCGTCCGCGACAGGACCTTTTGGTGCACAGTGTGTCCAAAGTAGTGAGAAGGAGCCTCGAGTTGTTGATACTGCTATCGGAACGATTTTATGTGTTGCGAAGTGTTCTCGTTAACGAGTGCAGGAGAGTGTTCCGATATACTCATTTAGGCAGATATTTTTTGCACGTGGCAAGGTTTTAGTTGCGAGACACAATGGATCTCGAAAAGTTAGTCGCTCTTGGTGAGAAGATGGGTCTTTCTGGCGCTGAACTACGGAAGTGGGTCACCCAGAAGGAAAAAGAAGAAAAAGAGAGAGCCAAGGAAGAAAAAGCAGCTGAGTTGGAACGAGAGAGGTTGGCAGCTGAGAGAGCCAAGGAAGAAAAAGCAGCTGAGTTGGAGAGAGAGAGGTTGGCAGCTGAAAGGGCGAGGGAAGAAAGAGAGCAGCAATTGAAGTTGGAGCTGGAGAGAGAGAGAAGTTGGCAGCCGAAAGGGCGAAAGAAGAACGAGAAGCGAGGGAGCGACAGCTGAAGGAAGAAAGAGAAGCGAGGGAGCGACAGCTGAATGAAGAAAGAGAAGCGGAGATGGCTGAAAGGGAATGGCAGCGGCAGCACGAGATGGAACTCGAGCGGCTCCGTTTGCAACAGCGAAGTGAAACTCCCGTCCAAGCTAGAGTTGAAAGCAGCGAACGGGAAGATCATGGCTTCCGCTTGAACCCAAGCAAGCTGCTCGTAGCGTTTGATGAAAGGAAGGACGACCTTGACGCGTACCTTCACAGATTTGAGACGATTGAAAGGAGCCAGAATAGGCCGGAACATCAATGGGCAACTGCTTTGAGTACTTGCTTGAGTGGTGAAGCGCTCAGTGTGTACGGTAGGCTGACGCCGACCGATGCAGCCAACTATGCCAAGGTGAAAGCTGCTTTGCTGAAGCGATTTAGATTTACTGTGGAAGGATTCCGGGACAGATTTCGGACAGGAAAGCCAGCTGATGGTGAGACGGCTACGCAGTATGCCGCCCGACTTTGCCATTATTTCGACAGATGGATTGAACTTTCAGGGACAGCGCAGGAGTACGATGAGCTTAGAGAGCTACTAATTAGAGAACAATTTATTACCAGTTGCCACCCAAGCCTGTCACTGTACTTGAGAGAGAGGAGAGCTAAGTCACTTAATGACATGCTTGAATTAGCTGATCAATTCTCGGAAGCGCAAGGTGGCACTAATTTGGCCAAGGTAAAGAAGGAGTGTCCTGAAGATTTGAAGAATTCGGCACCCGAACAAAAGAAGCGTGCACCGGAGAGTGTTCCGTGATGTTTTCTGTGTAACTGAGTGGGTCATCGCGCGAGCAGCTGTCGTACTAACTTTACGAGGCCTACGGTAGTAAAATGTTTTAAGTGTGGTCAGACTGGGCACAAAGCATGCAGACGCATGTCGAAACGGAGCGAGTCAAACTCACCAGGTATCCTGTGTGCAAGCGGCACCGAAATCCGATAATAATGCCGTCACCGATGGATTCGTAGAGTTGAAAAATGGGGAGAAAATTCCTATTGTGGGTGCTGTAATGACAAAACAGCCAACCGGTGTCACGAAGGGAATGCCAACGCTGCCTGGAAAAGTTGCGGGCAAGAAGGTTACGGTGTTAAGAGATACCGGCAGCTCCACTGTTATCGTGCGGAGAAATTTGGTACGGGGAAGTGAGTTGACAGGCAGAACGAAACCGGTTCGCCTAATTGACCGTACGGTTCAGATGCTTCCCGAAGCAGAGATTGAGGTTGAAACCCCGTACTTCAGCGGGAGGGTTACCGCTTTATGCATAACGACCCCCCTGTACGACCTTGTCATCGGAAACACCGACGGGGCGCGAGGACCGAATGATCCGGAATGTTTGGGAGAAGATCCTAAGATAGAGCCATCGCCAACCCAGCGACCGCGAGATACAGTGGAGGAGCAGCCCGTGACGGATCTCACTAGAGCCCAAGGTGAAGCCGCGGCGCAAGAGACAGCGAATGAGAAGATGATCGTGTTGAATGAGTTCACGTGCTGGGCAGCTGGACGTACGTCGGCACAACCTCAATTGACAGACAGTGTAAAGGGGACGGAGTCGGCCAGCCAGGCCCAATGTCGTGACATGAACAAGCGGGTGACAGGATCGGTTGAGTGTTATCACCCGTTAACAGTGTCAGAAGTGACAACGATGGCTGAGACGCCGCCTCAGACCCCGTCGTTGGAAAGGGCTCGCCGAAAAAGAACGAGGAAAAACAAGAAGAGATCGAGCGAGCACCGCAAAAAAAGGACGCAAGCGCAGCTCGAAATGCACAGGATAGGTGCTGAGGTGGAATCGAATTGTGCTTGGCAGGGCTGAGTGCTATATGTTGTGTTAATGTTCTTGTTATCCTGTGTCACAAGCGCCGAAGTGTTTGTGCTGTGACGTGATGTATAGTATTGTAGAATTGTGGTAATGAGAACTTTGTACATTTGTATTGTTTGGAATATGTGATGGAGTGTTGCATTCATGTACCTGTGGCTATATTTCATGTGTTGTGGAATTGAATTACAATGTACAATTGTATTGAGTGATCTACTGTGAATGTGAAGTGTCATGAGCGACGAATTGTGTTACAGTCTGTGAGAGTGTGTGGTGACTGTTCGCGCTCGTTTGTGTGGTTTTGAATATTATGAGATAATATTCTTAAAGTGGGGGGCAGTGTCACAGAACGAGCGCTCAAAAAGGGCGCGCCGCCAAATTCTCGCGCCGAAACGCCGGAGTGGCGCCGCGAGGACAACGATAAAGAAAAAAAAGAAAACAAACAGCTAAAGACTCCCCGGGCGCGCGACCCTCCCCTCTCGGAAGCGTAGGCTCGCCGACGAACTTCCTCACCCCACCACGGCAGCCGAGCAAGCATTGGGATTTTCTAGATGGAAAGGGGCGTGGTTTATGCCGGGTTGAGTCATCTGTCGCGGACAGCATTCCAACCGTCTCGGCCTCTCCCCAGCCTTCGCTGCGCATCGCGCCGACGAAATGATGAGAACTTTCTGGAATCTCGCGCGGAAGGTATTTAATCGAGCAGCCGAGACGAGAGATCAGGAGAAGACGGAAGTTAGCGCCAGAGCGCGTAGAGATTCCGCCGTGTAGTCGGCGAAGGTTTTGTCCGTGGAGACAAAGCAGGAGAAGAAGATGATTTCCACCTGAGGGGTGACGACTCGAGCTACAGGCAAGAGTGTGTGTGTTTACCGCTATCGAGCGAAGACGCGTGGCAACAGCTGCGTGTGTGAAGCCGACGTGTTTCCGGCGAAGAAGTTTGACGCTTGGAGAGTGGCCAATTGAAGACGCGAGGTTTCCTGGAAGAGAAACTTCAGCGAGGTTTCCGGAAGAGAAACTTCGGGGGATGCGGAACGACAACGACGCTGGACTTTGAGTGAGTGATTCTCGGAAGAGTATCATCCAGACTTTCGTTCCAAGAACTTGGACTGAATAGGTTTCCTATCTCTTTAGTCTTCAAGTGTCTTGGTTGTTCAATGCATTCAACTGCATTGTAGTGCGTATTGTTGACTGTGTCCGTTGTTTCGAGTGTGGCTGATTGTACTGTGTAGTACGTTGTTTGTTTGGTGACCTATTGTACTCAACTATTGTGGAGTGTGCATACTTGTGTGTTGCTTTGATCTGCCTTTATTGAGAATATAATTTCGTTTGTTTATCAACTCTCGGCTCTGACTTGTTCTTTGGGCCACAGCCGGCGTCCGCTGGCGTGCCAAATAGGACCACTTCTAAATTGTCCACGCTTTCGCGGTGCGGTTCGGGTGGCCGATACCTCGGCCCTTGGAATTAGCCCGGCGATCGCCTCCCGAATTAACGGGACCTGTGTGACAGCATAATATCGCCATTGATGTCACATATGTGGTAACAGAGTGTGCATGCGTTCTGGTCAACTAACTAATGTGTCACCAATGACACCGCAATGTAATCACGGCAGTGAACAAACGTGTATGTGGGCTACGGCGGTTGATTTATCTGTTTTGCCGGTAAAAACGTAAGCCTCCCTGGGTTCTCGTTTATTCCAGACACTATGGCGTTAGTTTTATGAATAAGAAAAGATTCACGGACTTCCCTTTCGTAGTGCGATTTAAAACCAGATTCGAGTATTGGGCAGTTATGTTGTTGAAAGAGTGGCCTGGTATAGCGAGGTGTTTGGACAGGGGAAGGCTAGGCAGGCACCTGACGTGTGACCTGTGATTATTGAAGCGCAACCAAAAAGCTGTCTCCGTTTGACCAATAAATTGGAGGTCACACAATGAGCATTGGAGCAAGTAGATTGCATCGCTCGTGTCGCAGTCGAAATTGCCTTTTATCCAGAGAGTGAAGTTTGACGCCGAGCTCTTAACAATACGCGACGTGGTCATGTGGGAGCACACCTTGCAGCGTGCCTTGTTGCATGGGGGACACCCCACATGGGCTGGCGTTGATAGTTTGGAGGACGTAAGTATGTCTCGTAGGTTTCTCGATCGGCGGTAAACTGCTTGTGGAGGCTCCGTGAAGACGTCTTTGAGACGATTGCTCTGCATTAGTATGTTGTAGTGCTTTTTGAGAATCGCGTTAGCATTTGGAACTGACGAAGAATGTGTCAGAATTAAATTGATGTGCTTCCGGTGCGCAGGTTCTTTATTTGATTTTAGAAGCGCTCTTCGGTCCATTGCATGGGCGCGCATGATCGCGTTGTCGATAACCTGAGGCGGGTACTGTTGTACAGTTAGAGCATCACGAAGCTTATCACAGTTTTCAACAAAGTCTGAATTTTCAGAGCACAGCCTTTTGAAACGAAGTGCTTGACTGTAAGGGTATACTCGTCTTACAATGTTTTACATGGCTGCTTTTGAAATGAAGGTATCGGTGAGCGTCGGTGGGTTTTCTGTATACTTTAGTAGATAATTTTTCGCCGCAAAGGGATACTGTTACATCCAGGAAACAGATGGATGCCTTCGAGTACGATTGTGACAATGAAATGGATGGATGAACCTTGTTAAAGTCTGCAATGAAAGTCATTAGTTCCGCTTCGCCGTGATGCCAGATAAAAAAAATGTCGTCTATAAAACGTTTGTAGTAAAATGGCGGTAGTCTGCACGTTGAAAGAAAATGATTTTCCAATTGACCCATAAATATATTCGCGTAATTTGGACCAATTTTGGTGCCCATTGAAGTGCCACTAACTTGTACGTAGTGAACACCGTCGAACTTGAAATTGTTAAGCTCCAGGATGAGTTTTAATAATGTGGCTAATGTACAGCTATCAACAGATTTGTCACATGATGAGTCGTTATAAGCATTTACTACTGCACGAATGCCGTCTTTGTGGGGAATATTAGTATAAAGTGACGCAACATCTAATTATACCAGAAATGAGTCAGCAGGTATATTCATGTCGATGATGTCAGCGAGGAAATGGGAAGTGTCCTTCAGATGGGATGGAAAAGTTGGAGGTAGTATACTAATCAGGCCATCGACAAAGCTTGAAAGTAGTTCGGTGACAGTGCCAATGCCTGACACTAAAAGACGCGATTCTCAAAAAGCACTACAACATACTAATGCAGAGCAATCGTCTCAAAGACGTCTTCACGGAGCCTCCACGAGCAGTTTACCGCCGATCGAGAAACCTACGAGACATACTTACGTCATCCAAACTATCAACGCCAGCCCATGTGGCGTGTCACCCATGCAACAAGGCACGCTGCAAGGTGTGGTCCCACATGACCACGTCGCGTATTGTTAAGAGCTCTGCGTCAAACTTCACTCTCTGGATAAAAGGCAATTTCGACTGCGACACGAGCAATGCAATCTACTTGCTCCAATGCTCATTGTGTGACCTCCAATATATTGGTCAAACGGAGACAGCTTTCCGGTTGCGCTTCAATAATCACAGGTCACACGTCAGGTGCCTGCCTATAGCCTTCCCCTGTCCAAACACCTCGCTACCCCCTGCAGGCCACTCTTTCGACAACATGACTGCCACAATACTCGAATCTGGTTTTGAATCGTACTACGAAAGGGAAGTCCGTGAATCTTTTCTTATTCATAAATTTAACGCCATAGCGTCTGGAATAAACGAGAACCCAGGGAGGCTTACGTTTTTACCGGCAAAACAGATAAATCGACCGCCGTATCCCACATACACGTTTGTTCACTGCCGTGATTACGTTGCGGTGTCATTGGTGACACATTAGTTAGTTGACCAGAACGCATGCACACTCTGTTACCACATATGTGACATCAATGGTGATATTATGCTCATGTATATTTTATTGACAACGAACGTAACTTGCCATGGCATTGCCTTTTTTGTTCATTCACAAATGTTGCGATATCAGAAGTGTCCATCATATTATTTGTATCTATGTTTTCAAGTCACCTTGCCCTACCATATTCTGTATAGCGCACTGCTGCTCCGCTATCAACAAAATGCTGCGCATGTCTGAATATCTTTTTGTTAACATGTATGTCAATATTGCTAAGAGTGATTATTCACAATTGGGGGCCCCCATGCTATGTCCTTAAGAAGTGCATGTTAGTGTAATACGCACGTATGCCCTGACGAAGGCCGTTCCGCGGCCGTAACGTTGGCAATAAAGCATCATTTTTCGTTTGCTCGTTCGCTCCTTCTGGTGACTTATAACTCGACCGGAATCCAGGAAGACTTTCAAGAAAATATATATATATATATATATATATATATATATATATATATATATATATATATATATATATATATATATATATATATATATATATATATAGGTATGGGATAGGGCACAACGGGAGCGTTGTCAACAAGGATAAATATATTTGGGAGCGGTCCTCCCCTGAACTCATCCCCTGATGAAGGGAGGACCCCTCCCGAAACTGTTGGGAAATAAATATATTTATCCTTGTTGACAAAGCTCCCGTTGTGCCATATCCCATACCTTCACAAAGACTAACTGGCCCATTGAACTATTACTCCCACTATATATATATATATATATATATATATATATATATATATATATATATATATATATATATATATATATATATATATATATATATATATATATATATATATATATATATAAATCACCAGAAGAAGCGAACGAGCAAACGAAAAACGATGCTTTATTGCCAACGTTACGGCCGGGGACCGGCCTTCGTCAGGGCATACGTGCATATTACACTAACACGCACTTCTTAAAGACCAAGAAGTGCGTCTCTTTAAGAAGTGCGTGTTAGTGTAATATGCACGTATGCCCTGACGAAGGCCGGTCCCCGGCCGTAACGTTGGCAATAAAGCATCGTTTTTCGTTTGCTCGTTCGCTTCTTCTGGTGATTTATATATAATATATATATATATATATATATATATATATATATATATATATATATATATATATATATATATATATATAAGGGAGACAAGTGTATACTTAAGGGCTCGTTTTTTTCATCTTTAGGCACAATAATAACGAGATCTAACTGACAATAATGCCAAGGAAAGTATAGGGAAAGTTATTAGGTCAATTGTAATGTAAATGTGAAGAAATAAAAGTGGGTGAAAAGATAACGTGCTGTGGGCAGGATTCGAACCTGCAACCGTCGAATAACGCGTTCGATGCTATATCACTGAGCGACCACGACAGCTATCCCCCCAGCCACTTTCTTAGGTATCTACGTGAATTTAAACGTGGGAGTGTCAGTCAGCGCCACCTGTAACCATAGCGGCGAGTGTGGCAGACTCTTTATGAGCCTGTTTCGCGTCACGTAGCACGTGAACTTATTACGAGCTGGCAGCTTGGTGCTATGCAGCGAAATGTTTACCGACTCTGAAAGGAAAACAGCTTTTCCGGGAATATGTTGCCCCTCGCGCTCACTGGTTCGTTTCGACGTGTTTGGTGTGCAAGCAGCGCAACGTAAAACGCATCTCTCACTCCGCTTTGTCGAGTCGGTTGAGCAGAACGTGAAGATGCGAGTACGCTTCGTTTCGCCGTCGTTTCTCAGCCAAGCAGACCGCGCCTCCAGAAACGCACTCGTCAAAAATGCGAAATGTATGCGATTCCTAACATCATCTTCCGACGATAAGCCATCGCAAGGGTGAGCGTCAGCGACGCTCAGCTACGAATCTTTAATGTCAAGGCTTAAGCTAAAACGCCAGAAGCGCACACGGCATACTTCTGCAAAAAGAACTGAACGTGTTAGAGGCGGGAAAAAACAAATAGTACGGACCCACACATACCTTTGAATAACGGAAAGGCAGCTCACTCTTATTTCGCTTTTCAGTTGTCTTGTAAGAATGAAAACATTCGGACCTTTGGCACAGTGTCAATATTGGTGACAGTTGGGCCTGCAGCAGCTTGCTGGTGTACACAGGGCGAACGGTGAGTGAACGAAGCACTTCATATTACCACGCAGCACTTCATAGTATTCATACTACTATCATACTATCATCCATACTATCCATACTATCATTCATACTATCAATCAGGTAATAGAGATATGCTCAGAATATAACCAACCACTATACATAGCCTTCATAGATTACGAGAAGGCGTTTGATTCAGTAGAAATATCAGCCGTCATGCAGACACTGCGTAATCAGGACGTAGATGAAATATATATAAAAATTCTGGATGAAATCTACAGGGGATTAGCTGCTACCATGGTGCTTCATAAAGAAAGCAACAGAATACCAATCAAGAAGGGTGTAAGGCAGGGGGACACAATCTCCCCAATGCTATTTACCGCGTGCTTACAGGAGGTTTTCAGAAGACTAAAATGGGAACAGTTAGGAAAAAGAGTTAATGGAGAGTACCTTAGTAACCTGCGCTTCGCCGACGAAAGAGTTAATGGAGAGTACCTTAGTAACCTGCGCTTCGCCGACGACATTGAATTGCTGAGTAACTCAGGGGACGAATTGCAACTCATGATTACGGAGTTAGACAAGGAGAGCAGAAAGGTGGGTCTTAAAAATTAATCTGCAGAAAACTAAAGTAATGTACAACAACCTTGGAAAAGAGCAGCGCTTGGAGATAGGTAACAGTGCACTTCAAGTTGTAAAAGACTATGTCTACTTAGGGCAGGTAATAACGGCAGAGCCGAACCACGAGATTGAAGTAACTAGAAGAATAAGAATGGTGTGGAGCACATTTGACAAGCACTCTCAAGTTATGACAGGTAGATTGCCACTATCCCTTAGGAGGAAGGTATATAACAGCTGTATCTTGCCGGTACTTAGCTACGGAGCAGACACCTGGAGACTTACAAAGAGGGTTCAGCTTAAATTGAGGACGACGCAGCGAACAATGGAAAGAAAAATGGTAGGTGTAACCTTAATAGACAAGAAGAGAGCAGAGTGGATTAAGGGACAAACGGTGGTTAAGGATATCATAGTTGAAATAAAGAAGAGGAAATGGGCATGGGCCAGGCATGTAAGCACGTAGACAGGATAACCGCTGGTCATTAAGGGTAACTAACTGGATTCCCAGAGAAGGGAAGCGGGCTAGGGGGAGACAGAAGGTTAGGCGGGCAGATGAGATAAAGAAGTTTGCGGGTATAAATTGGCAGCAGCAAGCACAGGACCGGGTTAACTGGCGGAACATGGGAGAGGCCTTTGTCCTGCAGTGGACGTAGTTAGGATGATGATGATGATGATGATGACTTCATAGACTCAGAAATACTCGGTCATATTCATGCAGTCACAAAAGAAAAAAAAAACACCAGCACCACACGATACGCTTCGTCAGGCTTAGCGATCCTGCCTTCTCGAACGGTGGGAGCATGCACTAGCACGTCTTCTCGGCAGTACACAGACGAGGGTCAGAAGTGAGGTACGTCAGAGGCCATGCTCGGAACAGTGAGTGCGCCTGAATGATTTTTCTAGATGGCGTTGTCCCCTCGACGCCTCAAAATACGAGGGAGTAATTTCCTCCTCGCCTTCGCTGCCCTTTCTACAGGCGATAACTTCTCGTCTCCTATTTATTAATAGCACGTGTACACTACCAGCAGTAAGCCTTGAGCGTAACAAGACTTCGTGATTTACAACTACACGCTGTTATCGCCGCTTGCGCAGTCGGAAACCCTCAAATTGAAGTGAAATAAGCCGATCGAGCATGACAGCCTTGCGAGACAAAGAAAGCATGGATGTGGGTGGCTGTATGACGAAGCAATGCAAGAGACGATTCACATGACGAATTTCGCTTACGTGAACCAATCGAGAGTATGTACCCTAACAATGTCATGGGAATTACTGTTGATCCGTCGCGAAGTGCGCGGGAAAGACAAGACACGCCAGGAGAGTACATTATGCTCGTTCTTTTGTGTTTTCGGAGGCTGGTGGCTGGTGAGGGGCCTTTTAAAGGCCAACTCCGGCAATGTTTTTGACCATGACCAGGTAATGGTGGTTCTACGTTTCTGAGACACTCTTGTCACGAGACCAATTACTGGATTACTCAGCAAATTCGAAAATGATGTTTCAATAAGCAAAAGGCGCAATACTGAAACCCAACCGGGCGCATGTAGACGTATGAGGTACTGCTTGGTAAGAACCGGAATCCGCCCCGCCGGCGCGGAGTATGAAAACTGTGAAGGCCAGACCAGCGAAGCGCAGGCAAAACACCACAGAGAAAAGAACGCCACCGCCGTCACCTTGTGGCCAGCACAATAAACGCTGTAGCGGCCAAAGTAGCGATGCCATCTGCTTCGTTACTTTCGTTGACCTGCCAAACATTACATCACAGAGACAGTGTTGGCAATAATTCTGGCAAGCCAGGTGAATGTTTCGAAGCAATTTTTAAAATTAATTTGCAAGCAATCAGTGCATTTCTCTACCCTATAATTTGACATGACAGAAATGTGCAAAAAATGTGCTCAGCAAAGCTTATTGAGATTCTTTGACCTCGAAAAATTGCCGGAGTTGATCCTTAAGTGGCTATGCTTGCGTTACCCCGAGAGACATGCGCGATACGCCGCGAGGCCTTGGAAAAGTTTGCGTTACTTCACCACACTGTCGCGAGCCCCGCCTGAAAACCCACATGACCTTCTTAGAACGAAAGATGACGCCACCATTCACCGCATTTGTGACGTCGTCATGACGTCTTCACACGACGTCACGTGATATCATCAACTGAAGATTGGCCACTAGTAACTTGACATATACATCGGAGGCAATGCAACACCAGGTGAAGTGCAGAAATGTTCAGTGCTGGAGGGAGGAAAATTAGAATCGACGGAAAGTGATAATTTTTGACGTGGATCTCACACGGCGTATATATATGCTTTGCAAGTAGCCCGGTCCCCAAGTGTATGACTCAATGTACAAGCTAATGCGCAGCAGGCATTCGCCCTTAAATGTTAAAGAGAGTGGCATATGCTACGCATTGTTTCATTAGTACTCCCACCCTATACCCTTACTGCTTCCTCTCCTGTAACACACAAATGCCGACTTGTTAGTTTTCACCAGATTTCAGGCATTAAATGTATAGCCAAACACTAAACAGACTTCGACACGTGCTATACATTTGGCTGGTATGAAAACAATCATTGTGCTCAAATTGAGTGGGCTGTTTATAAGAGCGCAATAGATGCCAAACTGCCCCCCGGCTTAGTGGAAATGAAATAACATTTTAGCACCTATGAACGTAAGAAAACAAGCCCATCTGTGCTGTCTCCTTCTGTCTATGCTTGTTGCGTGCGAAGGTCACAAGAGGTGGAAACCATAGAAGTTGTAAATAGAAGGAACGCCTATGAGTCGTGCTCCGTATAGTCTGAAGTGCGGGAAACACCGCTCAGACGCGACGAAGGAACGATATGGTGAGGAAAAATGCTCGCTGGCAAGTAATGTTTATTAGAAAATCTATGCGCACACGCTACACAGCGCTCTCACGCAGACGCGCAAATACACGCCCACTGTGTTCGTGTGTTCCGACAAGTGCTCTCACTTTAACCTTTCCCGCCTGGAGAAATTTTTCAAGAAAGCAAGAGCCTTCTTTTAAGCGCTATTCTCTGTAAAGACTAACAAACTAAATTGGCCACTTAGCGGGATCGTACCTAAAAATAAAACGGGAAGAAGGCCCTTACTAGTTTTCGGCAAGTGAAGCTTAAGCAAGTGAAGCTTAGACTACTCCGTATTGACGACCCGCCCCTGGTAAAAAGCAAGTAATGGAGTACTTAAGCACAAATACCGACACAAGAATGTTACCCAGCTCGATAGACGACATACATTAAAGACCTGCACTGTCTCATGCCGCAAAATGCGCTCTTGAATTGCCCTGAAGACGTTTATGGCGTCACTGCCTTCCATACCAAAGCCAGTATTTCCACCAGTGGATTCCTAAACTACTGTTGTTTTATCTAAAATCTACATAGGATGAATGGCGATATATAGCCAATATACTCCCCCCTATGAAGGTGGGGACTATATTGGCTCGTTTCTAGCACCGGGTTTGAGCGATTTGCTTGTTTGCCATCTTGACATACTCATGAGAGAAAAGAAAACGACGGTGCTCAAAATTTTACACATTCTTAGAGGCTTAGACGACTACCTTGTGTTGTATGAGTTTCATTCAAATAACACTGGTATGGTGTTCCTTACACTAGACAAAAAAAAAAAAAACACCGAACAGCGACAAAGAAGAAGATAGAAGGAGCGCAGGTGTGTGGGTGAGAGTCACGAAAAAGGATCAAGCGAGCAAACAAGGCAGATGAAGAGAAAAAGATATAATGATTATGTAGCCAGAGCCCCTTGTGGGTATGAGCCAAGGTTTTTTGGGCGGAAAAATAAAACAAAAGCATTACCAGATTATCGAATGCACACAGTTTTTATGGAAGTACGTAGTACCCATAATCATTACCCACTTTTTCTAAACACAAGTGCAGCAGAATAAGATGTGGGTCATCTTTACTGTAGTACAGCGAGACGGCCAACTTGTCGTGACGGGCTACAAACTACACGAGGAAGACTTCGTGTCGACGCCACAAGAGGCAACAACCACGGATTTCCTAGAAGCTATTGCTGAAAAAGCCAACGCCCCAATGAACGGCATCATCGCTAAAGGTAGCATGGCCATTAATATGAATCTGAAGGAACTTAGTGACTGTTGTGTTTCAAGGGTGGAACTCTTGTGTTTTGTTTTTCTGGAGGGGATGATGTTGTGTTGGCTAGAGGCAGCCTTATTCCCGTTGTGGGTCTGCAACATTCAAAATGCTTCTCCACATTAGCAACTTTTTTTTTTGCTTGATTAAATCGGTTCCATGGTGTTCGTTGAGATGAGCACTTCGGCGTTCGCCTCTTCCTTGCTCACACCCGTTGCTTTGCAGTGCTATACAACAGTGACTTAACAGGACAAGATCCTCATAACATTTCTAGCAACTCCCCAAATGCGCTTTTGTAAAAAACGACGTTAGCTGACGCAATGTTACAGCTTGTTGAAATTCAAAGCCAACAAAGCCAATGCCTAGAAGTTTTTTTGAGTACCCTTGTAGCATGTTGTAGAAGTCAAGCCCAAATTTCTCTGCCAGGATTTGATAATGACACGGGGTTTATCGATGTAAACAGTGCTTGCACAGCAGGACTAACGATACTAAAAGCGGGTGGCAACGACCGGCACAGGAATCACAGCGTTAGGGCCAACAGCTCACGCTCGAGGCTTCTGACTAAAGAGATGGCCCACTACGGCGTATTGTTCTTCTCCTTACAACACCTCCGCGACAAAGGGAAGACATCCTGGCGAGTCAAAATGATGACAGGAGAAAAGGCTCAAAATATGGCTTAAGGCGACTTACGTGAACTGTCTCGCGACCAATGTGGTGCCTGTCTGTGGATAGGATGACTGGCTCGATCACATATGTTATATAAGAGCGACGTTCCACGACGCGGTAAGGACTGTGGTACCTCGGGGCAAACTTGGAGGACAGGCCAGGAGAGTGGAATGGCAGTCGGAGTCATGCAGACGAGCGAACCTACGGGGAAACTCTAGGACTTGCTGGTCGTGGTCATGGCGTTCTTTTTCGAGGGCTTGTCTGTCCGATGTGAATGAGCGAGCCAAGTGACGACACTTTTCAGCATGCCGCACAATTTCAGAAACAGGACTGAATTCAGAGGCGTCCGGGTGATACGGCAAAATGGGGTTCAGAGTGCCGCATGGCTGACGGCCGAATAGAAGAAATGTGAAAAGCCTGTTGTTGACCGCGTCGCAGTATTATATGCATAGGTTACAAACGGTAGCAACACATCCAAAGAATTCATACATCGCAAACATGTCTCCCAGGGTTCTAATGAAGTGCTCCGTTAGAACATTGGTCTGCGGGTGGTAGGCAGTAGAGGTGCGGTGAACCGTACATCATGAACGAAAAAGTTCCAGAAGAACCTTGGATAAGAACACGCCCCCTCTATCACTGAGTATTTCACGTGGTGCACCGTGACGCAGGACGAATCATCGTAAGATGAAATTGCCTATGTCCCGAGCAGCAGCTGAAGGTAGCGGAGCTGTTTCTGCGTATCTCGTCAGATGGTCCATGGTGACGATTATCCATCGATTGCCAGCCGCGGTATAAGGAAGCGGTCCATATAGATCAATGCCTACACGGTCGAAAGGGCGTGCCGAAAATGGTAGAGGCTGTAGTAGTCAGGGTGAAAAGGCAAATGACTTCCCTTGCTGGCACAATGGACAGGGTTGGATGTATTTTTGGACGAAGGTGTACATGCCGCGCCAGTAGTAGCAGAGGCATTCATACGTCTTCAGCGCTCAAGCTTGAGCATGTTGTGGATCAGCATGAAAATACGCGCATACGTCAGATCACTTACGGCTTGGTATAACCAAAAGCCATTTACGACCATCCACCATGTGGTTTTTTTAGTATAGGAGCATGTCTCGTATCGCAAAGTGTGTGGCTTGACAACGAAGAGCACATAGGTATGCTGACGTGGAAGTGTCGGAAAGGACGTTAAGGAGGTATGCAATCCATGAATCTGTACGCTGCTCAGATGGCATGCTCGTGATGGAAATTGCAGTGATGGGAATGTCCCTTTCTGAGTGCAGATCTTTGCTGGATCACACTGGTGACCGAGAGAGCACGTCCGCGTCAGAATGTTTTCGCCCAGATCGGTAGATGGCGTGAATGTCAAATTCTTGGGGGCGCAGCGCCCAACGTCCAAGATGGCCAGAAGGGTTCTTCAGAGAAGCTAACCCGCAGAGTGCCTGATGGTCGGTGACGATGTCGAAGGTCTTTCCGTACAAGTGAGGACGAAACTTGCTTAACGCCCACACAATTGCGAGGCACTCTTTCTCGGTGACAGAGTCATTGGCTTCCGCTTTTGTGAGTGTGCGGCTAACATATGTGGCAAAGTTTTCTGGAATACCAGGCTTACGTTGCGCGAGTACTGCGCCAAGGCCGATGACACTAAAAAAATAGCAATGTGTCGATGGCGTCCGATGACGTTCACATGCTTGGGTCCAATTAGAAAGGTTGGCAGGCGGAGCAAGTAGATTCGTGAGCGGTTCTATGACCGATGCAAAGTTACGGACGAAACGACGAAAATAGGAGCACAAGCCGATGAAGCTCCGCAGTTCTCTGAGTGTGATTGGTTTGGGAAACTCGGCGACTGCACGAAGTTTTTCCGGGTCTGGAAGTATTCCATCCTTTGAGACCACATGGCCAAGTATAACGAGTTGACGTGCCCCAAATTTTGATAAATTTGGTGAGAATTTGTCACGAAAAGAAAAATATAAATTGATTCGGTTAACTGGCTTTCACTTTCCAGTAATACGTCAGATGAGCCAACATATCTCGACCCACAATGATAAGAAGGTCATGTTTTGATTGAAGTTCCCAAATGAAACGTAGAGGGCTGTAGCGAGTGTAAAATACGAAGACTTCTTTCGTGGAAAACCGGGTTCAAAGGACTAATACGCCTGGAGATGGAGAACAGAGCGTCTAGACGTCCGTTTATTGCGACGTAGATCCAAGAACCACCGTGCCACGCGCATCCCTCCTCTTTTCCTTCCTCTCCTGCCCCATATGTTCACTGTTTTTAACACTCCCGGCCCACGAATGGCTGCGGGCGCATTTCTAGGAAACACAAATGTTGAATAGGCCGCGTTACAATTTTCCCATCTGCTAGCTTTAGGCGACATGCACGAACAATGCCGTCGTTTCCCGTATTGTTCTTCAGAACACGTGTGGGTTTGCAACACAACTTGGGCAGAGCATCATCGCGCAATATAACTATATTGCCTTCCGCAATACTAGTAATGTCCACCACTGGCCTATTATGAGCGCTTCTAAGAAGTATTTAATATTCTTTATACCAGCGATTCTAGAAGTCTTTTTGTAGCTTTTGTCGCTGTATCCAAGTTTTAAGAAGCTCCGTAGGGGAGCTGTGCACCACGTCTGCAGTTTGCAAGTCGGGAAGCACCGTCAATCACTTGCCATGTAAGAAATGGGCAGGTGTTAAGACTTCTGGTTCCTATGGTGCAGAATACAAGTACGTCAGCGGTCTACTTACTATTCATGATTGCATCAATTTCTGCTGGGGCTGTGCTCATTTGACCATAACCTAGAAGAGACCTTCCTAGAGCTTTTCTCAAGTTGTCTTTCACTGACCTTACCATACGCTCCTGAAATCAGCCCCACCAAGGAGCAAGGTCAGCAGAGAATTTCCACGTGATGCTATGAGCAGACAGATAATCGCCGACCTCACTTCCCCTAATAGTGTTATACACAGCACGAAGTTCACGAGAAGCATGCTTTAAACGTTCTCGTTTAAAGCACAAAGCGTTGTCAGAGTAAATCACTGAAGGAAATCCACGACGTGCAGTGAAACGACGAAATGCTTCCAAGAAACTGTCTGCTGTTGAACGTAAAACAAGCTCTATATGAACAGCGCGTATACTACCGCGCAAGTGAATAGCACGATGCATGATTTCGTCATGCAGAAGCGCTCTCGAAGTTCTGCGATGATTGTTGGGATTCTTGCGTGCAGAAGCCTCTGGTGTAAGCCGGTGGCGATGTGGTCACCGGCAAGCAGAATCGGGTGTTTCATGCCCTCGTGGTACTCGACATTCTGAAGCCTTGTTTGAACTCTCAGCAATTTACATTCTCTTCCGCAAGAAATGGGTGCAGATCCCGAATTGTCGACGCCTTGGGTAGATCTCACCCAAACTGGAGGACTGCCACTTCAAGGCCCAATCGTTGTTTTCGAGTAACGGTGTCTACTGCCGCATTTTATTTTGCATCGTCTTCAACATCACTCCGATTGGTGGTCAAGTGTTTGAACCATTCTTCGTCTTTTGCCAACCAAACTGGTATTTGCCACCAATTTTCCCTGCCTATAAGCGACTTGACGTGTCTTGGGAAACTATGCCCGCGGCGCTTTCCTTCAAAGCGTATAGCCGTTTGAACGCTTGCGTACGACAATTGTGCAGGTCTGTTGGTAAAACCTTTAAAGGCGTGTACACTTTGCATCTTTGATCGTGCAACTCAATGGTTCCATTGAAAGCATTACAAACCGTTTCATCGTGAGAGGATAATACATCTGAATTAGTGGTCTCTATGCTTTCTAGCTTCCAAAACTTTCTCAGATTACAGCCTGCGCGTTCCTGCATCTGTTCATCGTTCATACAGCAATCCGTCCGAAATACACAAACGTTTGTATTTGTGCGTGAATGAATGATTTTATTGCTTAATAGTCCTGAGAATGTCAAACCAAGTGCTATTTATTTATTTATTTATTTATTTATTTATTTATTTAATATTTATTTATTTATTTATTTATTTATTTATTTATTTATTTATTTATCGATACTGCAGGCCAGTATGCTGGCCCATTCAGGAGGGGCAAATACAATAATACAATGTCAAGGCATTCACAAAAAGACTAACAATGCAAGAAGAAAAAAATTTCTACTTCAATAGAAAAGAGACATTTGTGGTCGTCATGCCAATTTATTTATTTATTTATTTATTTATTTATTTATTTATTTATTTATTAGAATACCCTCAGGGCCCGTAGGGCATTACAGAGGGGGTGGGTACAACATATATAACACACAAGAAAAAAAGACAAAATAAAGAAACAAGTATCAGATGCGCAAATCAGGAAGGCAACATAAGTCAACTAAAAATGTATAAGAATTCAAGCACATACAAGACAAAGATAGATAATGGAAACTGCGTATAGTTACAAGCATTGCTGAGAAATTGCAGTCTTGAATAACAATTGACGTCTCCAAGGACTTTCCATAATTGGTCTGAGCCAACCAATAGGCTGATGCCTTGTTCTTGAACTATGTGGGAAAAACAAAGTGCATCAGCCACTCGTTGACCACGATTCTGAAACCCTTTGATGAATTATGACTTTGGGGTACCTCAACAATGGCTTCACAGATGTGTCCTATTTAAATGGCTTCAATGACATGCTGAACATCACCGTACTGGCTTTGCAAAGTTACTTGAACTAGTTTTCGACGCGTACATCGACCACCATGCTTGGTTCCAAACACGTCGTCGGTAATGTCGATTTCTCCCAGCACCTTTAGGTTCAATTTTCTGGAAACGTCTTCTTTGATAAAAGAGCACTGGCTACCGTTATCCGGAATGCCTCTTATATAGCAGGAACCCTTCGCACCATTTATCAATACTCTGAATGTTTGCAATAGTATTGTATTAAGGCTCCTATTGCTATCTGACACAGCGTACATGGAGGTACTGCTCGTAGCATGTTGTGGTGGCGTCATTATTTGAAGAGCTTTAGTCTGTACAGAGCACATCGAAGAAGCGTGTCTTCCATCACAACGTGAGCAGCTCACCTTCCGTCGACAGTCTCTTGCTCGATGTCCTTTTGTGGTGCATCTGAAGCAGCACCCAGTCGTCGACAGAAGACGCTTTTTTCCGAGTCAGGAAGCGATGCGTCGCAGTTCAGCGTTGAGTTTGACTTCTGGCAGAAAAGGTAAACCTCCTCCTTCGTAACAGTACTGTTATAGATGACTGCAGCTGATGCTGTCGGCTGATTCTCACGGCTGCCGGAAGTCTGCTGATCCCTGGTAAAAGTAACTCGTCGCTGGTAGCTGGTGAGCTCTCTGCACTCGACCTCGATGCGTAGGTACTTGAGCAACTGTCAATGTTCTTCCAAGCTCGGTGGGTTGTTCCCATTTGACGCTTCAAGTCGCCATCGTCGGTGATATTCCACCCTTATCTCCCGTGGAATCTCTTTCATTAGCACCTCGCACAACATGGCAGAGTAGCTGGATTTTGAGACGCCGAGGCCTTTGAGCCCACTAATGTTGACTTCAGCGAAGCCGCAAAGGCTTCTCAAGGCATATTCGCCGACGTAGTGACAGGACGTAGAGTGGGAAGATTTTCGAGATGCCTCTGCTCAATCATGTGCACGTTACCAAACTGCTCCTTAAGTATAGAAATGGCGTCGTCATAACTGTTGTCGGTTGTGAGTATGCCTACAATAGCCTTTGCCACAGGGCCGCCGAGAATGGATCGGAGGTAGTGAAACCGATTGACGTTACTGAGACGCGGGTTCTCGTGTACGGAGTGTCGAAAGAAGTCCGAAATTGGTAGCCATTTCGTGGGGGACCCCTCGAATCTCATTAGGTCTAGCTTAGGAAGCCTTGCTCCTGTGACGGCGGAAATATCTGACGGGGCTGATTGACGCGGTAGAGAAGATTCGGTTGGAAACTCACCATTAGACTTGGCTGGCCCTGATGTTCGGACAGCCAGCTTCTCGATGTAATGTTTAAGGAGGCCAACGCTCCCTACAGTTCAGTCCTTGTACTCTAGCTCCGAGTCCGCCAGCACTTTGTCATCCGTCATGTGGGCGTGCAGTGCTTCGTTAGCCTTGGCGAGCTCGTCGGGGCTTTTCTCCAGGCGCTGAACAATGCTGCGAAGCCCCGCCAAGTCAGATTCATTGGAGGCTAGAAGCTCATCAACGGCAGTGATGATCTTGGTGTTGTGCCGCCGTCTAGCTGCTCTCGTGTTTCGCAGGCGTTCCCTGGTCCTCCTTGAAACCGGGTTGGGTTTCGGCAACAATGTAAAATTCAAAGACTTTTTTCGTAAAACACCGGGTTCAAAGGACTAACACACCTGGAGATGAAGAGCAGAGCGTCTCGACGTCCGTTTATTGCGGCGTAGATTCAAGAACCACCGTGCCACGCGCATCCCTCCTCTTTTCCTTCCTCTCCTGCACCCTATGTTCTTAACAGCGAGGATGCTGCTCAACCAGTACGAATTGTACGTATTAGCATATAGCGCGATGAGTGAACTTTTGAGGAACTGTGCAAACTGCAATGGAGAACATAAACGAAAGGCGGCACATAGGTAAATTGCCATCTTAACATGAAAAATACATTTACGTGAAAGTGGCACATGATTGCTAAAATATTCGTGAGAAAAGAAGACGGGACAAGTCAAAATTGTTTTCAAGAAACCGTCCGACCTGATAATTCATTGAATGCAAGTATAATCAATCTGCATGTTGTCAAGTTGTCAGATCGTTGGCTGAAGCTTTTCGTACGGCTTGTTCACGAGTAAACATCAATTCATAACGTCAGTCTCCATTGTTCTTGCCGACCTTTTAATTCTACATAAGCCAACTTAGCAATTCGAGACGGGCAGCTTGCATGGTCAGTGATACTGCATACAATGTCGACTTATACCGCTCTGTTGTTCATCTTGGGTGCTGGGACTTCTTCGGCAAGAGTTACAGGCGGCGCTCCTCGTGACTGCAGAGAAAATGATGATGGATGGGCGGCAAGTATTTATTTTTCTGTTGTCGAAACAATTAGAACAAGTTGGTAATAGATGATGTTTTTCACTGACTACAGACCAAATTACAGTAGATAGTGCTACAACAGAAATATAAAATCCGGCGTACTATGGCTGTAAACCTTCGAGCGAGAGCCAACTCTGTCCCAAACAGTGTTTCTTTTTTTCGAGGCAGGTTCACTGGCCTTGTGGTTTAATAACCGTTTTGTTAATTTGCAATTTTCGTCGATTCCGAAAAATTGGCGCATTTGGTCAAGAACATGGTGCGCGATTCATTTGAGGTCACTTGTTCATAAGTATACTTTTGGAGCGCTACAGAATAAACAAAAAAATACCTTCCGAAACTAGAGACGTCCACTTCCATGACGAGTTTTGGTATTGCCATATTCATAGCTACCCTTTTATAAGGTGAAGAACATTCTGGGCAAAGAATCGATCGATGATTCGGGTTCTTTATTGCCATCTCAACAAACGTACGTCATTTAAACAAACGGACGTGACAGCACCTCAAGAAAAGGAGCATTGATCTTATATTGGTCAAAGTTTGAGCCCATCGAGATGCAGAACTATGGTCTCGAAAGACGTGACCATTAAGTTACTGCATCTTTCTTGATGATTTAATCGAGATGTTAGACTAAGCATAAACTCGATAGCGTTACAGAGCTGGTTTCGCAGAAATTCTGGAGTCGGCGTCGGCATCATTAGCTGTGAACGAAAAAGAGTCATCTTGTGCGTGACCCAAAAATCGAGAAAGATACAAAAAATAAATAAAAAATTATTCTGTGTCTGAGTGGGGATCAAGCCCGGATCTTTTGCGTGGCAGGCGGGTGTCTCATTACGCAGCCACGCGTCTGATTCTGACTACCGTGAAATTAACTTCCTCTGCTTGAAAATGAAGTGAGAGTAACATGCTTCACCAAACACGCGGCTCCTGCACACATGTTTCCCAATACAACATGCAATATTGCAGTAATAATGCATGACACAAGCGTAGATTTTCATCGGGTGTCGGAACATGGGATTGCATTAATGACTTCGTGGTTGATCGCCCGTTACAAAAGGTACGCACGTTACTGCGCCTATTCCTTTGGGGCCATGTAGTGGTTGCATAGCACATTCGAAAAGATGTGATGCAGTAAGTGCTTGAAGTACGTATACATACGTACAAGATATCGCGTTTACGTTCAAACCTTAAAGATAAAGTTTAACGATCCCCCAATTTTCAAACTACGATTTTAAGAAGCGTTCGCAGCAACAATAGTTGCTCTCCATGCCAAGAATTGTTGGCCTTTGCACAGACATTCATAAACAGGGCGTAGCTGCCAGCGATGCAGCGAATTGTGTACTCTCCAAAGGATATCAACAACCGAAAAAACATCATTTGCATTAGTGACCAAGACGCTGCGAAAGAGCAAATAAGCTGTAATTTAGCGCAAAAAAGGAGTTTTACTCGTCGCAAAACAAGGAATGTTAAAGTGAAATCCACAATTACCGTGAATAAAAAGGCGAAAAAGTTCAGGACAACTTGCCATATTAGAGAAACATGGCCAAATGGCGCTTGGCTAGGGCGTGTCTAACGTCCAGTTCCAATTGAATTATTATATAGAGACTCATTTTATAAATAATTAAGTATTGATACATTCATAGGCAGCGGTGGTCCCCAAATGCCTTTTTCGGGTTGAATCAGTCATGACATCTTTCATTTCAGTCATTGTTCGGGTTCCTTTTATCATTCGTCAGCCGGTAAAATGGGCCCGCGAAAAGGTCAACGACAGCATACAGTAATTTTGTTTCCTGCGCACATAGGGGCAGTGGAGGGAGCTTTGCGTAACAACAACGAGCGGTGCCCCACGAGGCACGAGGACTATAGAGTGCCGCGCACTCTCTGACTGGTCTCAATCTCCCGCTCCTGAGCTTATAGACCATCTATTACCTTAGAACGAGACTACCAAGCACTATTTCCTATAGGACATTCCCCTTGTCACACTCGGGAAATAATGGCCCAAGGCGGTTATATTAGGGCATCTGCAGACACGCACGTATACTAACCCGATCGGTCGTGAACAAATTTAATCTTGACTGTGAGGCTTGGGTGTTGGTGTAAGCTTGATCTAGACCATATGCTCTGGGATGCTGCTCGGCGTCGGCCAGTGATGATTCTCAAAGCGAACAGTGGTGGCGGCGGATGCTGTGCAGTGGCGTGCTCACGAACGTACCAAGGGCTGTCTAGAGGGCTTTTGTTGTGGCGAAGGGGCTTGGCCTCTCTGTCCCGACAATCTTCTTAGTATGAATATGCTAAGAATAGCTATCTTGCACGCTCCCGTTTCAGTTGGTTCTCAGCACTATGCGCGTGTCATGTTTTCTTTTTTTGGGGGGGGGGGGAGGGTGAACATGTCTCGCAACTAGATGTTGCGCGTTGTTCCTTTGGTCGCATGACTAGCTGTCAGGTAATTGCTCAAGAAAACATGTCATGGTACTTGGTGTTATGTAGCTTTATGGAGAAAATACATGTGGCTAGCTGTTACGTGTTGTTACATCAGTAGTTAAGGGACTTGTTGTAAGGCGATGTTAAGTGGTCTATGTCACGCGACTAGTTGCGGTGCTATGGTACATGACTTGAATAAAGTGACAAGTTGTGACGCGTTATCACGTGACTTCAGTCACGTGTATAGCTGTTTCGTGGTTTATGGTGGGATCATGTGTCTTCACTAACTCTTACGTGATATTACATGACTTCAGTCGTTTGCCCTAATGTTACCTGATTTTAGGTACGCGAATCGATGTTGCGGCAGGTTAGCCACATGATAAGTTACGTATTATTGTGTAATTTTAGTCACGTGACCAAGTATTACATAATATTTTGTGATTTATTGACTTGGCAGTTTCTATACGTATACTGTTACGTAATTTTAGTCGCTTGACTTTAGTTACAGCATGTTACCTGATTTTGGTTTCATGACTAATTGTTCCGTGATGCTACGTGACCTTAGGTCACGTAACATGCTCTTCATCGTATATCTAATACATTCAAAGGCAGGACACAATCAGTGCATGTGTTGTGGGAGCGAAGAGAAGCCCATGCAAAAGGAGAGCGAAGAAAGTGCATGCTGGTTGATTCCTGCTCGCACTACCCGGTGCAACAAAAAGCCCAGCAGCTCGGCTGTTGAAATCTCCGTCGTTCATGTAGAAAGAGCAGTGACCAGGCCCCATGTGTTTTCAATAAGTAAACTTTTAACTTTGTGTGTTATGGTCTCCTCAACGTTCCTCTTGCGCTCCGGTTTTACCTTCGCAAGCGGAAGCAGGAAGGAAAATAGGAAGAAAAGAATGACAGGGAGCCTAACCAGTCTATAGGCAGCCGGTTTAATACCATGTGCATGGGAGGGGGATAGAAGAGATGAAAGATATAGAGGAGAGAGGGAAGAGAGATAAACACAGCACACTAAGCAGCACACGCGCACAGTGGAAAGAATAGTAGCAGTGCAGGATAGGGTAAAACGACCGACAGATTGTAAAAAAAAAAATTGGCCCCGTATCTGCATGTTATTCTGCAAATGTCGTCGAAAGACAATAGTCTTGCGTCTGGACAGATTGAACAAAACGTTTACTTGATGTTCTGCGCAAGAAAACTGGTGAATGGTATTTTGGAGGCGCTGTGTTAGAGTACCTCGAGCGCACAGCGGAGGCGAAGGAGCGCACCAAGTCACGTTACACGTGAGACATGAGCGCTATCTGGCAGTTATAATAGAAAACTAAATGCGCGGCTCTGAGACGAACGTGCGCGCCCGTCTCAGAGGTTTAAGGTGCAGAACACAAGGCGACGGGTAGGTGCCACCACCGTGTCGTCTCAGCAAAGCTTTGGAAACACTTTCCTTTTCGTGCGAGCGTTGCACGGTCAGCGCTGCGTGATAAACGCTACGGTCCTTAGAATAACTTATGTATGTCTTTTCTAGTATAAAACGCACATACAGAGGTTCGGATCCCGGCTGCGGTGGCTGCATTTCCCATGGAGGCGGAAATGTTGTAGGCCCGCGTGCTCAGATTTGGGTGCACGTTAAAGAACCCCAGGTGGTCGAATTTTTAGGAGCCCGCCACTACGGCGTCTCTCATAATCATATGGTGGTTTTGGGACGTCAAAACCCACATATCATCAAAACGCACATACAGAATACATACGTGTTCTTATGGTGCGTCAGATATGCACGATAATTGCTTTTTAATTGACAATCGCACAAGTGTGAACGCTAAATCGTGAGCAACATTGGTGGGCGCTGCGGATGGGGTCCACCATTCGGGGTATCCGCTGATGCCGTTTAAAATGCCCAGTACCGTTAAAGGTGGACAAACAGACAAATAGACAGACAGTCCAAAATTATTTGCTACGAAGGTCCCCAAGAAAGACTTGACATAGTGGACGCCCCGCCGCGGTGGTCTAGTGATTATGGCGCACGACTACTAATTTGAAGGTCGCGGGATCGAATCCCGGCTGCGGCCACTGCATTTTCGATGGAGGCGAGAATGTTTGAGGCTCGTGTACTTAGATTGCGGTGCACGTTAAAAAACACCAGGTGGTCCAAATTTCCGGAGCCTGTCACTACGGCGTCCCTCATAATCATACCGTGGTTATGGGATGTTAAACTACAGATAATATGAAGACGGAATATAAAGAAAACTACTGCTTATATAGCGAAATACGTTACTACTACAGTAATCACATGTTGAAGAAATTAATCAAATAAGTTTCAATTTAGTTGTGCACTGAAATGTCATTTACAGTTTGCGAAAAAAATCCAAGCAGAAACAGAAATAAAAGAACGTTGTGTGTCTACTTTCGCGAATATATTCCCGCAGTGTTCTCGTTATTTGAACTTCATTATAAAAGTAGAAAAAAAAACTGCGCATAAACTACGGAGAAGACACAGAAAAACGCACAGGACAAGTGCTGTGTAACAACTGAATTTGTATAAACAACGGTGGAAATTCGCACTGCCCGTGGCCTGTAAGTGGCGTGTGAAGTAGACCAACGTGGCGGTCCGTATGATGATAGCGAGCGAGTGGGAGAGCATGAAAGCGTGCTGTGGAACTTGTTTTCGCAAATGTAATCACGCCAGGCCGTTTTTCATTAAGTGACACCACGTGCCGTATAGAAATAAATTTGAATTACGCGGGAAATTAAGGGGAAATTAGTAGAAATTAGTTGAACACCATCCATATGGTGGCAAAAACAAAGAACAACTAGCGAGCATTGAGTGCCACGATTCTCTGCTGCACTTACCCGCTTGTGCACGCAGATGTCACGCCAGTTTCCCACGAATAAATGATGCAACGATACACACCATTTGCGGCTGCAATGTCGGTCTACTAATTGAATAGCAGCTTCATTTTTTTTAGTGTGACCCAGCTCAGACACTCGGTGTCTTGTAAGGCGTCATGGTCAGTTTACAAAGAGGAAAAGGGTAGAATTGCACCATCTATGCCATACACAGCGCTTTGTCACTCGTGAAAACAAATCGCGTCAAGCTGTAATGTTGATTAATCGATTGAATTATTGATTGATGTGCGGGGTTTAACGTGCCAAAACCATAATATAATTATGAAGGACGCCGTAGTGGAGAGCTTCGGAAATTTTGATCACCTGTGTTTTTTAACGTGCACCTAAATCTGAGCGCACGGGCCTAAAGCATTTTCGCCTCCATTGAAAACAGACTCTACGACGCAACGAAGGGCCATCCAGCGGCTTGAGGAGGCCCTGGAAAAGCAGAGGAGAAATGGAGCCGACGCCCCGGACAACGGGAGTGGAGGAGCCCGAGTATCCAACGCCTAGCCGGAGCAAAACGTCCTCAAGATCTAGGCCCTGGGACTGTAGGACTCTATTAGCCATAGTCTTCAGATAGGGAATACCCGCACCCTGCGTGGCCGGTGACTTCCCGCACGCCGGATGCGTAAATAAATGTTGTTTCTTTCTTTCTCCATCAAAAACACAGCCGTCGCCGCCGAGATTCAATCGCGCGACCTGCGGGTCAGCAGCCGAGTACCTTAGCCACTAGACCACCGCAGTAGTGCAAGCTTTAATGTGGTGAAGGAATTTTTTTATCTATGAATGATTTAGACCACTTGAATTATTATTATTAGAATCATAATCATCATCATCATCATCATTTCTGACTACGTCCACAACAGGACAAATGCCTCTCCCATGTTTCGCCAGTCAACTTGGTCCTGTGCTTGCTGCTGCCAATAGGTGACCGGTAAAATGGGCAATCGCAGGGAACTCTGGGATATGACGGCTTCCGGTTCGACGCACCACACGGGTCAGCAGCGGCACGCGCTTTTTTGTACTGCTCCGTTGAAAAAAACACCTCGCTGTGCAATGTCAGTGCTTTAGGAGTTGTTTTTTTTTAACCAACCGTGACTGTGACAATGACAAAGCTACGAAAGCCATGAACGGTCCGGAAACATTTTTGTCGCCCTAAAAGGATGTGCAATGTTTTTATTCTTCTCGAGGGGTGCTGTCAGTTTGACTAGCACATCAGTCGATACGCAAAACAGTTTTCCTTGTATGATACAGTGCTGCAGATAAAAAGTCAGCATTTTAATGATCTCATGGGATGGGGATGACTGTAGCAGTGTGCTAAGAGTTCATTTCGAGATCGCTGCTTCTGCCGAACTCGTCAGTCGATCGACATGAAGCGCCACACTTATTGAGCGCGTTGAGATATATTTTTTTCAAGCCTTCAGCGCGCTATAAGATGCATTTCTTAGTCCAAGCCGGATGCTTATTTAAACGCTGGTCTTGGTCAAGCTGCACGGCACGGCGGCACATAAACAATACAGTCAGACATGGACGGCACCGAATAATCGCAACCCTGCGCTTCTTTAACGCACTTCTTCTTTTGTGTGCCATCCTGGCGCACAGTTTGACCAAGATAAACGCAAATGGACTCGTCCAGCGCTTCGTGTAAACTTACTCTTGAGTGAAGCTTTCGCGTTTTTTGTCACGTGTATGGGTGCAATGGCCGGCGCTCATCTCGTATGGCAGGTAGATTTCGCCCGCACGTTCCCATATTATTCTTGCTAGGCGCATCTGAGCGACAATTTATTTCTCAATATATTATTCGCAGCAAAATTATGCGTAAGCTTTTTTTAGTGTGGAAAACACACGTACCTGTAATAAAATGGTTTTCGCACAATCTGGCTTCAAGGTTACGTATTCAAAGGCTACCTATCGCCGTGGCTCTCTTCACAGCCGCGGCCCACCTCATTTTTTTTCTTCATTCCGTGGGAATTATACCTGCGCTTGCCTTTCACACTCAAGTAGGAGCAGCCAACGGCTGAACAGCCGACCATGGTTTATCAGGACAAAGATAAACGGGCGAGCGCGTGCGCGAATCCCGAATAATCTGAGGCTTGCGGCGAAGCGGTTCACCATCGTCTACTCTTCTCGAACCGGAAGCTGGTAGCAGACGGTGCATCCCACCATCCCTCGCTCTCTTACTGGTCACCTATTTATACCCGAAAACATTTAGATCTCATCTGCCCGCCTCACCTTCTGTCTCGCCCTAACCCGCTTGTCTTCTCTGGGAATCCAGTTAGTTGCCCTTAATGACCAGCGGTTATCCTGCTTTACGCGCTACGTGCCCGGCTTATGTCCATTTCCTCTTCTTGATTTCAACTATGATACCCTTAACCCCCGTTTGTTCCCTGATCCACTCTGCTCTCTTCTTATCTTTTAAGGTTACACCTATCATTTTCCTTTCCATCGCTCGCTGCGTCATCCTTAATTTAAGGTGAGCCCTCTTTGTAAGTCTCCATGTTTCTGCCACACAGGTAAGTACCGGCAAGATGCAGCTGTTATATACCTTCTTCTTGAGGAATTGTGGCAATCTACCAGTCATGATTTGACAGTGCTTGTCAAATGTGCTCCATCCCATTCCTATTTTTCTGTTACTTCAATCTCGTGGTTCGGCTCCGCAGTTATTACCCGTCCTAACTTTTACGACGTGAATAAAATGCTTTAATTTATTTGATTTAACATGAGCATTAAGCTTGTGAAACAAATCCTTTACTGGTATCGGCAGTCTTGTTAGGAAGTTTTTGAAGTCTTGTAAGAAAAGATGCACGTTTGTCGGGTGAAAGGTTGGGTGGTTGGGTGAAATTAGGAAGCACCCAGAAAATGCTGACATATGTAAAGCACATCTTGACAATAATACTCCAACACACATGACTCGACTAAGAAGACTTCTGTGTATTTTCATCTTTTATCATATTTTTTTCTTGTGACCTAAACGTGACAACTACATAGCAGTCATATAGTGCATTCTGCGAAGCAACTTCGCGCACGACCAACTTCAAGCATGGGCGAAGCTCTGACAATTAAGAAAAAAGAGATGACGGGCGTATCTCTTTGGTACAACAGCCGTGATGACCTGGGTTAGTTGACATAGCCAGCTGGTTGCGGCCTCGACGGTGCCCCCCCGCCTCCCCCCTCTTTTTTTTGCCATGGCATACTAGAAGCGGCCCGAAACGTGTTAAAATGTGTTCCAAAGACCCAGTAATATTTGCCCATCCATCTATGGCACACTAGCCGCAAAGTGACCATTTGCCAGCCCGGCTCCCCCTTCATACCAGAAAGGTGCTCTCCTCCCCGCGAAAAAAAGTTCTGCCACTGTTCTATTTGCATCTACCTCGTGTTTGTGCTGACGTCCAACGCTAATTTGTGCTCACAACCAATTACGCTAACATCGACACTGGAATTTCCACAAAATAAGCTCTTTAACGCTATTCTTTTAGGCGTGTATACGTAATTCCTAATCCCGCAAACAAACAGAAGGCACTAATACGCAATAATCCTGAATAGCTTTGTTGACGATGGCTTTCGCGAGCTTCCATGTCCTTTAATACTCGTGCTTGAAGAAAATGACAGTACTACTAGAAGAAGCATTACGCTCAGAAGTCTTGCAATGAGCTAATAGGTGCGACGTCAGCGTTCCTTTCGAGGTGTTTTTGTGTCGGTGAAGTTGTTCGTTGATGCAATGGCCTGTTTGTACTAAGTATAATTTTCCGAAGGAGACGAAAATTCTGTAAACAACACCAATATCGCAGGCAGCTGCTGGGTTGCAATGCCTAACTAAGATTCTACAATCGCTGCTCCTCTAGCATTTTTCTCAATGGCAGCACATGCTTTTCCGAATCGCCCCGCCGCGGTCGTCTAGTGGCTAAGGTACTCGGCTGCTGACACGCAGGTCGCGGGTTTGAATCCCGGCTGCGGCGGCTGGATTTCCGATGAAGGCGGAAATGTTGCAGGCCCGTGTGCTCAGATTTGGGTGCACGTTAACCCCAGGTGGTCGAAATTTCCGGAGCCCTCCACCACGGCGTCTTTCATAATCATATGGTGGTTTTGGGACGTTAAACCCCACATATCAATCATCAATCAATCATCAATTGCTTTTCCGAATCAAAATTATTCGCCATGATTCTATATCTCAGTCTTCTGTTCGTTTGCTGGATTGCAAAGTATGCGTGCTCCGAAATTTTGTACACGTGATACAGAATCCTGCGCACACTCAGCGTTGGTTTTACGCCCGGTCACTCTTGTTTTTATAGATTTAGGTTATTAGACAGCGCTCGCCCTGAGTCTTTCTGCAAGTTCTTCATCGTCTTCATGATGATGTTTTTTTCTAAATATGAATAAATTCCAACTCGCCCACCTTTATACCTTGCAGTTTATGACTGGGAATTCTCGGATGTACTTGACTGAAAGAAACTTTAACACCGACTGGCAGAATCGCAACGTAACCGAGTGCGTTTCTGCAATAACACTGTGTAAGGATGAAAGGACGCACACTTTCGTGCAAAACATCACGTACCATAACACGTCGTCTAACGTTTGGTAAGTTTTTACATAAAGCTGTATAAAATAATAATAACGCGTTTCCTTGAACGCTGGTGACACTCGGAAACTAGCATGCTTGCTTGAATTCTATGCTTCCTTGATGAAGTGATCTCGGGTACATGGCTTTAGGTGCATGTTAAAGAACACCAGATGACCCAACTTCCGGAGCCCTTCATCTCCCGGGTGTCTCATAGTCAAATGGGGTTTCGGGACATTAAAGCCCGACAGTTATTAATAATGAATAAAGTGATAAAGATACTGATAAGAGGACGTTTGCATTGACACATGAAGATGAGTCACGTGAAGGAAAAGTGTACATTTATGTATCGTATGTATTTCAAGAAGCGCAAGTGAAGGAGTTATAAAATGAGTTCGCGGGCTTCCAGCCACTCATATATATCTGAACAAGCTAGAGCCGGAGAAAGCAAAACAGGTGTTTTAACTCGAACTAAAGGAAATAATGGAACACAAAAATAACAGGGCAGGCGAATAAAAAATAAACTAAAGGAAGTTTCATCTCAACTGGTATGGGCAGCATGGCTTCACCTTTGTTTTTCTTGTATTTATTTTGTGTTTATCAGCTCTTTTCGGTAGTCTTGTGTTCTTTTCTACTGATAACCGGTTTTCGCTCTTTTCGTGTGATTATGAGATATTTTATATTGCGGTGATGGAAAGTTCTATTCCTTTTCCTGTCGTTTTCTTCCGATCATCGACTATATCTTGTGGTTACGAATTTTGTGTTCTATGGTCTCTTTTCTTGTGCTCTCAAACTGTTAGCTATTCAAAGCGCGGTGCGTCGAACTCCCGGTTCCGTTGTTTTAGGGGCGAAGCTCCTAAAGCTGTAGGTCTGTCCCTTATAGCTCGTATGTGAACACCTAGTTCGATGACCCACTCAGCAGTTGCGGACGGACGGACGCACAGACAGACAGACAGACAGACAGACAGACAGACAGACAGACAGACAGACAGACAGACAGACAGACAGACAGACAGACAGACAGACAGACAGATGGACGGACGGACGGACGGACAGACAGACAGACAGACAGACAGACAGATGAACGGAAAGATGGATGGATGGACGGATGGACGGATGGATAGACGGATGATTCACGATTTACCAATAAAACCCTCCGAAGCTTCGCCCCACTCATCATTCAATTCGTGGTTATGCTGGGATTTTTTTTTTCATGTAGCAGCCGACGCAGGCGTATCGCTGTCGCTTTCCTAGCTCGGGCAGACGAATTATCCCTTCCAATAAGTACACTCCACCTTCGGCGTCACTTGCGGCCGTCAGAGGAATGGAGAGTGAAGAGCAAAATAAGGATGTGATGAAGAGTCATCCTTTTCTTTTTGCAATCTATATTTCATGTTGTTCACCGCCATGTGATCGATCGGCTTTACATAATTCGGCATGACCAATAGGATGCATCTGAGCATTTCGGTTGTTCAGCGGTCTGGCTTTCTGCTCATGCTCTGCCCTGGCCAGCCATTCCCTAAAGAAGGACACAGAGGAGTGTGCTTATTGGACAGTGGACATTTGAGAGAAAGAGAAAAAACTTTATTCGCAGGATCCTGCGTGGGGTAGGTGCCGGCATCGCAGGGCGTGGTCTACCCTTCTAATGTCCTAGTCTATGCAGTCCTAGAAACACTGGGCCAAGAACATCTGGACATTTGACTCTCCATGCTATAAACACAAAGGCCGTGTTGTGAGAATCATGCGGATAAAAAGACAATCGCAGGGCTTTGTTCAAGTGCTCACGCCTTCGTCAAAATAAGAGAAGGTACTTTATTAGAATATCAGTAAATGATCATCAGGAGGATCTCTACCTCACCACTCGCTATAAGTGGTATCTCTGAATTCTTTGAGACACTATGGCAGAAAGGGCTGGACCGATGATGTCATTCTGGACTTTGGTGACTTGGTTGCGCAGCAGAGCGTCTGAAGATCCCACAGCGTGTGAGCTATGATACTGGGTCGGACAAGTCCACATCAACATAGATGGAACTCACTGCCTCACCACATTTTTACTAAGACCTAAATACGCGTGGTCCCACTTGCTGTAGAGCACGGGTTTGAAGAAAAACCCGTGTTTAATTTTTGCCCCCTTACCTCCCATTTATTCATGAGTTATCTGTCTGCTCAAAAGATAAGTAGCGAATTTAGTCTGACGCGGGCTGTGATTTTTTGGTATGCACACATATCCTCTCTTCTGTTTTATATTTGAGTGACTTAGGAGGTAATGGGGTCTCACCTGTGAGTAAGGCCTCGGGCAACTGAATAAGCCTGCCTATTCCCTTCAAGTCCCTGGTGAACTGGTGCCACCACCCTTCCCGGTTTGTTGATTCTGGCAGATTTTCTGCAATCGTGGATGGCCCCCCTGATCCTCTCTTGACTTATGACCAAGGCTATGTCAACTTTCTCAGCCTCCACCACCTCTACGACTCTGATATCACTTTTTGGCTTGCTGAAGTAGGCACAGGTCACCCACATCTTCACTTACAATTATTTGCATTGATGTCAAAATTGATTGCGCCTGTATTTAAAATATTGGAGGCCTAAAATTTATCTTTCCTGCCTATTCTCGGCGCCTAAAACGCGGTTTCTTTAAAGCCTAAAAATTCAGCCACTGATTGTCATAGCCTAGACGCTATATGTCCACACTAAGTCAATGTTACAGTAATGACATTGGATGATGTCGCCTAACAAATTAATTGCATTGTGAATTTAAAGTGAACGTGCAAACAGTCACGCCACTTGACGTGGAAGAAATAAACAGTGCGAGGTGGAACTTTAGTAATTCAAGCGAAGTTTTAAGGCAGCGATAAAACTGCGCACTGAAAAGTGTCAGTGGTAAGTGAAGAAAAATCAAAGCCTGATTCAACCTTGGTGACAACTCTACGAACTGTGAGGCGTTAATTCACTCCTGTTTCATTGATGTTTATTCTATGTTCATCCGGACTTTTCAGGTGGCTGATAACGTTGCCTTGAGGCCACTGTGAAACATCGCAACCGATATAACAGCACGGGTTTAGGGTGCACTCCTCATTTTGTGAATATTGTGACAGCGTCTATACTTCCTGCAGATCACGAGCTCAGCCTCCAAAAGCTTAAATTTACGGAAGTTAAGAAAAGTGTCGAAAAAAAAATGCCAGGCCTGCGTAGAAAGCGCAGAACAGTCACACTGAAAGCTAGAAGAGCTGCCTTTCAGAGCTTTTTCTAAACACTCATTTGGTAACTGCTCTAAGCACACTTGCTTGATGCCAACTACGGCATCAAAAATAAAATGTTAGGGTAGTAGGCCAGCATTCGCTATGCTATTTTTCGTCATTCTTCTGAGAAGCCTGGTATTCGCTTATCTATTGCGAGGAATTTCGTGCCAATTGTTCATGCGGTGACTGACGACGATGAGGAATTATGCCTGAAGTGCACGTATGCGCCACAGTTTATAGCTGAACGAAAAGAAGCTTTTGTAATGGGTTGAAGCATGGGACGACCACCACGTTGCACTATTCGCATTGTGCGACGACTGTTTGTTCTTTCGCAGTTTTAGAGCGCTTTATATGTAAGTCCTATTAACGCGATTACTTTCCCGACATCAAGCCTGCCTAAGGCAAGTTTGCCAGGCGTGACTGAGTTGTGGCTCAGTGGTATAAAGGCATGGCTCAGTGGTAGAATGCTGGGCTCACACCCAGCAGATCCGGGTTCGAGCCCCACTGTGTCATTGGTACTGGTTCTTTTGCTCTAATTTCGCGCGATGTACGGACACCGGTGGCGGCGGACACGTCGGCGCGGCGCGAGACCCGAGTTGTGATCTCAAAACAGCTTTCGATGTAAAACAAAAAATATACAAGCGCCGGATGAAGACAAACTTTGAAAAAACAGACAACAGCCACATACCACACATACAACCTGGTGATTACGTCCTTGAGAGAAAAGAAGTTCCACCTTCCAGTACTAAATATAACGGACCATTCCAAGTTGCTAAGGCAGCATCTCAGCACGGAATAGTAAAAAAAAAAATTGAGGTACACTGGAGCCTCAGCTAAAAAAGAGTGCGTCGTCATTGGGAACGTAGTCAAGTATTACACCAGAAGGTGTAATCAACAAAGTTAGAAGTGAAGCGGTCTGAGCTCATTGCAGGAAGAAAGACGAAGAGTTGGAATCAAGGGGAGAAGAGAAAAGATTACCGCGCTAGTGAACCCTAACCTTTTCAGATCTTTAGTCTAAAATTCGTAGATATGTCTATAAAAAACAAGAGATGGTTTGACCGCTTGCTCAGCAAACATTTGTTTTTTTTGGTAGTATTGTTTTTAAACTACTTTTTCAGATTGGCTGCATTTTCATTTTAGTTTCATTTAAGTATCCTGCCGCCCGGTTCTTGGCCTGTCCCCCTCTGTTGGTGAGCGCAATCCATCAAAGGTCATCAGCATCAGCATCAGAAGAAGAAGGGAGAATAAAATGGCGGATGGTGCCTGTGTATTAGCGGTTACGTCCTTTTAATGTGTTAGTTTCCAGGAAGAACATACACCTTTTATTTTCGAATAATTATCTCGTATTTTTGCGACTATCTGAATCGTTTCGTGATTATCTATCTTATGTTCTATGATCTTCCTTCTGTTCTTTCTACTACTTGCTGATCCGAGAGCGGTGCGCCCAACAATTCTGGCGCGGGTGTTTTGCCTCCGCATTTCTCTTCTGTAAAGCTTTATGCACCACCCGAAGCTGGTAGTGATGTAAAACTATTACAGAAAAGAGGGCGTATGGACCCCCGAAGCACCCTACAGACAAGGTGGCATACTCAGTCCGGGTCGGCATAGGACTGTACCACTGCTTTTGCCCACGCATGTTGGGACCTGAGTTCTAGCGCTTACGCTTCTCTGGCCTTTCTGCGCCACCGGAGTTCACGGGGAAACGTGCGCTGGCGTTCAAAACATGCAGCCTACGAAGCTTATGTGTATAAAACTGACTTGCCGCTTTTAGTTGCCATTTTGTTGTACTTATCAACATGTATACTTCTGACAGGAGGTCCCCTTCCAGCTTTGTGCTATGGAACGTCCTTCTGTATATACTGACCCCAATGCGTTTATATATTTTGCAACAAATAAAAATTTTTTTTTTGATTGATTGATTGATTGAAACGCGGGACCGGCGTGGGGCCAGCGCGATGAAGACATGATAATGCGTAGAACTAGGACAATCCCTGCTCCGCAGTTATTGACTGCGAGCAAGCACTTTTTTCATTGTGCCCCTCCTATTTATTGTTCTAGGATATCATTCGAAAAGAAATTTACTGCAAGACTTGGGGTACCAATAGCACAGACTACAATTATTATACTGCACCTGGCCCAGGTACGTGTTATATCCTTACTTTTACGATCTATCTATCTATCTATCTATCTATCTATCTATCTATCTATCTATCTATCTATCTATCTATCTATCTATCTATCTATCTATCTATCTATCTATCTATCTATCTATCTATCTATCTATCTATCTATCTATCTATCTATCTATCTATCTATCTATCTATCTATCTATCTATCTATCTATCTATCTATCTATCTATCTATCTATCTATCTATCTATCTATCTATCTATCTATCTATCTATCTATCTATCTATCTATCTATCTATCTATCTATCTATCTATCTATCTATCTATCTATCTCTCTGTCTGTCTGTCTGTCTGTCTGTCTGTCTGTCTGTCTGTCTGTCCGTCCGTCTGTCCGTCTGTCTGTCCGTCTGTCCGTCTGTCTGTCTGTCTGTCTGTCTGTCTAGCCGCTTACGTTTAGGTGCACTCGTGGTTATCCCTTAACTTGAGGCCAACCAAAATCAGCATGGGAGGGTAATATGGTTTCACGGACATGACGCGCTGGTCAAGACACGAATAATGTCACATTCCCGTCACGTACATCGTCAAACACTTCTCGCCAGACTTTGGCACATACTCACGAGTGGGTATGTGCCGCTGTTATGCGGGTATGTACGTCCCACAGGTGATAGACACTTAGTATCTACCCAGGAACGACGAGAACACACATCGGCAATTTTAACGCGTGAGCGTTAAAAAGTAACCGACAACGGTAGCACCGACCAGATGAATGCAAAGACTAAACGTCAGCGTACCAGCTGGAATTAAACTCAAGCAATCTGCGTGGCAATGAAGCATTTTACCACAGAGCTATGCCAGGTCTCGAAAATACTTTTCAAATAGACGCTAATCATCGTGAAACGTCAATAGTGGCTGCAGTGCTGCCTACCTAATTTTAAAAACACTACATATGTACTGCTTTGATACAGCCATCACGTCGGGTTAACGTCAATTGTGGTTGGTTGCCATGCGCTGAAGTTAATTTATTTAGCAGTGTCAGGGGCCAACATCCTCGTGAGCATCAGCGCTTCATATCAACTTCTGGTGTTGCTGATACGCATGTTTCATTTGGCACCGTTGCGCAAGGGCAAACAACTGGTTATATAAACATCTGCAACTCTTCAACATATGTCTGTGCGTGCAACATTTGTACATGTATTTAGCTTCATTTCATGACGCGTCACTCAATAAAACAAAATTGCAACACGGTCACCTTCCCGCCGCTTGCTTCGCATAATCTCGATTCCCAGAATCCTGGGATCTGCCGAATGTTTAGTAATAATAATATAGAATAAAGAATCTAATAGCATTCTATTCAAACCGGTACTGGAATCGAATAGCACATAATAGAAAATCTGAGTATTTTTCGAATAATATTCATTTGATGAAGAAACTCCTAAGGAACGAAACGCTGAAACAAAGTGTTTTAACGTCGAATCACCTACATGTATGCAGATTAAGGTTGTTCACGACTATTGGCGCAACATTGTAACAGTATTGACAACTGGGCGCTTTGGCGAAGATTCATATTATATACCTATTACAGGATGAAGGCGTGCGTTTTCGCTAAGACTGAAGTGTTACCAAAGCGGCAGAATCGTCAGTTTACAATCTTTATTATGACATTCGTGATGTTGACTCAAGAATATTGTTTATTAAGTACATATCAAAATTTATTTAAAAATGTTGAAAAAAGATACCTTGAATACTGTAGTGACTCATGTATTGTAATCTTTTGCAGTTACAAGATATTTCTAAGACTACAGTAGCTACTAAATGCGAGCTTGCCTCAGTTTGTGAAATTGGGGTATTTCTTGGTAAAAGTAATAGCAGTGTTTTTTTTTGTTAAACTAGATAGTATTTGTTTCATTTGAAATACGACATTCTCGGGATGTTTTAAATATTGTTACATGACCATGATGATTGATTTGTGGGGTTTAACGTCCCAAAACCACCATATGATTATGAGAGACGCCGTAGTGGAGGGCTCCGGAAATTTCGACCACCTGGGGTTCTTTAACGTGCACCCAAATCTGAGCACACGGGCCTACAACATTTCCGCCTCCATCGGAAATGCAGCCGCCGCAGCCGGGATTCGAACCCGCGACCTGCGGGTCAGCAGCCGAGTACCTTAGCCACTAGACCACCGCGGCGGGGCATTGTTACATGACCACTCTAGGGCTATTTAAAGATGGTTCTTTTACTATTCAAAAACCATTCCAATAAAGTTGGATTCGTATTTTAAGTTGACTAAATATGATCACTGATTCCTTCAATAAAGGTTCGGCTCTAAAATCGATATTCAGACACTTTTACTGTAAGGCCACTAAAATTTCGATTGTAATGAGTATACGGAGTACCTTCATATTTTTTAAATTGTTTTCACCCCGGTTTTCACTCGTCTAGTGAACTGGCACCTTGGCTAGAGGCAGCGGCCTTAATTTTTGTTTGCCTAGGAATGACTTATTGTTGCATAGGCGTTTTCAATCTAGATGAGATGGTCTCCCACCTCTCATGTGGAGCTTTGATGAGACTTGATCATGTCGTCTTAGAGTCGACACCTAACAGGGTTCATGGTACGTAGTCTAGAAAGTGCGTTTAGAGGACACTAATGTGATACACTAACTGGATTCCCAGAGAAGGCGAGCGGGTTAGGGGGAGACAGAAGGTTAGGTGGGCAGATGAGATTAAGAAGTTTGCGGGTATAAATTGGCAGCAGCAAGCACAGGACCGGGTTAACTGGCGGAACATGGGAGAGGCCCTTGTCCTGCAGTGGACGTAGTCAGGCTGATGATGAATGTGATACTTTCTAGAAGCAGGTCTAAAACTCATAAATTGCTATTTGAACGGCTACAAAATATTTCAAACCCCTTAAAATAGCCATTCTGAAACATCCTAGAATTCACTAAGAGATATTTAGAAATTTCACCAATAAGGAAATACAGTAGAGGAGAGCCCACTGCGTAATCTCATAGGTTACATCTAGCCAAGTTGCTACGAGGCGTGGGAAAGGCATATTCGAAATGTTATGAATGCAGTTGAAACATGTCTTCATCAGGAAGAATTCTTACTAATTCTGTGAAGGCCTTGTATGGCTTATTTGTTTTAAATAGCTCTTGTCTCCTATTCTACAGGTAACAGCACTCTGACATACCTGATGCTGCACGCTGATTCTGACTGCATGGTCGCAAAGATGCTGTACCGAAGTGGTGGTAAGCATGATTTTTACTCTCCTTTGTTGGGGTAAGGGCATAATTTGTGTTATTTGAGGGCTCCGGCAGCTATATTGTACTTGATAGTAAACAAAAAAACGAAGATACGTTTGCTTTCACGTTGAACAATGCCACTGACAACTCACGAGTGTTAAGTAAACGACAACAAACTACAATGAACTTGATTAGACTCATGAATTCAAGTGTAGACTTCCCCGAGCTCAAAGCCCTTCTAAGCTCGACGTAAGCACAGAATTCAAACATCCACTTCAGCGGCGCCACGGCTAAAGTTCGAGCACAGTACTTGCTGCAATTGGGAAACAGGGAGCGCCTATGAGATGATGGTCCTGAATCATACCAAAAAACCCGTTGGAGCCACCTACACTGTTCTTCCGCAGGGGCGTCTGCGCGAGCAGGCGTTTGGTGTGTGGTTACACCACGGACCCGAGCTGACGCGAGGATTTCGATCCTCTCCCACGCCTAGCCGTGCATGGCTGAGCCGTGTCCGGGGAAAAGGAGATCCTGGGGGTTGAGCCGACGCTAGATGTTTGAACCTTTAAGGCTCCTCGTCAGAGGCAACACATCTTTTTGACCCTGGCTCCACGTAGATGGCACCCCTGGGCTGACCCACCCAAGGGAAATCAGCAGTTACCTTTTCCTGTCTCAATCTCGTCCTACATCTTTGTCTTTCTATATTACATTCGATCTTTCCTGTCTTCTTCTCACTTCTTTTTATTTCCTCGGTTCTCACCGGCAAAGGATGACGTAGTGTAAGTATCTAACCTCGGGTAGATATATTCGGCTATAGCGCTCATGTACGGTTGACACTTGCGTTTCCTTCGCGGCTCGCAGCGTCCCCTTATTGGGCTCGGAGGTGCATGGCTGGCATGATTATCCAATAAGGTACATAACTATGAGAACTTCTGGCCACTTCCCAACCAATCGCCTTTCCATGAGGTGGCGCCCTGATTGAATTTTAAAATTTCTCCCCACTAACAAATACGACTTCAACAAATACCACATCATTCACTGCAAGTAGACAAAAAAAAAAAAACGAGCATTTTACCATTCCTTTTAACCGAATGCCTTATAAAAACGTCAGGCGCGGGCTACATAGCTACTAAGACTGATAGTGGTGATCCCTAGTCAAAATAAAAGACTGCGCATAGTATCGCAGACTGCATTACCAAACACCACTTTTTAATCAGCTCATCACCATCACACTATACCAAACACTATGCAGGGTGTCGTATCGGATGGTGACGTCGCAGAACGCAACGATGATGAATTTCTAACAGGCTGGAAAGATGAGAATGTCGTCCAGGTGCAGCGCATCAAAAGAAAAAAAAAAGTCAACAAAATTTCAACAAAACACATCATACCGACTTTCCCATCTATAACTCTCCCCACTGAAGTAACAACAGGCTATTTCAAATTGCGAGTCAGACATTACATTCCCAACCCGCGGCGATGATTTAAGCATAAGCCGTTTGGGCATGGCCCCCAGAGCTGTCGAGGTCAGCTTACCTGCAGTGAAATGCGGCAGCACAGGTCATTTCGCTGATGATGACTGCGATTCTCAAGTACACTCTGCCAACTGCAATGGTGACCATCCGGCATACTTCACGCCCTGTGTTGCCTGGAAAAGGCAAAAAGAAATAATCAACACAAAGTTGAAACTGAGCATAAGCTTTTGTGAAGCGTGGTGGCGTGTTCCCCATATTTAGCAAGGAACACATCTTAAGTTAAAGTTGTACGATGACCTAAGTGGCACAGCACCACTTCTGCCATCGGTGATGCCCTGGATCAAGCTGGGTGTGCCGAGGCAAATGCCAGCAGCCGCCACGGGAGCACGGTGCAGCATCGACTGCCCCACCCTCCCTAAACAAGACCCCTCCGGAGGCCCCTGCGAATCTTGGCAGAGGCCAGTGCGGACTCGCTCGCTGGATTCCGTGCTAACCAGCTGTGCCCAACAGCGCAGCTCTGGCCGACTGGGCTCGTCCTACGCCATCTCCGCACGCCAACAAGAGCTCTCGTCGAGTGTTGCCCCACCCTCGAACTCCTGCGACCGTGTCCATCTTTATCTTCTCTTTACTTCTGTCGCTCGCTGTCCCTGCGCCTCGCTCTCATCTTCCTCTTTCCATATGTACCTCTTAATCATATCCTTTTAATCCCTCCTTACCCCCATCTCTTGTGAGCTACTGTTGAGGTGTCGCACTCTGATGCAGACAGTTACGGGGCTCACTTTTCTTTTCCTTTTAAGAACCACATAAGAAGAAAAAAGAGGCCAGGGCAGCACACAAACTAAAAAGCCCCACTGGAATTTATCCTGATGGGGTCGAAGGCTTAGTCCACCGTGACGAAGCCTACTCTACACGCACGACCATCTGTGGCCTCTCCAGAGGCGATGAACACCACTGATCCACCGGCACACACTGCACCGGAGGAGCGGTGAGAGCCCCTCGAGCGCTTCAAAAGAGACAAAAAGGTAATTACATGGTCTCCCTAGGGCTCTGTAAAATAAGCGACTTCTCTCTATTCAGACAGCAGTTACTCCCACTTCGTACACGCAGCACTTCTTTACTCTCTATATGGAAACACAAATTATACCATGCAACATCAGAAGAGCGGCTTCGAAACCTCGACAATGTTCAGGAACTTCTACACCAACATTCTCCAAAAGCACTGTCTGTTTAAGAAACCAACCCAAAATAAAGAATACAACTTTTTTGGCAATATGCTGATACCCAAAGAACAGAGATTGTTGACGAAAGGACGAGCCACCGTGCCCATGGCGAAGCCAACCCGGTCGACCTCTTCTTTCTTCCGAATGCCAGTCTACTCCCCTCATGATGGTAGTGACTATCTTCGTCGTTCACACAGTATTTAACATCCTCCGCGCCCCCGCATTAACAATTGTTGATGAAGAACACTAACACACACCAAGTTTGAAGCACACGCTGTTCAAGAGTACTTGTATAGGTCCAGGTCAGTCCATGTGGGAAAATCCGTGATATGCAACGCGTTTGCTTTTCCAGCGGTGCTTTCGGCGCTTGTTCCACACTCATGCTTTCGAACACGTTGACCTTGATGAGCCTGCATTGTCGTTGAGCAAGTTTCTTTGGCATGAAAATTCGCAGATAAGACTGTTCCTGAAAGATCTCGTGTAGCTATACTTGAGTAACCTTTTCCTATGCTTTGTGTTCGTTGGTGCTTTTACCTTGTAACCCTTCTGCTTCCGCCTTCGTCTGGTCTCTCTCATTCGCCCCTGTTGCGCTGAGTCGTCATTTATCAGCTTTGCGGAAATAAGATGTGCCTTGCACACTCTCTTCAATATTAACTTCTGTAGCTTTCTCGAAGAACCTAAGCTTTCAGCAGCACAAGGGGGTGGCTTTTGTGTCATCGAGGCCTTTCGTTTCCTTCTTCTGTTTCTTGTCGCTTTGAGAGTGGCATTGATTTTCCTCCATCGGGCACTTGAACGCAGGGCGATAAAGAATTTACAACGTCTAAATCTGCCAGCCTTGGCTTGGACGTATCCACAACATCTAGTGGGTGACCCTTTGGGTCTACAAAGTCTTCCCCCTTTTCAATCATAGGAATGCTTTCCACCTCGAACACCGGAGTCGTTGTAGATGCCTTGACAACAGGTTCACGGTTATGGCACGCTGAAGACTGCTCTGCAGGCGTGGGCCGGGTCCTTGTAAGTAGCGGTTGTTCTGCGCAGGCTCATTCGATGGTCGTTACTTCAGTCAAGGTCCTGATCGATTGCCTTCCACCGCGTTCAAGAATATGCCCTGAGGCTGACTCGACTGGCATCTGTGCTACAAGATTGCTGTCTAATAGGCCTTGGCTGGATGGTGGTGATGCAGACACAGAGAGTGCCTTTCTTTCTGCTTCCATTTTAATCTGTAGTCGTGTTGTCTCCAAACAAGCATGCCGTACCTTCAATGCGTCGGCGATCTTATATTTGGTTCTGACTCGCTAGAATGATCTGACGCTCATAAACTTCCACCTCCTCCATCTCGGCTTCCAAATCATTGATGTCAACTGCATCTTCTATTTTCTTGTCGATTCTTCTATGTTCCTCATATTGTTCAATCAAAACTCGGTGAATATGTCGTAACTCACAGATTGGTGGGCAATCCGATTGCCGAAGACGTTCGACGTCTGCGATGACCAGCGTGACGGCCTTGCGTGTTTGACTCCGCCTTTAGTAGAGGGCCTCCATGATCCGGTCCAGTGTCGGAAACGTGAGAAGCCACTGGCTGGCCGTGTCATGAGGCAAAGTTGGAGTCAACTCGGCACCCATCGCAGACGGTTCGCACAACGAATATCCGTAAGTTGTTGGCCTAGCTGTCGTTCTTCGTGATCTTGCGAATATAGAGCCGTCGTCATGAAAGGCGAGTCAGGACGGAGCCGAAATAGACGTGAGGGCTGCCGGCTCGTGAGCCTCCAGACGATGCCTGCACTCACGTTGATGCACCTTCAAGATGTACGTATTCGACCTCCATGGACTGTCTTGCCTTGCGATTATCGGGCCGTTGTCGTGAAGGGTGAGTCAGGAAGGAGCCTGCGTAAACGTGAGGGCTCCCGTCTCGCAAACCTCCAGACGATGCCAGCACTGACGTCAGTCCATGGGTTCTCCTAGTAGTCTTAGTGGCAACCGGAGTCGGGCTTCCAGGTCTCAGCGGTGGTTAGGCCTCGCACATGAGCTTTGCCCACGGCGGCTTCACAAAAGCCCTCGAGGCTACGACGGCAGTCGAAATTCGTGAAGGCCGCTCCGTATCACCTCCGAAGGTCCTTCCTCACGGGTTTCACGGCACCAAAATGTTGAGGAAAGGACAAGCCGTCGTGCCCATGCTGATGCTGATGCTGATGCTGATGACCTCTGATGGATGGCGCTTAACCACAAAGGGGGATGGGCCAAGAACCGGGCGGCAGGATACTTAAATGAAACTAAAATGAAAATGAAGCCAATCTGAAAAAGTAGCTTAAAATAAGACTACCCTAAAACAAAATTTTGCTGAGCAAGCGGTCAAACCATCTTTTGTTTTTGAAAGACATAACTACGAATTATAAACTAAAGATCTGAAAAGGTAGGGGTTCACTAGCACGGTAATCTTTTAGTTGCGTTGATGTAATCAAACACAGCGGAGCATACATCCCTGTGGCAGTAACCAAATGAAGTTCCGCCAAGTGATAAAATTACTGGTAGATTTACTTGTATTTCTAGCTTGTGTAATGGGGCTACTAAAAATCTTTTTCTCTGATAAGAATAACGATGACAGAATAAAAAGAAATGTTCAATTGTTTCAATTTCGTTGCACCAAATGCATAGCAGTGACGCCTTGAGCCGAGCTTTGTTAAGGTAATAATTTAGTTGTGGAACTGCACAGCGCAATCTGGTATAAGTGACCTCTAACTGGCGAGATACACACCACTGTTTGTTCCAGCAATAGCTCAAATGCTCGAAATCTTTGAATTTATCCAAATTACCTTTTCCCCATTGCATGCAAGCATTTCGGAACCTTAGCGGTGTTACGTAAGCCGTATCTGGCAAAACTGGGATGGTGGGCCCACCCAGGGATACTGCTGCTAAAGAGTCCGCCATTTCGTTCAAATATAATCCGCGGTGGCCTGGTACCCATAGCAAATGCAGTTTTTTTACGTTTTTTGGTACTAAATGCCGAAACGTATTCATCAGCTCTGAATTTACTGCCGCAGAAAGTGCATTACAAACTGATAACGAATCTGTAATAATAACTGCTAATGATTCGCTTGAGGGCAATTTGCGTTGGGCAAGAACAATGGCCAATAATTCTGCAATGAATACCGGGGTATAATCTGGGAGTCGAATCGAAAAGGACCAGTCCAAAGAGGGAGAGAAGATGCCAACCCCAGCCTTTTCTTTTGACACAGATGCATCAGTCACTATGATATTGTTTATCTCTAGGTGAGGTAGATAATCTGCTAACTGGTCATTTAAATACCTATATGCCAATTGTTTCGCGTTATGAGGAAATATATCATCGAATTGTATGCTAAGCATTGACTTTAAGTTGTGTATTGGACCAATATGTCTAATATTTACATTCAGTTGCTTTAGTAGCGCTTGTGCAAATACTATTTGCGGGGTGTGTAGTCGCGACTAATGGGTTTCGAAAAATAAAGTCAGTTCTTGAATGAAAGCGTAAAATGAGAGTCTTTGGTGTGAACTGTATATCTTTAAGAATGCTTGCACAGTAAGAATTTTAAACCTATTTAGCAGAGAAGGTAGGCGAGCTTCCATATACAACACGTTATTTGCAACAAACTTCGGTAGACCCAGACACAAACGCAACGCTTCTCTTTCCAGCAGTATTAGGGGTCTCATTTTATAAGCTGCGCTGCCAGAAAATAATACACATCCGAAGTCCATGATGGGCCACACATAAAGTTTATATATCATTATTAGCACATCTCTTCTTAAACCCGCTTTACGGTTTGCAAGCTTCCGTAGCCACCCCATGGCCCGTGTTGCCTTGGAGTACACATCATCAATGTGACTTCTCCAATTTAATGTGTCATTATACATGATGCCCAAATATTTAAGGGAATTCGCCTGCGGAATGAGCTCATTACTGTACATTAACGAGATGTTGATAGGCTGCAGAAAAGAGAATGCGAGAAGCACACTTTTCTTTACGTTCAGGGTCATATGAATATTTTTAAGCCATCTTTCTATTGGGGAAGACGAAGAAGTGTGTTTTGAATAGGAGCTGCTTCTGCTAACTCCGGCGTATTTCAGTTGTAATTTAAGTCTGTTGATCAGTTTCCGCTGCTCCCTTGGAGGGGATGGAAGTAGACCACCCCGGGCGCCTGCCGGCACCAGCGGCGTCAGCGGCGACCGCCTCCAGGAAGCGGATGGGACAAGCGAGCGACAGCGACAGTGAAGATACTCATGCTTACTATCTCAGCAGTGAGGACTTCTCAGATGACGGTTTCCAACCTGTGCTGAGCCGCAAGGCGAAGAGAAGGAACATGAGGACATCCTCATCCTCAACTATTCAAACTGTAAGTGAAGCGCCAAAATCGAACACTTATACCATCCTGTTTCTGCCTGCGCTTCCTACCGTCAGCATGAAACGCCTTAACAGACAGTCTGTGTCGAGGTCTCTGGAAACGCTCGTGCCAAATGAGATCACGGACATAAGAGTGAACGCCAGAAAGAATATACTGGCTGTGGACGTTTTGCACGCAAGCGCGTTGGGCGTTCTGCGCAGTGTAACTGACTTGGACGGCAACCAGGTGCGCTCTCATGTTCCCTTGGGATGTGATGTAGTAACCGGCGTGATCTACGACATTGATGTCGCTATTTCCAATAAGGACTTACAACTTCTTGTCAAGTCAACAACTGATACTCCAATTGTTGATGTCACCCGGCTAGGCAAGTCTCGCTGTGTGAAGATTGCGTTTAAGAGCACATCACTCCCCTCTCATGTGAAGGTGGGGTACTTCAGACATGCTGTGCGGCCTTTCATTCCAAAGCCTCTCCAGTGCCGTAAATGCATGAAACTTGGACATGTGAGCAGCGTCTGCGAGAATTCGGTGGTATGCCACCGCTGCGCCGAGCACCATGAAGCGGATAAGTGCGTCGCAACTGTCAAGAAATGCTCTAATTGCAATGGATCCCATGAAGCAACATCGAAGGACTGCCCGCGGATTCAGAAGGAAATTGCCATCTTGAAGGAGATGGTGCGCGATCACTCATCTCATCGAGAAGCCGCAGCTAAAGTCAGAAGGCGTCGTTCACGTCGACGTCGGTCTTCGAGGACGCCCGCTACCTCCTCGACACGTTTGCGTGATCCCTCATCAGTACCACCTCCTTTGCCTCCCAGACCACATGCCGTGGGAAAGGCTGTAAAGGACAAAGCCAGTGAGCATACCCTAACTGCGACAGAGTGGCCTGCACTTCAAAGGGAAGCAGCATCAAGCGAACCGAAGGAGCTTCATGACGGCCAGTCCGCACTCCCGGTTCGAGATCTTTCCAACCAAGACAGGCAAGTAACTGCAAGCGTCCCGGTTCGAGATCTTTCCAACCAAGACAGGCAAGTGGCTGCAATCGTGCAATCATTAATTGGCACGATTCGCACGCTACTGAGCAGCATACAACCTCCGTCTGCTAAGAGTGCACTGCAAATACTGGATGCACTGAATCCAGTTCTTGCTAACTTCGTATAAGCAGAATGGCTCAACAAAATCTCCACTTCCGCACTGAAGTTAAAAGTGCGTCGATTTTTCAGTGGAATGCCAGAGGCATGAAGTCCCGTATCTCGGACTTTCGCCAATTTGTTCGGGCCAATCAATTCCCTATACTTGTCATATGTGAACCAAACGTATCAACGCCTTATAGATTGTCCGGTTATGAAGCTTTTTGTTGAGCCGCTTGCGAAGAACGAAGCAAAGTAATTGTTTACATTCGCACAGACTTGACTTATCTTTCGCACCCAATAAGTTCAAATGACGACAATCAGTACGTTTGTCTTCGTGTGAAGAAGAATGCAGTTTTGTTCACGCTTATTGGTGGATATATATCTCCGTCATCGCGATTTGACTGCGACAGATTAAAAGACATCCTAATGAGAACCGATGGGCCTTGGATCATCACCGGTGACTTCAACGCCCATCACATGCTTTGGGGGAGCACTAGGATGAATGCCAGGGGCCGGAACATTGTTACATTCGCTTCCGATTACGACCTTTCCATCATGAACGATGGTACCCCCACATATCTGCGGGGTCTCACGTATGGCAGTTGTCTTGACCTGACATTGGTGTCAAAGTGCTTCTCTCACAAAGTTAAGTGGTTTTGCGATATTGAGACTCATGGGAGTGATCACATACCCACCTACGTGACGATCGATGGTATCATAAAAAATTTCTCTTCCGGTGTTGCAATTGGCACTGACTGGTCGATGTTTACATCGCGTGTTGAGAACGCTTGCCAAGAAGGCCTCGCCTGCAGCCTGGAAAATACCATAGTGGAAGCTATGCAAGCGTCTAAATGTAAATTACCATTTTCGTCTAAAGTAACACAGTTTGACATCGAACTGGAAAAATTACGAGCTATACGAAGGCGTGCTGAACGACGATACAGACGCACAAGATCAATTTACGATCTGAGGGAAGCAAGGCGGCTCCAGAAAAAGATTCAACGACGCATTAACAAACTGGAGAGCGAACGCTGGAAAGCATTCTGCGAATCTCTAGACCCTCATAAACCGCTGTCATATATCTGGAGAACAGTTCGTGGTCTTCGCTCCTCTCCACAACAACGGCACCCTTTTAAAGCTTTGGCACTCCATCATGGAAAAACAGAACTCAAGGTGGCTGAAGAATTTTGCACGAGAGTTGCCGGGAATATTATGAACGAGAGCATCGACGCCGTGATCGTTCCTGAGACGCGATTACCAGAAATGGACATTCCGTTCAACATGGAAGAACTAGAAGGTGCGTTAGTCGCTTCTAAGCGCATGTCATCGCCAGGTCCTGATGGTATTACTTATAGTGCGTTGGGACACCTTGGACAAAAAGCTAGAAAAGAACTTTTAACATGCTTCAACAACTCCTGGCTCAGCGGCAGTGTTCCCCGAGAATGGAAAATTAGTCGATTAATACCACTTTTGAAATCGGGAAAATCACCATTGGACTTGACAGCGTATCGCCCTATTGCCCTCGCAAGCTGCCTCGGAAAAGTGATGGAAAGAATGGTTCTATTTCGTCTCGAGTGGTACTTGGAACGATACACCAAATACCCTTCTTGCATGGCAGGCTTTCGTCGGGGCAGCTCCTCCATTGACTGTGTCCTTGATTTATCGACATTTGTTCAACAAGAAAAAAGTCGCAAGCGCATATCAGTGGCACTCTTTCTTGACGTGAAGGGTGCATATGATAATGTAGCTCACGATGCCATCCTCACTTCTCTCGCAGCAATGGGCATTGGTGGACGAATGTTTCAATGGATAAAAGATTATATAACTGGCAGGGGTTTCTTTGTTCAAACATATGAGGGTACAACTGCCCAACATTACACCTACTGCGGAGTACCTCAGGGAGGTGTTTTAAGCGCCACATTGTTCAATGTGGCCCTCATTGGTCTGGTGAAGGTTCTGCCAAAGTCGGTGTGCCTATCCATATACGCCGATGATATTTGCCTCTGGAGTGCTGCAGTTACTCGCCCTCAGGTGCGTGCACGAATACAGCGGGCAGCAACCCTCACAACAGCCTACCTTCAGAAACAAGGCCTAAATATATCAACTGTGAAGTGCGCGTTGATGGCGTTTACACGCAAACCAATGACGCCATACCCTGTTTACATCAATGGGCAGAGTGTCAAATATGCACGGACGCATCGTTTCCTGGGCATAATAATCGACAGAAGTCTTTCGTGGAGCCCACATTGTGCGTACTTGAAGAAGAGACTGCTATCTATTGTGCATATCATGAAATTCTTGTGCGGTAAAGCATGGGGAACTTCTGTGGCCTCCATGCTACAGCTGTACAGGGCCCTATTTCTGGGTCTATTGCGCTACAGCTTGCCGGTACTGACTAACACTTGCAAATCGAATACTCATTCATTGGAGAGTTTGCAGGGTCAGGCACTGCGTATCTGCCTAGGACTGCCCCGATGCGCTTCTACTTATGCCACAATCATGCTTGCCAAAGACCATCCGGTCAGGACATATATAGTTGTGGATTGCCTCAGAGCGCACATTCGACATTCTAGCCGTGTCCCCGACCACCACTTGGCCCTTCTACCTTCCGGAAGACCACGTGCTACGTTTTCAGACGTCATAGCCAAGCACCTAAACAGCATTCCATCAGGATATACGCCAGCTGCGAGAACGGCATGCCCTTTGTGGTGCCTCGACCAGCCGCAAGAACGTCTAGAAATTCCGGGAATCAAAAAGAAAAGCAGTCACTCCAGAGTAGCTTTGAAGCAAGCAACACTGCTATTATTACATGAGTTGTACTTAGACCGAACGCAGATATACACTGATGGGTCCGTCTCATCCAGCAGCTCATCAGGTGCTGCTGTAATTCCGGCTGCAGAAATGACAATCAAGTTTAAGTTGTCACATATGACTCCATCTACGGCATCAGAGCTTGCTGCTATAAGGGCTGCTTTACAATATCTCGTTCAAGAACGTCCAGGAAAATGGGTCATATTCTGTGATTCGAAGGCAGCGCTTCAGAGTTTGCAGTCTGCCATGCGTAGGAGGAGCCATGACCAACTGGTACAAGAAATAAGACATTGCCATCATGAAGCTCTAGCACGAGGGCATGATATTATATATCAAGGGCTGCCTGGACATATCGGTATTACCGGAAATCAATTAGCCGATGATGCAGCCCGCTCAGCTCATGAAGAAACCCGTGTAGTCCCGATTCCTCTATCAAGGAATGATGCAGCAAGACAACTTTACCTGCTGGCTCGAGATCTCACACGCACGTTCTGGTCGTCCACCAGCTTCCAAAGGTGTCAATTTTATGAACTGGATCCTTCGCTCAAGCTAAAGCTACCATCACAACTTTCCCGCTCCGATGCGACACTGTTATGCCGCCTTTGGTTGGGTGTTGCTTTCACAAAGGTGTACTCCTTTCGCATTGGTATGGCAGACACTCCTACATGCGACTACTGCGGAGATGAAGAGACCATCGAACACGTCCTGTGCAGCTGCGCTTGCTACGACACACAGCGATGCCAGCTACGGATGGTTTTGAATCGACTTGACCCCGGACCATTTGGTGTGCAGAAGATACTAGGACCTTGGGCATCTGCCTCAGTTGCGCAGAAAGCAACTAAAGCACTGCTACTTTACCTTAAGTCAACAAACCTGAGCGACCGCCTGTAAACTGTGTGTGCTCCCCGAGTGTGCTCGTGATTGTGTGTACCTTCTCATCTTTCTGCAACCTCTTTTCTCCCCTTTATCCCTTCCCCAGTGCAGGGTAGCAAACCGGATGTGCGTCTGGTTAACCTCCCTGCCTTTCCTTGTATCTTTATCTCTCTCTCTCTCTCTATCTTTCTATCATATTGAGATAATTTTGTAGACTCTGGTATAATGATTGAAGGTCGGTATTACTTGCAAAGAAAGCAATATCGTCCGCGTACACATATAACTGAATATTCTTAGTTGATGGAATAGAGCTTAAGAAAATGTTAAATAAAATTGGTGACAGGACAGCCCCCTGTGGTACGCCACGTGTCTGCTTATATCTATTCGATGAGTACCCATCTAAGCAGTAATATTCTCTCCCTCTTAAAAACTCCGACACCCACGCAGTGATGTAGTTGGGAAAGTGGTGATATTCCATCTGTTTTAATAAATTGAATGCTCAACCCTATCGCACGCTTTAGCCAAATCTAGAGTAACTAAAGCACAGTATTGGCGCCGACGCCGAGCCAGTTGTATTCGGCTCTCTAAATCAACATGCGCACACCATATTGAGCAACCGGATCGAAAACCAATTTGACTGGGGTTTAGTATTGCGTTATCATTAATATATTTCATTACCCGGGCATTCAAAACTCTTTCAATTAGCTTAACCAGATTTGACGTGAGTGATATCGGCCTTACATTGTCCAAGGCGAATCTTTTTTCCTGCTTTTTAAGAAGTGGAATCACTTTAGACAGCTTCCATTCCGCAGGTATCCAAGCTTTTGTCAAAGAAAAATTCACCAGATTAAGTACTTCAGTTAGACAAATCTCGAACATTACTTTTATCATTGCATTCGTTACCCCGTCTGGTCCAGGTGCCGAAGGAGATAAGTGCCTTATTATCTCTGCCAGCTCATCTAACGTAACCTCCTCAAAATCCTCGCCTGCCATTGGGTTCACAATGTGCAGTGGTATAGTTGACATAAATCTATCTTGGAGCCCTTTCGCAATATTTTCTACTAAATCAGAGAGCTCACGGGGGGAAAGAACAAAAGAGTCAATATTTTCAGCGGGTGGTAACATCTTTTGAGATCTTAAAAATCTAAACAGCGCTTTTTTGTTTTTAGCCCTAGAAAGATACTCATGTCGTTTCGTATTATAACCATATTTTGCTGTACTTACTGTGCGTTTGAAGTCTGCTTCTGCGAATTTATAATCAAACCAATTTTTTGGACATTGGTTGACCAGCAATTGTTTCCATGCAGCTTTCCATTTTCTATAGCTCCTCATGCACTCTTCAGTCCACCATGGACTGAAGAAACCTCTTGTGACCGAGTATAATTTAAACGCTGCGTCTTTTACTAATCTTTTTAACACTGCATACAGACTAATAGCCCTAATGTCACCTTGTATGTCCTTGCGGTGATCAAAAGTAGCCCTCAAGTCTTTTTCTAATTTTCTATAGTTGAGGAATGAGCGGGCCTTTTCGGCGACATGTGTTCTTGGAAAGTTCAGTACAAAACTAATAGGCAAGTGGTCACTGTTAGTAGCACAGTCTAAAGTTTGCCACGAACATATATTTAGAGATGAGCTTGAAAATGTCAAGTCAATTACAGATTTAGAGAGACCTCGGACAAAAGTAGCAGATTGCGAATTTAAACAAGATAAATTCTTGTCAATAGCCCATTCCCACAAGCGTTTTCCGCTTAAATCTGTTTTAAAACCCCAGGCCACATGATGTGAATGGAAGTCTCCAGTGATTAATATATCCTTTCTGCAGGCAGAGAACATATCGTCTAGACTTCGTGTGTCTAGCACCCCGGCTGGGAAATACGCGTTTACAAATGACAAGGGGGAGAGGCGTCTGGATATTATGTCTACTATCAAAATTTCACAATCTGGAGTCACACAACGATAAGAGATTGTAGCTTTGTGACTAAACTTAGTTGCTATCAAGACAGCAAGCCCACCACCTCTGCTAGGTCGGTCCAATCGAAATAGCCGATAATTTTTTAGGTAAAACTTCTGGCTGGTTGAAAGCCAGGTTTCTTGCAGTGATATAATAGGACTTTCGTGTACTAGATGAATCACCAGTGTCCATGGCGAAACCCACCCGTTCGACCTCTTCTTTATTTCGAACACCGGTCTAATTCCCTCATGATGATAGTGACTATCTTCGTCGTTCACGCAATGTTTAACAGAGATGATGCTGTGATGGCATCTGGTGGCGTGGTCATCATAGTCAGTCAAGGAGTACAATGTACTCACGTACCACTACAAACATCCTTAGAGGCGAGGCAGTGGTTGTTCGAGCAGTTTTGTTGAATAAAATTGTCACCTTGGCTTTATATACGTAATAACCCCCCCCTCTAATATTTCTTTGAAAAACAAGAATTCCAGTCTTTAATAGATGAATTACCAGAACCTTCACTGGTCCCTGGGGACCTTAATGCGTATAGCGGTCTATGGGGTGATTCTCGCTGCGACGCACGAGGTTGACTAAATCAACAGTTCCCATTTTCTTATGGTGCGTGTTGGTTGAATAGAAAAGAGCCGACACACTATAGCCTCGCTAAGAAAACTTACTCATCCATAAACCTCAGTATCGTATCATCACTTCTACCCCTATTCCAGTGGAATGTCTTCAATAATCCTTTCGGAAGCGATCACTTTCTATTTGATTTGAGCACGCCAATACAGAATGAATTTCCTCTAGAGATTTCTATATGGCCCACATATAAGGCCCATTGTGAACAGTTTCATAAGATTACTTGTATAAGTTGTACTGACATATGCTGTTCAGGCATATATGCAGCTGCACAGTACTTTACAGCGTTACTAACTGATGCTGTAACTCAATGCATTCCGCAAACATCTGGACGGCCCAGCAAATGACGTGTTCCATGGTGGAACAATGAATGCCGAAACGCGCGCAGGAAGCAAAATAAAGCATGGAAGTAGCTTCGGGACTTTCCAAGAGCAGAGAACCTTACGAATTTTAGAAACACAAAGTCCCAAGGTAGGAAGACGCGCCGACAGGCAAGAAGGAAAAGTTTGCAAAATTTTTTATGGGGCATTACTTCCTATACAGAAGAGGGAAAAGTTTGAAACAGGGTCAGGAAGCTGATCAGAAGAAAAGTGCATTCCCTCCTTCTTGTAAATACACAAGGGGACAGCTTGGAAGACCAGGCTAACTTCCTAGGCGCCCAGTTCGAGCAGATCTCCTGTTCGGCCCAATGCTCCAAGGTTTTCAACAGTAGAAAACGAGAATAGACAAGCAGAATCTCGAGCGAAAACGTACAAAATATGAAGCATACAACCAACCTTTTAGCTTGGCTGACCTGCAAACATCTTTAAATAGCTGCAGTGATTCCGCGCAAGGTTCTGATTGTGCGGGGTGTGAAATGTTGAAAAACTTACCTCCCGAAATGCGACAGACCTTACTTTCCCCGTTACAATTACATATGGTTTTCCGGTGAGATCCTCACTTCTTGGAAAGATGCTATTGTGATTTCAGTTTTGAAACATGACAAAGAGCAATCATCCGTAATGAGTTACAGGCTGATTGCACAAACAAATTGCCTGTGTAAGGTTTTGGAAAGGATGATTAACCACCGACTACTACATTTCCGGGAAACAAAGAACCCACTGGATCCATACCAGTGTGAATTTCGATAGGGTAGATCCACCACTGACCACCCTATACTCATTGAGGAACAAATCCACGACAATTTCCTCCATGAACAATTTTTTATTTCAGCATGTCTGGGTATGGAAAAGGTGTATGGCACAGCATGGTGCTTTGGCATACTGCGAGACCACTCACACTTAGGTGTCCGAGGCTGACTATAATTGAAAGTTATCTTTCCTACTGCATTTTCGTGTACGGGTGGGGAATGTCATGTCTCGAACTTTTGTACAAGAGATTGGATTACCGCTATTTGGTGTCCTGAGTTGCACACTGTTTATTATAAAAATGAACAGACTGCATTACGTTATTCCATGCAATATTGTTTATGACACATATGTCGATGACGTGCAGATCGGTTTCAAATCCTGCAATCTCGCAATGTGTGAGTGGAATATTCAACTTGGTTTGAATACAGCTACCAAATGGGTAGATAAAAATGGATTCACCCTTAATCCGCAAAATATACACGTCTTTTATTCTCAAGAAAGAGAGGTGTCTATCCCGATCCGAACATTGACCGGCTCCGTCAGCGGCTAACCGAATACCACCCTTTAGGGGTAACTTTAGACACAAAACTAACATTCGCAAATCAAATAAAACATATAAAAACAAGTGCTTGAAGGCTGTGAATATACCCAAGGTTCTCTCGCAGACATCATGGGGCAGTGATAGTAAATGTCTGATGAATCTTCATTAGAGTAGATACGCACGCACCTAGATTATGGGGTGATAATATATCAGTGCGCAGCACTAAGCGCCCTACAAATGCTTGACCCTGTCCACCATTTGGGCATGTGGGATGCGCCGCCGTCCCCATAGCGAAGCCTCCCGATTATCTCTTCTTTATTCGAACAGGCTGATCTGATCCTAATGATGACAGTGGCGCTCGTCGTCGTTTACACAATATACAGCACGTTATTCGTATTTCTACGCGTGCTGTGTGAAGCAGCCCCGAAGAAAGCCTGTACATAGAATAGAACGAGTGGTCACTCTACCTGCAGCGATGCTACCTACCTTTTGTACACCATCTGAAAGTGAACGCAGACAAGGAAGACACATAATACGCCGCAATCAATGAAACGTCCAGAGCCCTATTCACTTCATGTCAGAGGCCTAGCCAAGAAAACAGGTGAGCCACTTGAACGCCGTTTGATGACTCCTGCAGCACACCTGCCGCCATGGCAGTGGAAGGGTATCTACTGCGGTGTGTCTTTCGTAGAGGTTGTACTCTCTTTTGAGCTGACGACGTCGTTGTCTGAAGTGGGTGGCACCCTCATTTCAGGACACTGTCGAATTTTCTCGAGGCGTGCTACCCGAGCTTCTAAACAACGAATCCTGGGTAGCACACTTCGAAAACATTTTTTTTACATCGGAACTAGAGTTAACCATATAAGCAATCAGCAGCTACATACATACGTTATCAACGGCGCTGGTGGCTAAAACCCACCTATAGTGTATATGTAAGTGCAACCACGATGATAGGTTGCGCCTGCGCTCTAATGCCCTGTGAGAAAGTCTAGTTTTCGCTGAAAAAATGTATGCTTACTGCTTGCATAACTAGTGTAGTGCCAGGGAGAGTAGTGTAGAAAAGTTCCTGTTAAATATTTATGCTTCTATAATTGTTGCCGGCTATGTTAGCTGAATCCATATATGGTTTTATGCAAAACCAACACAAAAAGCCTCACATGGCTCGTATCCGTGCATATATATAAACGCGTATACACTTAAAGATAAAGGCAACTGGTTTTTTTAGATATAAATTTTTTACTGTCTGCTTTAGGTACAACCAAGGTGGGTAGACCTAGTAATCAGGAATGAGGACATTCACCCCGATTCTAAACGTGTGAATTTTTCCACCTTTCTTGCAGAGAACCTGCGTGCCTGCGAGATTTGGGGATATGACAGTTACTTTGATCGTACGCACTCAGCTCTTTGTTGCCAACATTTCTATAAGATTTCTTGTGATAAAACAAAACAAATATTGTATAAGAAAGATGAGTGCTCTGAAAAGGAGGCACCTACAAAAGGGAAAAGGTAACCAGTGAAATACCCCTCTGATGTCGTAAGTCAAATACCACGGAACTCTATGTAAATAAAACACTTTCAGTTCAGATTGTTGACGGCTTAGCCGAGTGCATTGTTTGAAACGTTTGGCCTCGAACAAACGTACTTCACAGACCCATACAGAATACTGTCACGAGGTCCTGACGCAAATGGAGGGAGCAGACTGTAGGTAGAAGATGAAACTGTTTATTTGGCCGAACTTGTGGCCCGAAAACTGAACGCCAGAGTACAGAGATACACGCCGCCGATGATAGCGGTGAACAGAACGTCGGCCGTCGATCAACTGCCAAGCGGCGAAGCACGTCGGCATTCATACATGTGCCGTCGAATATTCCAGCGTTATCCGTTGTCATCGCGCAAGCTCTGGAATAATCTCGAGTGTTCGTGTCTTGCGCCCAATCGTGACACAATGACCTGCAATAATCACAAACCTTCTCGAACAACGAGGCGCAGTTCGCGCTGAGCATTCCTGACAGGCTTTGTGGGCGAAAACTGAATGCAATGAAAGGGAAAATAAAAAACACGTCCGGAAATATATTCGGTAGAATTTAATGTACGTTTTTGAACTTGCAGGGTTGGCACCGTACAATCTCATATTTAGAATTCCTTATGTGTATTACCCCGCACCCTTTTCACACAAGGCTATCGCGTTGGGAGATTGCGATCAACATTTGAAAGAGTCGCTGTACCTCCAAATGATCATTGCATCGAGCGTTAGCGCTCTGGTATGTTCAAGATGCGAAATATTATTTATAAAAAATAAACCCATGTCTGCTATTGCACAGATCAACTCTCACATTGAAATTTCTGCGCAGAGACAGCCATTTATGTAAACTCATAAGGATGACAAGAATTACCGACTACAGGGCGGTATAATTTTTAACCCAAACTTATAATCCTCTCTTTTTAAAAATTTATCCCATATTTTCCTCCGATTCCCACATGATGGGTATCGCCAACTCCTACAGAGATAACACAAAGAGTGGCAGCAACTATAACGACGACGTGGTCGGGCATGATGACGTTACAGAAAGATGGACACTTCACGCTAGTTTCAAGGTATATTTTAATGATAGATGTGTAGAGTTTAACGTTCTAAAGCCACCATATGATTAGGAGAGATGCTGTAGTGGAGGGCTCCGGAAATTTCTACCACCGCAGCTTATTCAACGTGCACCCAAATCTATAAGCACACGGGCCTACAGCATTTTCGCTTCTATCGAAAATGCAGCTGCCGTCGCCGCCTGGATTCAATCGCGCGATTTGAGGGTCAAGGATTTTCTTAGCCTTGAAAGTAGTGCGTGTGCCACTTTACAGACTTCTCAATCAAGCGACTTGCAGTAATGTTTATTGAATCGCAATCCATTTCATTTCTGCGTCCCTACGTTCACCGTTAAGAAGCAAAAGTTACACCCAGCAGGATTTGAGCTTTGTACTTAGGAATGCGCATGACCTTCGAAGTGTGTGGTTTTGTAGACTGCGAGAGGTCCGTAGACAGCGTATGTCTTACGCCTTTTACCTTGAGTGTACGTATTTGAGAAATGAGGTCATAACTTTACTAAACAATCATGAACGACTTATCAATAAATCACGCGAAACAGAATAACTATAGAATCTGTTTCAGAAGAGTGTTTAATATTTATTGTTGGAATGAAAAGACATGAACGAACGTCTCGCAGAAGGAGTGATATCTTCGGCAACAGAAGTTTGAAAAGATTGCTATATTCGTACGGGATAACTGAACAGCTTCACCGAGGAAAGCCTATTCAGCCGCCAATTTAGACAACAAGTAAGAAGCATCTTGCCTTCATTAAAAAAATAGTGGAGTGCTAGGGCGCCCTATTTCTGAAGTGCAATGGGCTATTGATGCCGGGGGCCACTTGTTGTGCGCTCGCTATTGCACTGCCGACTCGTGGTACCAAACAATGGAACATGATCTTGGACTAATAAACTGAGATTGACGTGCGATATCGTACAAATACATTGAGTACCTTGTCAGACGTATGCGAGATTTCTGGTAGACCTTTCAGTTATTCAGTATATTGGACAGTCAAGGATAATCACCATCGTAACGTAAGTTGAACGCACTGTAAAACTCCACAGTATCCACTAACACATGTTTATAAGCAAAGTCGCAGGGGTTGTTGGTGCCGAGAAAATACGCGATTACATCTTTACAATACAAAAAAAAAGATAAATACTTAGCAGTTGGAAGTTATATCTAGGCGTTGCTGGCCAGGTTGAATGTTGAGGCCAGTGTAGGACGGCCTTCATCGTAAGTTATGTTGAGCGCGAGCACTTAAAGCTTAGGAATATAAGCTGAGGTCGTGCAATTTCAATTTGAACATTAAAACCTACAAAGAGCATACGTTAAATATAAAACCAAGGCTTCGACGGATGCCCGTCTGCCCCGGAAGAGTCACGTTTAGGCCAAGTATTGTAGACTATTTAGGTGCTTAGCTTCCAGATTTCGCTTTCATTGCGAACAATTAGGGCTGGCGTTCTGAGTGCCGGAAAGTCTTATATTTCCATGCGCTTGTGGTCGGCGTCATATTTTGTATTCAGAGAGTATATATGAGCATACAGGAGCAAATAACCGAATGTTTCCGAGCTGCTGCACAACTTCTAGCCATCATGAGCTTTCTGAGCGAAAGCTCTTCTCACAGTTTATGCAAAAATTACGCATAACTCGTTTTTACTGATTTATGTCTACATATCTGCGCTACTATTTACAAAACTAGGCTGTTACTCTCCATACTTCATTCTCGATAGCTAATGGTAATTGTTTCCTCTGAGTCACAATAATTTAACTATCAACAAACAGTGTGCGAAATAGTTCGCGCAATGTACGTCAAATGTCGCTTTTCCTGGGTAAGATTTTTTGCTCCACCATGAGGTGAAGGCTTTGGTTGGCGTCACGGGCATTCGTGCTTGTCAATTATATTCACTTTCGCGAGCTCGTGCGTGTAGTTTGCGGACCCCACGATCCTGGCGGTGCCCGTGAGGTTGACCTGCGACGGCCGCTTGTTGCACTGATTCTCCCAGTCTTCGCACTCGACGTCGAACAGTGCCATGCCGATCTGGTCGTACACGCGCCTGATGCTGCAGTACTGCAATAGAAGAAGAAGCTTTGTCGCTCGTCTAAACACATGGCGACGACCAAATGAAGCGTCCAAGCCCGAGCGACAATTCAAGGTACAAAGTGCCGCACAAACGGAAGGTACAATGTAGTGAGCAATAGCGAGAATAGGTAAAATGACTGAGAAACAGCGTAGCCAGGAACGCGTGAATTGTTTGAGATTTCGTGAGAATAACTGTCACATTTATTAGTAAAAAAATGGCGCGAATTGACATCAGCAGCGGTATAACTGCAAATGACATACGAAAGTGAAGAATTGGAAGCACGAGTGGTTTAGAATACCGTTATATAAAACAACGTACGGAAAACTCATATTGTTATACCCTATACGCAACCACCCGCACAACCATAGTGATATCCACGAACATATCGAGCAATGTGGTTTTAAACTCAGTGTAAAGAAAAAAATTCAAGCCTACCCATTCCGCTACTATTTTCTTAATAGCTTACTGCGTTAAATATACTTTTAAATATACGTTAAATATATCTGTATTTTATTGCTCTGAAAGTTATATACTTACAGCTTTAAGCGTGTTCTCAATTTCGTTTACAGCTACTTTTTAGTTTATTTTTTTGTATGAGTCGCTACTGCTTTATCATGGTGCGATACAATATTAGGCGCCTGTTGGCCATGTTATTTCTGCAATCGAACTGGTGTTCATCATAATTTAATGTTGGAAAATCATGTTTTTTTGTCACTGTTGCTACACAAATTTTTGAGCGCACGTACATAACGCTGAGTGAATCACCATTAAGTATCTTCAAGCTGTGAAATTTGCATCTGACGTAAATCAAGAGAGGATAATACCGCTAGAACGGACAGTGCAGATGTTAACCAGTGAAGCCGACACATGCGGCGCCGGTGTTTGTTATTAAATCAACCTGAATGGTTAAGCTTGCCTTTCTCAATTACTAGTTGCGTCAGCTCGGAGATCTTATCTGACGTTTGCAACCCATGTGTTCTTTTCATTTTTAATAAAACACCGGTGAGCAATAAGATTGGACCACTTTCTGAGGCAATCGTACGCGCTAGGAGTTTTCACTGATATGCGATAGATAGACGAATATTAGCGTCATTTAGTCATATACAGATTCAATGTACAAGAAATTCAGTGGAGACATGCTGCTGTGTAGTTTAGACCAATAACTCACTCAGGAATGTACGAAGTAATGTCGATTTCATAGCCCCTCTGCAATGTGAGAGAAAATATGACTTTGCCCGAAGTACACACGTGTGCGATTCATGACAAGATTAGGTATATAAAGCGCACCCTTCACCTTGTCGTCGAAGAAGGTGGATTTATTTCGAGACAATTTTCAACAGTTCGTCTCTTTTAACGCGCCATAATGCCCTTCTCCCCACGAAGAGAAACACCGACATCAGTTCTAGGCCAAGCTAGTCTCTATCGAATGTAGAAGGATGCTTTTTTTACCTCAATTCGTAGCTTTACGCGCTGTGCAAAGGAGAACAAGTTTAATGCAATGAACATGAGGTAACGGACGTCGCCTATGAGCTGAACAGCAGTGTAGCCATGGAATGGTTTATAGAGATGAACAAATGCCAAAAGCAAAGGGAGACCAACCGAAAATGACCTACTTTGTACTGAATGGTATGCAAGCTTTCGTACGCCGTCATTATGTCATCTTGCGAGCTCAGCTGGCACATCATCACAAACTGCTGACCGTCAGAAACTGATCCGTTGTACCAGTCCTCGCTGTCCAGACAGGTCTGCAGGAAGAGAGTAGATAGAAAAATGAGTTATGTATTTCCGAATTTAAAGTGAAGCTGTAACGTTTCCCGACAAAACTGTATACACGACGTGTTTGCATCCAACTCCACGCATGCACCCCGATTTCGCAAATAGGTGTCGTCGTTTGGCAGACTAATATATGTGGGGTTTCACGTCCCAAAGCTACGTTGAGAAAAGCCATAGTGGAAGGTTCTAAAAATCTCAACCATCTTATGTTCTTTTACGTGTACTGGCCACTTACAGGACACGGTCCTCTAGCACGTTGCTTTCATCGAATTGGCAAGGCCGAGCCCGGGGATCGGGCCGGGCGACCTTACTTTCTGCTCAGCAGCATAGCTCCGTAACCTCTGTGCCACATGGCGGAACGAAATCTTCGCGGGACACTCGTTTTGTTGAAAACCATGCTTCGCTCAAGCCACAGTCATTCTTCTTGATATGAGCTTTGCTCTGTTCTACGACATTGCTGTACACTCGGCACAGCCACAGTTCTCCCCCTTTTAAATGCGAATACATTTCTTAGCCGGGCTATATCAGGCGTCCGTCGGGATCTATCTACCACCATCTCCTAGAGCAACAGCTGCGGGCGCGCGCGTTCCTACCAGTTGCAGCTCCCGCCATGTCACGCTTCGGCGTCGGCCGCTGTCAGGAACAGCTGCGGGAGCGCGCGCTTATTTTAACCGTGCACGGAAGCCGCTAGAACTGGAAACGTGCATACCGCGTTTAACGCCACGCGTGGCAAATGTCACTATTCGCTGCATGGTGCAACAAAAAAGAAAACATTTTTCTTTTGCCACCGGGTTCTCAAGTGCGAAACGTCATTGTGTACACTGCGCTATGCAGTCTCAATTCCTCACGTTCCCTTCGAGAAGATGAAGGTATTTTTTTTTCTTCTCAATTTACCTTGTGCTCAAGTTTTTGTAAATGGTCAGTATTTGTTACCATTTTCTTCTTATATCACTTGTGTTGTGTGAATCACTCATTTAGGGAACACACTCATGGGATGTGTCCGCCAGCACACTCACGTCTGCCGACGTTCTTGGCGGAGGCGGGATGCCAGCGGATGGAACGCAGACCCTATCCAGGCGTGCTGGCGGCGTCTGCGCCGTGTACTGGCGGGTACACAGCGAGAAAGAGATGGCGAGTGAAGGGTAGTCGTCGATCCTCGTGATGTTCTCCAGGTCATCTACGCTTCTTCTCTGGAACATGGGGCAGATTAACGGAAAGGGGTATAAGGTGCTTGAAAAAGGTAGTGTCCGAAACCCTACACTTACGCAGGCCATGTTATGCGGACAGTTATGCAGGTCATGACTTCTGCTTGAGAACTGTCGTCTGCTCCTTATAGAAACGGAATCTACCGAAAGTTGCCCGTGCGAGCTTCCCTTCTTGCCACTGATGATGCCTTCACACCGATGTTGCGCCCGTGCCCCAGCCGGATGTAGGTGTCAACCGACGCGTGGTTATACATTACAATGCAGGCCTTGATGCCGTATGTGCATGGGTCCAAGCCTCACAGAACGTGGCATGTTTTAGCTATTTTTGGTCATATTATATGCCATGCGGTCCTTCCGTATGCATTATAATCAAACGCTTGCTCACTAGTTGCGCGTCGTTCTGCTCTGGCAGTATTCCAACTGGCTAAACATCAAATAAACCTTTTAGTCTCTTGCTGCTGGTTGTCGTTGTTGAAGCACCTGTGGAGAGTGAGCGCTCGCAATGGCATTCACCGCTACAGGGAGGAGCTTCATATAAAAAAAAAACAACGCAGTGTTAAAGTCCTGATCACTGGCTTATCTTACTAGCGAAAGTGTTCGAATATTGACATAGATACCTTCCAAGGGACGTGTGAGGCACCGAGGTACAACATGCACACCAACATATTGAAACAAAGCAGAAGTACAATGTCCGTACTTCTCGTTCACGATCTACGTTGCGAACACTCAGGGCTGTGACTATCACGGTGGAGTAATTTGAATGTCGTATTATCATAGAAATGCGCTAAAGTGAAATTTACGCGGTAATGATTGATGAAAAAGATTTGCAGCGCGACACATGTACGACCAGCAGTACCAGCAGGGTTCACAAGTGCGATGAAGGGGAATTTAAGGACCTTGGTACCAGTAACTGCATCAAACTGGTTGCCATTATGCTTGAACAGTTAAAGCAACCATGCTTGGAACTTTTCCATTGTGTCATCGAACGTTGCACTTTACCATTTTTTCTTGAAGAAAGTGAGAAAATCTGGGCCCGATAGGGACAGATTTAGGGCTGCAAAAAAGACCTTGACAAAAAATGCACAGGTTGCGGAAAAGTAAAGAAGAGATCTCTTGTATTTATTGGCGATAAAAAGAGTTGGAATAAGTAATCAAGCTCTGAGAGGTTTTTGTACCCGACTTCAACGTAAAAAAAACATATACTCTATACCTCTATTTGCAAATACATCATCATGTACCACCCAACTTTATTCAGAGCGTGAAACACTGCCTCTGAAGATGGGCCCCGCAGTACTTTTTCATTAGCAGAAAACGCTGCTGATCGGTAGTCGAGGCTCGTGGAAAAGCGCGCGCCAATCGTGATAACGAAACTTGAAGCTTAGAATTTAGAAATAATTTTTAATGTCAGCTGAATATCATTCCGTCTTTTTTCTAAAAATGATATCATAACTCAAATGACCACACCATATAACCGAATTCACAGTCATTGGCTGATTTGAACATCGTGGGCTACATGGTTACAGTGGCCGCCGCAGGAGGCCACCACGTGCCTGCTTACACGCTCGAGATCTCACTTATGGTACGCCGTGCGTTTGAAGAAAAAATATAAAAAGTGCTGAAGGTGCAGACAGGAGCGTGACGTAACTTCTTTCCCCCTTGCCACCTCTTCCTGCTTAGCTGAAACCTCTTCGATGGGACGAGAGAAGAGAGAAAGCAATTATAGCGTACGACCAGTACCTGTTCCCCCGCTCACGCTTGATGGTTTCTAAACATTTTTGCGGCCGTCGATTTGAACGAACTCTTTAAGTGAAGCCCTTTCATAGCTACTTATAAAAGTGTTTCAGGACCCGTTTAAGATATACTAAATATGAACTACTGCTCATAATGCGTCGGGGGGATCAAACGGCGTTATATCTTGCAACGCCTGCTGCGCTCTACAAAAGCGCAACATATGCGAAGAGCACTGGTTACTATATCTATATTTCTGAGCAATTTGGCTGACGTGGCATATCTACAGACCCTTTCACCGCTTATAAACACAAACCCTTGATGACATCCAGTTTCGTCCACCGATGCGCTTAATAGCATCGGTGGGCAAAAAAGTGCTTTAGAAAACAGCCCACTTATTTTCTACATTTTTCTTCCACTAGTTGGCAAAGTATATTTAACTAATGGTTTTTTTAGTTACGTGAAATTGATAAGGGATTCTTTTTAGCTTTACGCACGTTCCTTTTATCGGAAAAACCAAAGAAAGACTTTCTTTACTATTGAAAAAAAAAAGCTTGAGAACGTGCTTTCAGTTCTCAAGTTAAAAGCCGGTAAATGAGGAGAACGGAATTTTTTCGGGGTACAACGCTTCATATCTTGAAACCGTCTACACCGTTCCTAGCGTTCCGCGCCTCCCTCACCATGCCCCTGACGTATTTGTTGACAGTATCGTCGACTCGGTACGGCGATGGCCCCGTGATGATGCACTTCTTGATGTTGACCGTGAACTCGTCCTCGGTAATGTGAGTTTGCACGATGAAGGCGTCGACCGCAAAGCGTCTGCGAGACCACGAAAAACCACCGGTACGGTTCTGCAGATATCTCTTTCCCCCGGCTCTACGTCGTAAACGTTATGCAATTTAGCGTTTCCACTATTGTTAAGCGCTGTAGTGCCAGCAAGGCTATCAAGTTGGGCATGTTGATTATGCGTGATTGATCACGTAGCGCAAAAGTTTGACACAGGTCAAGAGACGGGACGAAGACGAGCGACATATTCGTCCCTTCTCTGGTCTTGAGTCAAGATTTTCCGCTATGTGATCAGTTGTGAGTGTCAGCACTTTTTAAGCGATGTCGCGAGTAAAAGTGGTTAATTCACTGAGCATCGATCAGTATGGCTTGAACTGGCGTCCTAGTATTAGAATTGATCTATGACGCTGTATAACCAGCATGTTCCAAAGATGGGCTCACTACGTGGCATGGATATCATAAGTACATCTATCACGCGCATGCTGTTTCGTTCCTCTCTTGGCAGTGTCCTATAGCATATACCGGCCACGTCTGGAGGTCTTTGAAGCACGTGTATTGCGTCGTCATTCTCGACCTATGACCTATGACGTCCTCGCCACATCTCAACAAAGCTGAAGCACGCTACTCGCTGGAGCGAACTTGTTGCTTTGACTTCGTGCAGCTACTATGTATCATGTTTACTGATGCTGTCAACAATGGCATCTCTGTTTTCAGGTTCGCACAAAATTAGGAGTATAATGGTTCCTACTTTCAGTATGTTTAGTTATTTCCTCCCATTTTGGTTTATTCGAACTCTGTGGATTGTGGCATGAAACTTTGGCAAAAAGCAGTCCTGCGTTAGCATGCACATTTGCATCAAGAGAGATGATTACTTCTTGAAAAGACAGATCATTACTAAAATAGCGATGAGTATCGAAGAGAAGAACAGTCATCCCTAAATAAATAAACTCATGACATATCGTGCATAGATACGGTGAACGAGGCCTTACACGACAATTGTAAGCCTTAGTTCACTGATGCTGCACGCGCAGTTGCTTCTCTTGCCAACATAGGCCAGCGAAAATTTCATATATCGCTCCCACTCACTCATAAAACACATTTTACTTCTATAACTTACTTGGACTCACACTCACCAAAACTTTCCTCACGAGTACTCACTCGGACTCTGATTCACTATAAAATTACATCATCATACTCACTCTCACTCAAGACTCTCATCTTCACCTGAAACTGACCAAGTCGACTTATGCGTGAATCAGCGTACATTCAACTTTTCAGATACAAATTTTTAATGCTCTTTAGCATTAATAGCTCGCACAATCACGCACAATAGCTCGCACAATCACTAGGTGCTCTTTGATCTCATACATTGAAATACGTCTGCAATTCCGTAGGGTCAGTTTTACAAAAATAGATGATCCACGAGATACTTTTAGCGAAAATTCACGTGAAAAAGCTGTCGCTGGAGGTCGAGGTAACTCACCCGCGCATGGCTGACGCATGGGATCAATAAATAACGAGTTGCAGTACGAATGCTAGTTCGTTATCGTATGCTTGAGTGTACGCATATAAACAGGAACAGATGCAAGGGTCATAATAATGCAGGAGTTCACTAGTTATAAAAATAGGTCGGTACAAAAATGTGGGGCTCACTCAGACTCACTCATGAAATATATCTACTAATGAACTACTGCGGACACGTGTCCATGCAGGGAGGGCAAGTAAAATGGTACAACAGTGAACATGTTGAAAATAGAAAGAATAAATGAAACAAGAACACTAATACAGAAATAAAGGGCAATGCGTTTGGCGAAACGCTATACAAACAAATTATAATAATCAGCAGTTTGGTGTCTATTTGATCACACGATTCCATTCAGTTATTGTACAAGGGAAAAAAGAATTTTTAAATGTATTCGTTCTCGCGAAGGAGAGTGTTAATGCATCTTGTATACGGTGACGAGTAATTCGGGTCAATAGGGGCGACAGATATAAAGATGAGTCTGGGGGTGAATTGTTCGTGTAAACTAGTTAAAAGTTCCAGTCTGTGCTTCTGTCTTCTGATATCGAGTGGCTCAATGTGGTTAGAATTCATAAGTTCTGTGGGTAATCCTGTCTTGATAATTTGTTAAATATAAATCTAACTATCTTTCGTTGCACTATCTCGATGTTATTGATATTAGTTTTTGTATGTGAATCCAAAACAATACATTCCTATTCTAGTTTGGATCTGATTAAGGTGTAATAGCATAGCAGTTTTACGTCGGAAGGTGCTTTTTTAAGTTTTTGCCTCAGAAGGCACAATTTTCTGAAGGCTGAGGAGGAAGTTTTACTAATGTGGTCATTCCATGTTAATGCGTTGTTAAAGGCGACTCCTAGATACTTGTATTGGGTTGCTTCATACAGGGGGGATGAACCTAATTTATACGTATGAAGCAAAGGTGATTTCTTATGTGTCATTCACATTAGTGCGCTTTTTTCTGTGTTTAGTGTCATTCCCCAGTGCATGCATCATTCAAAAATACTATTTAAACTGTTATGCAAGGTAATTTTATCATTGCTAAAATCAATGTCTTTAAAAAGCAAGCAATCGTAGGTATATAATCGAATCTGAACATCACCTTCACCTATTTTAACAATGTCGTTAATGTATATAATAAAAAGGAGAGCACCGAGGACACTGTCATGCGGCACACCTGATGTGACTGGAAGTGAGCTTGATTTTTCACCATTAATTTCCACGAATTGATGCCGGATTGTCAGATATGCAGCAACCCATAAAATTAACAATCCCGGGATTCATGCGTTTACAAGCTTCAGAATTAATTTATCGTAAGGGACAGCGTCGAAAGCTTTTCGGAAGTCTAGAAAAGTTATGTCAATTTGTCCGTTTTTGTCAAGAGTTGACGCAAAAAACTGAACAACAGTGATCAGCTTTGTGACAGTCGAATGCCCCTTCCTATAACCATGCTGATACTTAGTTAAAACAGAATGCTTCTCTAAATATGTAGGTATACGCTGTTTGCGAATATATGTTTCATAAGTTTGCAGCATGACGAGGTTAGAGAAATAGGACGGTAATTTCTAACGAGAAGACGATCTCTCTTCCTATGAATGGGTGCAATGCGGGCTGTCCTCCAGTCACTCGGTAATTCTCACAACAAGAGTGACGTACGAAATATTATAACAAGAGAGAGAGAGAGAAATAATTAAAAGGAAGAGACAGGGAGGTTAACCTAGACGAACTGGTTTGCTACCCTGTACGGGGGTGGGGAAAAGGGTCGGAAAGAGGATAGCTATAGAGAGATATAAAATAAATAAAAAAAACACATGCGCACACATTCAGGGAGTTCCGATCACAGTCGTTTGGACAGGCCGGTTGAACGCAAGAAGCGCATGAGCGCCTTCACAGCCTTCTTCTGCGACATAAAGTCCGGTCGGCAGCGCAGTAGTCTTACTTCCAAAAGAAGCTGATTGTCCAGTTCATCTAGTGCATTGCAGATTAACTGTCTCTGCGAGCAGTATTGTGGGCATTCACACAGAATGTGCCAAGTTGTTTCATCACTGCCACAATGGTTGCATGCAGCAGTGTCAGCCATTCCTATGCGGAACGAGTACGCATTGGTAAATGCGACGCCCAACCATAATCTGCACATCATAGTAGCGTCTCGTCGGCGTAATTCCGGAGGAATTCGAAGACTGAGAGTTGGGTCTAAAGTACCTAACCGTGCATGGAAAAAATGTGACTCGTTCCATTGTGACGTGGTGCGCTTGCGAGCAAGCATGCGGAGTTTCCGTGCAGCGTCAGTTCTGGAAAGCGGAATTGATATTTCATCGCTTTCAGTATGGGCAGAACGCGCAGCTCGATCGGCCCGTTCATTGCCAATTATTCCACAATGACTTGGCAGCCATTGAAAGGCTATTTCATGTTCTTTCTCAATGAATTGGTGAGTCTTTTCTGCAATCTCAAATACCAGCTGTTCGTACGGGCCGTGGCGTAAAGGGGATAGAAGGGATTGCAGCGCCGCCTTTGAGTCACTGAAAATTGTCCATTTTTTTGGCTGTTGATCGCTGATAAATTGCAATGCGGCACGAAGAGCTGTGAGCTCTGCTCCCGTTGATGTCGTAAGGTGGGATGTCTTGAATTTTCTTGTCGTGTCTTTTATCGGTATAACAAATGATGCCGTTGAACTCTTCTGTAAAACAGAGCCGTCGGTGTATACGTGTATACAGCCTTGATACGTCTCGTATAACAAGAGCAGAGCAAGCTGTCTAAGAGCAGGTGACGACATATCTGCTTTTTTCTCGATGCCAGGTACAGTTAGCCTGATATTAGCCTGAGCCAGGCACCAGGGAGGAGTCAAAGGCCTGGCGGCGGGTGTGAAGCATGTTGGCGAAAAATCGCGTTATGTGGTGACCGTTTGGCTAAACGACGAACGTGGTCTGTCTGCTGGTAAAGAGGCTAGGTGGTGGCAGGGTGTCCGAGCAATATGTCTTATATGTGTCCGGAGTGCCTCAACGTCGATATGTGTCGTGATGAGGTGGTCACCGGCGATAGCTATAGTAGCCATTGTTGACGCACTACGAGGCAAGCCGAAGCAAATCCGGAGTGCCTGGGATTGAACACTCTGTAGCGTTCGAAGGCTTGTTTTGCTTGCACTGGTCAATGCCGGTAAACTGTACCACAGGAAACCGAGAAAAAGTACTCTGTACAGCTGTAGCATTGCACTGGGAGACATTACCCAAGTCTTCCCTGCAAAGAACTTCAGTATATTACAGATGTCCATTAACCGTTTCTTCATGTACGAAACGTGATCGCTCCATGATAGATTCCTGTCAATTATGACGCCTAAAAACTTGTGCGATCAAACGTATGGCACAGTTTGACCATTGATGTTTATAGTGTACTTATCCATAGGCTTTCGTGTAAAAGCTACGAGGGCGCATTTCTCGGAAGAAATTTCCAAGCCTCGATTTCGGAGGTAGTGTAATGTTTCAGTGGCAGCTTTTTGAATTCTTCCTCGTAACTGCAGGCGTGTTACAGCCGATGCCCAAATGCAGATGTCATCTGCGTTCATTGATAGCCTGACCGTTCTTGGCAGATGCTCAGTGAGAGCAATTAACGAAAGATTGAACAGCACAGGGCTGAGTACGCCACCCTGGGGGACGCCACGGTGGCTGTATTGTGGAGAGGTTGGACCGTCTTCAGTGCTGACAAAGAAGGATCGCATTGACAAATAACTACGTATCCAGTGATACATCCGACCACCTACTCCGATATCTTCGAGGGCGGTGAGAACAGCTTCAGGCGTAACGTTGTCATACGCCCCTTTGACGTCTAGGAACAAAGATGCGCAGAGACGCTTACGGCCTTTCTCGTGTTGGACATAAGTGACCAGGTCGACTACGTTGTCAATCGATGCTCGACCACGCCGAAATCCTGCCATGGCATCTGGGTAGATGTTGTTACACTCCAAGAACCACTCCAGGCGTCCCAGGATCATCCTCTCCATAACTTTGCCTACACAACTGGCCAATGCGATCGGACGATAAGATGAGAGGTCCGACGGTGACTTGCCTGGCTTCAGAAGTGGAACTAGGCGACTTGTCTCCCAGCTTGTCGGGAGCGTTCCATCTTGCCAGGATTTGTTGTACAATTCCAAAAGGAGGATTCTCGCGCGTTCACCCAGATGACACAAGGCCCTATAAGAAATTCTATCGGGCCCTGGTGCCGACGTGCGTCCACACAAAGCTAGTGCTGCTCTGAGCTCCACGATAGAAAAAGGCATATCCATGCGGGAATCCAGTGTTTGTGGAGAGTTAGTCGAGGGCAATAGGCTATTGGGCACTGCGAGTGGCCGAGATACTCTGGCGCAGAAGTATTCTGCCACGTCAATGCTGCGCCTCTGTTCAAAAAGTGCGAGAGCCCTGAATGGTGACCACTGAGTGGGTTTTGTGCGGAGACCTCGTACCGTCTTCCACAATTGAGATAAAGGTTTTCGTGGGTCAAGTGACTCACAAAAAGCAGTCCAACGTTGTGTCTCGAGTTTATTTATCCGGCGCTGAATCTTATAACAAGAAATTTTGATAAAGTTACCGCATATCTACGAAGAAATGAATCAGGGATATTGTCAGGTCCACTTGAACTTTTACGTTTGAGGTTTACCTGCATAGCAAGTACACCCGGTTCCGATATGAACTCTGCCCATATCTTTCCCATTAGACTCAGCCAAACTCACACTCTCCAAAATAGTCCTCTAGCGGAGTCACTGAGAGTCAGACTCACTAGACTCACTAGAATAAATCTCAGCAGAAGTGACTCGGACTCGAACTTATGAAAGTGTTACTCACCGGCACTCATTGAAACTCATACCTCTGTCACACGTGGCAACTTAAGTGCACTTTGAGCGAGTGTATACTTACGCTCACAAAGTGTCATTTTGGCGGTTCGCTGCTACACGAGAAAACGAAGCGTACTAGGAAGTGATGACAGTGGCGATTTTTGGGTTTGTAGTACAATATATTTGTTACTTTTGCACCCGTGTCTCATCGTCGGACCATGTTGTCTTCGTGGAAGTAGCACCAGTGGCACACACCATCGTAAACGACTAGAAACGACTCGCCTACACATGTGCAAGTGTGTCTGGAAGTAAACAATGCGACGGACGCGGCCATCGCACAGCATGTGCTGCCGTATCCTTGTAGTGGACGTGGCCACAAACTGCTTGAGAGAGAGAGTAGCAAGAATTTGTTAAATTAGGACCTGTTTATAATATAGCAGAATCCCTTTTAACGAAAACAATAGTTTAAAAATAGTATGAGTGACGCTTTCAGTAACAGCGTATTTCTGTGCAAGCCACTGGTACAGAGGCTACACACTTGGTCACAGCGAAGTGAGGTTGGGGAACGAACTTGCCGGTAAGTGTACTTTGCAGCGAGTGACACTAAACTTGCTCGTGTGACAGTGCTCAAATGACACTCGCGGCTAAGTTTACTCGCTCGAAGTGCACTTAAGTTGCCACATGTGACAGGGGTATGAGACTAACGGCTCGACCAGAGTGTCAGTGAATCTGTGTGAATTGACTCAAGTGTGAGTTTGCCGACCTGCGCTTGCCATGAGGTACTTCACTTCACTACACATCATTTTTATGAAACTTACTAGCAACATCGGCATGGTGTTGTTGCCGGTGGTGATGCGAGTAGTGATTGGGCCGCGAGAATGATGATATGTGGGCTTTAACGTTCCAAAACCACCACATGATTATGAGAGATGCCGTAGTAGAGGGCTCCTGAAATTTCGACCACCTGGGGTTCTTTAACGTGCACCCCAATCTGAGCATACGGGCCTACAGCATTTTTATCTCCATCGAAAATGCAGCCGCCGCAGCCGGGATTCAATCCAGTGACCTGTGGGTAAGCAGCCGAGTATCTCAGCCACTGGATTACCGCGACGGGGCGTCGGGCCGCGAGAAGCTACACTGACGTATGGGCTGGTAATGGAGTATAAGTGCTGCTTGTACGAGCTCTTCAAATGCGGGGCCACTTTAAAGAGGAGTAATAATTAGGAATTAATGATGGCTTTTGTACAGCATCACCAGCCCTGTCTTTCTCATCAGTCACTTAGAAACCCAATACTACTATAATGGAGAAAGAAACCGGCTCGCAATCACTACATCTTGAATCGCAAGCACCATCGAGCTAGGACCGTATACAATAACTACTCATTAGACTGAATTGGTATAGATGTCCTGGCGACTAAGTTCCGCTTCATTGCTTTTGCTCGGTAACAAAAGCAAGTGTATTAGATCAGCCATTTTAGAAAGGGCCAGTCAACAGGCTCCGAAGCACTCAGGCAAAGTTCGCGCATTTTTCCAGTGCGTGACCAACCTCCTTCCACGCGCAGTGACGTCAACTCGGCGATCGGCAACGTGACGCAGAACGCAGCTCGTCGATTGGTGTAAACCAGGTCAGAACAAAGAGTAATGAAGTCAACATTGCCGATCACCGAGTTGACGTCAGTGCGCGTGGAAGGAGGTTGGCCAGGCGTACGAAAAATGGGCAAAATTGTTTGTGGGTGCAGAAAGAAAAAGAAAACGTCGGAGCTTGTTGACGGGCCCTTTGAACAAAAGTGCACTCTTTGGCAGTGACATGAACGCTCACTCTATTTTGGGGTGACAGATGCGAACTTATATTGATGATGCAAGACTATATAATTAAATGATGACATACGCATGTAACATGTGCATGTTAAGCTGTGCAACAGCAATTTTCACTTTTTGGTCAATACTTGTGTGCATTGTTCCCCTTTACTCCCGATCGTTACGCGTAATTGTCGACCCACAAATGCTAGAAAACGGTTTCGGCCCGCGTAAGCCGCTTTGATGCGCGGCAAATGCACTTCATGACGTCTCTATCCCGTGGGTGGGACTTCGTGTTTCTGGCATTAAATGGGGAGGAAAAAAGGGCCTCGTACGCGTGCTGCCTTTGAAGCTCGTAGACGAAGTCAAGCTGCGAGTCTGGCCAGACACGAAAACCGAGCACGACGAAGCCACGGTACGGTGCAGGGGGCGCCGGAAAGCTCTGTTTCATTCTCTGCTGCTGCCTTCGCATAATCTGCAGTAAGGAATACGGTGTATTATCAAACAACGGGAACAACAACACGGACAATGGCAGGAACAAGAGCAACAGCAACGACTTCGACAACAACAATGACGACGACAACAACAAACAACCTTGTGGTTCAGTGAGTACACACGGCCAACGTTCGGAAGGCTGCAAAATTTACCTTCCAGTAGCACGCACTAGCAATTTACCTGTGCTTAGTGCAACTTTTTCTTAACTATCTTTCGCCTCGTTAGTAGTCATGATGGCTTTGCGGTTCATGATGGCGGCACTAGCATTTGTGAGTGTCATAGCAACACTGCTTGATTATAAAACAAGTGGGCAGAACCAGTAATACAACGCAGTTAAAAGTGATGATGGTGTATTTCTTTTGTTTTTCGATTCTTCGCAACGTACCGAGAACAATTGAAATGTTGTGGGTTAGATGCATAACTTTTTTGATAGCGGTAACAAATACAGCCGAATGACACCCAAGCTATCTCTGACACTCGTTTTAGATGTTGAGCATTATATAGTCGCACCTACTTGCGAATCCGGCGTCGGCGGTTTCATCTACACCCCCACTGCGCATGCTCGCGTCGCGAGTCTCGTGCCGACTGTCCCCCCCCCTCCTCCTCTCGCATCGCAAGGCTGACTCAGGCGTCGGCTGCTAGTAAAAACCAACTGTTCGCGCTGCACAAACGTTCACTGGACACTCCATATATGTAGGCACTGGATCGCGCGTTCGGAATTCATTGCAAGGCCGTCTTTACTTGGCTTTCGTCTGACTGGACGCTTTGCTTGGCTCGAGTAGATGCGATGGAAGCAACAGTACCTTCAACCAGCACCGGGGCACAACCGAACATCAGCGTCTCACCACTGGTGTAAAGCAACGCTTCTCTTTCATTCAATAAATTAGAAAACAAGCAAAATAGCCCCCCCCCCCGTCCTCCCCTTCCCTACCACCACCACCACCACTACCACCAACACTCTGTGACGCATTTACTCGAGTTCTACACCATGGGAAGATGCGTGCGACTTTTTTTTACTCTACCTACTTCTCGTACAATTCAATTAAGAAGTTAAATAATGAGAAATAAAACTAAGCAATATCATAATTGAGCAGCGCCACAAAAAAAGTCTGATAGTATTTTTTCAGCCTACAGGAAGCTTTCTGATGCACAAGAAAGCGTGCCCATGGGCACTTAGCGTTGTCATAATTGCCACGCGTTGGCCTGCGTGATTTCTCAGAGAGAGAGAGAGAGAAAAAGAGAGAGAGAGAAAGAGAGAGAGAGAAAGAGAGAGAGAGAGAATAAAACATTTATTGTTAATAAATAAGTCGCTATAGTGGTTGGGCCTCCTAGTCTGGAAGACCATTGGCTCTTGCCGCCGTCCGGGCTTGGTACACCAGGGCTTGTTGGTGCACTGGGTCAGAGCTGGACAGGGTCGCCTCCCACTCGACTGATGTAGAATCATGATTGGCTGGTATACTGATATTATTTTGGCACTCCCAGACCATATGAAATAAAGTGGTTGTCTGGGGAAAGAATTTTCACTGCAGATTATACATTAAAGCCTTGGGGGTCTATCTTAGACAATACATAAGGATTTGGAAATGCTGATGATTGTAGTCGTCTCCACGCGACATGCGATGCCTTGTCTAACTTAGGGTCAGGGGGGGGGGGTTGAGTGCGTTTACTCAACACCGACTGAATTTCAAGGCCGAAAGGCTGCCGCAGTGACGTCAGAGGGTGGGGGCCCAGTTGCGCCGTGAACGCGGCGGAAAGCCTGTGTTTCGTTCACGTTTTAGGAGAACCAACGCTCCCGCTCTCGCAGCTGCTGCGGCTTGATTGGGCCGAGTAAAAGATGTGGAAAAAAAGTCTTATGCCTAGTTCACACTGAAACATCCGCTTTCTACAGCGACCCGAATTCCCCCGCCGCCGAAACGCAGCGCCGTTCGCACTGGACGCGCCCCGTGCCGCCAAATATGCCATCCACCACGGGGCGAACGCGGGATGGATGCGCTGTCACCCGGTAGTTGTCGCGGTTCGCAAACGCCACTACGCTATCCGGTGGTGTATACTTCGACGATTCTCGTACGCGGGAAGCAAGAGAAGACAGTACTGCTTACTATGCTGGCAAGTGGCTGTCATGTAATGCACGAAGAGCAGAAAAAACCACCGACGCCAGCGGCGTTGGTGGGTTCGTTTTGCTCTGCAAGACCACAACAAGCTCGCTCACGCCGACAGCAAGTTCGGTCACCTCTTCCACGAAATACGAACCCGAAGTAGGCACAGAGTAGGTTAAACTCCCGTTGGTTACAACATTCAGTTACGTGAACTGCGACACAACAAGTGAGTAGGGCTTGGCCGCCATTTTTCAAAATTCCTTGACTAGCGCTCCTATTGGTCCGTCGGTGACCGATCGGCCGGCAGACGCCGCCAACAAATCGGTCCGAGAGTAATCGGTGGAGAGGGCCAACTTTCGGCTGGATCTCGCCGGCCGCCGAACCGGATTCGGAGCACTTTCGGCCGGCCGGAAATGCTCAAGCTTGTGAGACACGGCCCTTACTGAGCATGCTGCAGTTGGGCAACTGGGCCCCCAACCTCTGACGTCACTGCGGCAGCCTTTCGGCCTTGAAATTTAGTAGGCGTTAGTCTACTCAGCCTGATGCGTTGCAAGATGTCAGTATACGAAAGGAGAGGCTGGGGATCGTCCTGGCCAGCAAGAAGTTGCGCTGTGGGTGAAGCAACGGAGGCCCGGTGTAAAAGATCGTGGGCGTAGGCATGAGCGCTTTCATGCCTTGAACTCCTGTGTGCCCTAGTACCAATAGCAGTTGTATCCACTGATCCTCTTGACGACGGGCCGCAGCCTGTTGGGGAATTGAATGTGCTAACCTATAGACTTGACCTCTGGCAAAATTGCGATACGCCATCTAGGAATACGTGACGACAAAAGTTGCTTTTGGGTTACGCATGGCTAAGGCTAAACCGGGCTCTTCCATGGCTGTGATGTCTACTCCGCTAGCTGATATGCAGTCCACGACATCTCTCCTGTTTACCACAGCTGCCGTGGCGTGGTTATGCACGGGTCCGGTGGCATCCACAAAGAAGGCGTCTTCACAATCTGAATATTTGTCATATACTTTGGTTCTGGCAGCTCGTCTGTTTTTGTGAAGGACGCGGTGCATGTTGCGTGGCAAAGGCCGAACATTGACTTCCTTTTGCCATTCTTGTGCCAGTGATAGTTCACCGGTGACCTGCATTGGTGGATTTATGCCAAGAGCGTCTAGCGTGGCACAACCTGCCATGGTACGTGCGAGCCGAATCACTTCGTTTGTGTGTTGAGCTTCGAAGAGCTGTCGAGATGTATTATATATGCCAATCGCAAGTAATCTGCCATTCATGGCCCATTTGGGTAGATTGAGGGCTTTCCAAAATGAAAGTCGAAGTAGACGGTCTAATTTGCGTTCATCTTTTTTTTTCAGGATGCGCAGGTACTGAAGGCTGTAAGTGAAGAGACTGATCACATAGGCTCGTACAAGACGCAATATGTCTGCTTCCTTCATGCCTCGGTGTCAATTGGCAATTGGCAATACTTGTACAGGTATGATGCAACTTTTTGATCGCTACCTTGTTGTTGCCCTGATTAATAATGTACGCTCCGAGGACGCGGATAGTTTCTACTTCCTTCACTGGGGATTGATCAAGTGGATATTCAAAGGAATCTAATTGCCGCGTTGCCTGAATACCAGCAATTCTTATTTAGAGGAGGAGCAGCGAAGCCCGCACGTTCGACCAATGCGTTCCACGGTATCCGTGACCCATAGAAGCGTTTCTTCCATCTGTCATATGCTGCCGGTGTTCGTCCATATGGTAACGTCATCACGTATATTGCGTGCTTGGTTTCGGGTATTTCGCTGAGTGCTCTAGAAAGATCCAGTAATGCGATATTGAATAATAGGGGCAAAATTATGGCCCCTTGCGGTGTTCCGGAATCTCCCATTGTGATGAGGGCTGATTTAGAGCCGCCTACTCATATGTTCAGTTGATGGTTGTGCAGGAAGTTGCTCACGTAATCGTATGCGCGTTGACCGCTTCCCGTTTTAGCCAGGTTAGCCAAGATAGCCGAGTGCCAAACATTATCAAAGGCTTTTTCAAAGTCTATCGTCCGAATGGCGCGCTCCTGTGTCGTGGCTCTACTGGGGCGATTGATTTTGCCGTGCTTTAAGTGAAATAGAACATCCTGTGCTGATAAATGTGCTCTAAAACCAAACATAATATTTGGGAAAAGGTCTTTAGCCTCAAAGTATTCAGCGAACTGAATGTACAGTGCCTTCGGTATTACCTTGCCGGCACAGAAGGCTAAGGAAATGGGACGAAGGTTATCCATATTGATCGGTTTTCCGTGTTTGGGAATAAAGGTAATTTCGGCCGATTCCAATTCCTGAGAAAGTGCGCCATCGAGCCAACACTTAGTAATCAGATTAGTAAATATATTGAGCATGTCGTAACTTAGGTTGACCATCAAGGTGGTAGTAATTTGGTTAGGACCTGGAGCCGTTCCACGACGCATCATATCAATTGCTGCTCTAATCTCCGCAGCCGTGTAATCTCGGTCCATTTCCGGGTTGGCGATTCCGTTGTAATCGGGGGCGTGGTCAGCGATCACGGAGGTGTTGATGTTTTTGCCCTTTAGATCTCGAATAGTAGAGCAGTGTCTCCTGCGTTAGCATGGATTGCTTGCTGAAGGTTCCGAAGGGCGGCTCCGCGTGACTGTTCTGGGTCTATAAGATACCGGAGTAAAGGCCAGGTTGATTTAGTGTGTAATGCACCCGTGAGTGCGTCACACTTCGATAATCAATTCTCTTTTGCAAGTTTGGTGGCATATTCCTCTGATTGTGCTGTAACTTCCGCGATACGGAATATTAGCTTGTGGTTAAACTTCTGGCGCTTCCATCGTCTGATCAGCTGACGTCTTGCGTACCAGAGGTGCAGCAGGATGCTGGTCTGCTGCTGATGTTTCCCGGTCGATTTTCGATTTCTTTCGATAACTTCATTTCTCAAGGCTGAATGAGTGTTCGTGACCATTTGTCATATGAATCGGGTGGCTGGTGAAATGGAAAGTTTTCCGTTTGTGCGAAAGCGTGCCAATCTACAAGTCGGACTGATATATTGCGTGCTTTATGACGGCCATATCTTATGGTAGTATGGATGAGATAATGGTCACTTCCCAGCGCTTCTGGGAGTTTAGCCATTTTGGTTGCGAAGCATTGAGAGCCATCGTAAGGACTGGGCATGTGTCTTGTGATAGGCTGTTGCCAATACGCGTGGGATAGTCCACGTCCGTGAGTAGCGTGAGCCCTTCTATGGTCATTAGGTTGTGTAACCTGCACCCTATCGCATCTTAGACGATGTAACCCTAATCTGCATGTTTGGCGTTGAAGTCACCCAGCACTAGCAGGGCAGCGCGTTATGCTATGGCTTTCACCTTGCGGATGGCCTCAGCGAAACGTATGGTGTCGGCCCGCTGGGTGACTGTATATATTTAGAGCGTATATTGAATTGTTACTTGTTGGACGGAAGAAATTGGATTAATACATATTGCAAGCTAGCGTCCCTGAGGGCAAGGTTTTGCTGTAGGGCAGCATAATGTTTATTGACGAACGTAACTGCTAATATGCCCTCGGCACTAGCTTAAGCCGTATACATAGAAAGTTTGGCTGCGTGTTGACCGATATCTTGTAAAGCTATTACTTCTGGCACTGATTGTAAGGTTTTAATATAGTGAAGCATCGATGCTGCTTTACGGCGCAAACTGCGACAATTCAACTGTATTACTGTAAACTGCGCACCTCTGCTAGCCATCACGGGGCAAGGTGGAGGCGTCGTCGCTATCTAGATGGCTGTGTAGGGCTGTAGCTGGCATGTCACGCCGCCCAGACCGCTGCTTGACCCCCTTAAGATGCTTGCCTTCATTGAGTTGTGTGACTTGTCGATTGTATTTAGGAATATTTCCATATGATTGATGTAAGGCATTGTAAGTTCACGACATTGCGGCGCATTTCTGTCTTCGAGTGTGCTGACATGGCTCAGAATTGATTGCTCTATCGTCTGAGATATAGTTGCTGTAAAAGCATTGAATTTCTTTTCCAGGCCTTCTCTACTAAGTCGGCGATTGAGGCTGGAGTCTGCGAGGTCAAGCTGCTGCACTGGGTAGATCCAATGTTCGTTCTGGTGTCCTAGAGGTGCCACGAGCCTTTCGCAGTCTGCGGAAGTTGCAGAAGATGTCTGGGGACACTGATTTCTCTGTGTAGTTGCCTGTCGAAGACTGTAAATTTCCTGCTTTTGTAGCACAACTAGCGGCTGCAGTTGGGATAGCGGTCGATTCTGTTTCTCAATAGTGCTTATGAGCTGTTTGATTAACGGGGATTCTGCAGTTTGAGAGCTATTTTGTGTACCCTGGAAGGCGACCTTTGATGCCCAGCTAGCCTGAGGAGCCGTCAACCTGAGGGCCGGGGACGGTGTTGTAGAAGTCTTGTCGTGGTCGGTGTGCTTCTGGGCTGACTGGGGTCCCCTGGACCAGGACCGCGATTTGGATTGGGACGCCGCCCACTTCTTGGATAGAGGCCGTTATGATCTGGCGCTGGTGTCATTGCGAGCCACTTTGCTGCTTATCGTTGTTTTTGTGGTCACCAGATGGTGTCAGACTGCGGTCGCGGGCTTGGCCAGCCTGCTGGACCAAAGGCTTGGCGGAGGCTGGTTGGCGATATCTGCGTGGACAGTCACGAGATCAGGTAGTGTGTGAGCCGCCACAGAGCGCACAGCTTGGATGACACTAGTGTGGGGGTGACACGTTCAGTCCAGTTTTGCCGCGAAGCGAGCACCGTTGGGTTTCGGCACGAGCGCAGGGCACATGTCCATTCGGTGTCCAGGCTTTCCACACATGACACAAACTTCGTTGAGTTTCCTACACTGCTGTCCCCAAGGTGGCTTCGTTGAGGAAGAAGACGAGCCTTGGGATATTGCGGCGCTCCAATGTGAGCGTCACTACATATGTACAGCCAAGCCTCCGGGCCCTGATGATTGGGTTGTTAGGTGAGGTGGTGTTCGCCAGAACTGCAATCTGTGGTGAATGTGTTCGCCAGCCGGATTACGCCCTTGCCCCTGAGGTAAGCTTGCACGTTGATGGTTTTGTCGGTTAACTGCAGCTGCTCCAAGCTGAGGAGCATGCGCAGCACACACCCATCTTTGATGAAGACGACGATGAGATTCTGTTACCCCAGTGGTTGTTGGCTGTATTGGTGTGTCAGGTTCGGGGCTTCTTTGGCAGCAACACTACGTTAAGAGATGGTTGACCGTATGGCGTTGCCAATGCTGCCTGTGCCTCCATATTGCTTTAGGTTACAAGTCTGCCTGGGTTTGATGACGATCACGTACTCATCGGGAGCCATGCAAGGCGAGTAGCGTGGTGCACCTATGTTCTTGCTGGGTTGACCCCCAGAAAGGCTGGAAATAGCTCCTGTAGAAGAGCTTTTGGTTGTTAGCGTCTCCGCGTCTGTCAGAGGTGTGCGAGCGCCTGGGCGCGCTTGCGACGGATTTCTTTAAGTACCCCCTCGTAATGAAGGGGGCAAATTGGCCGATGATGGAGCTGCCACCTGGATTTCTTGAACTTGAATGCTTTCCGGGTCGTAGCCACGAATGACAGGCTGCAGATGCTGCGTCGACATGCCTTGAGTAAAAGTCGCGCGTCCGTACTTGCTGCTAGGCCCGAGGTCAAGCAGCGTCTCACCCACTCGCCAAGGTTTTTCGCTGATAATAGTCTGAAATAATTGGCCCACCTGAATGGTCTGTTGTCCACGGACTACTGGTGACTCGCGGAATCAAGGGATATTCGGTTTGGCGTCGTAGTCCGAAATTGGCGCATACAGCGATTCTCAAAACTATAGAAATTGCGAAGCATGACTCTGCTCCGACTCGTGCCACACGTGCGTCTCCATCGAAATGGGAGGAACCGCGTGATTTCTCAACTCCACGCAAAAGCAACCGTGTAATATATGCCCCACCTGTGCTATGGGAATTAGCCTTACTGTAAGAACTTGCAGCTTCCGGCATTGAGCCAAACTTTTGAAACAACATTAATACGTGCACAGCTACACGACGGGTCAATACTCGGAAAGTGGTTTTTAAGATGGGCAAGTTTGTGAGTTAATAAAAAAAATCAAAAGAAACATAGCGATGCCCAGAAAAATCTGTGTGTTCAATATCAATTCCATGCTGAATTACTAACCATGCTATTCTCGCGGACAACTATTCTTGGCAATGCAGTAAAGGTTACGGGGTGCGGGATTCTTCGCATGTATAGACCTATACGACAAGTAGTTCGCTTTGGCGCACGTCTCGTACCACCACGGAAAGTGATGGCTTGACAAAATCAGCCTTGCGTATCGGCTCCAACGCCACTCGAGGACACGTGAAAGCTGGTGCTTTTCACGAGCGCAAAAACGCGAAGAGGCAATGCGGAAGGGGAAACAAGCAGTTAAGTTTATTCAGATGACATTACAAGGAGGCATAAATATTGATAACTACTTTTTGAAAGAAAGAAAAATGGTTCTGTCGCACGAAACACAGCTGTAATGCCCTTCACTTGCAGGAAGTTAAAAATTTTAAATATTATTTCAGAAACAGAACCAGTGATCTCTGTGACACAGAATCGATTTCTCGGAGTAATACTTGATTGGAAGCTATCAAGGGCACCTCCCATAAAAAAAACTCGAAAGCGAGGTGAGTATTGTCACGTTTCTGACGACAAACTTGATTTAATGGGTTCGCTGAGCCGACTAGCCAAGCAGCAGCTGAAATAGATCATCTTTGTTCTCCTTCACTCATGGATCTCACCCAAGGAGACTACGTGGCAACAGTACCCCCCCCCCCCCCTGAAAGCATCACCTCAGAAAGAAAAATGGTTCTGTCGCATGCAAACACAGCTGTATTGCCCTTCACTCGGAGAAAGAAAAAAAATGAAGGCATACACACGCAGATGTAGAGAACAAAAAAAGTGAGAGTGCCACTACTTGCAGCGCAAATAAGGAAGCTTGGCCAACACTTGCGCCAAGCGCAAAGAGAAAAGGCACAAAAACACAGAACACAAACAGCAGCAGCAATGCAAAGTCACGACCTGTTGTAACACGCGAAACCACAAGGGCTTCTTTCTTTCTTTCTTTCTTTCTTTCTTTCTTTCTTTCTTTCTTTCTTTCTTTCTTTCTTTCTTTCTTTCTTTCTTTCTTTCTTTCTTTCTTTCTTTCTTTCTTTCTTTCGGCCTGTCTGTCTGTCTGTCTGTCTGTCTGTCTGTCTGTCTGTCTGTGTGAAGTAGGGCTTCAGCCGAACGACATGCATGGGTTTGGGCCGAAGCTGTCGACGAGAAGACACTGTGCTGTCCGAAAATACCTCGTAGGTAAAGTCTCTGACACGTCTAAGAACCTCGTACGGTCCAAAATAACGGCTTAGGAGTTTTTCGGATAAGCCTGCTAGCAGGACAAGGATCAGCACCCATACTCAGCCCCAGGGTGGTAGGTGACGTGTCAATGGCGGAGGTTGTAACGCCGTGCGTCTTCATCTTGTTGCTGAGTGGTGTTTATGCGCGCTAGCTGACGAGCTTCTTCGGAGTACTGAGCACATTGCTGAGCCTCTGGAGCAAGTGCATCGCTTTGGTCGCATGGAAGATTCGCATCGAGCATGGTTCGCACGTTGCGTCCGTAAACAAGGCAGAAAGGTGGAAATCACGTTGTTTCTTGCGCTGCCGTATTGTATGCAAACGTGATGTATAGAAAAATCTTGTCACAGGTTTTGTGTTGTACGTCCACGTACATTGACAGCATGTCTACTATGGTCTTGTTAAGCCTCTCTGTCAGTCCATTGGATTGCGGGTGATAAGCCGTTGTTTTTCGATGACTTGTGCAGCTCAATTAAAAATGCCCTCCATCATTTGTGCTGTAAACGACGTCCGTAATCACGCATGACGGGACACCATGCCGCAGGAAAATTTGGTGCATGATGAACTTCGCGACTTAAGAGGCCGTGCCACGGGGTAACGCTTTTGTTTCAGCATAACGAGTAAGATAATCTGTTGCAACTATTTGTTCCCGGAGGACGACAAAGGGAAGGGTCCGAGAAGGTTCATTCCCACGAGGTCAAGCGATGTCCGCGGTGGTGCGATCGGCTGGAGCAGGCCCGCGGGTCTCACAGGCGTAGTCTTGCGGTGCTGGCACTCACGGCAGCCTTTCACATATCGATGCACACTAGTTGATAGTCGCGGCCAGTAATACTGTTGGCATACTCTGGCCAGAGTTCGCGAATAGCCCAAATGTCCTGACGTGGGCTCGTCGTGGCACGCAAGGAGGATCTCATCACGCATGTCAGTAGGAACAACTAGTAGGAAGGTTTTGTCGCTACCACGAGCGATTTTCTTGTAAAGAATTCCTCTTCTTAGACAAAAAGAGGACAGCTCGCGAGCAATGTGTTGAGGGACCTGGGAGTTCCGGCCTTCCAGAGAATTAATAACTGGGCGTAATTTTTTGTCTGCCCGCTGTCATGAATTCGGGATCGCTAACTGCTCCGAGAAAGCCATTTTCATTCCTCGAAGCCCATGACAGCGTCTCTCACAGATGCTCGAGAAAGCGCGTCGGCATCCTCGTGTTTGCGCCCTGACCTGTACACAATCATAATGTCGAACTCCTGCAAACGCAAACCAACCGAGCGAGACGACCAGAAAGATCTCTGAGATTGGCCAGCCAGCAGAGCGAGTGGTGGTCAGTCACCACTTTGAATGAACGAATGAATGCAAAACTTTATTACAAATATTTTTTTCCGGTGAAGGTGGCCCCTGTGGCCTTTGCCATCTTGCAAGCTCTGTCGATCAGCTTGAGTTGTTCTTCATGCTTAGAGCAGGACAGCGCTGCCTCCCACTGCTACGGTGTTGGTGTACAGTTTCTTGGAACTACCTGTATGTGTTGGCAGGCCCATGTCACGTGGTAAAGTGTGAGGTGTTTTCTGCATAGCAGGCATTTCTTGGCGTACACTCCCGGATAGATTGTACTCTGAAGACTGAGATTGGGGTACGTATTAGTCTGCAGCTGTCTCCAGGTAACCAACTTCTCTCTGCTGAGGTCTTTGTGGGGAGTGGAGTATATCCTCCTCAGCGCTCTCTGGTGTTCTAAAATTGCTCCATTGCGTCTAGTAACTGTGGCTGGTTCCTCACCGTTGTGCGCCCCCCGGTCGGTGTATTCTCAGGAAATGGCGTTGGCATGCTGGTTCCCTGTCACAGTTTCATGGCCTGGTGTCCACGTAGTGAAGCAGCTCAAGAAGTTGTTTTTTCTTCCCTTGAGTATGCTGATGGCAGCACTGGATATGCGTCCACTGCTGTACCGTCGACACGCTTCTTGCGAGTCAGTAACTATTTCTGTACTGGACTCTTCGGTCTGGTGTGTGATGGCGAGCGCGATCGCTACTTCCTCAGCCTCGAGGATGTTGTTGCTTTTGATCGAAGCGCTGTTGACTTCCCTAAGTTGGTGATCAACAACGCTTACAGCTGTCCCGGAGTGCTGTCTGTATGTGGTCGCGTCAACGTACAATACGTCGGTTCTCGCCTTGAAATTTCTTTCTTGTGCTTCTGGTCTGGCTTTTCTTCGAGCCTTATGGATTTCTGGATGCATGTTTCGAGGTATTAGGCTGACTTCAATGATCTGGCGAATGTCCTTTGGTATGCTCGCCGTGTTATTGATTTCTCCCCAAGCATCCTTCATGCCCAATGTCTGCAACGTATGCCTGCCCGTAGCAGTCAACATTAATCTCCTTTTCTGCGCAACAAGATGCGCCTCGATGTGTTCTTGCACTGTGTTGTTTATCCCGAGTTTAAGGAATTTCTCTGTCGAGGTGCTGACAGGTAGACCAAGGGTGCACTTGTAGGCTTTTCTGAGGATTGCCTCTAATTGTTCTTTTTCCTCTGGGAGTGGTGTTTGGTAGGGGACACTGTATACAATCCTACTTACCACGACGGCCTGTACAAGCCTACAAGTGTCCTCCTCCTTCATACCCCATCTTCTGTTAGAGATTCTGGTGATCATCCTCGTGATTTGCTCTGTAGTGTTTGACAGCTGTCTGATGGTGTGGTTTATACGACAGTTGCTTTGTACCCACATGTCGAGAATCTTACATTGGGACACTTCTGGAATCTTCTTCCCCCTATATCGACGTCTATGGAGTTTCGCTGATCGAATCCTCGTCGGTAGGCTCTCAGGACTTCTGATTTCTCCGGAGAGTAGACTAGGCCGCATTGACGCACGTAGTCGTGAAATGTATCTGCTGCGCGTTGCAGAAGATCTTGTTTTTGTCCTAGAGATCCTCTCGTCACCAAGATTGAAACATCGTCTGCGTAGATGGTATGTCTGAGTCCAATGTTTTCGAGGTTTCGAGCCATGCCGATCATAACGATGTTGAACAGCATTGGCGATATCACAGAACCTTGGGGTGTTCCTTTGTGGGCATACTAAAGGTATCAGTGCGGGTGCCTCCTATACTAATTGTGGCAGTTCTGTTACTCAGAAAAGCTTTGATGTGGTTGTATATTCTCTTTCCACAACCTAATTTGCTAAGTCCCTCTAGCACAGCCTTATGACTGGCATTGTCGAAAGCAGCCTTAAGATCCAGTGCAAGTAATATGTTTTCGCCATATTTTGGGACATCGGTAAGCACCTCCTTCTTGATTTGTAAGAGAACGTCCTGTGTTGAGAGGCATTTTCAAAAAGCCAAACATGGCATGAGTTCATTGTCTTCCAGGTAGGTCCCCAGCCTCTGATGCACGATTCTCTCTTATACTTTTCCAAAACATCAGGTTAATGAAATGGGTCCTATATTTTCCAAGCTTTTCCAGACTTTGGAATCATTATTTCCGCATGTTTGCAGTCGTTTGGGGTGGTACCCTGTTTCCAATGTTTGTTGATGAATTCTGTATACCTTGTGATAGATTTGTCATCGAGGTTCTGTATCATTGCGTTGCTAATGCCATCCTTTCCTGGCGTAGTGTTCTTTGTTGCCGACATCATAGCATGTCGAACTTCTGTGGTAATGGGTTCGTCTAGAGTGGGATTAGCTTCACCAATGTATGCCAAACAGCAGTCAGTATTCGTTGTATCGCCAATATAGCGCTGCTTGATATGTTCTAGCAGTTCACGGTCTGTGCCTTCGAATCGGTGTGCAAGCTTTTGGATCGTCTTACAATTTTCAATCTTGGTCGTGGTTGGGTCTATGAGGGACCTCAGCAAGGCCCATGTCCTTTTCCAACCTAGTGTACCTTGTAGCTCGTTGAATTTTTGGTCTCACTTGCGCCTTGACAACTCCGTTGCATACTTTTCAGTTTCCCCGGTGACTGCGGCAATCCAAGTCTCAGTTTGCGGTCGTTTCTGCCGCTTCCATCTTCTTAATAGGCCCCGGCGGGCGTCCCGGAGGTGTAGGAGATGCTTGTCCACCTCGGGCGTGTTTGTAGATAAGGTGACTTCTCGGTTTAATTGTTTCCTGTCTGACTTGATTACAGATACCGAGCTCTCAATGTCCGCAATTGATTTGTCCTCAAATTATGCCCTAGTTTTTCTAAAAGCTTCCCTGTCTGTAAGTAAAGCCAGGCCATGTCGTTTCTTAATCGGGAGGGTTTCTATCTGGATACGCAAAATGCAGTGGTCACTGCCAACCGTTTCCCTGCCGTGTTCCCATCGGGCCATATCTCGGTTGATACTGTTCCCCATTCGCGTTGGTTGAGTGTGGTCTGTGATGAGGCTTAGCCTTCTGCGATCAGCTTCTTTGGCCAAATCCCTGCCTTTCTGAGTTTACTTGACATATCCCCAGCTCTTGTTCCACGCATTAAAGTCTTCAAGGATGACCAGACCCTTTTTGCCTGCTGCTTGTTCTGCCTTGCGCAGAAGGGAGCTGAATTTGGCTTTCCGCTGGCTGGGTGGGCTGTAGATATTGAGGAGAAATATGATTTCGTCGGTTCTTTTCGTCGGTTCTTTTTTGTTATGATTTCAATGAGAACGTGGTCGACGTCTGTTGTATCGATGCCATGTCTAATTGCAATGACCGCTTTGGCAACCGGAGTAGCGACCTTACTTCGGCCAAGACCCTCATAAACCGAAAAGCCAGCGAGTTTCGGTGAGCAGCTGGTTTTCTGGAGGGCGATGATGTCTGGTGGAGTTGTGCAATCATTGATGTGTTGATTCAGAAGACCCTGTTTTCGACGAATTGCACGACAGTTTCACTGCCATATTTTGAGGGTTTCTAACTTTACCGAGCATTTACGGCTGCTCGCCATACTCAAGTGATAGCCGAGCATAGGGTTTGCCTCTGGAGTTCATGGCCGTGAGTTGCACCAGACGTTCTCTGTCCTTGCGCGCCTCATCTTGGATGTTAGAGACGAGGTTGCTGAGATTTGCTAGGACATTTTTCATGGCAGCCATGGTAGTTGTCAATTCCTGGTGCCTTACCGTAGCTGTCAAAGTCAAGTCCGTTTGGGGGGTTAGCATTGGTCTGTCTTGTTCTCAGGGCCTTCAGTTCATCCATGAAATCGTTTAGTTTCTGCCGGAGTGCGGCGGTTTTCGCCCTAAGCGTCCGAATAGCCTGCCTTAATTCTATTACTTCGTTAGTTGGCGCACTGCCATTCTTACAAACCAGTTTTGTCTGTGTATTCGTGTTCTTTGGAGCAGTGGGAGAGGCAGAGAAAAAAATCGCTTTCCTGCTCACCGTACCATCGTCTTCCTTCCTGGTGACAGGTTTCTTCTGCTGTTTTTTCTTGATTTCTGGAACCTAACGGGTCCTGGGCGACAATTTCGACCATGACCGTGATTTCGATGCTGATCAGGAACTGAATGGTGAGCTGCCATCCCTGCTGAACCAGCGTTTTCGGGCCCGGCCGCGTCCATCGGCACTTTGTGCTCCGGCGGGTGTCTGCTCTTTTGTTCTCGGTCGTGGGCTTCTCGGTCTCCTGAGGCGTTCCTTGCACTTCTTTGCCCATGTAGGGTGCGCTTCCTTACATAGCGCACACCGGGGCTCACAGGTGTATCCGTCCTCTATGAGTGGCTCGGTGCAATTTGAGCAGAGAATGGCGTCTTGTGCCGGGCATACGTCTGCCCTATTCCCAGGCTTGAAGCATAGAGAGCAAACTTGCCGCGATGATCGATAGAGGTAGCAACGTGTCTCGCCACCGTAGTAGTAAACATAGCGCGGGACGATCTTGCCCTCGAAGGTAATGATGACACTTTGGGATTTTCCAAGCATTCTCGCATAAAGTATTTTCACTCCTTGGGTACGCACCCGAAGATGGGCTTGTAATTCGGTTGGCGTGGTCCCGGCGTCCAGTACGTGAATCACACCCTTGCACGAGTTGTCCGGCGCGGCTACGTAAGCCATCACTGCATAGTCTTTTGCACCAAAACGTAGACTTCGAAGGCTCTGCACAATGGTGGCGGTCTCCATGCTTGGCGTGATGATTATGGCGATGTTGGATTAATTGCGCAGCCGTATAAGCAGGTTGCCTTCGTTGCAGATGTCTGGGTTACCACATGCCATAGTTATAGCGCGCGCCATCTGATGCGTGCTTAATTGACTGATGTTGAGCCCATCCCTCGGTGTAATGATGACCTTGAAGTCGGTTTTTGGCAGTGGAGGCAGTTTCTCTTTTTGAAGAGGATTCGCTTTCTGTTTAGGTTGGCTCGACGCTGATTTGTCTACCACTTCGGCCCCGGTCTCCGGAACGGCGATCAGCCTTGAGTTGTGGTACGTTGCAGTGAACCATCCCCCGTTGTCAAAAGGCTTCTTTTGCGAGACGCTGGTTGCATTTTCTCCGCCTTGAGTTTTTTCTTCGATCGATGTCGTGGCTCCGGTTGACGCAGCCGCGTCGTCGTCAGCCATTCTCGCGCGTTGCGCGGAAACGCGAGTAGCGTTTCGTCGGGCCAACGGCCCGACGCCGCGTAGGCTTAGAGCAGTGTTCTTCGCTTATTGAAGAATTAAAATTACGTGACTAATCCCGGGTGGAGCCCTCTTGTAGAGCCCCACTGGCCACAGCGGCTCGCCGGGCCTGGTCTAGGGTCACCAGTCGGCTCCCCAGTGCCAGCTCGGAAAGCCGTGCCTCCCAAGACCACGTTGTGAGTGTTTGTAGTGAGCGCACCAACCTAGATACTACATTGGCTGGCCGCTCGGTACATTGGTAGGTTATGTGTGTAAGTGTGGCTGTGTGGTTACTACACCATGGGCATACCCCTGTTGTGTATATCTGTGGAAAAATTGCGTGTAGTTTTGATATGTGGGGGTATGTGTTCGTTTGGAGGCGGCGCCAGCTTGTTGGCTGCTTAAGTTCGGATGTGGAGGGGCGTCTTCGCTTTGTATCTTCAACAAGCAGACGTTGAGGAAATGTAGACGTAAGGTTAAAAAGCGGTTATCCGCTGACTGCGCTTGATTGGTAGAAGACGGTCCAGTACTTCATAGGTGACGGCGATGAGGTTTTCCGGGTAAGATGAGGCGTCGAGGCGGGAGCTCATGCGAAGCACGTTTGCTTCGTCCGGCCCCCTAGCGTCATCCCACCACTTTGAAGGGACGAGAGGTAAGGCCGAAATATGGTCGTCCCCCACACGACTGCGAGGCATTCTTTTTCTGATACAAAATAGCTGGTCTCGGCTCGAGAAAAAGTACGACTTGCATAAGGTATTACATGCTCAACGGCGCTATGTTGTTGTACAAGGACAGCGCCAAGTGCGACGTTGCTGGCATCTGTGCGAATTTCTGTAGCAGCGTCCCCATCGAAATGGGCAAGAACAGGGGCTGTTTGCATTCTCTGTCGGAGCTCTGTGAACGCTGTATCTTGTCCTGCGCTCCAAGTAAAGGACACGTCATCTCGGGTGAGTCGTGTAAGAGGTTCAGCTATCTTCGAAAAGTTGGTGATAATCGGCAATAATGCGTGCACAAGATGGGGAGACGGCGTAATGCACTTTTATCTGATGGAACAGGGTAGGCGGCGACGGCAGCAGTTTTGTCTGGATGAGGTTGCACTTCATCCGCACTAACGACATGTTCGGGAAGTTTGAGCTTTTGATGACCGAAATGTCATTTTGGGGGTTTCAGTGTGAGTTCAGCTTTGCGAATGGCTTCTAGAACCTTTTTCAGGCGCTTCAGATGTTCTTCGAAGCTCTCAGAAAAGATGACCACATCATCGAAGTAGACAGGGCAGCTTTGCCACTTCAAGCTAGCGAGAACAGCAGCCATCATTGTCTGAAAAGTGGCTGGGGCAGAACAGAGGCCGAAGGGAAGAACTCGAAATTCGTAAAGTCCGTCTGGAGTCACAAACGCGGCTTTTTCTCGGTCTCGTTCATCCATTTCGATCTGCTGATAGCCACTCTTCAGATCGATGGACGAAAAATACTTCGCACGTAGTAACCTGTCGAAAGAGTCATAGACCCCTGGAAGTGGGTTGCCGTCTTTTTTTAGGCACGATATTAAGCTTCTTGTAGTCAATACAAAATCACAGCGTTCCAATTTATCTAAGCTGCTGATCGTCTTCTCGGTCAGCAGCTTAGAACAACATCATTATGTGACATTCATTATATGTGTGTGCTGATTGATGATTGATATCTGGGATTTAACGTCCCAAAACCACTATATGATTATTAGAGACGCCGTAGTGGAGGGCTCCGGAAATTTAGACCACCTGGGGTTCTTTAACGTGCACCCAAATCTGAGCACACGGGCCTACAACATTTCCGCCTCCATCGGAAATGCAGCCGCCGCAGCCGGGATCCGAACCTATGTGTGTGCTGAAGTGCATGACGTGTCTACATGATCGAATACATCTCTATAAGAACCAGACGTGTGCATTGCTATGTTGTGCCAGTTGTATAAGATGTTAACTGGAGAAATTATTTATTTACATTATTCATTTACTTCTAAACATTTACTTATCTTTGCGTTGGGATTGTTTGATATGTGCGCATAATTGTGTTTTTGCATATGTGTGTTCGGTGTTGTTTTTTCCGTCCACTGCTTTTTATTTTTCCTTTAATAAATGTGTTGAACATTCTCTCAAGGGCTATGAAATAGCCAACGCTCTACTTGTGCGCTAACTTCTGCTTATATATCATATCAACAAAAAAGCAGACACAATTCACCTGTCGGAACATAGTTCACCGCTCTCTGAACGTTCTTCAACTAGAATATGAAAAAAAGTTGTTTTTAAACATCAAACATAAAAAATACGTGTGCAGCTGTGTAACTACATTCAATGAGGGTAGAATAGGCGTGATTTGGCACTGTAGCGTTGACTTCATTGCAGACAAAAGTTGCCCTCGAGTATACCAGCTCTGAGGAACAAGTCAAGCGCATCATATGCAAACTAAAGAAGACACACGCATGGATTGGATTTATACCATTGTCACACGCCAAATCCAATGCCGTTTGCAACAAATGATATTAGGCTGACATAATGTCGTTTCATGCCATCACACGACGAAAACAAATGTCATTTTGAAATGCTCAGCATGCCCTGAGCCCCTTCTGAGCTGTGAATTCTGGGAGAAATAATGGTAAACTAAACTTGCATGTAACATGCGCGTATCAACAAAACTAACGTTTATGGACAAAAGATGCTCCCAGAATATAAACGCGGCTGTTTTACTTCACTTGCAACAGCTGCACGACACACTCGAAAACCAACAAGGCTGACGATTTGAACAGGTGTGAGTACAGTGAACTAAAGCGGGGCGCACGACCAACTTCCCATATGCAGTTCCAGAAATACGACGGCTGGCAGCGATATCATGCAGTCATCATTACCTTGTTCAACCCAAACACGTTCAGCTGCTGTGCCCCAGCACATGCAACCGGACTATCAACATTGACAATACAGGTAAGAATAGTGAAACATGGCCAGCGTCTAGCCGCTGTAGATGAGAGCGTGTTAACAAAAGTTGTTAATGATTTACAGTACTCGGTACTGTACTATGGGAGAACATAAAGCCGTCCCGTGCGCTTAATTTCAGCGATACCTTCTTGTTTACATTTAGTCTGTCTCACTTATCATCTTGTCACCAGAAACGGAACATCCGTAGTTCCCACCAATATTGATCTGGTTTCGGCATTCATACTTGTACGTATTTTCGATTAAAAGGAAATATCGCCCGTATCTGAGGCACAAATTCCGCACGTCGATTTTTGTGGCGTTTTTCTTTATATTATAAAAGGCAAGCGCAAGTAATTCCAATGCACGTAGCGTTTATTACGCTTTGCTCACAATGTAACACTATGCGCGAAAAAGCGGGTGTTTCTTGCGCTTTTCCAAGACGATAGGGCGGTGGCACCTACCCGTCACCTTGCAATCTACAAATTATGGCCTTCGAGAATGCGCAAACACGCCGCGCGATCCCTATATCACAGGCCATGCATTCGTTTACCAAGTTTGCTGCCAGATGGCACTCATGTCTCATGCAGTGCCTCCAGAATCTCCTTCACTAATTTTCTCGTGCACAACATTTTATAAACGTTTTTTTCACTCTCTCCACATGCAAGACTATCGTCTTTCGAAGACATTTGCAGTGAAACACGTAGATAGGGGGCCAACGTTTCTAGAAACTTTCGCACGTGCTATTACATCATCAAACCAATAATAAGTTGATCTAGCAAAGAATAAGATGCTTACAAATGAGAAAAGTTACGTATACGTAAGTTCACAGCCATCTCCTTATCATTCGATGGCATCGAGACTACTCATTCAGTTTGAATTGAATGCGAATGCGTTTCGGGAACTCATTCGACAAGAAATGTCATTTCTCATCCAATATCATTAGTTTATTCGTGTGACAGCACACAAATGACATTACAAACGAATGTATTTCGCTGTAACTTACATTTGCAGTAAGATGAGTTGACAACTAAATATTTTCTACCCGGGAAGTCATGCAGTGTGAAAAGAAAGGTCGAGTGATTACTGATATAAAGGAATACGCACCTTGAGGATATCGTATGTCCTCGGCACTATCCTCGCTCTTAGGCGTTGAACGTCCGGCGACAGCTCAACATTCAGAACGCCGTAGTGGAACACCTTGTAACGGTTCCAGTACGTATCCAGCTTTTTCAGCGCTTGAGGTGTTCCGATGTCCATCAGGATCGCATCATACATCCTGCAGTTATACAGTGGCTATAAGGTCCGAAATTTGTGTCGAAATTCATGGCACTTGCTTTCACATTGACGTCACTTGGGAAGAGGGCAGGACATGGTGAACGCACGGTATATCGAGAAGCTCTGTGAACAAATCAGGAAGAAGTTTACACTAGCCATGTGAAGTTTAAAGGGACGCTGAATCACTTTGAAGAAATGAGGTTATCGTGTTATGGTAATTTTGAGCGTCAGGCTTAAAACTCAAGTAGAAAACCTGCATAAAACAACGGCTTTATTTTACCTAAAACAAGCAACAGATACCTCGCGTGGTAATAGTTTCGCCGGCGCCTGTGATTGGTCGACGCTCCTTGACATTCATAGACGGTATCATGGAAACAGGTGATGGGACATACTAAGAGCCGATGCCATGCTGCCAGAATTTTTTCCTTCCTGTTGAAATCGGTGGGTAGTTGCTGTTTGGCAGACGTAACTATGGCAGCTGCAACGAGTTCACTCTACATCGGAAATTTTCTGACTGGTCGCCTGTTTAATAACAATGACCGAAGATGCTGCGAGCATCAATGATGCGGCACAAGAAAGCGTGTCCCATCTGGCAACCTTTACTCATGCCAGGAACATGAACTGGTACGTATCAGGCGCATGTTATTGCTTAATTTTACTGTAATAAACTGATAGGAATGGTACTTTCAGTGTGGATAAAAATCGGATAAGAAACAGCAGCATTGCCACACACTTTTAGTCATGTGTTGACACGGTCAGTGGTGCGCGTGCGCATATCGTGCGGCAAAAATTGGCAGAACAAGCCTAGTTGCATTATTCCTAATGAATCGGTGAACTTGAGAGGTATCAACATAAACTCGGTAGTTCGTGGCTTTATACAGCAAGAACATAAAGCTATAGCTTTGCGCCGGCGTAGCCAAATGGGGGTGGGGGGGGGGGGAGAGCGGGTTCAAACTGCCTCAATAGTTTCAATTTTGCTTTCATATACCGGCTGTTCAAAGATCAGCATTATAATTTTTTTGATTAAGCGCTCGAAGGCACGTGAGAATCACTTGTGCAGATAAGTTAAGCGACCAGGGGGACTGAAAGTTAGATCATAATTATCTCTGTCAGCAGCCAAATTAACAAACATTTAATATTTACCTGTCTACTGGCTGCGGTAAATTGGCATGTTTATATTAGCGAAAAAGTTGAACAGTGTTGCTTGTACACAAATTCAGTTGGAAGAATTTTTCTAGAATGCCTGTGCTCAAAGATATCCGGCTCCGAAGTTTAATTGTCTTTAGCGTGATTACACCTGCAAGAGGGTGAGGGTCCGTGCAAGGCTCCTCCCTAAAGTGACGCATCTGTTGCGTGTGGTGTTTAGTGTGTAAAGAGGGTGGAAGCGTACCCATACATGATAACAATTATCTTTGCCCTAACGACCAGCGAAATCAAAATGTGACAGCGCGGTGGGCCATGAGCCTTACGCATGATCCTGATGAACGCGATAACAGGAGACTTTTTCTGGCGATTTTTTTGTGACTTGTGATCACGTGGAGACATCTCCTTGTGAACGCGTTAGCTTGATCGTTCTTTACTAGGGTGCCTCCGGTAAGAGAGCGTCTGTACACTGGAGGTCTACCAAGTAAATCCACGTGGAGTTCTTCTGAGCTAACTTCGGGCGTGAGGTATTCTACCAAAGAAAAAAGTAAGCGGGGTGCTTGCAATGGCTGAAATCAATGGCAACGCTTCGTTAGCAATGCAGCTTTACGCGCCTCGCCACCCACACACCATCCCCTTCCAACAAGATCCACTTTCATAAACTTATTTCGACGCTTTTGCACAACAGGCTCTGTCCACCTTCCAAGACGGATCACGAAGGCAATCGTCGATGAAGACTTTGAAATGGCAGTTGTCGCGTGCGTAATCTCGATGACAGAGCTCAGCATCCGACAGATTGGTGATGTTGTGTGAGATTTAACATCCCAAAACCGCCATATGATTATCAGGGATGCCGTAATAGAGGCTCCAGAAATTTCGACCACCTGGGGTTCTTTAACGTGCACCCAAGTCTGAGCACACGGGCCAACAGCAATTTCACCTCCATCGAAAATGCAGCCACCGCAGCCGGGATTCGATCTGCGACCTTCGGGTCAGCAGTCGAATGCCTAAGCCACTAGACCACCGCGGCGGGGCTCCGACAGATTGCCGATAAGTGCGGTCATAGCGTCGAAACAGACACAAATGTTCTGTGAAAGCACAAAGTCCATCCATATCACGTTTAGCTTCATCAGGACCTAAAAGAAACGGACTTCGAAAAGCGACTTGACTTCTGAAATAGGGGCCTCGTAAAAACTGATCAGGAAAATGATTTTTCGCTCAGAATAATTTGTACTGATGAAGCTCGGTTTTGCCAAATTAAAAGTGATGATCTTCACTGCGCCCATTATTGGGCACAAGAAAACCCACATTGGCTGAGGGGGCACAAGCATCAAGTTCGCTAGGGTGTGAATGTGTAGTGCGGCATACTCGGGGACAGGATCATTGGACTTCACTTTATTGAGGACAACATGAACGGAAAGATGTATACAGAATAAATAATAGGTGTTTTCATTGTGACATTGTCTGCAGTCTTTTCCTGAATGACCTGCGCCATGTATATTTATTTACATAATACTGCAGGCCCAGTGAAGGGCCCAAGCAGGAGGGACGTATATACAAAGCTCGTAATAAGGACAACAGAAGATCAAGAACATAAAAGGCGCGAAGAATAAGGACATAACTCAAACAATGAATAAGAAAGACATTTAACACTTTAACAATACAGGTCAAGATACAATGTGTTCAATTGAGTCTATGCTATTTATGAATAATGCTGGTAATTGATTCCATTCGGTTACAGTGCGCGGGAAGAAGGAAAATTTGAAAATGTTAGTTCTAGCATTGAAAGGCGTTAGAGAGTCGGCATGCCGGTGTCTTGTTCTGCGAGCGGTGAGTGGTTGGATGTATTGTTCTGGTCTCATTGACAATTTGTTATTCTTGAGAAGATAAAGAAATTTTAATCTTTGGATTTTACGTCTTAGTTCTAAGGTTGGTATGTTATGGTCTCTCATGAGTTGGGTTGGGGAATCGCTCGAACAATTTTTAGAGTAAACGAACCGAACCGCTTTATGCTGAATCATCTCAAGTGCATGAATGTTAGTTTTTGTGTAAGGGTCCCAGATTATACATGCATACTCCAATTTCGGTCTTATAATAGATGTATAGGCTAGCATTCTAACACTTGCAGGAGCATGTTTGAGCTTATGTCTTAAAAGGCTCAGTTTACGAAAGGATGACGCACAAATGTCTGAAATGTGCTTGTTCCAACTTAAAGTGTTTGTTATGGTAAGACCCAGGCACTTATATTCTGTAACTTCGTTCAAAGGTTGAACGAAGTTACAGAATAGCTTCAGCACGATGGAGTTACAGAATGTACAGCTTCAGCACGATGGAGCACCATCACATTTTTTCAACCAGGGCGAAGAACTGGTTGGACAGACGTTTTCCACAACAGCAGATTGGGCACGCAGGAGCGATGTTTTCACCACCGAGATCTCCTGACCTTTCTCCACTCGACTTTTTACTTTGGGGCTACTTTGAAGATCGAGTTTACGTAACAGAGCCCAGCTATGTTAATGACATGAAGTACAGTACAACATCTGCATGTGCAGTCTTTTCCTGAATGACCTGCTTCAAGTATAGCTTCAGCATGATGGAGTCCTGCAAAAGTAGTGCCCTAAGTCACCGATTCGACGCGAGAGCGATTCATGTTTTGCGTTGCTGCCGAAGGCAGGCGTTTTGAACACCTTTTGGGGCATTGACCTCTTGTGAGAAGAAGAGTTTAGATGAGATTTGGGCATGACCGAAATAAGCTGCAGCGGGAAATATGCGTTAACAAGGATAAAACTGTTTCAGTTATTGTTGGTGGAGTTGTTGCTATCATTTCAATGAAAGTTACAGCACTCGGACATCAGCAGTCACGCTCTTCACGTAGCCCAGGCAAAGACCACGCACGCTTCTCTAGTCATTATTATGCACGCGCACTGGCATCCAGATTCTCCGCTCACACCATCATCTCGACATGGTGTCTGCCACTATCATAAGAGGCTCTGCAGTTGCCTGTTACGACACTGGTTGGAAGGGTTCTTCGATTTTCGACGTTGACGGCCGAGATGGCAAGGCTAACTGTTATCACCTATGCCTACGCTTCCACCCTCTTCCCACACGAAACAGCGCACACAACAGGTGCGCCACTTAAGGGAGGAGCTTTGCACTGACCCTCAATCTTTTGCATGCGTAATCATGCCAAATACAATTGAACTTTGTATCCAGATATCTCAGAGCACAGGTATGCTATAGAAAAAATCTTCCGACTGAAACTGCGTACAAACACAACTACTCACATTTTTAAAAATATAAACATGCCAACTTACCAGAGCCAAAAAATTAATTATTAAATTTTAGTAATTGGGTACTTGACAGCGATTATTATAACTTATTATCACTTATTATTCCCCTGGCCGCTTATATGCACAAGTTGTTCTTACGTGCCTTTGAGCGCCTAATTTAACAAAAAAACTTGGAGTTTAATTTTGAACACCCGGTATATAAATGCTCATTTACAAACGCACGCCCGATCACACAAGGTATGGTTGATTGATTGATTGATTGATTGATATGTAGGGTTTAACTTTCCAAACCACCATATAATTATGAGAGACGCCGTGGTAGAGGGCTCCGGAAATTTCTACCACCTGGTGTTCTTTAAAGCGCACCCAAATCTGACCACACGGGCTTAGCTTACAGCATTTTCGCCTCCATCGAAAATGCAGCTACCGCAGCCGAGATTTGATCCCGCGACCTGCGGGTGAGCAGCCGAGTACCTTAGCCTCTAGACCACCGCGGCGGGGCAGGCAAAATATGGTTGAACCCCTCCCGAAAAACATTCTGGCTACACCCCCGTAACTTTGTACGTGTAAACAATAGGAAGTACACTCAGCTTTAAAAATAGAGGCTCAGAAAAAAAAAGATCACATTCCGGTGAGAGAATGGTCAACGGGGACTACAAAAGAAGTGATTGTGACGAAAGTTGTGCACCAACTTCATAATGGGTTGGCATGCATGATGTGTGGATCCCAAAATAAGGAAAACTACGCATGGTTAGAGGAATGCATGGTCAGGACAATTGTGCTTATTTCTTTTTTTCGCAATTTATAAAGATTACAACTTAATTTTTGCAGGAAAGGCACGTGGGTAAGTAAGGTGCACCGGATACCTCACCTCGCATTTATATACGAGGTAATATATATATATATATATATATATATATATATATATATATATATATATATATATATATATATATATATATATATATATATATATATATATATATATATATATATATATATATATATATATATATATATATATATATATATATATATATATATTATGAAGTCTTGGTTTGGAAGACCTTTATTAGGCCCGAAGAACCGGCAGCCGACAGCTGAGATGAACGGACCAAGATGATGATGCTACGTGACAACGATGAGGATGCATGAGCAAAACATGATAATGATGATAATGTACAGATGAAGAGGATTGGTATACTAAATGCCCACACTAATTCCCCCCACGTGAAAGCGGCCAGCCTGGCCGCGGCAAGTCAAGGGGACAAAGAACGTCGCATGAAGGGCCTCATACGGGAGACATGGACGACCTCAGTAGTTCGATAACGGCGATCAGCTGGGGCTACAAGTGGCGTCACACGATAATTCACTGGTGAAGTTTCTTCAAGAACTGTGTACGGCCCAATAAACCGTGGCTGGAATTTGTCGCACAAACCAGGTGTGCGAATAGGCGTCAAAAGAAGCACTTCGTCTCCAGGTTGAAAGGATACAGCACGATGGGATTCATCATAAACCAGCTTTCTGTCTTGCTGTCGGGCTTCAGTGTTTATACGAGCACGTTGGCGGCTCTCTGCGAGCCGTAGAACGTATTCCTCTGAAGAGGATGGAGATGAATCCACATGGCAAGTAAAGAAAGAGACGTCCAGGAGAGAAGTAGGGGAGCGTCCATAAACTAGGTAAAATGGTGAGTAGCCGGTTGTCCGCTGAATAGCCGTATTGTAGGCGAAAGTGACGAATGGTAGGACTACATCCCAGTTCTTGTGGTCCGGTTGAATGTAGGCGGCGATCATGTCAGAAAGAGTGCGGTGGAATCGCTCAGTGAGGCCGTTAGTTTGGGGATGATAACTAGAGGCAGTCTTGTGAGTTGTGCCAGAAGCGCGAAGAAGTTCGTTCACTAGTTGTGAAAGGAAGGCCCTTCCACGGTCACTGAGCAATACACGTGGAGCACCATGACGCAGTATAATGGCTCGGAGGATGAAATCGGCAATTTCAGAAGCTGAACCGGTAGTGACGGATGCCGTCTCGGCGTAGCGCGTCAAATGGTCAACGGCTGTTACTATCCATCAGTTTCCAGCAGCACTGACTGGAAGGGGGCCATAAAGATTGATGCCTACAACTTCGAATGGAGTGGCTGGGCACGGAAGAGGCTGTAGTGTACCGACTGGAGCAGATGTGGGTAGTTTTCTAGATTGATAGGTAGTGCAGGACCCAACGTACCAAGCTACACTAGTGGTAATACCTGGCCAATAAAACCGACTTCGAAGGCGATCGTAGGTTTTGTGGTAACCAAGGTGACCTGCCGTCGGATGGTCATGAAGTGCTCTGAGGACTTCAGACCGAAGCGATCGGGGTAGAACGGGAACCCAGCGCTGACCGTCAGGATGGTAAATTTCGCGGTACAGCACCGAGTTGTCCAGCTTAAATTGCGAGAGTTGGCGATGGAGCCTCGCATTAGGTGGACGGGAACTGCCAGTGAGGTAGCCTATAATACGTCGACAGTAGGGGTCAGCCAGCTGTCGAGAAGAAAAATCGTGCGGGTCGTCCGAAGGCAGCTGGTCCATAGAGGCGAGAGAGGAAACCGCCGTAGACGTGGTCTCCGAGGGCGTGTTGTGCAAAGTGATTGCGGAAACGCTGAGGGGAGCCGCTGGTAGTGGGCAGCGAGAGAGAGCATCGGCATCGCTATGCTTTCTGCCACACTTGTATACGATGTCAAAATCATACTCTTGTAGGCGTAGAATCCAGCGGCCGAGGCGTCCCGACAAGTTCTTGAGTGTCGAAAGCCAACATAAAGCATGGTGGTCGGTCACGATGGTGAAATGGCGGCCATGAAGATAGGGACGAAATTTCTGCACTGACCAAACGATGGCGAGGCACTCCTTCTCGGTGATCGTGTAGTTCCTCTCGGCTGTGGAGAGGACGCGGCTGGCGTACGCAACGACTCGCTCTCGCGAAGAGTTGTCGCGCTGGAGGAGGACGGCTCCTAAACCGTGGCCGCTAGCGTCTGTATGGAGGGAGGTCGGTGCACCATCGTGAAAGTGAGAAAGTACAGGATTGGTCGTGAAGGCACTCTTCAATTTGTCGAAAGCCGATTCACATTCCTGAGACCACTGAAAGGGCGTACCAGAAGCAAGTAGCTTATGTAGTGGTGCGGCTATGGAGGCAAAGTTTTGTATGAATCGCCGAAAGTAAGAGGCGAGACCAAGAAAACTTCGCAAATCTTTCGGTTTGTCAGGGCGAGGGAAGCGAAGCACCGCAGCTGTTTTCTCAGGGTCTGGACGAATTCCGTCCTTGCTCACAACATGACCGAGGACCTTGATAGATCTGCTGGCGAAATGGCACTTCTTGGTGTTAATTTGAAGACCGGCGCCCACAAGGCAAGTCAGGACCTCGTCCAAGCGTTGCAGATGTTGAGGAAACGTCGATGAAAATACAACAATGTCATCGAGGTAACATAGGCAAGTCTTCCGTTTCAGGCCACGCAGTACGGTGTCAATCAAGCGCTCAAAAGTTGCGGGCGCATTGCATAGACCAAACGGCATAACATTGAATTCGTATAGGCCGTCCGGGGTTGCAAACGCAGTTTTTTCTTTGTCCTCTTCGTGCATGGGGATTTGCCAATAGCCGGAACGCAAGTCGAGGCTTGAAAAGAATTCAGCACCTTGTAAAGAATCGAGGGCGTCGTCGATACGTGGCATGGGGTATACGTCCTTCCTAGTGATCTTATTGAGTGCTCGGTAATCGACGCAAAATCGTACGGAACCGTCTTTTTTTACGCACCAGAACCACTGGAGACGACCAAGGACTGGTTGAGGGTCGGATTATCTCCCGTTGCAGCATATCGTCTACGTTTTCCTCAATGATTTTTCGTTCGGCTAGGGAGACGCGGTACGGACGACGATGCACAATGGATGCTCCGTCGGTCTGAATACGATGTGCTGTAGCAGTTGTCTGACCCAGGCTGGATGAATGAACGTCAAAACAGTTTGCATGCTTTTGCAACAAATCAAGCAGCTGCTGCTTCTGCGAGTCTGTCAAGTCCTTGTTGATGGCTGCTGTAAAGGCCGAGGAAGCAGCATGATCTCCAGGATGGCCTTTAGAGGAGGCAGGGGTAAGAGGCACGACGCACACAGGCTCCAGATCGGCAACGCAGGCGACAGTAGTGCCCCGCGGCAGTAAAATTTTATCTGGTGTGGTGTTCGTAGCAGCGAGGACAGCTGATCCATTGTTGAAGCGAGCCACACCTGATGCGAGAGCTATGCCTTTATTAAGGCAACGGGGCGATGGAGTGACCAAAATGTCACCAGAGTCGACGTCGTTGGACAAAACTGTGACTAATTGATGTTCGTTCGGGGATAACTTGATGTCTACAGCAGCGATGAGTCGAAGTGGCCTGTAGGTTTCGTCACTAAGCAAGTGGTCTGTGTCAGTAATATGGACGACACGTTGTGCACAACAAATAGCCGCGGAAGCAGACGAAAGAAAGTCCCAGCCTAAAATGAGTTCGTGGGAGCACGGGGATAGCACAGCGAATTGTATGTGATGAAGAATGTTGTCGATTAGCACGCGGGCAGTACAGAGAGCGGAAGGGCGAATCATCGTTCCCTGGGCTGTAACCAGTGTTGGTCCATCATAAGGCGTCGTGACTTTTCGAAGACGGGTACACAAATCAGAACGAATAATAGAAAACCCAGCCCCAGTTTCCACAAAAGCATCAACGTCCACGCCCTCAACTGAGACTGCAATCATATTGTAAGGGCGCGCTGGAGGAATTGGAGTACTGTGTAGGAATGCAGTTTGTCCTCCAAAAACTGCATTGCTCAGTTTTCCGGACGCCGATCAGAAGCGAGGGAAGCAGGCTGAAGAGGAGAAGAGGAGCGACGGTAGGGCGATGGTGAACGGCGTCTGGTTTATCGAAGACTACTGCGCAGTTCACCGGATGCTGGCGGAGATGGAGACCGACGCGGCGGTGACGAATAACGACGGCCCTGGTACAAGGCTCCTGCGATATAGTCTCGTTCGCGTATGTCGTACCCTCGGCGCTCATCTTGCTGGCGCTTGCGGCAAAAGCGTGAAATGTGACCACGATAGCCGCAATAATAGCACGTAGGGCGAGTCGATCGATAAGGCGGGTGGTAGCTTGTGTTAGATGCACCGGGAGAGAGAGCAGTGAGAGGGACAGATGATGGCTCAGGCGGTGGTGATGCAAAGCTTGTGGGAAAGCTTCTGGGAGGGGCGGCAGCAACCGGCGCGTACGTTCGTGGTGGCGACGTCGAGCTGACGGTGCCTGATGGTGCGGCGACGGCATGCGAGAACGATGGGAGAGTACGATCGACAGTGGGCTGCAGGTGGGCCATATGGGTCATGGACGTAAGCTCCTCCCTGATGACATCCCGCAATGACGTTGAAGAAGGCTGAATGGTACATACTGAAGGTAGTGTGAATCCCATTGATTCTAATTCTTCGCGTATTATCACCCTTATCGTTTCTCGTAGGTTTGGATCAGTCGTAATACGGGCCGCGTCACTGTCCGGTTGTAGGCGCATCGACTCAAGTTCTTCGAGGCGCTGACAGGTTGTCGCAATGTCAGCAACGGTAGCCGGATTCTGGATTGCAAGGGCATTGAATGCGACGGGTCCAATCCCCTTAAGAAGCTGGCGTACCTTGTCTGACTCTGTCATTGGGGTGTCAACCCGGCGGCAAAGTGAAAGGACATCCTCGATGTAGGATGTATACGACTCCCCGATGTGCTGTTTCCGAGTCGCAAGAGCTTTCTTTGCGAGAGCTGAACGAACAGCCGGTGTGCCAAAGACATGGCGAAGCTGATCTTTGAAGGCTGACCAGTCGGGGATGTCGATGTAGTGGTTGAGGAACCACGTCTTCGCGACACCCGTGAGGTAGAATGACACGTAAGTGAGTTTGTAGGTGTTATCCCACCGGTTAGCAGCGCCGACACGTTCGAAATCGTCCAGCCATTCCTCCACATCTTCCCCGCGCATACCAGCGAAGGGATGGGGCTCACGCTTGAGGCTGTTAATGACGTGAAAAGGCGCGGCACGCGGTGGCGGAGTGGGAACGGCTGCAGCACCGACCTCTTCTTGGTGCGACATATTTCCGGACACCTGGCCCAAGCGGCGACCTGAACGTAGCTCCAGGGGGTAGAGTGGTCGAGAGGATGACGGGGGATCCAACAGCACGCTCCACCACGTATGAAGTCTTGGTTTGGAAGACCTTTATTAGGCCCGAAAAACCGGCAGCCGACAGCTGAGATGAACGGACCAAGATGATGATGCTACGTGACAACGATGAGGATGCATGAGCAACACATGATAATGATGATAATGTACAGATGAAGAGGATTGGTATAATAAATGCCCACAATATATATATATATATATATATATATATATATATATATATATATATATATATATATATATATATATATATATATATATATATATATATATATATATATATATATATATATATATTGTAGCGAAGCCTCCGAACTATGAAATGGGTCGAACTCTTGAGTACCTTCTAGTGGGGCTACCCAACAAGGACGCCGCTCGCACTGAGAGCCCGTGCTTGGCCGTTACTGTCGCCATTGTGCTTGCTCGCTGTGGACCGGCTATTAAACGCCTTAACAATTTGGTGGAGAGTGCTGTGCCCTTCAAACATCTTCGGTTCACATTCGATGCCCTTGGAGCTTAGATCCCGTACCGTGCCTTCAACCATGCAACAAGACGCCGCCCAGCAAACGCTTCCTTCTGCGCCGACGCCATGTTCCAGTGTCCCCCGCATCCGCGACCCACCTGTCTTCACCGGCGCAGATGGCACCGACGTTGAGGACTGGCTCGTCATGTACGAACGCGTCAGCGTCCCCAATCATTGGGACGAGGCAGGTAAACTCGGCAACCTGGTTTTCTACCTCGCGGGTGTGGCCGGCATGTGGTATAACAACCACGCGTCTGATTTCGCAACCTGGCCCGATTTTAAGACCGCTATCACCAACGTTTTTGGCCGCCCTGCCGTTCGTAAGCTGCAAGCCGAGCAGCGCTTACGCGAACGCGCTCAGCAGGCCGGTGAATCATTCACCAGCTACATTGAAGACGTCTTGGACCTATGCAAGAAATGCAACGACAGCATGTCCGAATCAGACAAGATCCGGAACGTCATGAAGGGCATTGCCGATGATGCCTTCACGATGCTGCTGGCCAAAAACCCAGGCACAGTAGCTGAGGTCATCACGCTGTGCCAGAGCTACGAGGAGCTCCGCCGGCAGCGTTCGATGACCCGTCGCTCCACACCACGAGATGCAGGGCTTGCAGGCTTGGAGGCGAGCTGTGACCAGGTGGCACTGCTGGCAGACCTCAAGTCCTTCATACGTGAGGAAATCGCACGGCAGTTCTCTCTCCTGCCCCTCGCCCACCCACCGGCTGCTCAACAATCGGCCACTACCATTTTCCCTCCCATCCGCCGAGCGATTGAGCAGGAAATAGCGGAGGTTATGCCTGCGTACCACCCACAACAGCTTCCGGCTCCTGTACCCCCAAGTTACGCCCAAGTGGTCGCCAGGCCGCCTGCAGTCGTTCAAGCGCCCGCCCCACTGACTTACGCCGAAGCTGCCGCACGACCTCCATCCTTTGCAGCGGGTATGCCGGCTACGTATGTTGACGTGACCTCTCAGACTCAGCTCCAGCACCCCCTGCAGCCTTTCCAGCCACCGTTCCGCCCATCGGGTCTTGCGTCATGGACAAGACCTACCCCGGCGAACCGATGGCGCACATCCGACAACCGGCCCATTTGCTTTGCCTGCGGTTACGCCGGCCACGTAGCACGTTATTGTACTCGCGTACAGACGCCCCATATCTCGTCGCCTGTTGCTGGCCAGATTAGGCGTACCTATCACGAGGAAACGCCGTCTATGCCACCGCCAACTCGCCTAGCTTCATCTTCTCGTAGGTCACCGTCTCCACGACGTCGTTCCCCGTCCCCCATGCGGCCAAGTTCAGCTGCTCACGAGCGGGAAAACTAGTCGTCGCAGTCCCCGAGGCAAGGACTGCGATGCTATCGCATTGTGAAAGCCCTCAGAGCCGCCCATCTAATGTCATTGACGTGCTTGTGGACGGTGTTCACGCATCTGCTCTTATTGACACAGGAGCTGCAGTATCCGTTATGGACGAAAAATTTTGCCGCTTGCTTCGTAAAGTGACGACGCCAATTTCTGGATTGTCCCTTCGTACCACCGGTTTGCATCGTATCCATCCTACAGCAGGGGTGCACAGCTCGCGTTGTCGTTCAGGACGTTCTGTATGTCGCCCAATTCATCATCATTCCCGCATGCTCTCATGACGTCATCCTGGGGTGGGATTTTCTCTCCCGCAACGACGCCGTCATCCATTGTGCCGCCGCCGAAATTGAACTCTCCCCCTTCTCGCATTTGACGCCGGAAGACAGTTCTTCGAAAGTGAGCAAGATTCTCGTTAAAGACGATACCATAGTGCCTCCAAGCTCCACGATGGGTGTATCTGTCTACTGCGCTGGACTCTCCGACACAATTGCACTCGTTTCGCCATCCGACCGTGCTTGCCGAAGGAAAGGGTTGCTAGTACCTTTCGCGACCGTGCAAATCACCCAGGGCAACACCTCTATTTTCGTGACCAACCCATCCCCGTACACTGTTACCTTGGTTCGAGGGGAATGTCTCGGCAGAGTGGAACCAGTGGATAACGCACAAGTCCTGGACGTACCTGATGACTCGCGTTGTCCCAATTTGCGTACCATCAGTGCTGTTTCCACTTCTGATTCGTCATCTCCTGATGTATTTGGCCCTTGCATTGATGACAACCTCACGTCGGTACAGCGTTCCCAGCTTCTGAACCTGTTGGGAGAATATCGTTCTTCTTTCGATGTCGGGCGAAGTTCTCTCGGTCGAGCGTCCGCTGTTACGCATCGTATCGACACTGGTGCCCATCCACCATTACGGCAACGTCCCTACCGCGTGTCGCCTGCTGAACGTCGGGAAATTAACGAGCAGGTTGATGATATGCTCAGACGCGACGTTATTCGGCCCTCGGACAGTCCATGGGCGTCTCCTGTTGTTCTTGTTGCGAAGAAAGATGGTTCTGCGCGGTTCTGTGTAGACTACAGACGGCTCAATAAGATCACTCGCAAGGATGTTTACCCACTGCCGCGCATCGATGACGCAATTGACAGCCTTCACGGAGCCGAATTTTTTTCGTCTCTCGATCTGCGCTCGGGGTACTGGCAAGTACCCATGGCTGATGACGCTCGACCGAAGACTGCGTTCATCACACCCGACGGCTTGTACGAATTCAACGTCATGCCGTTTGGTCTATGTAATGCACCTGCGACCTTTGAGCGCATGATGGACACCGTTCTGCGCAACTTGAAATGGCACACGTGCTTGTGTTACCTCGATGACGTTGTTGTGTTCGCTCCAGATTTCTCTACGCACCTCCAACGTCTGAAAGAAGTTTTTGCACGTGTCAGCAATGCCGGCTTGCAACTAAATCTGAAGAAGTGCCGCTTTGCAGCACGGCAACTCACCATCCTTGGGTACGTCGTGTCCAAGGATGGCATTCTTCCTGACCCAGCCAAGCTTCGGGCCGTGGCCGAATTCCCCAAACCTGCGTCCGTCAAAGAACTGCGTAGTTTCGTGGGCCTGTGCTCGTACTTCCGACGCTTCATACGAAACTTTGCCACGATCATATCACCGCTGACGAAGCTCCTTGGAAGTAACGGGTCCCTCAATTCGTGGTCGTCTGAGTGCGACGCCGCGTTCGTGAAGCTCCGCCATGTGTTGACATCTCCTCCCATTCTACGCCACTACGACCCTACGGCCCCGACGGAGGTGCACACAGACGCCAGCGGTGTAGGCCTCGGCGCTGTCCTGGCGCAGCGCAAACCCGGATTCCCTGAATATGTCGTAGCATATGCAAGCCGTACGCTCACGAGAGCTGAGACAAACTACACCGTCACGGAGAAAGAGTGCCTGGCGATCGTCTGGGCTCTTACAAAGTTTCGACCGTATTTGTATGGTCGCCCATTCGATGTCGTCACCGACCATCATGCACTATGCTGGCTTTCATCATTGAAGGATCCCTCAGGCCGTCTCGCCCGTTGGGCTCTTCGTTTACAAGACTACGACATCCGCGTGCTGTACCGCAATGGACGCCAGCATGCTGATGCCGACGCCCTCTCGCGCTCCCCTCTGCCTGAAGGTGATGTGCTCTGCTCAGTATCCTCGGCTGCTGTTTCTGCCATTGACGTTGACATAATCGCTACCGAACAGCGAAAGGATAATTGGATCGGCCCGCTGATCGACTTGCTCTCTGATCCATCCGCAACGCCATCCACGCGTGCATTGCGTCGTCAAGCTCGCCATTTCGCCATTCGTGACGGCCTTCTACACCGACGCAATTACGACGCCGACGGCCGGCAGTGGTTACTCGTGATACCCCGCAGTCTGCGGTCAGAGATATGTGAATCCTTCCATTCTGATCCGCAATGCGCGCACTCTGGGGTATTCAAAACCTACCATCGCATTCGACAACGCTACTTCTGGCGCGGGATGTACCGCTATGTGCAGCAGTTCGTTCGCTCTTGCCTCACTTGCCAACGCCGTAAACCGTCAGCTCACATGTCGCACGCCAGTCTACAACCGTTACCTTGCCCTGACCGTCCCTTTGGGCGCGTAGGTATCGATTTGTATGGACCACTTCCTCTGACGTCGGCTGGTAACCGCTGGGCCATCGTTGCCGTTGACCATTTAACGCGATACGCCGAAACCGCCGCTCTCCCTGCGGCTGCTGCGCGCGATGTTGCGTCCTTCCTGCTGCATCGATTTATACTGCGCCACGGACCACCCCAAGAGCTTCTCAGCGATCGAGGCCGTGTCTTCTTGTCGGAAGTCGTCGAAGCCATTCTGACGGAGTGCCATTCTGTCCACCGCAAAACTACTGCTTACCACCCACAGACGAATGGCCTCACCGAACGCTTTAACCGCACCCTCGGCGACATGCTTTCTATGTACGTCGCTGCCAACCACACTAATTGGGATAATATACTGCCCTTCGTCACCTACGCCTACAACACCGCCCCTCAGAGCACGACTGGTTTTTCACCTTTCTACTTGCTGTACGGAAGGCACCCGTCGCACACCATGGACACGATACTCCCGTACACGCCGGATCCATCTGAGTGTACACCTATTTCCGAGACAGCCAGGCTTGCTGAAGAGTGTCGCGAGCTTGCCAAGACTTTTACGACGCAAGAGCAAGAGCGGCAGAAGAGTATCCGTGATGCCAGCACCACTTCTGAGCCCATGTTCCTTCCTGGTGCGCTTGTATGGCTCTTGATCCCGACCTCTGCCGCTGGCCTCTCTTCCAAACTACGTCCCAAATACGAAGGCCCCTACCGTGTCATCGAGCGCACCTCACCCGTCAACTATCTGATCGAACCCGCTGAACAATCTTTGGACATGCGCCGCCGTGGGCGAGACATCGTCAACGTGGAGCGCCTGAAGGCTTATTATGACCCGCTCATAATAACAAGCTGTTAGGTCGCCAGGCGGCTCCCTCTTCGACCCCGGGGTAATTGTAGCGAAGCCTCCGAACTATGAAATGGGTCGAACTCTTGAGTACCTTCTAGTGGGGCTACCCAACAAGGACGCCGCTCGCACTGAGAGCCCGTGCTTGGCCGTTACTGTCGCCATTGTGCTTGCTCGCTGTGGACCGGCTATTAAACGCCTTAACAATATATATATGTATATATGTATATATATATATATATATATATATATATATATATATATATATATATATATATATATATATATATATATATATATATATATATATATATATATATATATATATATATATATATATATATATTCTCAGAGAACATGTATACACGCAAGGCGGTACTTCTATTGTCTGATTTTTTTTTGTATATCGTTCGTTTGGAGTTGTTAAAAACGCAGAATTCAAACCTCACAAAACTTCGACACTACAAATGCCTGTTTGTCGTGTTGTTGTTGTTTTTTCAAGTAGAACATTATGTGAATATTTAATGCGCCATTCTGTCTTCATTTGAGATTGAGTTACGGGGACAAAACAACAGCAGTCCTAGCAAAAGTGAAAACAAAAAGCAACGTTATTACATGACGTTAAACATAACAATAGTGACAATGATGTCGCCCCGCCGCGATGGTCTACTGGCTAAGGTACTCGGCTGCTGACCCGCAGGTCGCGGGATCGAATCCCGGCTGTGGCGGCTGCGTTTTCGATGAGGCCGAAAATGCTGTAGGCCCATGTACTCAGATTTGGGTGCACGTTAAAGAACCCCAGGTGGTCGAAATTTTTGGAGCCCTCCACTACGGCGTCTCTCATAATCATATGGTGGTTTTGGGACGTTAAACCCCACATATCAGTCAGTGATGATGATAACGTCGTTCGGAATTACGTCTTTCTCACTACTCACGTCACGCGCACATAGATGATATACGAGGCCCTGCCCGTATTGCTTTGAGCCTTGGCGAGCAATTTTTGGGTCACGGGGTTGCTGTCGTCGACGAAGGTGTCGTTGCCCCTTGCATAGAACGGCATGAGTATGTAGTCGCACGTGTTGTCCAGCGAGATGCGGTCGTAGTTAGCCTGGATGGTGGTCAGCACGCAGAAAACCGGGTACTTGCCCAAGGGCTGAGACGTTGGTATGCCTGCGTGGGCAGAGGGCACCGTTTGTGGATCGTTTTACCCTCCGGAAAGGTTCCGGAAGCCGGGTGAATTTTCGACCCCGAAAGATTCTTCTCTGACTCGACTGAACGAGTACAAAACGAAACAAGTATCAAATAACGCGTTCGATGCTCTAAGCACTGAGTTACCACAGCGGCCTAACGAAACAAGTATAGGCCGAGACCACTACTAGTCACGTATAGTTGATACGTAGCTACAAATTGGCTTGAAACAACGACCACGGCCTTGTTCCGGACGTTCACAGGGACATGTGTGACTAGCAGTGCACCGGTTGATCCAGTAGTGCGTACTAAAGGTGCGAACCACATAGATGGCGCGATGCCCAATTAATTTTGTCGCAGATTTGGCCTGTTAAGAGTCGGGGTAAATCTTTCAGAATGTTTCGCCATCAGCAGCTGGCCGTTATTTACCTACAGTGTCACACGGTTGTGATCGTGAAGGACAATAACTAAAGCAGGTAAGTTGAAACATTTTATTAGTCTCGCACGCGACCAGAAAATGAATACTCTCAGTACAAGCATTCAACGCTGTGCACTGAAAGTGGCGCGCACGGGCGTGGGCTGTTGGTAATCTGATCGTTAGTGCAAATAGTCGGCTTTCATACATGCATGATGAAATGTTGCAGCGCTGTAGTTAGTAGCCGCGTTCGTCCCAGTGTAAACTCGGCTGATAGCGCTGCGCCCGAATTCGTAATAGTATTCAAGGTTGGGCTAGGTGGTAAGGCAGCGTTTTCGGGTTCAGCTAGCGCCAGATCAACGAAAATGGAAGGGACGCAGATGAACGTCCCTTACGTCTTCCGTCTTCGCGGATCTCGCGCTGCACCAAAAAATGCACGCGAAATCGTATCAAAATAGTCCGGATAGCAATCTACAAGGTTCCCAAGCATTGTACCGTGGGCTGCGCCGAGCGGTAGAGACAGGCGTAATAAGGGGGTTACATGAGAATAGGAAAACAAGCGCCCGTTGCAATAGGTCCGCACAAATCAGTGGCGATACATATTTAGCTGCCATCGCAGCTACTGCACGGAAACACGGTTTCAATCCGCACTCACGATGGTCCTATTCAGATAATGCCAAAACAGCAAAAACTAATAACAAAACACCAGTGCGCTTTGATTTACACTCTCTTTAACGACCGATGGTGGTCGGATTAAATTTGGAATAGTGCATGTGACGCATGTCAGCGCTGAATGTAAACGCAGCGTTATAATTAGGAAATTGTTAACATTGCAAATTGTACGTGATCGAGAAACCCACTAAAAGCGCAGCATGATTAGTCTTGATTTACATTGACATCATGCCTATGCATTACTCTACGCTTGCATCCGAACCGAATTGAGAAGCAATCATCTAAATTCTAAATGGCATTGTGCTCAATTAATCATTAGGCTGTGTACACTTCTCCTATGTGTGCAGAAAATGTTACTGCAGCTAGGCAAGATGTAAGCTGGATTAAAACACTGAAATTGGCAGTGTACATATGACGACGCATTTAAAAAGGAGACGCTCACGGCATACTGCCTTTTTTAAAGCTTGAATAGTATTCGCAACTGCCAGGTACCGTGGCGCCGCTGAGCAGTGGCGGCCGAAAGCTCTGTTGAGATGATTGAAGTTTTGAACCTGCTTCAAACACCAGACGCTGCTGCTTGTTTTCACGCGTTTGTGAACGTTGTTCAACATTGTGAACGGTCTCCATATTACCGTGAGCGTTTTAGTTTCTTAAGTTAAAGGGAATATATAAAGAAAAAGAAAGAGCCGACTAATTTCACTGCGAGCCTCAATGCTCACATCCTACATACACCGGGAGGAAACATAAGCGTCCTGTTCAAATTAGCGCGCCCAAAGCAATCATGGGTTAAGAGAGTTCAATTTAGCAGGCAAGTAACCAAGGCTCATGAATGTATGTAGCACCCATTTTCTGCACGAGTACAACTTCCAGGTTTGCAGTTTTTGAGCTTAGTTCGTCTGCTTGACACGATACAATTTTCTGCATGTTTATCTTTCTAATGTGCTAACCAGCTTTTGTATACTTAAAATAATATGTTAGCGCTCCCCTACTTTCTTAAAAACATGAATACAAGTGTCACTGAAGCGCGAAGAATTGCAGTATTCGCCAAAAGAGTACTTTCTGGTATCGTCTATTTCGGGCGATCATCTCAACGACGACCATGTTCGATGTAAGTCGCACCCCTTATAGGTCGTGGAAGTTGCGAATACTGTAGGCTTGTATTACCAAGGGGCACACTTCAAGGATAAACGAGTTCGTAGCGGGCTGGTTACCTGTGGAGGTACTTGAAGTCGTCGTGGTCGTACTGGTTGTGGTCGTGGTCGTAGTGGTAGTAGTTGTGGTAGTGGTGGTCGTAGTGGTAGTGGTGGTGGTAGTAGTAGTTGTGGTCGTAGTAGTGGTCGTGGTGGTAGTGGTTGTTGTGGTAGTCGTCGTCGTCGTAGTGGTGGTTGTGGTAGTAGTGGTAGTTGTGGTGGATGTCGTAGTAGTCGTCGTGGTTGTTGTGGTAGTTGTGGTTGTCGTGGTAGTAGTGATTGTAGTGGTTGTGGTGGTTGTCGTAGTAGTGGTGGTTGTACTAGTGGTCGTTGTGGTTGTCGCGGAAGTCGTGGTTGTGGTGGTCGTACTGGTTGTGGTGGTAGTGCTGGTTGTAGTGGTAGTGGTTGTAGTGGTGGTGGTTGTTGTAGTAGTGGTTGTGGTAGTAGTGGGCTCTGCTGTGGTGGGAGGTGGCGTCGGCCGCCCTGCAAATGAAAATGGAAATTACCAGCGCGATTTCTTCTTTAGACATGAGTATATTCAGTTCCTCCTTGCTAAAAATTGGCAGATCCCACGTACAGTGGGAATCGATGCTATGCGAAGCACGAATGAGAAAGGTTGATATGTAACCTTAAAATCAGCACCACGTTACGAGGTAAAGGTAACTGGTGCCGTACATGTTTGAATGGGTCGTTTACCTTCGTCATGTATTCACGTTATATACGTGATACCAAATTTATTATATGTGGAGCTAGCAAAACACCCGCGACCTTGCTATGAGCCTGGTATGTTGTCATGTTCCTAAATGACACGTGTGTCAGTATTATCATGTTTGCACCAGTCATATATTTCGACATCCATCGACGTCACGTAACACCGAATTTGGTATATGTGGAGCTAGCCAAACGGCCTCGAGCGCATCATGAAGGGCGTAATGCAGCGTTGACACGCGCGCACGCTGGGCACAGCGACGTTACGTTAGCAAAACGCGAACACTCTACAGTATAACGCCAGGCGCAACCGGTGCGACCAGCGTCCGTCGGCACGGACTGACGACAACCGGCACCAAATGCGACATGCTGGATTTCGTGCTGATGCGTTACCCAGACAGCACTGCGTCTTCCTCTTTTCGCGACGGAGGGAGGCCGGACGCGCTCAAACGCGCATGCGTCAAAGCAACGCAGTGCGGCGTGCGCCTATATGGCAGGACCAGTGCCTGGCGTGGCCACGCCGGCGTGACGCAACGAAATGAACACCGGCGAGCACGCGCACCGCGTCAGGTCGAAATGTATTGGCGCCTTGAATGTGACCTGTAGTCATGTTCTCATAAGACACGCATCTCATGATTATCATGTTTGCACCAGTTACATACCTTCGTCATCCAGTGACGTCACGTAATACCAAAATTGGCATATGTAAATCTAGCGAAATGGCCGCGATCTGCATCATGTGTGTGGCATGTAGTCATGTTGTTACATGGCCCGCATGTCTTGATTCTCATGTTTGAATGTGTCATTTAATTATGTCGTCCGTTCGCGTCGCGTAATACCTAGTTTGGTACATGTTAAGCTAGCGAAACGGCCGCGAGTGCCTCATGAGCATAGCATGTAATCATGTTATTACATGACACTCATCTCATGTTTATTATGTTTGCACCAGTATCATACCTTGGTTATCCATTCACGTCCCGTAATACCCAATTTGGTATAAGTGAAGCTAGCGAAACGGCCACCAGTGCATCATGAGCGTGTCATGTCGTCATGTTGTTACATGACACAACATCTCATGAGTAATCATGTTTGCATCAGTCACATACCTTCGTCACCCATTCACGTACCGTAATACCAAATTAGGTATATGTGACGCTAGCGAAACGGCCGCGAGCGCATCAAGAGCTTGTCATGAAGTCATGTTGTTACATGACATGCATGTCACGATTTTCACGTTAGGGCCAGTCGCTTGTGTTCGCCATTCAATCATGTCATACCATACCAGTGTTGCAACAAACCATGTGAACGAAACCACCACAAGAGCTGCATGACCATTAAAAGTAAATCATGATATTCATGACATACATGGCATGATATTCATGTTGTGACATTTCATATATGTTCCTCATCCAGTCATGTTATACCACACCAAATATCGATACCATTATCGAAACAGCCAGGAGAGCTAAAAGTCGTTGGCGGCTAGATAGATAGATAAGCTCAGTCATCGAGGTTCGCTAAGAAATGCTTCGCACTTAAAAAAAAATGGCAGCATATCTACGGGATGAATGATAAAGAGTGGGGCGAATCATCTATCCGTCCATTCGTTCTTACTTCCGTCCGTCCATGCGTCCGTCTGTGTGACCGCCCGTGCGTACATCCGTCTGTCCGTGCGTGCGTCTGTTCGTGTATCCGCACGTTCATAAGCGCGTCCGTCCCTGCGTTCGTCCATGCATCCGCCCCTGCATCCGTCCATGAATCCACCCGTCCGTGAAGCCATTCATGCGTCCGTCCATGCATCTGTCTGTGTGTCCGTTCGTCCATCTAGTCAACACTCCAAGTACCACCATCTGGTATCTTCGCATCATATATTCCGCATATAGAAGCACCGCCATCCAGCGGGCATTCCAAGAGCTAAATGAGAGGTGGCCCACGCACACTTTCAAACAGCTTGCGCTTCGTATCTGCTTCCCACCTTTAACCACCTCGAGTTCACGGTATATACTAGTTCACTGTATTCATGGCACTGCGGTCCAACGCTCACTAAACCCTTCTAAAACCAAGGAGGTTACGCCCAGCGAGTATAACGTAGCAGCCCTTTCTTGTCAGATAGTGATCAATGTACATGCCAATGGCTGCTAATGGGGAATGAGAGACAGGAGAATTCAGCTGTTAGTTAACGAGCACGCAGCGATTTTTTTATTGTTGAACTACGCACAGAAGAAATCTCCCACGAGCACTACCTTGCAGGTCAAAGCGTAAGACATGTTACGCACTACAACGAGGGACGAACGGGTGCAGCTTTAAGGAGCTTCGCCCCTAAAACCAAGAACGTAAGTATCCGTGTGAATAGGCAAGGGAGACACACAACTGTGTGTGACTAAATGCTGAAACCTTCGTGGCAATGCGTTTATGCCGAGAAACTAGCGCAAAAATTGCAACGAAATAACCTACCACATATGAATGCCTTTCCTACATTTTTTGTGACACTTTCATGCGTTATGTGGCAGTATTTTCGGCCTGTTTTACGCTTCAATGCCGAACTACATAAATTACTTCAATATTGAAAATAAAGATTCAGTGCTACTATCGACCTCCGTCGGTTGACGCACGCAATTAGACAGTACGTGGCCAGCCTGTTGGAAATACTAGGGCTAGCGCGCAAATAAAGCGCGTGACACTTATGTTGGTTAAATGGCCCTGAAGCGTATAATGCAACAACGGTGTTGGGGGATCCCCAAGCCGTGTAACAGTCCTTAACCATGGACCGAGAAATGGTACGGCTATACGCTCTCCCGTAGTTGAGTACCTAACACTTTCAATCGTTCACCACTTTTTCTAAACACACAATTTCATTATGTTGACGAGTCATTTATTGGCGAGGACGTTTAGCAGGGAAAATAATGCCTAAAAGGTAACGCCACGGCCCACAAAACATGGCGGCCGCATGCACCACCTTGGTAGAGAACTTCAAAGCATATATATTCATTTGTATTGCCAGCTTCGCACTGTAAAAAAGTTGACAAGCACTTCCTAACACGAGTAAAAACACCAGTCTGGCTGTGACTGGCTTTATTTAGAGGTGTTCCATCGTAGCCAACTCGTATAATAACGGCACCCCATCGGGTCGTTTAGCTTTCGAGCTCCAGGCAACTTTCCCGCACGGAGACAGCTCAATGAGTGTCTGCGATTCACTGGTTTTCTCAGCAAGCCAGAGAATAATGACAAATTTCATTGGAGATGTCGTCTCTACAGGTTACTTTTGTTCTGCTGCAACAATCTTTCACCTTAAAATTTACCTGTCGGTAACCTTGACAGCGCAAAACCCCTTGATCTCAAAGCGGGCACCACCTCAAGAGAGCATATTTTTAAGAATAATAAGGGTTAAACGTTGGTCACTATGAAGCTGGTTCGACTTTTGCCATTAGGGCACTGCAAGAATGTCCACTATAGCGAACTAAAAGAAAAACAAAAACACCGGCGCCGGCGAGTGTACAGATACGCGGGTTTATACAAAAGTAGGTCCTCGAAGGTGCGTCGATCAAGTACCTCTTAGTACACGTCAATTAATTAATGACACTGTCTCAATAGCTGGCTTGTAGGCAATCAGCCATTCTGTTAAGAAATTCAGATCTTTCAACAAAACCACTTGTCTTTTGAAGTTGTAATATTTCATTGCTGCCTCTCATTCCTGCCCCACCACGGTGGTCTAGTGGCTAAGATACTCGGCTGCTGACCCGCAGGGCGTGGGTTCGAATCCCGGCTGCGGCGGCTGCATTTCCGATGGAGGCGGGAATGTTGTAGGCCCGTGTACTCAGATTTGGGAGCACGTTAAAGAACCCCAGATGGTCTAAATTTCCGGAGCCCTCCACTACGGCGTCTCTCATAATATTATGGCGGTTTTGGGACGTTAAACCCCACAAATCAATCAAATCAATCAGCCTCTCATTCTTAAATTTCATTGTTTCACGCGTGACCTTCCTAGTTGCCTTTAGCGACAGAACTTTTGAGTTACTAGGCACGTGGGTAAAGGTTCAAATACAGGCATCGAGGAAAGCAAAAGCCAGAAGGAAACACTCTGATATAAATAAATATATAAAAAAGACAAAGAAAGACAAAGAAGAAAGAAAGAAAGAAAGAAAGAAAGAAAATCTCATAGATCATATGTCAGGCACACACTCGCCAAACTTTGCCTGCCCCCATTTCCCTGATAAGAGAAGGGCTTCTATTTTTTGGCCTCCTTGTTTATTGACAAGTTAGCCGTGTCAAGAGAGCTGAAAAATTGGGACCCTAAAGCTTCGCCTTCAGAAGTTGAATACGATGGCGACAACCTGTTCATTACAGTTCCTAGTGCGTCCTTCAAACACTTAGTGCACGAAAGCTTTTCGAATTTTCTATGCAGCCACTACGTGGTCTTAAGGGAATATGCGCAGTATCGTGTGTGTCTTTTGAGGTGGGGTACCGGCTTTTAACCACGGAGCCATTATGGTAATCCGACGCCCGTTGGCAATGAACGCTTGACTGCGCATTATTACTGCAACATTTCAAGTTGCACTGTGTGGCATACAAACAGGACACGTCTGTTTGGGAACCATGAAAACTAATTTCACTGCCTTGACAAGCAGACGACGAAGTGATTGCTTAGCAGATCGCAGTTTCAGTAGGTGCTCTCTTTTTTCACCTAATTTTAAGTGAACTTCGCGATTATCACATCCGTGTCCGTCGGTGATGGACGTGGACCCCACGGACGTCCGCCAGTTACGGCGGCGTCGGCGGTGGCCGCATCCAGGAAGCGTACGGGACTCTACAGCGACTACGACAGCGACTACGACAGCGAGGGCACTCTTGGTTACTCAATGAGCAGCGAAGAGCCTTCTGACGACGACGATTTTAAGCTGGTGCTGAGCCGTAAAGCGAAGAGGCGGAACGTCAGAACATCTTCGTCATCGAGTACGTTGAATGACATAGTGCCAAGGAGACCCGTGACAAACACTATCCTTTTTGTCCCTGAGGTACCGGACGGTAACATGAAGCGCCTCAACAGGCAATCTGTTTCGGTGATGCTGGAAGGACTCGTGCCAAACGAGATCACAGACATCAGAGTGAACACGCGTAAGAACGTATTGGGCATCGACGTTTTGCATGCTGCGGCACTTAATGTACTGCGCAACGTCAACGAGTTGGGGGGAATGAAAGTTCGCTCCTACATTCCTGTGAGCTCTAACGTCGTCACTGGAGTCATCTACGATGTGGATACTGCCATTCCCAGCTCCGACTTCGATGTTCTGGTAAAACCGGTAAATGAAGCTAGCGTCATCGCAAAAGTTGTCCGTTTGGGAAACTCACGCTGCTTGAAGATCATGCTCAAGGGCGACACTCTTCCTTCACACGTAAGGGTGGGCCATTTTCGGCATTCAGTGCGACCTTTCATACCGAAGCCCTTACAGTGTTATAAGTGCATGAAGATGGGCCACGTGAGAAGCGTATGCGAAAATAGGACGGTGTGTCCTCGTTGCGCGGAAGCCCATTCTGTGGATGACTGCGAAGCAACTACCCTCAAATGCTCGAATTGTCATGGGTCACATGAAGCTTCGTCAAAAGAATGCCCCAAAATCCGAAGAGAAATAGCGGTATTGAAACAAATGGTCAGAGACAATTCGTCGCATCGAGAGGCTGCCAGGACCGTCCGAAAGAGGCGTCACCGTCGCCGCAGTTCATCAATGAACGCCGCAGACGCTGCATCGAAAGCACCACTCCACTACCCTTCTCTTCCACCGCCCTTGCCTCCCAGACCTAAGGCGGCCAGTGCGGTCAACAAACCAACGAGCAGCACAGTTGCAGATGAATCAGTTTGGCCTTCATTGCCGAAATCACAGCCACCTGCAAATCCCAAGCGCACATCGACAGTCACATCACTCCAGCCAGCCGCTGACAAGCTGCCTGAGGAGGACACAGAAGTCATCAGAATGTTCCGAACACTGCTGGATGCCATGCGAAAGCTGTGCAGCAGCCTGAAGTCTCCACTCGCTCAGAGTGCACTACAAGTACTGGATGCTCTAAGTCCAGTATTTGCAAGTCTCCAGTAGCAACCATGGCTCGACCAATTTTCTCCTTCCGCAACGAGGTCCGACAAGCGTCGATAATGCAGTGGAACGCGAGAGGCCTGAGATCCCGCATCTCTTCGTTCCGTCAGTATATATTCATGAATCGTATTCCTATGATAGTTATATGTGAACCAAACGTGCAACAACCTCCTAAACTATCAGGGTATGAATCTTTCGTTTCTTCAACGTGCGAGGAACGCAGCAAGGTGGTTGTTTACATTCGCACAGATTTCACATATGTGCATCATACAGTTCAACCGCATGATGACAACCAATATGTCTGCTTACGTGTTAAAAAGGAAAAAGTGTCATTCACACTCATTTGTGTCTACATATCACCATCCGGACGATTTGAACAAGACCGACTACGAGACATACTGACAACAACTACGGGCCCGTGGGTTATAACTGGAGACTTCAATGCACATCACTTAATCTGGGGTAGTTCGACCATCAACGCTAAAGGAAGAAACCTCGTGTCATTCGCTTCCAAGCATGACCTATGTTTCTTAAATGATGGCAGTCCTACATACCTGCGGGGCCTTACGTACAGCAGTTGCCTCGATTTGACTCTGGTATCCAGAAACTTCCGGTCGCAAGTGCACTGGTTTTCAGACATCGAAACGCATGGGAGTGACCACATTCCAACTTATATGCGAATAAGGGGTCTTACTAACTCCTTTCCTAAGACCACAATACGAAGAATTGATTGGTCCAAGTTTCAGCGACTCATGGAAAATACATGCCGTGAAGACCCTGACCAGAACTTGGAGGATGTCATCAAAGAGGCAATGAGGGAAGCTTCCTGTCTCCTCCCGTTCACCGGCAAGTGTTCAGATTTCGACGTTGAACTGGAAAAACTGTGCGCGCTTCGCCGAAGGGCGGAAAGAAGATACAGGCGGGCGAAAGCAATATGCGACTTGAGGCTGGCACGACGCATACAGAAAAAAGTCCAACGACGTTTAGACAAACTTGCACAGGAACGCTGGAAATCATTCTGCGAATCATTGGATCCCCGAAAGCCGTTGTCACGCATCTGGAGCACTATTCGTGGCCTGTGCTCGGCTCCCCAACAAAGACATCCTTTCATGGCTTTAGCCCTACATTCAGGCCACACCCAACTTGAAGTGGCAAATGAGTTTTGTACGCGAATCGCCGGTGTGTCCACCTTGTCTGCTGGCACCATTAGGAGTGTTATCCCGGAACCCCGCATCTACGAAATGGACAATCTTTTCACTATAGAAGAACTTGACGCATCTTTGGCGGCTTCCCGACGATCATCTTCACCAGGACCCGATGGCATCACCTACGCCGCTCTAGCCAACCTTCAACAGGAGGCAAGGGGACAGTTGTTAAGCTATTACAACCACTCGTGGCTGGCGGGCAATGTTCCCCAGGATTGGAAGATAAGTCGACTTGTGCCACTACTCAAAGCAGGAAAGTCACCATTTGATTTGACATCATTTAGTCCTGTTGCCCTCGCAAGTTGCGTAGGAAAAGTCATGGAAAGGATGATACTTACACGCCTAGAATGGTACCTTGAGCGCTACAACGTATACCCAAACTGCATGACGGCTTTTCGGCGAGGTAGGTCATCTCTTGACAACGTGATTGATCTCACAACATTTATTCAGCAACAGAAGAGCCTCAAGCGCATACCACTGGCACTCTTCCTCGACGTCAAAGGGGCTTATGATAATGTAACACATAAAGCCATCCTAGACTCGTTGGAAGCTGTTGGAATCGGTGGTCGGATGTTCCAATAGATCCAGGATTATTTGACAAGAAGGTCCTTTTTTGTACAAACCTCAGATGGACCTACCACCAATTACTATATCTCCCGTGGCGTCCCTCAGGGCGCCTTATTAAGTCCCACTTTATTTAACCTCGTGATGGTAGGACTTCGTGAAATTTTGCCAAGTACCATCCTCATATCCATATATGCTGACGATATTTGTCTATGGACTTCGGCTGTAACTCGTCTACAAGTACGTGCAAGAGTCCAGCAGGCTGCCACCTTGACATGCTCATATCTCCGCAAGCAAGGTCTTTCCGTCTCAACGGAGAAATGTGCATTGGTTGCGTTTACCCGCAGAGCCATGACACAATACCCCGTTACCATCAATGGACAAAATATTCCATACCAGAAGAACCATCGCTTCCTGGGTGTGATTATTGACAGGGACCTTTCGTGGAGTGCCCACTGCAATTACCTGAAGAGAAGGCTAACTTCCATTGTCCATATAATGCTGTTCCTCTGCGGAAAATCTTGGGGCGCATCGATAAGGTCAATGATGCAGCTATACAGAGCACTGTTTCTGGGATTTTTGCGCTACAGCTTGCCGTTACTGGCAAGTACGTGCAAGACGAACATCCGCACTCTCGAAAGTCTGCAAGGACAAGCACTACGCGTGTGCTTAGGATTGCCGCGATGCACCTCAACCTACGGGGCAATTATGATCGCAAAAGAGCATCCAATTCGAACATACATAACCACTGACAATTTGAGAGCCCACATAAGACACCTCTGCCGAGTTCCTGGTCACCATGTTGCAGTGTTGCCACTTCAAAGACCACACGCGATCTTTTCAAAGATTATTTCTGCCCACAGAGAATGCCTCCCTTTTGGCTTCACTCCCGCAACAAGACCAGCGTCACCCCCGTGGTGCCTACAACAAGCACAGGTGTGCCTCACTATTCCGGGAATAACGAACAAGAGCCATCATTCAACAGTGGTCCTACGACAGGTGACATTGTCGCTACTCAACGAAAAATACGGCCAGAGGACCCACATTTACACCGATGGATCGGTCTCGGCTGACAGCTCCACAGGTGCTGTTGTCATCCCGGCGTACCAGGTCACTATAAAGCTCAAACTGTCGCATAGGACAACATCCACAGCAGCGGAGCTTGCCGCCTTACGTGCTGCTGTACTTTATATCGCGGAAGCCCGACCTCAAAAATGGGCTGTGTTCTGTGACTCCAAGGCATCCCTTCAGAGCTTGCAATCAGCTTTACGACAGCGGGAGCATCAACAACTCGTGAATGAAATAAGAGAAGTGATTCACGAAGTTTTATCGAAAGGACATGACTTGGTGTTCCAGTGGTTACCGAGACATTGTGGTATTGTCGGTAATGACCTTGCTGATAATGCTGCCCGATCCGCCCACACGGACGCCCAGACAATCCCAATTCCATTGTCGAGAACCGACGCTGCAAGGGGCCTTCACTCGTTCGCTAACACCATGTCGGAAACTTGGCTGAGTGACCCCAGTGTCAGGAACCGCCGCCTACACAAATTGGACCCATCGAGAAAGCTTCAAGTTCCATCGGACCTCTCCCGCCAGGATGCAACTTTACTGTGCCGCCTGTGGTTAGGAGTAGCTTTTACAAAGGCGTACTCCTTTCGCATAGGAATGGCGGATAGCTCCCGATGTGAATCGTGCGACACTGACGAGACAATAGAACATCTACTGTGTTCATGTGAACGTTTTGTGAGCGAACGCAATTTGCTACGCGAAACGTTGGAGACACTAGACAGTAGACCTTTTTCCGAAGAGAAGGTACTTGGCTCATGGCTCTACGCGTCGCTGGCCAGCAAAGCGACGCGGGCACTGCTAAGTTTTCTGAAGACGACCGGACTACGCGACCGCTTATAAGCGTGCAATGGACAAGGTCCCACCAACATACACGTTGCCCTTCACTTCTCTCTCTCTTCTCCTTTAATCCCCTCACCCCTTCCCCCAGTGCAGGGTAGCAAACCGGACGTGCGTCTGGTTGACCTCCCTGCCTTTCATTTCTTCCCTTCCTCCTCCTCCTTGACAAGCAGAGGAAGTTATTTGCATCATTTTCACAAGCAGAGGCGTAGCCGTGTGAGAAAACATTCGCTTGCCATGCAAACTACCTGGGTTCGATCGACACTAGGATCCCAACATTCCTGGTTCGGTCGCCACTCTGTTCGAGGCTTTTTTACCACTTTATTTATTTATTTGTATCATTCTCGATTTTTCGCTCTAGCATAAGATGATGATTTTTGGCTCACAACCAACGATGCCGACGCCGACAACGGAGTTTCTTCGAAACGAGCTCTTTGAAACTATCGCGTTAAGCTTTTGCCCTATGACAAAACGCTATGCGTAGGCATAATGTGTTCGTGTAAAGTTGAAAAGTGACTCGCCTATCATGATCAGGAATGCAATGTAGATTAGCCCAGCCACCACGAAGAAGAGGAAGAAGAAGAGAAGCGCGAAGAGGACTCTTCCTTCCCTAGGTGAGGAAGAATGAATAAAAGAGACGAAAATAAATGTTAGCCGTTACGAATAAATGCACAGGCTCTTATACGCACGATTGACATGTAAACAAAAAGAGACAAATAAAAACGAGGACAAATATTTTAGAAGGAAAGCAGCAACAAGCGGCAGGAATATCGGATATGCTTCAGATTCGATGAAATGCCTTGATGGATCAACGCACCTTTAAGACTGTTTTTTTTTGTAAGGTGTGTACCTAGGTTTTAGTGCGAAAGTCTTTGTGGGTGTGTATATGTGCTAAAGCAACAAATGTAAGCGTTGCCCCCACGTCATTGCATCTTTGATTTATTTCCATGATACTGAAGTCTGTTCTGACGTTCTTGTACACGTATGTCTGCAAGCCAGTGGTTATGTTGAATTGTAATTGAAATTAACCATCTCTTATATAACTTTTTTAAACACACCCGGTAGCAGTGTTGTGAAAGCCACAGCTTTTGTTGACGACATAAATTCGGACCTTTAGGCGAAGACAGCCTCCCACATTGCCCGCATTAATTCTTCGAGAGTGGTGACATTTCAGGTGCTTTACTGAACTTCATCAAATCCCGGTATTTATTCATTGTCTTTTCGAACTGCAGGCTTCGCCCCGTCTGCCCTGTTTTTGAACCAAGTGCCTCTTTGTATTTTAGGTATTTTATACAATCAATATGTTATTTGTACCTCCATTTGGTTGACAAGGCTCCGCTTTCGAATATATATGATTAAATATTCAAGACAGACAAAATTTGGGTTTTCAGAAAATTTTGGTGTGCCTATGAATGAATAAAGATGAAGCCATAAAATGTATATACGCTGAATGAGTGTGGCTTAGTTTTATTTAGTTTGCCAACCTGTGGATGTAACGTCATTCAAAGGGACCACAATTAAACGATAAGCCGTTATCGTCATGTCATGAATAACATCGAGTGAAAGAGATGCATGAACCGCCAGCGTTGCAAAAACCTTCTTGCTAGTACGCGGGACGTTATCAATGTGTATTATCCACGAGGATGTGTGATAGCAAGATCAAATCCCGGCCGTGGAGGCGACATCCCTACGGAGGCGAAGTTCTCGAGACCCGTTCGCTTAGTTTTAAGTGCACATTAATGGAACCCCGAGGGGTCAAAATCACGGAAAGGTAACATGATAGCTCAGGGGCCAAGTTCATTTCACCTTTTCAAATACAAAAGTTCCGAGCGCGAATCGACGACACAGGGCGCAGTAGGTGAACACTTCCAGGGCTTGTTGTGTGTATTTACTGCCTTCATCCTGCGTGGATTGTCTGTTTGCGATCAAAATTTTGTATGCACATTTTGAGCACTACACTACGGCATCCAGTCACGGTATGAAACCGTGACTGTTACTCTTTCTGCTTATAATAATAATAATAATAATAATAATTATAATAATAATAATAATAATAATAATAATAATAATAATAATAATAATAATAATAATAATAATAATAATAATAATAATAATAATAATAATAATAATAATAATATATTGATGCATATGTCCCTACCGAAACAGTTCAAAGCATTGAGTTCCTGCACAAGAACTACAGATCTCGAATATCCAAGCAGAAAGAGATTTATTTCGCTCGAATACGCGTGGCCCAGTCGTCACGAAAGTTCGCGCATGTGTGTGTGTGTGTGTGGGCTTGCACACGCAGTGCTATTAGGAAATAGCCATCGCTTCGATCGACCCAAACGGCTATGAGATGGGTAAAACTATACGAAATAAGCAAAATTAAAACAAGCTAGCCTACACAAATACGCTATTAGAGAAAATTAGTTTTACCGTCAGCCGGTCACTGTGAAAAGAAGCTGTTTGAGGTATACGCTGCACGTGTTCTAGAGAAGTGAGCAACGCGCGGTAACTCCTTTGCAATGGCTTTGTGGAGCCGCCATCGTGGGCCGAAACGTGCTTAAGCGAAATGCATATGGGGATCATTTACCCTATTCGCCCGCAAGTGAACCAAACTTTTTGTTCATTCTCTATCTTATCTATGCCGATAATGATGTAAGGCGTTACATTACGGGATAAGCCCGATAAAGCGCGATATTCCTGCGAAATTCAAGTGCGAACCTCCTTTCTTTAAGCGATATGTGCGTGCTTTTGCAGAGTAATTAAAATGCTTGTTCAACCCTTCTTATGTGTTGCTGTAGAAACAAAAGATTTAGCTGCTATTCTTTTCCGCGAAAGTTGACAGAATCGACCATTAAACAAAGACAAGCGCACTTACTGGTCGTCAGAAAGCTGATAATCCCATTGGGAGAGCTGCGACCAACGAGGTGGGCTGAAATGTGCGTACAAAGGCGCTTAGCATTCTGAAATAACACGTGCTGTAGTTGGGCAAGCTAAGGCCTCTGGTAGAGATATCAAGTTTAATGGCACATTCAGGAAAGGTAATTTTGAGGCCTTGATCTGTTGTTTGGTTAACACAATTTTAAAGGAGCCCTGCAACACTTTTTGAGCATGGTAAAAAACGCTGCCGATCGGTAGTATAAGGCTCCCGACAACACGGAAGCCAAATAATATAGCGCAGCACAAGGCTGGGAATTCACAATTTTTTTCAATCAGCTAAAAATCGCTTTCTCTTCTCTCGGCAAATGACGGAACAAGCTCAAAAATTCCTCGCCACACGCAGTCACTGAATGAGGGATTGGCCGATTTGAGTTTGGCGCGCTTGGTTGTTGAAAGGGTCGCCGCTGGAGTCCACGACTTGTCCACGAGTGCGTACTTGATCGGTCGAAAAAGCCGCGTATTCGCAGAGAAATAGAAAATAAAAAGTTGTCAATTTGATGAGGTGTGCGTGGCGTATTTTATTTGCTTAGCTTCCATTGCTTTCGTGGAAACGAGAGAAGGGAAAATGTAATTGCAGCGTGCGGCAAATCTTTGTGACTCTGCTCGTACTGGGTGGATTCTAAAACTTTTTTTTTTTATTTTGCGGTGGTGATTACGTGGGGCAGTGAGCTATTTTATTGAATTCGATCCATGGCTACGTTAAAAAGTGTTGCGGGACTCTAAGGAAAAGTAAGTAACACTGATCAAAATAAGGGAACCGTTCATTATACTGTTTTAATTGTATCGCAGTTGAGGCTTGCACCTGGCAGGCCAAGTTGTCTTATGGTACCCTTAACCTTCTCCACGTCTCTACCTTAATTACTGTAACACACTTAACATATTACAATAAACGTTCTGGAACCCTCTTTGGCTTCATTATCCGCTGGCTCCATTAACGGCACAGTGAGGGCATTTGAAAGAGTGGACCTGCCATGCTCACTCAGCGGACAAGGTGATGTATTGCTATACTCGAGAAGGTTCAATGCATTTTGGGTTGAGCAAAATGCAAAAAAAACAACAACAACATTGTATTAAGTTCAACAACTTTCACCGCATATTTTGAACGCCCATTTTCCTCGACACTCGTCGAAATCTCGTTTTATAGATAAGAACTTTTATTCTTGCAATCCCTCTGTTTTAAGCAGCACGTGGTGACTATACTTTGCAAGAGCTGTCTGCAGCCGCCAGTGAGCGGCGAGCCAAATGCAACAGATGTGCGACAGAAAGAGCGTAGGGGAAATATTCGCGTTTATTTTCAACGCAGAGACTCTGGGGCAAGGGGACATGGACTGGTATCAGAAGTGAGAACTTTTAAACTTGTTGATTCGACGCTTATTTAGAAAAAAAAGTTACTGTTCCTAAGCTTGTGCCTCCTCTGCCTGCATCGGATGATGTGCTTCACCATTTGGTTTTGTACATACATACATACATACATACATACATACATACATACATACATACATACATACATACATACATACATACATACATACATACATACATACATACATACATACATACATACATACATACATACATACATACATACATACATACATACATACATACATACATACATACATACATACATACATACATACATACATACATACATACATACATACATACATACATACATACATACATACATACATACATACATACATACATACATACATACATACATAAACACCCACACACCAGCCTGAGATTTAGCGGCTGTGTATATCACTTTTATCTTCTGGGATCACCACAAATAATAATATAGACCGATGATTTATGCACTCGCTTCATGCTGTTAGTATCAGTAATTTACTTATTAGCGTCAACTTAATACTTACTAGTTTAAATCCTCTGCAATAGAAATGCATTAATTTGCGTCAAAAGCAACATCCACTTTCATAGAGCGATGACTCATTGAGCATGAATATGGCATCTCTGTGCATCCAGTGTGAAACCCGTGAGGGTAAATAGAAGACGGTGCAAAACGAAATATTCCTTTGAATATTGCCGGAGTAAAGTGCAATGACGTGATCGCCTTGGCTAGTATTTGAACGCCATTTTACACATAGCTGCTTCTTTCGTTGTGGTTTTGGCGTTAAACGCTTCTGTAACGTCAATATTTACGCTGTACTAATTTATGTCATCTAGAACGATTGGTTTAATAATCACAAATACGAATTAGTCTGCACTCGTGCGTATTTATTGAGAACAGTTTAGTTAATAAATTGCAGAATTTTCAATCAATGGTCGCGAAGCGATTTGAAGCCTCCGGCACAAATTTTAGGCAAATGCATGTACAACTTGTCCTTGTTCTCTGCAAGCTGGGTGAACCTTGACATACTAATAATAGGTCAGTAGACGTTATAGCGACTGTCTGTTTTTTAGTGTAATCCTCGAAAAGACAATAAGGGCGCAGACGTGTTGTGACGTCTGAGAAGATGCTGCCATATATACCTGCGCTTGACGGCTCATCGCTGGATGGTCTAGTCAGGGATGTCACACGGACTCGCACGCCTGGTAGTGTCGACTCTACCACTGTAAATGTAGCGGAGGACCGTTAGAAAATTCATGGACTGTGTCGACTATAGACTTATTCCATGCTTCTAAAGAACGGTATAGGTGCCGTCGACATACTAAGGCGCTTAGGCTCCACCCACATGGTTTAAGAAAAAGAAAGGAGGCAGCATGACGTCACGCCGCCAGTCTTTGCAAGCCAACCCGTTTTGAAGCCAGCAGTGCCGGCCCAACACGTGACCTTTTGCATCAAGATCACGCAAGAAACGAGGGTTACTGAGACTTCAGAGTGTGGCGCCCGGTAGCTTTTATCCGAAATGCGCTGGTTTGGCACAGACCGGCCGGCTGACGCAGGGTGTTTAAAAACGGAACACCACCGAGAGTACTAAAGCCTACCGCACGCTCTAACGTTTCGGTCACGTGTTGGGCCGACACAGTGGGCTTCACTTGTGCTACCTCCATGCCCCCTCATTTCTTTTTGTTCCCTCCATGTCCGGCCAGCACAAAGCTCACTACCACCCTCTATGATAACGTGACAACTTGCACAGCAGCTCCGAAGCTGCCTGCGAGCACAGCGCGTTGGGGCTCCCGGACGCGCTGTGCTCGGAGGCAGTCGTCACGTGATCATAGAGGGCGGCAGCGAGCTTCCGGCTGGGCGGAGTCTATATTCGCCTCGATGTCACTACAACAAGCGCCTGAGTATACCGACTGCACCTATCGCTGTTTACAAGCGTGGAATCGGTTTATATATGCAAGCTGTCAAAGTTGGCCAGTCACACTCCCTGATGTGATATCAACCACAAGGCCAAATATACCCCAGTACAGTCGATAACAGCTATTACAATGAGACAGCGTGTACATGTGGCAGTGTATTACTGTAACTGTGTCAGTAAACCTACGTATACATTGCAACATTACGTGCCTGGACGAGTTCAGGAGGAACGCCTTTTCCGTCTATTTAGGTAATGCAGAAAAAAAAATGTTTGGAAAACTATAACGGTGTAGTGGATAAGATCGCTAGAAGAAGTTTTACAGTCGAGATGTTATGTTCGAGGTTTGCCGTGTCACGTAGATAGAAAACTATCACCGTCTCCAACCTGCCCGAGCTCCATAATGGCCCAAGCATCGTTCACGGACGGTTGACAAAATAAGCTGAAAATTGCACACATGCCCTTCCTTGGAAGCACTTAATGAAATGAGCGCTAGTTTTTATCAAAATTTAAGGAAAGGACGTTCAGATAAGCCCCATGCGTGAGTGATTGCGGCAATAATATGTATGCTCTACGCACTCCTTTCATGCGAACTTTGTCAGGTAATTAATCGGTAAGTGTTATTATTCAAATCGTCGGTATTACGAGGTAGCCACTTTAACATCTCAAAGATGCGAAGCACTCATGATGTTCTGTGCAGAGTACGTGCATGATGTTACTTTCTAGCATATATGGGTGCTCCGACCAGCGTCTTACCTTGAGTTAGGCCATCCGTCCAAGTCGTTTCAGTGGGCACCATGTGGTGTGCTACACGCAAAAACGTTCAGTCAGTAAATTTTAATAGCAAGGTGATGCGTTAATTACAGCGTTCTACAAAATCAAAGCGCACGGTTACACGGCACTATCAAGGATGTATGCTCTGGTTCCCTTGCAACAACTTGCGAGCGTGAAAAGAACCACACTTCATACTTTCACCCCGCGTAGCAAAATACATTTTATTCAGGAATTTATGAACTCATCTGATTTGTATATTAAACTTTTAGTAGTTTTCAAGAGCTATGTGTTAGTTTTATATTAACGTTTGCCTTTACGCAACTGATGTAAAACTAGTTGTATTTGTCATGCACAGTTCTTTATACTTGCTTTGTTCTAGTTTTATTCCCTGCTATTGAATATTCTCATGTCTAATTTTTATCTGTAGTATTTACATAATGTTATGTAATAATTTTAGTGTTACTGTTAATTAGGGTAGTTGGTTATTGCCCACAAATTCGCACCTTTTTCTGTACTTCTTTTGTAATTTCCCCATTCATGTCGCCATAGGAGGTCCCCCTTTCAGTCTTTCTGAAACTTTAGGACCTCCTTCTGTACTATTCCAACCTTGAACCGAATTTGAAATATGTAATAAGCTTGACTTGGGGACTTGACTTCACTCAACTCACCTGACGTGACCGTGTTCTCCGCTGTCACCAGGCTCGTGGACGACCCGGTCAAGTCATTAATCACCGTTGACTTCTCTGGAAGCAAAGGAACGAACGCCAAAATAATTATTAATAAAATTATTAAAATGACTAAAATAACTATACGGACACTTTCGGCTGAATTTGGCCACCGGCGTCGGCGTCGATGTCGTGCACCGTATATGTATACGTATCTATATATATGAATACGCAAGAAACAAAAAAAAAAAATCCCAGAAAAAAAAAAAAAAAGACCCGGCGCGCGGAATCAAACGTGGGACCTCCGCGACGTGAATGCGATGCGTTAGCCACTGAGCCACCGAAAGGTACCTCCTTCAAGGTTCAAACGGCAAGTTATTAAAAACGATAGTCTTTCTTGGGGACCTTCGACGGAAAAATTTTGGTTTGTCTGTCCGTCCGTCTGTCTGTCCGTCTGTCCGTCTGTCTGTCCGTCTGTCCGTCCGTCTGTCCGTCCGTCCGTCCGTCCGTCCGTCCGTCCGTCCGTCCGTCCGTCCGTCCGTCTGTCTGTCTGTCTGTCTGTCTGTCTGTCTGTCTGTCTGTCCGTCTGTCCGTCTGTCCGTCCGTCCGTCCGTCCGTCCGTCCGTCCGTCTGTCTGTCTGTCTGTCTGTCTGTCTGTCTGTCTGTCCGTCAGTCAGTCTGTCCGTCAGTCAGTCTGTCCGTCCGTCCGTCCGTCTGTCTGTCTGTCTGTCTGTCTGTCTGTCTGTCTGTCTGTCTGTCTGTACCTTTGTCTGTTTGACCGCCCTAACGATACCTCAAACGGCACCGAACGGCCAAACCCATCCGCAATGCCTACCAATATTGCTCAAGGTTTAGCGTTCATAGTGTTGCGATTGTCAATAAGAAAGCAAATATTGCACATATCTGAGGCGGCATAACAACATGTCTATGTTTTGTATGACTGCCTTTATACTAGAAGAGGACACACCCAAAACACTCTATGGACAGTGCAACGCGATGCCCAAGAAGGTGTTTCCAACGCTTTGCTAAGACGGCAAAATTGTGGCACCTGCCCGTCGCTTTCCATTCTACACCTTATCACCTCCGTGACTAGCGCGCATCTTTCTCCGCGGTCGCGCATGCCTTCGTTTCCGAAGACAACTGCCAGATGGCGCTCGTATTTCATGTGCCTAGATGCGCTTGCTCGCCTCTGTTACACGCTCGAGGCACTCTAACGCAGCGCCTTCAGAATACCATGCACCAATTTTCTTGCGCAGAACATCAAATAAACGTTTTGTCCACTCTCTCCAGACGCAAAACTATGGTCTTTCGACGACATTTACAGTGTAACATGTAGATTCGGGTCAAGTTTTTCTTTCCTTTCATTTTTTTTCCAAAAAGGTGCCTCTTTATCCCCGTAAAACTTCAACAAAAATTTATTCACGACTGTCGAGTTCTCCAGAAACGAGACAGTTTGGCGATGTCACTTGAAACGAAAAAAAATTAAAAATGTTCTCTGATTGTGAGACAATTCGATAAATGGAAAAAGGAACAACGGGATGGAAAATTAATGTGGTGGGCCTGGAAAGCCCGTATCTACACTTTTATTCGAAAGCACATTTTAAACGGGTGGTATGCCCTACCATTATTGCCGCTTCGAGATTCCAGTAAAAGTTTTTATATCTACCACTTACCACAGTTGGCGGTGATATCGGAGGGGGAATAAGCATTATCAGCAAGATGGCCCAATGAGTGCGCGACGGCTCTCACCTCTCACGCGTACTTTGGCGCGCGTAGAGAATGAAGGAATGTACGCTCGATCACGCACCCTTATCTTGCACTGGGGAGAATCGTACTTCTCGGCTAGCCTTTGAGTTTCGTCGAAACGATTCCGTTGTGGTTATCGAGCGCACAAAGTTCACTGCAATCGTTGCACAGTCTCCGTTTGCAAAAAAGAGCGCGCTTTTCAGACACAGCAAAGTAACAACTGAGACGCTTGTTCGCGTTAATCTGTACCTGTGAGTACGTTTCGTGCGTCTTTTGTTCATGAGAAACGCGGGGCACATTTCTATCTGCTTGCCATTTTGCAAGTGACCTTCCAATTTGTTGCTATCACGTTCATTGCTTTGCCTTTACGGCAAAGTTGCCACTTTTCTTGGTAAGTTTAGCAAACGACCCTAACGAACAAGAAATATGATCAGCGTACCGCGAACATTCTGGTGTGTTGCGCACGTTGCTCTTACCTAACTTGGCCGCCGCCTAGAATGCGACTAGGAAAACAAAATTGAAGATGGCATGACGGGACGGGCAGCGTGTGTTACGCAAGTTGTTTTCCCTTAAAGTTGGCCCCTTAGAATACGACTAAACAACCAAGCTGCAAAATGGTACGACACGAATGACATATTTAATCGTTTAATAGTGTTGCTGGCAAGCACAGTGTGTATTTTATTTCGTGCGCCCCAGGTGAACAATAGTCCAGTGCAAAACGAATATTCTTCAAAAGAAATTTGGAGTTCACCATGGGTTCTAAGTGAGATGTCTTATATAGCAGAATTTACACTTCGGCGCCCGTATTTTCAAGTGTATTCCTTGGGTTAATCTTACGTTTCGTTGTACTTATGAAGTGGGCCTGAGAAGCCGCTAAAGGAATCGCTCCACCGGTTCTAGCGCATGCGATGTCTTGTCTATACCGATCAAAAAAAAATATTGGCTCTTAATTACCCATTCTGGTACAGGCAGCCGGCGGCCAGCCCCTGGAACGACGTCGTCTCAGAAAAATCAGACGAACCAAGGAGAACGCTCGATCAAAATCGAAGAAGGCTGGGTGCGACATGCGCACGACTCGACCACGATTCTTCTTCTTCGTTGTCTTTCGCCGCTCGCTCACTTGATTGACTCCATTTATGTGGCTAGTACCCACTATGGGAGATCGACCAATCAAACCGGCAGTTACTGGTAAAGAAAAATTTAAAGTTTAGTTGAAGAAAAATGGACTAATCCGTCGTCTTAGGACTATACATGTATAGGCTGTGTTCCAATACTCATCGTAGACGGCTAAATAGACAGCTAAATGGCTGGCAGCCATCTTAAGTCTCATTCCGATTCTAACGTGGCCGGCAAAGTAGACAGCTCCGAGAAGACCACATCGTAGACAAATACCATGCAGGCTACTTCTCGGTTTAAGCAATATGGTGGCTCCGCGAATCGCTTAGGTAGATTGGATCTCACTGGAACGGTCGTCTTCACACAAGCGGACGCTTCTTCAGACGATTAATGCGAGTAACGTTAAATTTTTTTTAGATTTCAACACGAAATAAGCCAGAAAACACAACTATTATGTTTGTTCATCTTAGATTTCTCTTCTCGACGCGAGGTGGCGCCTCGTCGCGTAAAAGTGGTCTAAATGTGTTCCAACTTTCGGACAGCTTGGGCTCGGTGCTGTCTTCCAAGCAGTCTGCGAAGACTGTCTACGTGCTGTCTAAGAATCGGAACACAGCCATAGAATTCGGCCATTTGAGGTGCTTTCGTCCTTTTCCATCAAGATGACACATATTCACTTTGGGTGGTTGGCCATGATTGGGTCATAATGAAATTAATATATTAACGTCGTGATAAGATCAAAGAGATTGTTTCGCAGAAACTCTCGTGTCGGCGTCGTTTGGTTGCGAGCGAAAAATCTTCATCATGTCTGCGACTAAATTTCGAGAATTATGCAAAAAAAAATCAATAAGTAAAATCATTGGCTCGAGTGAGGATGAAGTCCAGGCCGTCTACGAGGCATGTAGTTGTTCCTCCACAGAGCTACATTATTCTATGAATATGCCTATCAAACAATACCACGAATGTGATTTACTGGGAGGAACGTCTTCCAAGCGTGTAGTACTACGTGCCAGAAGCGCAGATGTGCGCCAGGCCTCAAGACATGTGAATGTCACAACGAGTGTTTTAAAGGCTCGCCAATCGCAATGAGATCAGACCTATTTAAGCATCATCAGCTTGAAAAAACATCCACAAAGCTAGCCACTGCGTATGTTCGCGTTTGCCTTACGGACACGTTGGGGGCCTTGCGCCATTTCGCCATAGAAAGACTTATGGAGTTGTGGACACTTAACAACTTTACTTCGCGTAGGCATTCAATAATATTTTGAAACCACGAATGTCAAGCACCCAGTCCTTGGTTTTCTTAAAGCACGACTGAGGCAAGCACCGATAATCGAAGCAGGCTAGCAATTGAGAAGGTGAAGCGCACGGCATCTGATGAGGCTACGGCGTTCTACTATTGAAGCCGAAGCTCAAAAGTTCTCTAAGTTCTGTTCTTTCTCTCTATTTTTCTGTCACTAAAAGTCTGACCGTCTGTGACTAATGTCTATAGATAGTGTGTTGAGATTTCAATTGTTGTCCTTAAACCCTATATGGATGTCTGTAAAATAGATTCGGAAGAAAAAAAAATTGCCCGCAGCTTCCCTCGGGGGAACACTGAGGAGGATGCGGAGCATATAATTGGTTAACGGGGTGTTAAAGTGCGACTTACTTGGGTCGATGGCTAAATTGGTTAACGTGGTTGTGAAATGGGGTGTTAAATTGCGACTTACTTGGATCGATGACTAAATTGGTTAACGTGGTTCTAGGAGGGGGTGTTAAATGAGTGAACACGTACACACGTATGCGAAAGGGCGGCGCTGGTCGAAGGGACGTCGATCATTGTGTTTGTGGATTCGTTGGAATTCATTTCACCGCGACCTTGGACGTCGACGCGCCGTACAAACCAACCGACGAGCGGCAACTGAGCGAGCGAGCGCCGACCTTGAGTATATATACAGCGCGACGGCGCATGCACTGTCAGCTGTCGAATGTTCGAGAAGGGGGAGAAGCGCAACGGCGCATGCGCGCGCGTCAGCTGCGCGCGTCGAATGTTCTCGAAGCGTGACGGCGCATGCGCGCTACATTATACAGCTAGCGAATGTTCGTGAAGAGGAGAAGCGCACGCGGTGTGTAGAGGAGGAAGGGTGCACAGATGGTGGAGGAGTGAAGCGCGCGCGGTGTGTAGAGGAGGAAGGGATGCACAGATGGTGGAAGAAGGAGGAGGAAGCTTGCGGACGGCGCCGCACTACAAGCCTCGAGTATTAGATGCTCCGCATCTAAAACATGGCTGTCGTCTTCGATATGCCTCAGGGAAGGCCAAAAGAGACCCTTTGAGTTTTATTCATGTAACGCAGATTAAAAGCTCTCACTGAGCTTACACTTCATTCCTCGAGATGCAATAGTCGTTGTGAGGAAAAAAAAGTCATGTTTATTACATAGGGATAAAAGGGGACACTGACTGTGACCACACCAGTTCGCAACGCACTGCGTGGAGCTCGTGTTGTGTGAGTGTACATACGGCAGGATTCGCTGACTGGGTTACAGGTAACTCACGGTTTTCGACTTCAAGTTATTATTTCAACTTTTTAATAGACTGTTGCGGCAGTTTTTGATGATCCATTTTACACGGCTAGTGTGATGGTCTCCAAACGTTTGATCAATAGTTTCTTTTTGTGATAGCTGCAAGGTGGCACAAGTAGAGATCGAATCACTGCCTAAAAATGATCCGAATTGAAATTTTTAATCAAGGCGAAGTACGGGCTACTTTTGGGATAAAGCGAATGCTATGAGAAATTCTTGGAAATACTTAGCTTTGTTCGTATAGACATGTTTATTCCTGAATTCCAGCCGCGCATGTCAGATTGCAGAAACAGTCGGCTCACTCTTAATCACCCGTAAAATGACCCGTAAATGCTTGACACTGACAACACTCCAAAAAGCACCGTGTTCACCAAGGATCTGCCGTAGCCATAATTTTGCTATCTCTGCTTAGGGCATTGATTGATTGGTAGATAGATAGATATATTGATTGATTGATTGACTCGTTTATCCTGGTTCAGCCCACCATGGGGAATCAGCCATGAAATGAGTGGTGCATTGGTATGTAAGAGAATAGCTCCATAATGTCAAAAGTTTAAGCAATAGATAGTTTTGAAATCATTCGTTATATTATTGCACAGAAAAAAAAAGTAATGTTTTAAAGCTATGGGGCTCATTTCGATTACCTTAGAGTTCAAATTGTTTGCAGCCTATGATGCTGGTAAACATGATGAAGAAGAAGCTCTGCGCGATCTTAGTTTGGTCACCTCCTGATTGCGGCACTTAGACTTATGCTCACTATCGCAAGTTCGTCCGGCAACAATTCCATGCTAAGCACTATTTGATTGGTTAATACTGCAAAAAGCCTACTACTCACTTCATTGATTCGATTCAGAAATAAACAGCGTAACCTTTCAGTCTATAGATTGCCCAAACTTGGTTTTAATGAGTCTTCCTCAAACGGCAAGGCGTACTGAAATTCCTGTATGCGCAAGACCTATGTGTGATTCAAATAAGTGTTTGTTTGTTATTCTTTATTACTCAGTTCTGCATTGCGCGGCCACAAAGAAACCACTATGAATGAGGTTACCACACATCCACGCAATGACAACAGGCGATTACTTTACAATACTGCTTGCCTCCTTTCCCTGCCCCAGAAAAAAATTTGGCAGATCCCACGTATCTTGGTAATCGACGTTATTCGAAGCATGCGGAAAGAAGCTGACCGTGTTGCAATTTGGTTATTGAGCGACCCGTGATGAGATGATGCTAAATATATTGCCACAAGGCTGTAGCGGGATTAGGGCACAAAGCGCTATGACGGACCATACAAAGTCCCACTACAGTGTCTAGAAATAGTCCCTACGCAAGGTCTCTAACCTCACCTACGATATACAGCGAGTCGTTGATTGAGCGAACTACACGCCAACACGATCTACAGTTGTGCACGTCGTAAAGCTGAAGCCTTATGTGTCACTCAACACTCCGTTTTCGTGACAAGCACTGGGTCGGCGCTTTAACGCCGCGGGGTAGTGCCACAAGGCAGTAGTGGGATTGGTGCACAAAGCGGTAGAGGGTCTCAGCCTGGAAGAAAAGACTACGAAGTGGATAGAGACTGTTGATTTACCGATAATTACTGATTCGCTCTCGGTATGCACAGCTACTACAACTTCTCATACCTCTCGTGTCATCACGACGTTACAATCTTTAGTTCCGTCTCAGCTGAAGTACCCAAAGTTAGTATAGGTACCAGGTCACTGGGGGTTAACATTAAATGAAATGGCCGACGCCTTAGCCCGCTCATCGCTAGACCTCCCAATAATTCAGTTTCTCACAGTCGTAGAACACTTCACCGCAATCAGGTTTCGAAGATCAGCAATCCACACAGACAGGACGGCAGCAATAACCACGTGGACGGAATACAATCCCCTAAAATACCCATGGAGATCGCAGTAAAGCCATTCTCGACAATCAGAAGTGATGATCACCAGATTTCGATGTCGTGTCCCCCCATTAAACTTTTACCGGTACAGGGCTGGTCTGACGATATCAACCCTCGGCCAATTCTGCGGAGATTTGAAAATATCGCACATTAAATTTGACATGTGTAAGATATTCTCGTATCAGAACTCGATTTCTAATTACTCCTTTTACAAAAATAGGCCTGACCTTATCGGAGGAAAATATTTTAGGCTTCGGTGCCTCAGGCTTGGTGTACTGCCACAAGGATGCCTTTGATGCCGTGTGTAATTTCATTATAAATACTCAAATAGTGCCATTTAAACCTGGTATTTAAAAATCTTCGTTATTTCGTTAGGTTAAAATTAAAGTTTCTAAATTATTCCCATCAGGTTATTACGGCAGTCAGGAATACATGCTCAAAAGCTTATTTCTTGAGGTCGAATGGAATATTTTACGTATATTTGCCATTTTATTTTGTTATTTTTGATTCAAAATTTCATAGCTTACCTAAACTAACATTTACCAGTCTCTACGTTGCATTCTTCGCCAATTCCCCAAAGTGGGTACGTGCCATGTATCTAGGATAGCAAAGCAAAGCAAAGTTGCTCCGAGCTGGCCAATGTGCCGGCCATTAACGTCGCGTGTAAACATCGTAAATATCCGCAAATATATGTTTCCTTGCAAGATTATGTACAAATATTGGATGCACCAACATTTGTTCAATATATTTGGATTTCTATATCTAAAGTTATTTGCACTTGCTCAACGATGCCAACAGGAACATGGGCATTAGCAACACCATGCAGCAGCGATAAGCTGATATATATCACCAGGGCTCGCCTTGGACACTGCTACGTAAATCAACTTCAGCGCATAGCACCTAACTACAAATGACGATAAACTGACGTGACCGTTGTATCATATCTGAGTACATAATGTTTATAAAATTGTATAGCCAGCAATGCAACCAATATCGACGTTTCACAAACATTCCCCGCCGCGGTGGTCTCGTGGCTAAGGTACTCGGCTGCTGACCCGCAGGCCACGGGATCGAATCCTGACTGCGGCGGCTGCATTTTCGATGCAGGCGAAAATGCTAGTAGGCCCACGTGTTCAGATTTGGATCCTCCTTAAAGAACCCCGGGAGGTCGAATTTTTCGGAGGCCTCCACAACAACCTCTCTCAGATTCACATGATGGTATTGGACGTTAAACCCCATGTATCAAACAATGATTTCACGAACATCGGGGCCTTGGGAAAGTTAGTTCCCATGTTTGGCGTGGCTCTTTAGTATAATGCTTGACTGCCACGCAGAATGTTGGGGTTCGATTAATGCCAGTACACTGACACTTATTCTTTGCATTCGTCGGGTAAACACTGACGATGTCAGTTTTTTTTTCTTAACGCTCACGTGTTACAATTACCCAACTGTGTTCTCGTCGTTCCTCTATGGATTATAGGTTTTAATCACCGGTGGCACACACCCACATACCTGTGGTACATACCCGTGGGCGGTATAGGCGCCACTGTCTGGCGGGAATTGTCTGACGACGTACGCGACGGGATTGTGACATTATTCAGGCCTAGACAAGCGCGTCATATTCGTCAAAACATTTTACCCTCCCATGTTGATATTGATTCATGCCAGGTTAGAAGGGGATCACGAGGGCACCCTGACGTAAGTGGCTACACAGAAAGATAGAATGATAAATAGATAGATAGACGACAAACGTCCTTGCAGCACGCAAAGGAACGCTCCACATCGGAAAAAAAAGGATATAAAAGGGTATATTGTGGGACTGCAAATATTTTCACCTAATTAGAGCGCTGAAAGAAATGTCGTAATGATCCCTGTAGAATATCGTGTAGTCAGGGTATAAATTAGCATACATTAACTCACTAGCTGACGTCGGTTCCCTGCCCCACCGTGGTGGTCTATATAGTGGCTAAGGTACTCGGCTGCTGACCCGCAGGGCGCGGGTTTGAATCCCGGCTGCGGCGGCTGCATTTTCGATGGAGGCGCAATTGTTGTAGGCCCATGTGCTGAGATTTGGGTGCACGTTAAAGAATCCCAGGGGGTCGAAATTTCCGGAGCCCTCCACTAAGGTGTCTCTCATAATTATATGGCGGTTTTGGGACGTTAAACCCCACATATCAGTCAACGTCGGTTCCCTGTTTTTTAATGGCGTGCATAAATGCGACACTAATTACGACAACACCCTGTTAGAGCTATAACTTGATGCATCACCGCTGCAAGCAGATAATTGCTAACTAATTGAGCTCTCGCTAATCCGCAGGCAACTTGTTCATGAGGGCGAATGCGATCACTACGGGTGGGAGGCAAGTATACACAATGTTATAAGCATAACTTGGCGTCTCTGAAAAGGCTCTTGCATCACCATGCAGTTCGCCTTTGAGACCATCATTTCCTTTGCCACTCGGTAAAAGATAGCACGCGTATGAGAATGTATACCGTGGCAGCCTCTTTCACGCACACCTATCGATTTGCATATTTCTAGACAGAACAATAAACCCTTAAGCGTATTCAGTCTCCTGCACTCACGCATTCTGTTTGATTTTGGTTGTTTCTCTAAATTTTTTGCTGATATTGGTTCCATTGCTATTCGCCCCGAGATCTTTGTGTTTCAAACTCTTGCCTGTGACGTCAGCGGTGAGACGCGGGTGCAGCTCCTACTAGACGCGTTCGCGACGTGAAGGCTGCTCCACACTGCCGGCTGGTCTGTACTGCCAGAGTAATTGAAACATTAGTGGAACAGTTCATTAAACAATTCGTACCAAATGTTCAAGCAAAAATGTCCTGCGAAATCGAGTGGAGTTGCCGTCATCAACACGTTCAGTGTTGAATCATCTTGGTGTCGTTTGCTAGCCGTGAATGTGTACCGCTGTATGTATGATGATTTTTTTTACTGTTTCGCTGCGCTCATAAAGACTCGCTTTAACTGAAAATGACTTCATGGCCCGTTTTCGATCACTGGCTTCAGTGTTCTGGCTCCACGACTTTCGTGTCTTCGTTATTGCGCAACGCGTTCTGGGTGTGTTCGGTTGCCAAGCCTGCTTATTCGGTTCAATCGTCTTCTTCGCATAACAAACGAACTGGGATGCCATTCAAACAAATGATGCCACCTTTACAGGCAACAACCTTTGATGAGACAACTTTCATTTCAGGAGCTGCTGTGGAACCGCATCGCAAGCACTTAAACTTAACGAATGAATAATAAAGGTCGAGAACACAAGGAAAAAAGGGATGCACGATGATGATATGAAATATTAGTACGTTCTGTGGAGTAATCATTTGCAATTTATTTCAATTCCTCCATTAACAAGCAAATGTCTGTTTACTCATTCTTGGTTGTCTGAAAGTATGAAAGTGCACTAAAGTGAATCAGTGTAATCATAATAACTTAAATAAAGACAACTAACGAACAATGATGTCAAAAAAAGCATGGGAATTGTTATTAGTAAACGAGTGATAGTAGAACGAATGTGAACGTTTTCGACACGTGTGGATGTTGTTATCCGGTCACTCTCGCGTTTCGTTTTTCGCTTAGCTAGCTGCGGGCGTTTTGGCGCTGTTTCCGCTGATGAAGGGCCAACCCTAATCATGCGATTTCCGTGCGATGGCGACGAGTGACAGCGATAAACGAGCTCTGTCGCGGTGTCGCGGCGAGACGGATGCAACCACATAACGGCGATAAAGTGCGATTGTTGCTAGACTGAAACTACCACGTGCATGCCGATAAATTACGAAAAGTACTTTAAAAGTAGATGAATGGCAACACACCAAATTTATTAGTGTTGTGTTGGATAATGAAGCCAAATATGGCTTGTGGTATATGTAAATCAATAAATGATAAATAAAAAAAGCAGCGCGCGACTATTTTTCGCAGACTTACATGATGGCAATTTTGTCATTGCAGCATGCTGCCACCATTGCTGCAAGCTACCACGAATACGTCAAAACAAACCGAAGAATACAGTATTAACGACAAAATAACGGCACTGCCTCATTCTCCGCATGAGATGTGACTGGAAGAAAAGGCGTGTATATCTTGCATTCCCCATGCACGCACAGATAACAAGCATCAAGATCAAATTGCAATCCAGTCGAGCAAGTAGTTGCTGCCACGTTGCCGGATATGGTAATGCTCGCTTTCAGGGACAAGGAATTTTTTTGTGGTTTTCCAGAAATTCACGTCACAACAAGTAAGGCCGACGGATAGGCCTACGCAAGAGGAAATTTTGTTACTCGTCGCCGTAGGCCGAAAACTTCGTACGTGTGGTCTAGCCTTTAGACAGCAGGTCTCAGGAATTGTTGAACAAGTGGGTGCCACCGTGGCTCCGATGTTTTATCAGTGTGCGAGTGACAGCGGCAGACCAATCAGACGAAACGTTCTAAGAGGTGGTCTGATCTGTCAAGAAATCTGGCTTCAAGAAAGTAGAACTAGCCGTGCGGGCTACTTCCAAGGATTTTATCATTACCACGGGGGAACTAAACCACAGCTTCCTTGCGACTCACAGCTAAGTTTTCTGCCCAATTTTTATGTCAATGTTAACTTTCACCGCCTTCTGCTGCTTTTCATACCTAAACCGTCACCCTTGCTTTGACATCAACACTGACTATTGTTAGTGTGCGAAAGTTTATTCAAATATTATAAAATCAACAAGTAGATAAGTAAGGCTTTCAATATTCTTGTATTTATTGGTGTCCGTCCGATCAGTCCCCGATCCATGTTTGTGAGTTGCGAAAAATGACAGCGCGCCACATTGCGAGGGCGCAGTAGAAAAAATAACAATAAGAAGCGATCCATTTACTTTATGCGCCTTAACAAGCCTTATGTAGTTCATGAGTGAGTAATGTAACATCCTCCTAAAAACAGTCGCTGTAAAACGCGCTCCATCATTTGAATATCCAAGGACCAAGGAAGTACTGCTCTGGGCTTATGCAAAACAACGGCATTAGCATTTACTCGCAGTTGCCATGCTAACTCGTGTTTTCAAGCGGGCCACAGTACGCAAGACACGCTTACGAGATGAGTATAACGCGTAATTGCGAGCCTATAGAGCAAGTAATATGTCTCAGCAAACCCCTGCGCGCTTCCGAGGTCAGCCGCGATACCCTTAACGTATAAATAAAGAAACGGGTCAGCCGCGGAAACTAACAATAACGTGCCTCACTTCAATTTCTTCAATACAGAGCGCAGTACGGTTATCGCATAGAATATTCAGGTCGTTTCTTCTTCGCGTGAAATTCGATCAATCATTCGAAGCGCTCCTGCCCAGAGGAGGACAGGGGCTTATCTCTCAAACGCAAACTATTCAACGAGCTCTGCTTCGCGGAAATTGACTACAAAGCGAAGCTGCCAGCCTTCTCTTCATCCCGCTTAAGCTCTCCATATTTTGCAAATGTTTAATACATGTGTTATCACTGCCTTTTAGTAAGCACCCGTCATTCAGTTCTGAGACGGCAGCAGAGTATTTAGTGCAGCTTGACCATAGCACTCCTATGCGTAGTTTTAAGAAGAAGCCTTAACTTAACATGTTCCGATATGCTCATTCACTGATCTTCGTTAAACTCTCTTTGTTAACTATTTTGTTACCACGCCTATTCAAATTGATCACCGGTGATCGACGCTTTGAATCGTAAATTTCGGCATGTTGAATTCGCTTCTTGTGCACTCAGCACTTTCTAGTGCTTAGTTCGGTCACTATACTTTCAGAATGAATTTGAATTGGCTCGTTTTTGGCAACATAGTAATTTTTTACAGACCTTTGCGCGAACCAATGTGCGTGTGTTGTTGGGAAAATGCACTTGACTGGCAAACTTGACTGAAGCGTGTGCCTTTCGTGGTTATGCTATGGTAAACTCAAAAATTTTTTTTAATCAAAGGAACCTTTGTAGGACAAATAATAAATTAAGGTGCCAACTTCACAATCTGATATTGTTGGACAGTAATATTAGCTAGAAATTTCTACTAGCTATTTAATAGAGAGCTGTTGCTAGAAGTCAGAGAAAATTTATTCTACGAACAATATTTTCGAAGGCCCACCGCATGCATGAAGTGTGGAGGTCACCTTCTCAGCCACTTTCCAGACATTTCGGTTTCACTTTTATTATTATATCAGACGTAGGGCTGCATCTGATGATGATGATGGACCTTCAGCTTTGCTGGCACTCGCCCACAAAGGGGGATCAGCCAAGAACCGGGCGGCAGGATCATCAAGTGTGCTAAGTCAGGCATTCAGGTAGTCTCGTAGCCCTAAATAATAACAATAGGCTAACAGGGTAATCTCTTTGTTGCCCTTATGTACTCGCACACAGCAGAGAAAACTTCCCTGTGGCTATAAGCTAATGTAATCCCTCCGAAGGATAAAATTAGTTCCACGTTTATTTTTAAACCCAGCTTCTCAATTGGTTCGACCAGGTATCTTTTCCTTTGATAAGCATAACATTGACAGGATAAGAAGAAATGATCTATTGATTCCGATTCCTTGCAAAAGAGGCACGACGGAGATGCTGTTAGTCCAGCTTTATGTAGGTAGTAATTTAGATACGGAATTCTGCATCGTAATCTGGTGATTGTAATTTCTAACTGCCGAGATACACACCACTGTTTGTTCCAGCATTATTTTAGATGTACAAAGTCTCTGACTTTATCCAATGATAATTTTTTTATTTCTTTGTGCAAACAAGAATTTCTATATCTGAGTGCTGTTACGTAGGCGAAATAAGGTAAAATAGGTAAGAGTGGTCCACTTAAAGACGCTTTGGCTAACGAATCTGCCATCTCATTTGGATAAATCCCGCAGTGGCCAGGTATCCATAGCAAGTGAAATTTTTTCAGGTTTTCTGGGAATAAACTGCTAATCATACTCAATAATGTCAAATTTTTTTTGCTGTAGATAGTGCAGTGCATACTGAGAGAGAATCGGTAAGTATGACCGCTTCTGATTCGCTTGCAGGAAGTTTACGAAGCGCTAGAATTATAGCAAATAATTCAGCGTTGAATATAGGCGTGTAATCTGGTATTAGAACTGAGTAAGACCAGTCGAGAGAAGTACGAAAGATGCCTATTCCAGCCTTTTCGTTCAATACGGATGCATCCGTCGCAATAATGTTGTTTATGGACAGATGAGTCAAGTAATCTTTTAACCGAGTATTTAAATATTGAAGGGGCAGTTCTTTCGCATTAGAGGGAAAAATATCATCAAATTTAATTTCAAGTTTTGAATTAGGCGTCTTCGTTATGCCAATCTGATAAATATTTACATTGAGAGGGTCTAGCAACGCTTCGACGAACCTAATCTGAGGGGAGTGTAGTCTAGACCATTGTGTTCCAGAGAATGCGGTCGGTTCTTGAATAAAAACGTATGAAGCTTGTTGCAGAGGTGAATTGTATATTTTTAAGAAAGTTTGAACTGTAAGTATTCTAAACCGAGTTAACAAAGATGGAAGGCGCGCTTCCACATACAAAATATTATTTGCCACAAATTTGGGGAGTCCAAGACACAAGCGCAAAGCTTCTCTTTCTAATAATATTAATTGTCTCATCTTGTAAGCCGTGCTGCCTGAAAATAATACACACCCGAGTTACATAATAGGCCGCACGTACATCTTGTAAATCATTATCAATGCACTCCTACGCAATCCTATTTTTCTGTTTCCGAATTTGCGTAACCACCCCAAGGCACGTGACGCTTTACAGCCAACTCCTCTATATGGCTTTTCCAATTTAGCGTCCTATTATATACGATTGCTAGGTATTTCAGGAAATCAACCTGGGAAATGAGCTCGGTACGATACATCAGGGAAATTTTGACATGATCCTTAAAAGAGAATGGCAGAAGCGCACTAATTTTGACGTTCAATGACTTATGGATATTGTCAAGCCATCCTTCTAGCATGTTCATGTAATTCTGTAATGCCTGATACAATGAATGCAGATCACTGTTTGTTGCGAAGAAAGCAATATCATCTGCATATACGTAAATTTGGATATCCTGATCAGTTGGAATGAAACTTAGTAATATGTTGAATAACACCTGGGATAATACTGAGCCCTGAGGTACACCTCGTGTTTGCTTATATTTTTTAGAAGAGCATCCATCCAAGAAGCAATAAAATTCTCTGTCTTTTACAAACTCTTTAATCCATGCTGTTATATACTTTGGAAAGCGATAGTCTTGCATCTGCTGGATTAGGATAGGATATTCCACTTTGTCGTACGCTTTAGCTAAGTATAGAGTGACTAGTGCACAGTATTCGTGGCGATGCCGAGCCAGTTGTATGCGACTTTCCAAATCCACTTGTGCACACCAAATGTAGTATCCCGATCTAAAGCCAATTTGTCTGGGGTTTAGTATTGTATGTTCATTGATGTAGTTTATTACACGGGCATTTAAGACTCTCTCTACAAGCTTGACCAGGTTAGATGTCAATGAAATAGGCCTTATGTTATCCAGAGTAAACTCCGTTCCCTGTTTCTTAAGTATCGGAATTATTTTGGAAAGCTTCCAATCTGCCGCAATCAAGAATTTTTCAGTGAATAATTGACTATATAACGGATTTTATGTGGGGATATTTCGTAGAGCACTTTAATCATTGTAGAAGTCACCCCATCAGGCCCGGGAGTAGCGGGCGGTAAGCTCTTCATCACATCCGCCAGTTCAGCTAAAGATACCTCCTGGAAATCACAATCCACCCTCAATTTCACCATGGACTTTGGCATAATTGTCGTAAACCTGGTTTGCAAGCCTTTAGCAATATTTTCCAAGAAATCAGAGAGGTCGCGAGGAGACATAATGTTGGAATGACTGCTTTCGGTCTGTGGAATCATTTTTCTCGCACGTAAAAACCTAAAAACCTAAAACATAAAGAGCATTTTATTATTTTTAGACTTAGACAGATAATTAAATTTATTCATATCATAGTCTTCTTTTGCTTTGCGCACTAGACGCCTAAAATCGGCGGCCATAAATTTATAATCGCTCCAATTTTTGGGGCATTGGTTAATTAACAGCTTTTTCCAAGCTGCTTTTCGCTTTCTATACCCCCTGACACATTCTAGATTCCACCACGGGCTAAAAGATCCCGCTGTGTTCGAGTTTACAGTAAACGTTGAATTTTTTAATGATCGTTTCAACACCGCACATAGACTCATAGCCCTAAGGTCTTCATGCATTTCCTCGCAAAAAGTTAACGTAGATTTTAAGTCTTTTTGTAATTTAGCATAATTTACGAATGAGCCAACTTTCTTTGCCAAACTAAACCTCGGGAACTTAATTTCAAAACTAATGGGAAGGTAGTCGCTGTTTGTAGCACAATCTAATATATTCCACGAGGATATGCTTAAAGTAGAACTGGAAAATGTTAAATGAATAGTCAATTTAGAGTTACCTCTTACAAATGTAGCAAGGTGTGAGTTCAAGCAGGAAAAGTTATTATCAAGCGTCCATTCCCACAAACGTCTCCCACATACATCAGATTTGAAGCCCCAAGACACATGGTGTGAATTGAAATCACCGCACAGTACTATTTCTTTTCTGCATGAAGCTACCATGATATCGAGGCATCTCGTGTCTTGAACTCCTGCAGGAAAGTATACATTTGCAAAAGAGAAAGGCGAACAATCTGGTAGTGTTATGTCTAACACCAGAATTTCGTAATTCGTATCCATACACTGATACGATATCTTGGCTCTGTGACTAAATTTAGTTGATATTAAGAAAGCCAGACCGCCACCTCTACTCGGCCGATCCAGCCGGATTAATCGATAATTTTTCATGTAAAATTTTTTACCGTTAGCAAGCCAGGTTTCCTGAATGGCAATTAGGTATCACTAGTCGCTCCTGTCGTCGTCGTCACGCGAGCATGAGTGCACACCTGAGCTGCAAAGAACACGCATTGCGCGAATCCGCCTTGCACCTGAATTGAGAGAGGACGAGCTTAGGGTACGAGGATGGCAGCACCTTAGCTCAAGTTTTCGGCGACGATGTTTTGCGTGACGCTGAGACATCCGCAGCCTTTGATGACATTGTTTTGCTTATGGCCTGAAGTTGTTTTCTCCGCCACAAGTTCGTAACTGCTGACCTTTGTGAACAATTTTATAGCTTCTTTTGTTACGTGGGAGGTCCTCACATCGCTGGGGCGTCGTGTGCTGGCACCAGCTGCAGAGCTTTTTCTCACGACAAGAAGGCTACCAGAGCAGATGTTGGCCCTAACTACGGAGCAGCGTGAATTGTTTTAGATTTGCGGGCGATATTGTTTTTTTTTTCTTTAATACGCACTGCAAAAATAAAAAAGAAATATTTTGGATGCATGTATTGGAACGCTGACCTATGCGTCACCAGATGGCTCATGGAAAGAGGTGGCGCCAGACGAAATAGAAAATATTGCGCATCTCATTTATAGAGGGATTGCTCACATCATGAACACATGCAGGCTCTTATCTCAAAAAAAAAAAAAAAATAACCGACCGAGAAAAGTGTATGAGTTCACTTGTGCCTGACGAAAAACGAAGCAGTGCTTCACCGCAAGGCACTAGCAATGAAACAACACCCGTGCTCAGATTTTCTTTATCTATGTCAACAAAAAACTGTGTATAACATTTATTATTTTTGTAGTGTTCATGGGTTATTTGTTTTTTTAATGTCTGAATTTTATTTGTTTAGGATATTTTTGCATATATAGTGTTTTTTATCGAACTATTGACGCGCTTGCAAGCAAAAATTACACAATTTTAACATTTTTATTAATTTGAAAACAATCTTCTAGCACTACAGCCTATATTTTTCGGAAAGAATATTTTATTGTGAAAAATTTGGTATGCCACAATGCATGCTGCAGTACTTCTCGAACTAGCGAGAAATCTTCCCAAGACACACTAAAAATAACCATTTTCTTGCGGGATCGAAAAAGTTAAGCTTTGATGCAGTAGAATAGCCATCATATTTTTATAACCACAAAGTATTGTGTGACAGTAGTGTGGCTAGGACTATCTACATACCATTTGGTAACCTAATGGATGTCCTTTTCTGTTTTAGTGTGAGATCCGTGTAGTCTGATTTACCAAACTTCAGTGACACTTACTACGCCTTTGTGATGATGATAGATTTTTGATTGGCCGCACGTACTTCTGTGGGACATGGGCGTTAGTTGCGATAAGCGCTGCCTTCGTTTTTAGCGGCCCAGCGGTGATTAGTACGACTTACGGAATGTTTGTAGCGCTTACCGATTTATCATGACCACTGGCGTTGCCACAGATCCCGGACATAAAAAAGTCCACCAAAACCTGCCTCGAGGTTAAAAGGAAGACCAGCAGTCCACACTCTAAAGGGTAAAAAACAATGTTATAGGGAAGAGTATTCGGTTGGTTGGGTTCGTGAACGTCATTGAGAAAATTGGATACTGCTTCAATTCTCAAATTAGGTGTTTGGTAGCAGCGCTCAAAGGTCACCTTTAGTGTGTACTGGCGTATTCTTTGCGTTGACTTTCTGCATCGCCACGCTGCCGCAGCTGATCTCAGAGGCCGTGTAGCAAGAAGTGCGCAGTTGAGGTCGCTCCACTTGGCGTCTCAAGCATCTAAGCTGCTCACAAAGAAACCACCTACCCTTTGAATGAATTCACTCAATTATTTGTCACTACGTAGTCTAACAGCTACTTTGTTTTTATATAAGTAAACCCCTGCTCTTATATCAAATGTATAAAATATCACTACTAATTTGAAGGGAAACAACCGATTTTTTAGCAGTTTTAATTTTTTGCAATACTTTTTCCAGATATTCAAGAAACCGAAAGCGGACAGAAGAAAAACGAGAGTGCACGCACGTTGCTAGTACCAATTATACTAATGAATGAGTACCAGTGATCATTTCATTATTTTCTTTCTGTAGATAATACCACCTGAGTGGCAGAGACATGTGATGACGTGTTGACGAGCATAGAACAGTTGTACGGCTTTATAGACACCTACGTTATGCATAGCCAAACAAGCATCAGTTATGTTCTGTAATGCACAAGGCTTTTATTATCACCTCATTTAATTTATCTTGTGAATAAGTTTGTGAGCCTGGGGCTGTAGTAAGTGTAGAGTGATAGTTCTCCTGTCCTTCAGCGATGAGCCCGATTTATTGATATGATTGATATGTGCGCTTTACCGTCCCAAAGCCACCATCAGAGACGCCGTAATAAAAACCTCCGGAAATTTCGACCCCATGGGGTTCTTTAACTTGCACCCAAATCTGCGCAGACGGGCCTACAGCATTTTCACCTTCATCAAAAATGCAGCCACTACAGCCGGGATTCAATCCCGTGACCGGTTCAGCGATGAGCTCCAGAAGCGTGGGGAGGAGGGGGGGAGCTCGTTTGTAAGAAATCACGTGAGCTCGCACTGCACTAAGGAAGAGATATCATAGGTAGACAGAGTGGGCGCAGCCTGTGTGAGCGCCAGTTCCCTCAGCGACACTCGTTTTCACTGGCTAGCGCACTCTAGCGTTCCAACCGCGTGGACAGCTAAGCCTCCATGGCGGGAAAAATAACTTTCCATTTTTGATGCAGCGGCTGCCCCTCATCTTTCTACTTTTCTTCTTTCTCTCACGTGACTCCCCCTGGCCCTCGTTTCACATTTCAGCCCTCCACCGCCGGGGGTGGTATAGTGGCTAAGGTACTCGGATGCTGACCCGCAGGTAGCAGAATTGAACCTCTGCTGCGGCGGCTACATTTCCGCTGGAGGCGGGAATGTTGTAGGCCCGTGTGCTCAGATTTGGGTGCACGTTAAAGTACCCCAGGTGGTCGAAGTATCCGGAGCCCTCCACTAGAGTGAAAAACTCCACAGTTTTTCACCCTGGCGTCCTTCCTCATCGTATTGTGGTTTCAGAACCTGGAATCCAAAAAATTCACATACTATTTTAATATTAAGAGCCTGCTCTGCGTCTACTGCGTGAATAGTTATGAGGTAACTGCTAAACATTACAGACCACGAAGGGTCCGCTTTCTCCCGGCACACCGCTAAGCAAGCAGCAGGTGATGGCATGGCGCCTTTTACACACGAACACGTTCCTGAATCCAGTCGCTTATCACTGCTACTACCGAGAGCTATACTCTAATCAATGCAGGTTCTGTGAACAAAGGGCAGACCTAAATCACATACTGCGAGGTTGTCGCAGAGCGAGAGGGCAAAACAGAAAACCCTTTAACGGAGAAGAGGAGAGACCGCACAGCTAAGCTCGGAACCTGAACTGCAATTCCAAGTCCTTCGGAAAACCGCGGAAATGGTGCCAAAGCACAAGAAGTCTTTGCAAACACGTAGGCACGGAGGCCCACGCTTACCAGTCTTACCGTTTTGTATAAACGTTATTTTCTCCTCCTCTTCATACTACTCTTCTTTCTTGTCACGACGTAATAGTACTAATCTGTGGTTTTGTATTTTTCCGCAGAATCAGTACAGGTGCGCTATTTAATTCAGGAAACATTCAGCGCTTCAGCTAACACGCTCCCGATAATACTCAGATGAACCGATACGCACGTATATTGATTGATGGTTTGGTCATTTCTGATTTTGGCGTCATCACTACTTTTTTTTTTACACTAGGTTGGCCCACGAGTGCTTCCAGTTTAGTCGTATTGGCAGCAGGTGTAATGTAAGTTGACCTTGACGCAAGCATGCGTGCTTCCTGAGCAGGCAGCATAACTTTTGTCGTCGTGATTTTCTTTATGTTAGCAGTTATCAGAGAGGGGACTGATAGCTCTGCAAGAAGAAGACCTCATTGAGAAGTCGTGAAGCGCTCGGTCTTACATAAATCTGACAGCTCGGCCGATAGTTAAACTAAGCACGACTTCAAACGTAGGGATTATTTTGGATCCTTTGTTTAAACACCAGCTTTCTGTTATATTTTCTTTTGCATTTTTTAGAGCATAAAACCGATGTGCAACCCACGTCTGCTCACAAGAGAAACTCCACTGGTACTGTCACAACTAGCCACTGGGGAGGTTGAAGAGGAAAAAAAAAACGCATAAAAAGCGGTTCCTTGACGTCTGGTTTCAATATAAAAAAAAAGAAAGGTAACCTGTTTTACTCATAGAAATCGCAGGTTGAAATCTGTGAGGAATAGTTGTTGAGTCCAGTTAGGGTTACGTTTTTTTTGCGGCCTAACGCATGTTATCGAAACACACTCATGCCACTCTATTTGTCCAGCCGTCAATCAAAGTCATGCTTGCTGTGGTCTTCCTGTTGGCGTCAACGTCTATGGCGCGAGCTTCACCAGCACGAAATGGAACGCCGTATTCATCGCTCATTGACATACGGGAGACAGCAGCATCAACGACAGTATCGTCAGCTTCTCCAGAACACTACAGCGGGATCGATTACGCCCAGCTGCTGCACGGCTTGATGTCCCAAGTACTGTCCAGCATACCAGCGTCCCTGCGGAGAAAGTTTCTGGAAGCCGAAGTGCGGCCTGAGTGCACGGCCGGCCTACTGCGGGCGCTGCGCGGCTTTCAGAACCTCGAACCGTGGGCGATCAGATGTGAGTAGCAGCGTGCTATTCAAAAGGGCACGTTTTTTGCTTCGTGGCTGTCTGCCAGTGGCAGAATCGCGGCGTCTGACTCTGCTATTATAGGCAGAGAAGCGTTTGTTTCCCTCAAATGCGTGAACAACTCACCCTAACTGCCACTTTGATTTTGATAGAAGAAAAATACTCGAACAAAGAGGTTTCCTTGCTGAAAAGTTTTGGCAACGGCTCATGTCATCTTCCAGGCTGCGTTTATGGAGGCAATAAGACACGTGTGCAGACGTTGGCTCCAGTGAGACCCCATATTAATGAATTTTTCATACCTCCAGCCCTTCATCTTTTTTTAAAACTTAGCATACTGGTCTTAAAATTCCCAGCCATGTCAAAATATGCGCAATAGCCTTGGTTGCTCTTTTAAGCTCGTGACACAGTTCCTTGCGGTGGTGGACACAGTTTAGCGGCAAGCAGACGTGATAGTTGATTGATATGTGGAGTTTAACTTCCGAAAACCACCATTTGATTATGAGAGACGCCGTAGTGGAGGGCTCCGGAAATTTCGACCACCTGGGGTTCTTTAACGTGCACCCAAATCTGAGCACACGGGTCTACAACATTTCCGCCTCCATCGGAAATGCAGCCGCCGCAGCCGGGATTTGAACCCGCGACCTCCGGGTCAGCAGCCGAGTACCTTAGCGACTAGACCACCGCGGCGGGGCCAGACGTGATATTGCTCTTGTATTAAGTGTACGCCGAAGTAATCTCGATGGTCAGAATTGACCTTGAGCACTTCAGCCCCCCATCCCCCTTTATAGTTATGTCTTCTTTTTGGTAAAGCTATGAGGTGTTTAAGGTGCCGAAGTCCCGGTATGGCTATAACCCACGGCGTAGTTAAGTACTCCGGACTCCGGAATTTTCGAGCATCTGGTACCTACTAACGTGTACCCATATCGCAGAGCACACAGGCCTCTAACATTTATCCTCCACTGAAGTGTGACTGCCGTAGCCTGGATTGAACTCGCGACTTTCAGGTCAACAGCCTATTGCTGTAACTACTGTACCATCGATGTGGACCACGTTTTTGCTTGGCTCAAATCCTAAGAAGTTACTTTTAAAAGGTAACACAGAATTTACAATTCTCGCACATCGTCTTGTCACTTTGTTCAAGCTTGCTTAGTGACCGGCCATGGTGATTTATTGAATATGACACTCGACTCCTGCCGCAAGCTCCCGCGATCAGGTCCTGACCACGGGGGACCGCATTTAGATGGAGGCTGAAACCTGCAGGGCTGTTTACTTAGATTTATGTGTACGTTAAATAG